>OY770116.1:11919219-13170053 GCA_963669365.1 Verbascum thapsus
ATTATAAACTCTTAGTATTCTCCATTCAATTTCATTAGTTGTAATTCAAGTCTCTATCTCATTTTCTTTAAGTCAGAATTTATTTTAGGACAAAGTATAAAAAAAATTTAAAAACTTTATTGTAAATATTTATGGCCATTTTTTAGTGTCATCATATGTATTCATTAATTGCATTGATAATCTCCAACTTCTGTTAATCAAATTATTGAATATAATGAATGATAATAAAGATAATATAAGTTGATAATAATACTAATATATATTATAAAGTTATTAAATAAGGATAATTATTTGTTTTCACAATTGATAAAAATATATATATATATATATATATATCAACAATTGCAATAGTATAGATTAACAGTAATACTAATATACATTAGTAAAGCTATAAACAAGGATAATGATGTCTTTTTACAATTGAAATTATTTTCAAGTATAGTTATAATCATTAATTCATAGGTGGTGTAACTTCATTATTCATTAATTATAAAAGAAAGTCAGGGTTTATAATTAATAATTAATATATATTCTCAATTGTAACTATAATTAATAAAGATAAAAAATATAAATTCACAACCGGAAGAAACATCTAAATTACTAGACTTTTAGTACAATATTTAGTATATATACAATATATATTTAGAAAAATGTGGTGTGACTTCAAGATATAAATCTATAATCTATTTATATATCCAAGATATTAACAAAATAATTTATTTTGTTAATTTATTTAAGAAAGGGTTAATGTAGATTGTTTTCTTAATCTATTTATATATCCAAAATAATATATTAACAAAACAATGAAATGGTTAAATCTATAATATTTTAGTAATAAAATTTTGAAGAAGATATTATTTAAGAAAGATAATCTTAAAGTTCCATGTGCCAGAGTCTGAAGCCCATAAATGACTACATTCATTGGTCAAAACCTGATTACTGATTAGTAATTAAAACTTTTTGTCTAAAATATAGTTGGAACCGTTACACATTGTAAATGGTTAATAACGTTTATCTCCAGCTACCCCCAACTGACTCTACTATCTCATGTTTCTGCACTTGTACGTTGCTTGAAAAATAATACCACCATTTCATGATAGCCTTAGAAATTTCAAATTTCTAGAGATTTATATCATTCATTATATGTGAATATATATATATACTAGAAAATATCACGTGCGTCGCACGTGGTTCGCACGTGATTCTTTTAATAATGAACTAAATTAAAATAAATTATTATTATTCTATCAAATGATTCCATAGTTATTAATTTATTACTATACTAAATAAATTGAATTCTTATTAATCATTTAAAACATTAAACATTTAAACTTGTTTTGAATAAACTTACAAAATTAGAATAAAATAAGTCATATTCAAAGATGAACCAAATCTAATTGTTAATTCATATTTTTCTCTCAGTTTTTTTTAACACCTTATATTTCAAAAATTATTTACATGTATGTTTGCAAAAATTATTTCTTTTATCACAAGTTTCTCAAAGTTTGAAATATAACATATTTTCAATCTAATTCATTTTCTTTCAAATTTATTATGTTCATGTATAGTTCTTATTAGTCAACATAAATTACATCACATTATTCCTCATAATTTCACATCTCTCATCAACAATTTCATTATTAAATTATTGTTTTTTCTCTTATTTGATACTTTAAATCACATAACCATCACAAAAATACATAGCAATAACGTAAACATCGTTCACAAATATAATTACGCTTGATTTGATATATTTCACAAATCCTTGCAATTGAATATATATATATATATATAAACTCACATTTTCCAAATAATTTTCAAAGAAACTATTTGAATTCCTTTTACTAAATGATGTTCTACTATTAATAGATTTTTTTCTTAACCGACCGTTATTATGTTTGTTTTATCTATTTTTAAACAACCTATTATGTTTACTTTATTGTAAAAGAAACTTTTGACCAAAAAATATTAGTATGTTGTATTAACATCATATTAAAATTTATCAGAGACATCATTCTTCTTCCTCATAGAAATCTAATTTTTTTCAATAATGTTTAATCTTCATTATCATTTTTCAAGATGACGATCGATATCATCATAATCATCAAACTTCATCCTTCTTGATGACACTCTCTCACACAATCTCTCTGATTTATCACCTACTCTTGCTGCCCCCCTCAATCTTTCATTCCAAATATGGTATGAGTACCCCTCTCCACTGTTGTTAATTCGAATGTCGCGTCTCTCTCATACAAACTCCAACCCTAAACTATATGCTAACCCTAACCCTAATTCCCCATCCCAGAGTCGCCAACATATATTACACATTTGACATCCTGATTCCAATCCTAACTCGTTGCCTAACCTCCCGACCAAGTCGGTGCCTCAAACTAAAACCCTAGCCCTCTCATACTACAAATCCAAACACCAACTTGCTCTTCCTTATCTCGACGATGTACTACGCACAAAACCCTATTAAGTCAATCCATCATCGCAATTTCACATGCACACAAATCTTGTTGTCGCTCCATTTCTCCAAACCTTATCTTCTGCCCATCTTTCATGGAAATCCTAACTTGCATGCTATATATTTTCCACAACTTCCCACTCATCATTCACACCATAAACTCCTCCGTCTTCCGCCACACTCTCATTATAATCTCTCCTTAATGTTACCAAAATAAACTTAACTCAGACAACTATCTCTTGTAAAAATGTCATTTATACCTAATAATTCATAACCATAATTTACTTGGCTACGTGGATAGCTCAATTCCATATTACTCATCTCGCATCCTTAACTCATGTGGAGAATCTTTCCCTAATTTGGCATATAATGCATGGCTATGCATGGATATGTACGAATCAATTTTACTTTCACATTGGTGGTCTTCACACTCTAATACCTTGTGTGATATTTATGTGTCAATTTCTTATTCAGTGTAGCTAAATTGCATATAATGTGATGCTAGTGGAATTATTGCTAAATGAACTTGACCACTACAAATCAAGACTCCACATAATTGAGTCCACATAATTTTTTCTATACTATGTATGGGTTGCAAGAATTTGATACTTGCAAATATGAGCCCAAAAAATTCAATTATTTTCATTATATTAGTGTTCTTAATTTTGTTCTACTATTTATTTATACAATGTCCTATTAATATAATTAATATAATGAAAGTCCTACTACTAAATAATTTTCTACTGTATCTATATATAATGTAATATATAAATATGTCCACAATAATATTATGTTCATCAAATAAGTAAAAGACTACTAAATGTTTTGTTTATAGGCAGACATTATGAAAATTTAGGAATATAGTTTATTTCTTAAACAGTGTCTGTGTCTAACAACAAATATATTTCTTTTCTTATAGAGATCGTTTTTGCTATATAAATGATTTCTCATTACTCATATCTGTTTAAATAACCTTAGAATGACGTGTCTGCATATGAAACTTATTCAAATTGAACGGAGTTAATTCTTTTTATTGTTGTTTAGGAATATCATATAGGAATATTACACACATATGTATATCATTATTATTATATTTAGAATTTATTAGTTTTCTAATTTTATTAGGTATTTAAGGTAAAGTGACTTTTTAATAGATTAAATAGAGTGATGATACTAATAGGTTTCTAGTTCAAATTACTAAAAGAATTATAAAATCGAATAAGGGTATGTATGTCTTTTCATATAGGATGAAATAATTTTATAGTTTTAATTTAATTGATAATAATAATAAGAATTTATTTTATACATTTAATTCTTTAATTAATTTGATCATGTTTACTGTTGGTGGGATTTAATAATAATAATAATAATAATTTACTTTATACATTTAATTTTTTAATTTTAAATTTAATACATGTTTACGGCTGGTGGAATCCCAATTTACTGGTGAAATCCTAATAACAATAATAATAATTTACTTTATATATTTAATTTTACTTTATACTTTAAATAAATTAGAGTCCTAATTAAATTGCATTTCTCATCAATAATTTAATTCAATGTTTACGGCGGATGAAATCATAATAACAATAATAATAATTTACTTTATAGATATTTAATTTTATTTTATACATTAAATAAATAGAGTCCTAATAAATTGTGTTTCTCATCAATATAAATTGGAGTTCTAATAATGCAGGTTACTTTATATATTTTATTTTATACATTAAATAAATTAGAGTCCTAATAAATTGTGTTTCTCATCAATATAAATTGGAGTCCTGATAATGTAGGAAACATAATTAAGGAATAAATGCAAATAACCCCCACGTGAAGGCTGAAAACCCCCTGTGAAAAAAATATAGGCTAAAAACCCCCTATGAAATTTTTAAACTGCATGAAACCCTCTGTGAAAAAATATAGCATAAAACCCCCTTGTGAAATTTTCAAATTGCATGAAACCCCATGTGAAAAAAATATAACCTAAAAGCCCTTGTAAAATTTTACCATTACGAAATATAACTACATTGAAAATTAATTGTTGGATAAAATTTAATTAATATCCTAAAATTTGATAATTAGTACTATTAATTAATTTATAAATTTATAAATTTTACAGGGTATTTTTAGTCTATATTTTTTTTTCACAGGGGGTTTCATGCAATTTGAAAATTTCACAGGGGGTTTTTAGCCAATTTTTTTTCACAGGGGTTTTTATGCAATTTAAAATTTTCACAGGGGGTTTTTAGCCTATATTTTTTTCACAGGGGGTTTTCAGCTAATAAAATATTTCACGTGGGGTTATTTGCATTTATCCACATAATTAATAGTAAGGACGATTATGTCTTTTCACATAGAACGAAACAATTTTGTTATTCACACATTTATAGGGTACATATATATGTATATCATGATTATTATATTTAGATTTTGTTCTAGGTTTTATTTATTAGTTTTCTAATTTATTAGGTATTTAAGGTAAAGTGACTTTTTAATAAATTATATAGAGTTATGATACTAATAGGTTTCTAGTTCAAATTACTAAAAGAATTATAAAATCGAATAAGTGTATGTATGTCTTTTCATATAGGATGAAATAATTTTATAATTTTAATTTAATTGATCATATATAATAATAAAAATTTATTTTATACATTTGATTCTTTAATTAATTTAATCATATTTACTGTTGGTGGGATTTAATAATAATAATAATTTACTTTATATATTTAATTTTTTAATTTTAAATTTAATACATGTTTACGGCTGGTGGAATCCCAATTTACTGGTGGAATCCTAATAACAATAATAATAATAATTTACTTTATATATTTAATTTTACTTTATACTTTAAATAAATTAGAGTCCTAATTAAATTGCGTTTCTCATCAATAATTTAATTCAATGTTTACGGCGGATGGAATCATAATAACAATAATAATAATTTACTTTATATATATTTAATTTTATTTTATACATTAAACAAATAGAGTCCTAATAAATTGTGTTTCTCATCAATATAAATTGGAGTCCTAATAATGCAGGTTACTTTATATATTTTATTTTATACATGATATGAATATTATTAGCAATATTTTATTTCCTTTTATGTCTGTTTATATTATAGTTTGTTTCCTTTTTATTAGGATTTGAATCTGATAACTTTCCTTTTATCAAGATTCAAATCTGATTGTTTTCCTTTTTATTAGGTTTCCTTTTTGTTTTAGAAGTTTCCTTAGTTAATAAGTCTTATTTTAGTAGGAAACTTGATTTGGAAAGATATCCTTTTTCTATAAGGAATCTTACCAAATTAGGACTTTTGTTTTAGCCTATAAATAGGCTACGTTTTCATTAATAAAATTAGAGAATATTTTTGATTAAAATCCGTGAGTTTATTCTCTCGTCGTTCTTTAAGAACTTTTGAACTTATCGAATTTTATATCCGTGGCGTTCGTTCCCGACTTATCAAGCGGCAATCCATACCGTTTGTGGCGTCATCATAATTTCGTTCTGAGGTTCGTCTTCATTGACTTCATCGGGTCGAGGTCTTCTATACCAAGGTTCGTTGTCGCAATCGAATTCGGGTTAAAGATAACCATCTCACCAATCAACTCGTGCGCAAACGCTGATCTCGGGAAATTCCGCAATGAATCGATCCATCATGGGAAGATTCACATCAAGTGGTATCAGAGCTACGTTTGCCACGTAGTTTCTGGAAAGCCCTACCGGCAGTTATCTCTTATTTGAGGTAGAAGTCTTTTCTATTTCAAATAGAAAATATCTTTATTTTTTTACTTTATTTTTTTTAATTTTTTCGGATTCTATCCGAAAATTATCTTTTTTTTTCTTGTCTAGTTATTTTCGTACCTGTAGGTCAAAAAAAAAAAAAAAAAAACCGAAAAAAAAAATTGAAAAAAAAAAAAATTTTGTGTCTAGTTAATTTTCGTACTTGTAGGTTTCGATTCAAAAAAAAAAAAAAATTGGAAAAAAAAAAAATTCGCAATTATTTGCAGATGGACATTAAAAATTCGATGGAAAGTTTTCCTCAATATATAATAGGAGGAGTTGACTTTAAGTTCATCGTTGATGGGCTCAAGGCTGAGATGAGAAGGTTGGTAAGAACTGAATTTGAGCGACTCAGGATGGATCGGTATGAGAGCCAACTCAAGAGAAGGGATAGTTTTCGTTCAAATACACAAGCTTTGGAACATGCTTCGGAACGTGCTTGGAAACATGCTTCGGAACGTGCTTGGGAAACATACCAACGGAAAAAGAATGAGTGGCAAGCCAAACAAAAATCAAAGATGGAACACAAACAAGAGACAAGCCACCATAAAAACCAAAACGATGGATCAAAGATGGAACACAACGAAGAGATGAACCACCATAACAACCCAGACGATAAAGGTTCTGACCCTGGTGAGATGCCACCATTGGAGGATTCGAGTGAGGGGTGTATATCTAATGATGCCTTGACTTTGGTTTCGAAAAGAACATTGAGCGAACACGTGATGGTGGTTGAAGATAAGGTAAGTAATGTGACTATCCATGATGATAATTGCCCAAATATTGCTAACACATCTACCGTGGAAAAATTAGACATATTTGTTTTGGAACAACCTAAACCATGCAAGCTACAATGGATCAATGATAGTGGTGAGACAAAAGTGAATGAACAAGTGATTGTTGCACTAACACCTCAACAAGTTTATGAAGATCAAATGAGGGTAAAGAAAAAGAGTGAGCCAAAGCACGTGGGTGGACAAAATTTCAATGGTGATAATGTTAAATTTCAACAACGCATCGACGATACTGCATACAAATGACGCCTTGGATTTGAGGACAAATCCCTTTCAAGAGGAGGGGAATGATATGAATATTATTAGCAATATTTTATTTCCTTTTATGTCTGTTTATATTATAGTTTGTTTCCTTTTTATTAGGATTTGAATCTGATAACTTTCCTTTTATCAAGATTCAAATCTGATTGTTTTCCTTTTTATTAGGTTTCCTTTTTGTTTTAGAAGTTTCCTTAGTTAATAAGTCTTATTTTAGTAGGAAACTTGATTTGGAAAGATATCCTTTTTCTATAAGGAATCTTACCAAATTAGGACTTTTGTTTTAGCCTATAAATAGGCTACGTTTTCATTAATAAAATTAGAGAATATTTTTGATTAAAATCCGTGAGTTTATTCTCTCGTCGTTCTTTAAGAACTTTTGAACTTATCGGATTTTATATCCGTGGCGTTCGTTCCCGACTTATCAAGCGGCAATCCATACCGTTTGTGGCGTCATCATAATTTCGTTCTGAGGTTCGTCTTCATTGACTTCATCGGGTCGAGGTCTTCTATACCAAGGTTCGTTGTCGCAATCGAATTCGGGTTAAAGATAACCATCTCACCAATCAACTCGTGCGCAAACGCTGATCTCGGGAAATTCCGCAATGAATCGATCCATCATGGGAAGATTCACATCAATACATTAAATAAATTAGAGTCCTAATAAATTGTGTTTCTCATCAATATAAATTGGAGTCCTAATAATGTAGGAAACATAATTAATAGTAAGGACGATTATGTCTTTTCACATAGAACGAAACAATTTTGTTATTCACACATTTATATTTTTTTTCACAGGGGGTTTCATGCAATTTGAAAATTTCACAGGGGGTTTTTAGCCAATTTTTTTTCACAGGGGTTTTTATGCAATTTAAAATTTTCACTGGGGGTTTTTAGCCTATATTTTTTTCACAGGGGGTTTTCAGCTAATAAAATATTTCACGTGGGGTTATTTGCATTTATCCTCATAATTAATAGTAAGGACGATTATGTCTTTTCACATAGAACGAAACAATTTTGTTATTCACACATTTATAGGGTACATATATATGTATATCATGATTATTATATTTAGATTTTGTTCTAGGTTTTATTTATTAGTTTTCTAATTTATTAGGTATTTAAGGTAAAGTGACTTTTTAATAAATTATATAGAGTTATGATACTAATAGGTTTCTAGTTCAAATTACTAAAAGAATTATAAAATCGAATAAGTGTATGTATGTCTTTTCATATAGGATGAAATAATTTTATAATTTTAATTTAATTGATAATATATAATAATAAGAATTTATTTTATACATTTGATTCTTTAATTAATTTAATCATATTTACTGTTGGTGGGATTTAATAATAATAATAATTTACTTTATATATTTAATTTTTTAATTTTAAATTTAATACATGTTTACGGCTGGTGGAATCCCAATTTACCGGTGGAATCCTAATAACAATAATAATAATAATTTACTTTATATATTTAATTTTACTTTATACTTTAAATAAATTAGAGTCCTAATTAAATTGCGTTTCTCATCAATAATTTAATTAAATGTTTACGGCGGATGGAATCATAATAACAATAATAATAATTTACTTTATATATATTTAATTTTATTTTATACATTAAACAAATAGAGTCCTAATAAATTGTGTTTCTCATCAATATAAATTGGAGTCCTAATAATGCATGTTACTTTATATATTTTATTTTATACATTAAATAAATTAGAGTCCTAATAAATTGTGTTTCTCATCAATATAAATTGGAGTCCTAATAATGTAGGAAACATAATTAATAGTAAGGACGATTATGTCTTTTCACATAGAACGAAACAATTTTGTTATTCACACATTTATATAGGGGTTAGATATATACATGGGTGCATGTATTTTTTTTTAATTGGAAACAGCCATTTACATTAAAAAAGAATGATTACATAAAATTGCACAAGATATCCTCCTAGTCACACCCAACTAGTTTAATTGGTTAAAAAGGATGGAATTGATTAGTGACTTGAGTATTATATACAATGAGTTAGCAAGATAAGTCGATTAAGATACTTTTGTAGTAATGCATGCTATATTTAAGTAATCTAAATAAACATATGATTTATATTTATAATCATGTAGACTTCACATTGTGCAAAATCTCATCCGGCCAATCAAGCATTGTGATACAATATTTTAATTTATGTAATATTGAATTAAATACAAAAGTAAGTTTACTATCTTTGAAATTAAAGTATTAAACTACTATTATAGTAGGGGTGTAAACGAGCATAGCTCAAGCTGAGCTTGGTGATTTTTCTAAACTCGAACTCGAGCTCGAGCTCGAGCCTTAATAGACAAGCTCGAGCTTGTGTGTTTGGATTCGAGCTCAGAGCACAAACTCGAGCCGAGCCGAATTTAATATATATTTATTAATATAATAATAAAAATAATAATATATTAAAAAATAAAAAGCTCGCGAGCTTTTTTCAGAGACAAGCGGGCTCGGATTCAAGCTCGACTAAGAGTTCAAGCTCGTGAAGCTCGGCTCGAGCTCGTTCGAGCCGAATCAACTCGCAAGCAGAGTCGGCTCGGCTCGACTTACACCTCTATATTTTAGTAATAATTTATTCGGATCCAAATACATTGACAAGAGATAAAGTGATTTGGAAAAGCACGAGTCTTGCAAAATCATGACACCACAAAAATATAATGTTCATAATTTAAATAATATTAATATATAAATTGTCAACACACATATTTTAATGGTAACTTTTTAAGAAAAGTAAATTATATAATATTACTGGGTCAAAAACAGGAAGCAGACAACCCTAACCTGGTCTCTGTGAAGCTCAACAGAAAAGTACTGTTACGGGGACCACTTTTACCCCCACCCGACCCGCCTCGGTTAAATTCAGGCACGCCGTAACTTTTTCCAATGCAGAGAATAGAATCGCATTAATTACTTTACTATCCCCGGTTTTACCGCTATCACGATAATATATTGTTACTTTTTTATTCTAAGTTTCTCCTTTAATTAAAAATCAAGCAATAGAATAAATAATAAAAAGAAAATAAAAGATGACACGTAGGCAGCATGTGACAAATAAGCAAAGGAGAAATGAAACTTCTAAGTTTGGTTTTGATATATAATAGGAGTGTAACGGAAGAAAGGCAAACTTATACATACATACACCACCTTATATCTCTCGGAAATTTGTTTGGAATTATTGACACGAGAAAAAATTATTAAAAATCTATTAAAATGTTGGTCACGTTTTTTATTTATAATTTTCAAATTGTATTCACTAAAACATTTATTCAATAGCTAAAACATTTTGGACAATTTACATTTTAATAATTAAATGTGGTTTTTCAAGTTAATAGTTTGTGCCTATCCAAAGTGTCCTCTAGTGAATCTAATGGACGTACCAAAACAATATGATTAATTGTGTTATTTCTTTCTTCAGAGCTCTAGTAGTCAAAAAGTTTGTCGAGTTTTGAATTGAAGTGATTTAAACTCAAGAACGATACAGTTGTACCTTGAAATGTTGTTGCATAGGCATTTATCATCCAGACAGATCAATTTTTTGTTAAGGAAAATGTTTTTCACGTCTCGATGAGGGTCTATGTTTGGTTTATGAATTTTCTTAGAGAAGTGAAAATTTACCAATAATATGTCTATACATACAAATATGTAAAATTAGAGAAAATCTTGTAAATAATATTATTAATGATGAAGGTTTGTAGAAAGATACCATATTTGTACCAACCTAATTATAAACGAAAAAAAAAGTATAAAAAATCATAAATAAATGTAAATTAAGAAACACAATGAAACCTAAATTAATATAAACAACTAAAAAGATAAAAAATCATAAATAAATGTAAATAAGGAAACATAATGAAACCTAAATCAATATAAACAACTACAAAGATAAAGAAATATATTTTTTTAAACATTATCTAACACTCCATCACATTCAAAATGACAAAATCAGAAAAAAAAAATGTCAAAAAAATTAGTAACAAACGTCAAATACTATAAATTAGAAAGAAAATAAACATAAATATACTTAAATAAGCCTAAACTAGGAAAGTGACAAACCTAAATTAATACACATAAAAAATAGTATTGTCTAATATTCTCTATGATAATATATATATACACAAAATACAGTATACAATTATTCATCAGATCTTTGTTTTCATTCAATCTCCATTTGCTAGATTTTTTCTCTCGATCGAGAAAACGTCCTTTTGATAAACTTTAATCGCATATTTGACATTCAATCTATAAATTGATAACCGGAGAATAAATAAATGCCATAACAGGCTTGTGCGATTGCGATCCAGCTGCTGTTTTATTCTTTTTCTGGTTCTATGCTTCATATGTAAGCTTTTTTCTATAGATTTTTCTTTTAGTGATTTATTTATGACTCTGTTATGAATGAATTCGTGTGTCTCTGTATTAAATTTGTATGTTTTCATTTTTTGCTTTATGAAGAAGTAATTTCTATGCTTTTTGATTGATTCGAGGTGAGATCTGATGGGAGATGCTGAGGCATTGTTGAATTTTGCTGTTTGTGAGAGTTAATAATATACCGTAGAATGGATGGAAGCAATGTTGTTCATTTGGTTTAATTAGTGTTTTTGTTGTTCATAAGTACATTTTTAATTTTTGAGTTTAAAAATATTTTAGCTTGATGAATTTTTTCTGATTGTCTCGGTTGGATGTTGGAGAAAGAATTCTGAGTTAATTTCATAATTAATAAGTGTGGGTTCTTGACCTTTTTTTTACTGAACTGGATCATGTAAATCGGTGTGATTGTCGTCTTCAGCTAGTTGGAGGTGATAATTGGCTATAAAACAGTTAAAAACATTGCAGAAGCTTGGTAAAGTTATGAAATTTGCAGGATTCCATCTGGAGTGCAGCTGGAAGTTAATTTGACTTGAGAATTATGAGGGGAGGGGATGAATATGTTCTTATAGAAGTGAATTCCAATAGATTTTGGATTTTGAGAGATTAATAAAATTATTTGGTGAAGTCTGAAGGAAGAAAAGGGTTTTCATTTTGTTAGTTTTAATTGAAGGGCATAGTATTACTCTTTGCATGAAGCAGGACTAGAAAAGGGACTGTATTGAAGGTCTTACTACACAAGTTTATGAGCCTGATATCTGGATTACGCCACTTCCTCCTTAATTACTTGTAAATTATGCTTATGTGCATTAGATTATGAAATATCTATATGGTACTCATCTATTGGTTTCAATAATTTTTCAGCGCGTGTTAAGTTTTGTTGCTTTCCATTGGGGACCAATTACCTTTAACTGTGAAGATCAAGTTTTTTCACTTTTAGCAGCTTCCTTTTGAACCTGGCTAAAATGTCAGGTGGGTAGTCTATTAGCTGCTATTCTTTCTATTAATTTGAATGCTTGTTTTCATTTTTAAACTTAAAACAAGCTCCATCAACACTAATTTGACATCTGAAGTTTTTATGTCTAACATCATCATTTGACATTTTAGGTATAGAGGGACAAGAGGTGAACGATGAAACAAGGGAGAGGAAATCAGATTATGATAACTCCGAAGATGATAGAAGGAAATCAAAAATTGGAGCCTTAAGGAAAAAGGCTATAAATGCTTCAAATAAATTCACTCATTCTCTCAAGAAAAGAGGGAAAAGGAAAGTTGATTTTAGAGTGCCTTCCATTTCCATTGAGGATGTGCGGGATGCAAGCGAGGAGAGTGCTGTCTGTGACCTGCGTCAGATACTCCTCGACAGAGGGTTGTTGCCTGTTAGACATGATGACTACCATACTTTGTTAAGGTTGTTCTTTGCTTTCGCTCTACCGGTCAATTTTCTCTTGTTCCCATCCCATAGAGGTGGGACAATTGGTAATAAAGTGGGTCCTTTGTGGTGGTTTCATCTCAAATCCTGAGTTTAAAGTGATTAAAACTAGGAGTTTGGCAATAGCTGTTTCTTGATGAACCCATGCGATTTGCAAGTAGTAGCATGTATCCTTGGAACATAATCAATTAAAACAGGACTGCCATGCCTCCTAGCATTTCATTGGATACATGAACTCATCAAATGTTCGCTTAGTTTAGATTTATTGGCGGACTTTAGATATTATTTAGAAATGTGAATGTCATTTGCTTTTACAAGTAAATTCATATGTTTTTCATTTCTCCATGAGGTTTGAAGCACTTTTGGGGGTGAGGGTGGGGTGGTCCTTGCCTGCGTTCCTCCACTTCTTCCCTTTTAGATTGTTACTATGTTTTTTTTTTCTGTGACAGATTGGCTCTTATATTTTTAAACTAATCAAGCAGATTTTTGAAAGCAAGAAACTTCAACATTGACAAGACCATCCAAATGTGGGAAGAAATGCTTAATTGGAGGAAGGAGTATGGAGCAGACACCATATTGAAGGTAATGGTAGTTCATGATCAGATAGAAAATGAGATTGATAGAATTGTGAGTCCAGTCTTGTATGTGTTACCATTCTTACCATCGGCCACTCATTTTTCTTTTCCATATATGTCAGGAGCCTTTCACTATCTTTATATACACACATACACACACACGCATATTATATTTTAGAGTATTCCTTTGTACTTCAGTGCTGACTTTATGATTATATCATCATATGCTGATTTACAGATTCTGTTATCTGATAATCGATTTTCAGGATTTTGAATTTGAAGAACTGGAAGAAGTCTTGCAATATTATCCACAAGGATATCATGGAGTTGATAGAGAAGGCAGACCTGTTTACATTGAAAGGCTTGGAAAAGCTCACCCAAGTAAACTAATGCACCTCACTTCCAGTGAAAGATATTTA
The DNA here is from genome assembly GCA_963669365.1 of Verbascum thapsus. Classification (NCBI taxonomy): domain Eukaryota; kingdom Viridiplantae; phylum Streptophyta; class Magnoliopsida; order Lamiales; family Scrophulariaceae; genus Verbascum; species Verbascum thapsus. Next base: position 11,933,362 of record OY770116.1, read on the forward strand.
AAATATCATGTTCAGGAGTTTGAGAGGGCTCTACATGAGAAGTTCCCAGCATGTTCCATTGCCGCCAAGAGGCGGATTTGTACAACCACTACAATTTTGGATGTGCAAGGCCTGGTTAGTCCACAAGCTCTAAATTTGTGCTCTTCAAACATTCACTGAATAAGGAAAATAGATTATTCCCTCCTGCTATCTTATAACTTCTCAATTATTTGTTTGACTTTATGATCCTGTTGACAAATACTGGACTGAAGTTTGATTTGTATGGAATCAAAAGTAATGCCGTGAATTATGAATGCAGGGGGTTAAAAATTTCACGAGGACTGCGGCTAGTCTTTTGTCTTCCATGGCAAAGATTGATAACAGTTACTACCCAGAGGTATTCTTCTTTTTGTCATATTTTGAAGTAGAACGTTTGTTCTTTCCAGATATCACTGTATTTCAGGTTCATTATTTATCTGCCTTTTTCTGCTCATGTATGCAGACACTCCACCACATGTACATTGTTAATGCTGGATATGGTTTCAAAAAGGTGCTTTGGCCTGCTGCACAGAAGTTTTTGGATGCAAAGACTATTGCAAAAATCCACGTAAGGCTATGCATTGTCTTTTTCCCACTATATATGTTTGTCAATGTGTTGCAGGTTCAATTGATTTTTCATGTGCTCTTTATTTTACAGGTTTTGGACCATAAATCTTTGGGGAAACTGCTGGAAGTCATTGATTCATGGTTTGTTCGTCTTTTTTTGTATTACCCTCCTATGTAGTTTTCCAATAAAAAAACACACAGTAGCTTTTCGTTTTAACTGCAGCCAATTGCCTGATTTTTTGGGTGGATCCTGCACTTGTAATGTTGACGGAGGTTGCTTGAGGTCCAACAAGGGTCCATGGCATGATCCTGGAATAATGAAGGTATATATATATTATGGAGGGTAATCACGTACTTTGACTTGCAAGGTTAGCTAAAGCATCTATCTGTTTGTAGCTTGTATATAATACAGAAGCAGCTCTTATGAGATACATCAACAGAACAGCTATTGACCAGGAAAAAATTGACTCGCATATGGAAATCCGCCCATTGAAGGTATAAAATGCAAATGTTAAAGATTATAAATTATTAGCCACACCATTTAATATTTTTAGAATTTCAAATTTTCAGGGTCGGGGCTGTCCAGTTGATTCCGGATCAGATGCTGATGATCGTTGCTCCCCAACTAGACGAAATAGCTCAATGGTTTCACTAGGAACCTCTGTTTATAAAGAAGTATGTTTTGATTACATGCAAATCACTGTTATTTATTTTCAGTAACAACCTTCTAGATTTCATATGTTAATTATAATAGAGGGATATCCCTACTGTGTGATATTGTATTAAACATTCTTCTCACTCCATCACTCTTTCTTTGCACTTGCTAAAATACACAAATACATACCTTAATGATTAATAAGCTCATACATGTGAACTTGTGCATACCAATGCTGCATGCTCGTGTATTAATTGGTAAATTTAAATTTTTTCAGGGCAGATTATCAGATCCATGTATCTATTATAGTTGTAATGATCATTTTGGTCCGGATGATAAAGATGGGGAAGAACAAGGACTCGAAATTGAGTCTTCAGATATCTACTATGTAAGAAATTTGAATGGTGATGCAAGACCAGGTATGGGATGTTTGACTTTACATACTATAATGCTCTTTTGGTGCTTTCTGAATTTTATGAGAATACTACGTTATGTTTATCGGATCAGCCTAAAATGACATTCTTGGCTGAATTTTGTTAACGTTTTTAATAATCTGAGAAAGAAATTTTTTGGTCATTTCTTATTCATTTCCTTTCCCATCTCCATAACAAATCCCAGGTCTGACGAGCGTAGACAATTGTCTCGTTAAAGTTAATGCGTGAAAGAGTTTAATCTATTTTGAACTATATGAGACCTAAAATGTAGAACTAGTTTACTATTTGTCACAGATGCATCACCACATCATGTCTAAAGAAAAGTCTTGGAAATGTATCAGGTACTCTTCTTATGCACTATTTGGACGCCATCCGGGACAAAATTGTGAAGAGAAGTTTCCACTATATTTATAGAACATTAACATCTCTTATTTTGAAAGTTTTTGCTTTTATCCGGAGTGTACATGTTGAATGTTGGAGTAGACTCACCTACATATCTCCACCCAGTCGTTTGGAAAATGAGCCAGAACCAAATAGCAATTTACCCAATCCTGTAAAAGCTGTTATTCCAGAGGATAGAGTTCGTCCATGTGAACAGCGTCTCGAAAAACTTGAATATTTGTTGGAAGACCTCAAGAAGAAGCCTGCTGAAATTCCATTGGAGAAGGATCAAATTCTTCACCAATCTTTGGACAGGATTAAGTCTGTTGAAATTGATCTGGAGAAGACAAAGAAGGTAATTTATTATTCACCATATATGATCTCATCATCATAAGAACTTGGGCTATATGAAGTTTTATTTATTTTTTGACTGTTACAGGTATTGCACGCTACAGCAGTGAAGCAGCTTGAGATTGCTGAGTTATTGGAGAAAATGCAGGAATCCAATTTTCAGGCAAGTCACTTGGCCCCGACTTTTGTTGCTTCATATTATTTATTGTCCCAAAATCCTAAGGTTCTTTGATTCAAGGATTTTGATGAGGAAAAAGGAAAATGCCACGGAAATGGAAAACAAAATAATTAAGTATCTTAATCTTGTTTGGTTGTTTAGGGAGAATAATAAGGTTTGATTTTCATTAACAAGAATAATATCAAGCTTTAGTGGAAAGGTATTACAGACAGAAGGTAAATAAGATGGAGGGAAAAAGAAATGAGAGGAGCTAACTGCGTGATTTTCCCGTATAAGTTTTCTCTTCTGTTTCCTTCTCTCTTATATAGTTCCCTAAAAAGCAAACACAGAATAATGATTTGCCTTGTGTACTTTTATTTTCTTTAGCAATTTCCATGAACCAAACATAGTCTTAAATTCCATAATTACTTTGAGTCATTTACCTATCCATATTTCCATTCTCCACTCCTTTCCTATCGGTTCTCTGCTGTAGTTTGATATAAAGATGTTCAATCGCACTCTATTTTTACGTTTTTTGGCAGAGACGACGATTTTTATGTTAAAGTGGTGGATGCTTAGAAACTTAGGATCACTCTTCGACTCTACAACAGGTCAGCACATGATCAGCCCCTTTTGTCCTGCTCGCCATACAATTGTTGGAGTAATCTGCAAATGGAGCTAATAGACTATTCTTATGCAGCTTTGAGATTGTGTATCACAGGAGAAGATTTATAATGCAGAAGGACCTCAGGCTCATCTTAGGTGTGCATAATGAGTCGGTAAATGTAAATCAATTCTCAGATGAGCCATTGTATGTTTCTCTGTACATATTTATCGAATGGGAAAGGAGAAAGAAAGAGCTAGCCTAGAAGTTGAACCCATAGATCACAATGTGGGATATATGCACTTATACAACTTTGATTGGGCAAGAAAAGATTATACTGCCTTAGTAAAACTATTTGCCAATATGAGTTTGTTGATCGATGATTGATTGTGTTCGGTTTCATGGTTTCTTGTTTGGATTCCTTATGTCGGGTATCTATTGTGATTTTCTTTGCGATTTAGGTGATAACGGGAAGAACTCAACAAAATATCTTATAGGGTTGAAGACATTCAATCCGTGTGAAGTGAAATGTTATATTATCACTCTACCGCCTATGAAAAATTGAATAACATAAAATTCTCTTGTGCTTTTTAAAATACTAATAAATAACTGGTTTGTTGAATGTGAATTATATGATTTTATTACATAAATCATGTGTTGTTTAACTTGAAGATGTTATTAATCAAAAATTTATGTAATAATTTAACTTAATGAACTATTACTTAATAAATTAATTATTTGGAAAAAAAATTAAATTAATTATTTGAAGAAAAAAATATTGATTTTGATAAAAGAATTACTCAATTCTTGAAAGAATGATTTAATTAAAAATGCGAAACATGTTTAATAATATAATTAAATAAATTTTTATATAAATTCATGCTTCATTTATATTTAGTTCTAAGTACATAATCATTTATCAATTTCCTTTCCTAATTCATATTAACTTAAATAGAAAATTGTACATTCTTGTCAATAATATACTAAGAGCACTCACAATGGGGGCTTTTTGTGAGGCTTTTGGGGATGTTTAGCTACAATGGGAATTTTGGGGGGATTTTGGTGGGCTGTTCCTAAGCAGCCCACCCTTTGAGGCTTTTCCTAAACAACCTCTCCAAAATACGTTGATTCAGCATTTAAATGATGAGTCAGCATTATTTTTTAATTTTAATCCTTGTTTTATTTAATTGTTATTTTACCGTTCTATGAATCAATTTGAAAAAAAATTATTATAATTTTATTAAAAATTATAGTTCTTATTTATATTTTTTTTATTTAAAATTTATATATAAATAAAGTGAATAAGAATTTTTTTATATCAACAATATTATTAAATAAAAAATTATTTTTATTAATTTTTTTATTATTATCGTATTTTTTATATTTCGTCTAAATAACAGTAATAAATACTTAGATAATTATGTATTATTATTTAAATGAAAGTTGAATTTATATAAGTGTTTGTTCAATACATTATTAGTTATACTTTACTAAACATGGAAATGAGGTTATAATTCATTTTTATTAAAAAAAATTATAATTTTTGTCTATACTTTTTTATACTAAAATAACAATACCTATAATAAATTCTGTTTATATTTTGAGAATAATAATAAAATAAAATTAAATAAATAATGATAATTAAACTAAGTTTACAATAATATATACAAATATACTATATTTCTTATGATAATAGTTATTTATATATATTATTAAATTTAAAGTAATATATGGTGGAAGATGACGTAGCATTGTGGGTCCAAAAGAAAGGCTTTACCACTGTAGGTAAAAATTTACGAGACTTTTTATTTTGGAGGGAGATGACTTGTCATATAGAAAAATGTGAAAAATCCAAAGATAAGGGCTTAGTCAAATTAATTTCAATTTCATGAGAAGCAGCCGAAAACTTCTACCCATTGTTATATTAGGAAGAGAAAAAAATAGTTGGTATTGACATGGTCTGAAGGGAGGCAAATAAAATTCAAGTAAATGCGTGACAGTTCTGTCTGGCTTCCGTGTTCTTGTATGTCTCTTTCCCTTCTCTTTTTCTTCTATTACTATATTCATTCATTTGCGAAAATTCAACCATTTTTCATCCAACATGCATATATATATATATGAAAATCATAGCACACCTTCCATTACTTGGTAAATGCGGACTAACGCTATCTGCAATAAATTACTGGGATTGCTGGTGTTCGAAAGAGATTTTGAGGTGATATTTTCTCGGGTTTAGATAGATTTTGATTGATTGGGATCAAGAAATATGATGGGTTTAATTCAGATTAATAAGTATTGTTTGGTTCTGGTTCTCTGTTTCTCACTCTTCACAGCTCTCTCAGCTTCCACTTTCATTTCAGGTTTTCTGGCTATAAAAAGTTTTAATCTTTAGTGGGTTTCAAATTCAGCGATTTGCTGATTATTTATTTGTTTAAAATTGTTATGCAGATGGTGTATTTGGATCTTCAGTTTTAAGTGAGAGGAGGCTCCTTCAGGCCAAGAAACGTATATGTTTCTCATTTCTTCTCTAAAAATTCTTCTTTTCTAAATTTGTTCAGAATTTTGTTATATTAATATGTGGGTAATTGATACTTTTGAAGGGTTTCTTATTTACGGAATAATTATCAATATTTCTTCCATTTATCTCTTTTTTTCAGCTTGCCCAGTAAATTACGAATTTCAGAACTACACTATCATCACCAGCAGATGCAAAGGACCCGATTACCGGCCTGAAATCTGCTGTCCTGCTCTTAAAGACTTTGCTTGTCCAAATGTGGAGGCTTTGAATGACTTATCAAATGATTGTTCTACAATAATGTTCAGTTATATTACTCGTTATGGGAATTATCCACCTGGTCTGTTTTCCAGAGTGTGTCGTGAAGGAAAACCGGGGCTTGAATGCCCTGCCCAATCTCCATCATCTTCACAATCAAACAGCGGCACACAGATAACAGGGCCAGGGCCACTGCTGTTGCTCACAATGGGCGTGTTAATATTGCAACTTATATGAAGGACTGTAGTTCTCTTATTATAATCCTATTCATTATGAAACTATATATATACATATACATATACATATTAGATGAATTTCATTTTTCTGACGGACTGATCACTTGATCACATATTAAGAAGATTCAGAGATCAGAGCAACAATAACTATTCATAGAATTCAAAGTTTAGAATAATCGCAGTCATATATGATCAAGAGTAGCGTACAAGATTTTGTTCGAATTCAATTTACGCCTTACAACAACGTACCATCCCATTATAGAGAATCTCTATAAGGACAATGTCATTTCATATTTCATGTAATGGACCCATTTAGAGGCAACAAAAAATGAACAGTGCGAGTTTGAATTTCAGCATTTGAATTTCAAGATGATATATGAATAACAATACACCATGCTCTTAACACTTGCAAAGTGGTACGTAACCGGTTCATGTGATATTCAACTTTGGAAAGAAATTTCCACAAAGCTAACAAATGGAGAAATGTGTCAAAGGGTAATTGATTGCTATTCGTAATATTTCTATATATTGCTTTTATCTATTTGCAGGTCTTACAAACATTATTTCATCTACAGCTTCATATATGCCAAACATCAAGCTCGAAAAAATTGATCTTTAAGTCACAAGATTATAAGTTATAACTTACAAGAACTTATAAGTAATCTGCTTACACTTGGCATGCAGATCAGCTTTTGCAGCTCCGTTTCGCTACTTCATAGTAAAGATGTTCACCACAACAACTTGCGTTTGGCCCGAAGCCTAAATTGCTTTTTTGTCATGCACCAAGAGTTGTGAAAGGTACTCAACTGTATACACCAAAAGGAAAAAGAACATTATAGACTATCTAATTGTATAGGTAACAGATTTAATGAAGGTCAGTGTAGCAATTACATTGCTAACAAGCTTCGCCCCAAACCATGCAGAATCTGGACCATAAGGCGGAGGTAAAACTCGAATTCCACTGGACATGGAAGCTGGTAGAAGTTCGTAGAGTTCTTTCTCGAGTCTTTCTGGAGGAACAACAATAAATGTCATCAGACTTTAGCAATTATTCAATGCATGAAATCAATAGTTCCAAATCTTTTAATTAACCTAGTTTAAAGACAGTTTTCAGGGAAAATTGCAATATTAGTCAAAAGGATGAGGTTTGTTGCAAGTTTTAGTCCCATTATTTACAAACTTGGGAAATTTGTCGATGCATCTTTTTGCAATTTTGAGCCTTACAAAAATGGGTGGAAGAATGAATACAGCAATGTACTAGGCACATGACCAAACTAACGGTTTCTATCTACCTTTTAATGCTTGGAACCAAAAATTCGAAAGAACTGCATTATATATAATTTTGTTTTTGCAATTTTGCAAACATTGGTACTAAAATTGCAAATTAGGACAGAAGACTAATACTGCAATTTTCCAAACGAGGAGTTGAGATAGGAGGATTGACCTGCTAATCCTGGCAAACATGCACTGCCTCCAGCCAACACTACAGTTTTATACCAATTATCATCGCCCATTAAATCAGCATCATGGCAATGATCCATGCAAAGCCCCACTGCCTGATGCAGACCCATTGCTTGCCTGTAAAAATACCACAATATCTAAATAAACCATTAAACAACACCTGAAGGGAGGGCAATAAGTGGACAAATTATCAATCTCATCCTCATGATTCCCACTATGTACATTTTAGCCCTTCAAGTACTCATCAGCAATGAATCTTGAAGGGCTTTCTCATAGCAATTTGTTACAAAATGACCAAGAATTGGGAGTTGCTAGACAAGTGGGCACTCCAGAAAATGGTTTGACCTAATCTTATAAGTACCAACTATAAAGAAATGTGTACATACACTCCTGCAAGGCGAGGTTTGAATAGTATCTCTCCTGTTTGAAACCGTTCCTTTGAAAGTGTAAACAAAGTGTCTGATGTAACTGCCAAAGATGCTTCTGTATTTTTGGCTAATTCAGCTTCATAGTCAAGAGCAACATAACACAGGTTCTGCAAGGTCAAAAATACAAGATGATGGGGTCAACATGCACTTAAATGCTCCATAGAAGAACGATGATTCGAAAAAAAAAACAGATGTAGATTCAGCAGTACTTGAGGAGCAACGCTTGACAGGCAGCTGTTGTGAAGGAGTAGTGAGATAAGGCATTTTAGCGAGATTTTTCATACAATATAACAGTATTTAAGGAGACTGAAAGACAAAAACTGGAGAGAGGGTTTATACCTCTTTCAAAGTGCGGACTGTATAAAGCGAATCGAAATGTATATTGTTCTGTTGCATCCTGTCCCGAAGAAATCCTGTAAGTTTCAAAGCTCCCATACCTACAACTTCCACACCCACCTTATGCATCACTTTGCCATTTAAAACTGTGAAACCAAAAAATAACACATAATTTTAGTCTTCAGAATCAAGTACTAATGTAAGAAATCAACCCTATAAAATTATCGATTTCCTTAAAAAAATGACAAATATCTCGTAGAATAACACTAATGTTTTAGCTTACTAGCTGCACATCAATTACTTCTAAAACACTAACATCAAGACAATAGACCCTACTTGGAACAATAGACGTTTGATGGAAACCAACATTCACAACAATTCCTGATGTCCGTCTTGCCGCAAACAAAGCCAAAGTTGCCTATAATTGTTGAACAAGAATTATGTAAGTGAAAATAGATTACAACAAAAGCAAATCATGATACTTGAATAATTGAACAAACAAGATATTACTCAAATAATTGAACAAACAAGATATCCAAATATGGTCTTGATGTTTGTTCTTCTACATGGAATAAAACCGAACTGCAAATATTCTCTTCTTGTGCATATCTATTCCAATCTCACTCAGCTAGAAAGTCCGACAGTCTAATGCCACGACAAATCTCAAATGCTAATGACAAAGTGAACTTTAGATTCAAATTAATAATTCATTTTGTCCAAATAGGCCTTGAGCCTTCAAAATGCTGGAATTCAATGTTTGCATGAGGATGAGGGGAAGAGGAACATAGGGAGATCTCTGAATTCCCAAAATTGTTAAAATTAAAAGTTTAAATGAGGAACTCTCTCTCTCATTTGTAAAGAAATAATTCTAGTGCTCATAACAGGAAACATGAAGAGATTATGAGGGTGGGTGATTTGTTGAGAATCTTAAAATAAGACCTTGCATAATACTAATTGTGTTTCAGAGAGAACTCACTGTCAAACAGCGATGCCTGTATAATAAATTGGACTTTTCATCTCATGTAAGTATTAACAGTTCAGTTTTAGACCCAACAATAGTTGTAAATCAGATATAAACACCTTCAGATGAAAAATTAGCCAAGGTTCCCGATGACAGGAACTTCGAACTACCAAATATCTGCGATTTGAAGCAGCGGGTGTGTGTGTGAGAGAGAGAGGCGCTATTCCCGAGACCCATAAGTTACAAACACTATCACCTAACTGGTGACCTAGTCACACTCACAACCCCATAACTGCCCAATTTAGAAGCTTAGTCTCACCCTAGCACACATGCGGAGGACCTGCATTGCAACAATGATGGCGCCCCAGCTTAAAACCATTCACTTTTTTGGTCATAATACTTGCTAATTACAATAATGGCCAAATTATTAGACAAACCATCTTTTCATGTCCTATCAAGGATTATAAGAAATCAGATAGGCATCCTGATTGCAGTGTTAAAAAACAAAGTTTGATTCAATGTTCATGAAACCCACCCTAAACACATAGGAGACATGGACACATCAAAACTTTAATTGGCATCGGATGCTTAAAATAACAGCTACAACATTTAAGAATACACAATCTGTCCATTGAGGTGAGGATGTTAACCAACTTGTTACAAAGTGTTTCCATGGTGATATCTTCATGAAAATCATTTTTTTACCGCTCAAATCTGGCAGTTGAAGAGACCATGTCTACATTAGCATATTGAAGTAGTACCTGATTGATGGCACATACAGCAGGAACATTCATATCGAATAATGTCGAGTAGATGGCATCCTTTAGTTGTCTTCTGGAACCTCTTGCAGACTCGGTATCTAAATTATTATGGTACAAAGACCAAGAGAAAAAATTACTATCATAGGAAAAAGAGAATGGCTGACCAACCAAACTGACCAAAGAAGAGCCAGGAGTACAAGGCAGAAGAGTTGCACTGAATAATCAAATATTTCTCTTCGGACTTCCAAAATTCAACTGGCTAAAACCTTCTTTTAGTTCTATATACGTCCTTTTCCAGGAGTAAAGCTCTAATGTGGCTCCGATTGTAAACAGTGAACTAGATTAGATAAATTTGTGAAGAGTTCTTACCAGTAAGAGCCAACTAAAATCAAAAGTTTAAAAAATGAATTAACAGTACACAAAGCAAACATAAGAGTGGTAATTAGATTAAACAAATTTTGAAGCTAACCATCATAATGGCAGAGCGGTATTGAAACAACCATTGGTTGTGATGATGTTTTCACCTGCATCCTGCATAGCATTAGAGCCGAAGAAAGTTGTAGCTAACAACGAAAAGGTTGTCGAAAAGCGAAACCCACATAAAGTGTATCAAAGATATAGTAAAGCAACATGAATCAAAGTTATTGACCTTCTTATTACATAAATAACAAAAGTAAGGAAATACGTGTAGCCAAGTAAAATACTAGTAAAAACACCTGTTGCAAATTGTTGAAAAGAAATGCCTAAGCCTAGAAGGCATTGGAGATTCAATGTTTCCAAATTCCTGCAATTAAAACATTTTCAGCATGAGTTGAGAACTTGAGATAATGGAATGCACTTATTGTAAAGGGATATGGAGCTCCAAATTAACAAGCTGATCTACGTAGTATCCTGTTCAACTACAATTGGAAAGCTCACCAAAAATGTTGCTGACCGCCCAGATGGAGAGGAATACTTGCTCCATCCATATTTACAATACCCCGAGCCACCTATGACAAAAGTATATTCAGATGATAACAGTTACTGTATGTAAAACTAAATCAAAAAACTTCTCGGAAGCAAATAATTTGAGCGCTCCATTGTCTGATAACCATCAATCTCCTCCTTAATTCTGTCCTTTTCTCATTTCCCATTTTCAATTCTTGATTAGTAGACTAATGAATTATAAGAGACATTCAAACAGGAGTGAAGACACAAATATGCACATGCATGATGCATATGCATATACGCGTACTGTTTCTCTGTTTGGATAAGACACATTTGTTATCAAATTTCACAAATCTGTAAAAGTGGTGCAAGTAGCAAACTTAAATACACACCGTCAATTATAATAGCTCCAGGGACCTGCACTCTTTGACCATAAATATGCATAAACGAGAGGTCATGCATCTGAGCAGGAAACACTCTGCAAAATAGAATAAAATTCTGAAATTATTATCACAATCAAAATTCAATTCAAATTCAAAGTAGCTAAATCTCAAGTCTTGAGTGTCAGTTCAGAGGTAAAGAAGCTTTAAACCCCAACGCACAAGAAACACCGAGTTAACTAGCTATAATCGACAAAATCCAAAATAGAAGTTAGTCTCTTCAACTAAGTATCAGCACCCTGTAACACTAGTTCTAATTCTAGACAACTTGCACCATCACATACATTTCACAAACAACACAATTAAGCAAAAGAGTCAACTCATCAATTACTCAGTATCTAGGGGCAGACTCGAGTCGAGCTGAACGAATTATTGTTCAAACTTGTTTGAAATAAAACCGAGCATAAATTTGTGTTTGAGCTTGTTTGATTTGCGCTCAAATGAGCTTTAATCGAGTCAAGCCCAGGTACTTTTAATGTTTTTTACATGGTTTGACAATTTTTTTACTAATCTAGTCGGGTTCGAGCACTTATCAAACACGAAAAAGTTGTTCAAGCTTGAATGAATATATTAAAGAACTGAGCTCAAATGCAGCTTTTAACATCGAGCTCGAGTATCGGTAGTTTGTCTTGCTCATCTTTCAGCCCTATCAGTATTAGAATCAAGTAATTAACAAAACTAGACAGCATAAAATTATGATCATATGACAGAGTCTAAAACCATATGCCTTACAGTTACAATTTGTCTTGTTCTCCATTGCACGAAAAGTAAGACCTATAATTTCTAGCTCTAAAAAACTGAACAAATTACCGTAGAGGATAACCGCAACGCAAGTGGGTCTCAGCGAAGAAAACAGAGTCCCAAGCTTCCTTCTGATTCTGGAGGAAATAAATCCACAACCTATTATCCGACATAATTAAATATTTCCACGATTTACACACCGCCGTCAGCCTCGCCGCCTCTCTCGGCCCCAGGATTCTGAGAATCTGCATCAAAATGTCGATCGGAATACGGTCAAATTCTCCGGTCGACGAATCCTGGATATGCATCATCTGCAGGAACCGGTCGTAATCCGACATCGGATTCGGGTTGGAATAGTAGCCCGAACCCGATGACGAGCCCGATCGGTTAATGACGGATCCCCAAACCTTGCGAATCAGAGAATTCATTGGCGACTCATAGAAAGTTTTAGATAGTTTAGGTATGAAATTTGTACTGCAGACGATAATCTGATGTCTGCCACGTGTCCGCAGTTAAGAGCTCAGGAATTTGTGGCGGCGAGCGTTGCTCACTCGCGAGGAACACGTGTGTATTGAAAATCGATAATGGCCGGCCTCACCCTAAATTGCACTTTAAATTCCCACTCACTAATTGAGATTTAAAATAGTCCCCACTAATCTATATCTATACTTTATAATAATATATTTCAAAGTATAGGATAATTTATATATGAAATGATTCACGTTTTTTGTAATTTTTTTGATTATTACTATTTTCAAATTAACTTTATTTATATGTGCATGAACTTAAAATTTATAGTTTACTTTAATAAATGTATATTTGAGTGAAAATTTATATAATTAATATTTAATATGATTTAATGTGTATGAATGAAGTTTTATAACAATATTAATAACTCATGCTAATATGAATTGTTTAACAATTTCTATAGTCTTTTTGTATATATATATATATGTTCATATACCATAAACATTTGATATATGATCATGGAGATAGGATACATTTTTTTTAATTATTTTTTGGTTCATGAAAATGGTGTACGTTTTTCTTTTTCTTTTTTGCTTATGATTATTAATGTATATAAGAACGCATTTTGATGATTTGTGAGGTGAATTTTGTAACACATCTCCTCGCATAATGGTATTTAAGGGACGCGTTTTTCTTTAGTCAAACATTAGAATTAATATATTTAAAATGTACTCTATGATACAAGTTGCTCATTCGAGTATTCTTCAAATAAATGGTTTTGTTTGTACAATCTAAGTTGAAATTCCAGGGAAGACTTTGTCATATTAATTGGAAGTTTTCGATTATTTGATGTTGATGGAGTCAAGTTTTGAACTTTTATTCTTTTTTTTTTTAATGATCAAAGTTTGGTATATGTTGAAATTCTTGCCATTTTTTAATACCATTTTCAGTTCTTGCAGGTTAAATTGAAGGAATGACCATCGTTGGCATAAACTACTATCTAATTTGGAGTTTGGACAAGTAATCATCTTTAATTCCTACTTTTAATTTTTTTTGTTGAAAACCAAAACAACCTTAAATAAATAAAATATATTCTCGAATATTGTTATCAATGATGTACATAAATTTAGCATTAATAATAATAAAAAGTATTCAATATATGTTATTAGTAAACATGTTCAATGAATATATTATTAATATAATGATTTACAAAAATATGAATGAGTGCATAAGCAATATACTGTTAATTTGCATATAAACCAAGATCAATGTCCATCATTGTTATTTTTAGTGTCCATGTAACGTGGAATGCTTTTGATATCAATAGTGATCGGTCCTTATTTATGAATAAGAGTATTTTCGTAATTTAATAAAATAATTTATATAATAACAACATTAATATATTACGATGATAGGCCGCACAATAGGACTCAAGTCCATGACCCAATAAGACGAGCTCACGAGCTCACGAGCTCATGGCTCATTAGAGCTTGCAATAAATATCATCTTAATTAGTTAAATGACGTTTATATGGGTTACACTATAAAAACTTGAACTACTTAATAGTTTCTGAGTCTTTTAAAATCGAAAAGTACAATATCTGAGAACTACGAAGAGTCTTGATCATATCAAAGTAGGTACGTAGGCAGCTGAAGTTCCTAAGCGTAGTCCAAATCCGTTAAAATATTAATTAGTCTACCGCGAATCATATCAAATCACATCCACATATGTTATTCACAGCAGCTCCCGCTCGAGGCAGCCTCTTTCCTCGGGCTCAGCCCCCTTCAGTGGGGCCCATCCAAAAAAATGAGAGAATAGAATTTTGACTTTTAATCTCACCAACTTTCTACTCCCGAGAGTTCTGCGGCTGAGATACTCGGGAGTGGAGGCATATGATGGGTCTCATTTATGAATAAGATATTCTCGTAATTTAGTAAAATAATTTATATAAGAGCAATGTTTAGAGATGACAATGGGGCCGGGTAATGTAAATACTTGTATTGGACACGGCCCCATCCAAAAAAATAGGGTCGGGTTCGATTCCGGGTATCAAAAACCAAGGTCGGGTCCGGGGTGGGTAGCGAGTCCAGCATATACCCGTACCTGGACTCGCCCCGATTGCTTATTTATATAGTTTATATTTTTTTTATTAATATAATATGAAAAAATTAAAATATTAAAATTAATAGTTAATTTTAGATTTTTAATTGGTAGTGGACTATTGGGAAGTTCCAAATTTAATAGAACCCTTTACCCTCTTCGCCACAGATATTTGATTTCTATTTCGTTGATGTTTATTTGATATTTGATTTGTTTTCAAATTTGGATTTGTCTTTATTGTGAATGATTAAGTGTGGTTGATTGTGTTTTTTAATGTAGGTTTATATTATTTTTGTATTATTTATATTAATTTTAAGTGTATTTGTTATAAAAAAAAATTGGGGAAAAGTTCAAAATTAAATGTTTTAATCGGATCCATCGGGTAGGACCCGGACTCGCCGGGTACCCGACGGGTCCGGGGCAGAACCGGGTATTAACGAGTCGGGGGGCGGGGGCGAGTCCAAGTCCTAAAAATCCTGACCGAGGCGGGTCTCGGTTCCAGCATTACCCACCTCAGACCCTCCCCCCATTGCCATCCCTAGCAATGTTAATATGTTACGATGATGGGTCACACAATGGACCTGAGCCAATGGCCTAGTAAGACGAGCACATGGCCCAACATATTTTGCTATAGATACCATCTTAATCAGCTAAATAACTTTTCATTTAGTTTAACTTTAAAACCTAGAATTACTTAGCACCTTTTGAGTCTTCTAAAATTGAAGAGTATAATATTTGACAACTAAGAAGAAGCTTGATCCTATCAAAGTAGGTACATAGGCAATTCGAAGTTTCTGACCGCAGCCTAAATCCATTAAAACATCAACTGGTCTGTCGTGAGTCGTATCAGATCTCATTCCCACGAGTTATTCATGTGATACATATTTGAACTCGCACCAAATAGTGAACAATAAAGTGAAAGTTGATATCAATAAGTCAGTTAAAAGTTTGTCGACAATGGAGATGGCGCATCAAGAAGGCCAACACGAACCTTTTTTTGAGATATGAAGGGGTGTGTATGTGGTTACTAAAAATTGTCGAGCATTGAATTATTGTGGTGATATATTTTCGCCATTAACGAATTATTCGTCATTTGAACAAAATAAATTTCGACCATGTTTAATATAACTAGATGGTCTTAACAATAATCAATGTGATTAAAGAAGTGGACATTATGCATATGTTGTACCATGACTCTGAGGAATATCCGAATATGTTATCTTTCATTAGAAGAATTTTTTAGAACAAAAGAGATGCTTATTTCTTTTTTTTTTTCTTTTTTGCTTAGCCTTTGATTCACTAACCTTAAACAAAAGATATATTTTTAATAGGGGTGGCAAATTGGTTCCGGAACCGTGGGTCCAACCCGACCCAATTAGTTTTGGGTTTGGATGGATCTTAAAAAAAAGAATTATGGTTCCAATTGGTTTTGTATTTATTAAATTTTCAAGACTTTGGTTTCTTATGGTTTTTGATTGGGTCCAAATTGGTTCCAATAATGGGCCTATTTTGGTTCCCAAATGGATCCAATTAAAAAAGAGAGAAATAATTCTCCATTTTTTCTTTCTTAGACCCAATTGGTTTTCACTTGTAGAGAATATGTGATTGCTTAAACACTAAACCCATACTTGTTTTAGTCATTTGAACTTATACTTTAAATAAATTTTTATAATAAGATCAAAAAATTATTTTATATTATTTTTAGTCATTTGAACTTTTTTATTTTTTAATATATATTATATTTTTATTATTATATTAATAAATATATATTAAATAATTAATAAATATATATTAAATAAATAAAAATATTTGGCTCGGCTCGAGTATGGACTCGAGCTCGCGAGCTTGGGCTCGGCTCGAGCTCGAACCCATGCTCGCGAGCTCGAGTCCGAGCTCGAAAATTTTGGGCTCGGCTCGAGCTCGAGCTCGCGAGCTTGGGCTCGGCTCGAGCTCGAGCTCGCGAGCTTGGGCTCGGCTCGAGTTCGAGCTCGAGCTTGAACCCATGCTCGCGAGCTCGAGTCCGAGCTCGAAAATTTTGGGCTCGGCTCGAGCTCGCGAGCTTGGGCTCGGCTCGAGTTCGAGCTCGAGCTTGAACCCATGCTCGCGAGCTCGAGTCCGAGCTCGAAAATTTTGGGCTCGGCTCGAGTTCGGGCTCGAGCTCGCGAGCTCGGGCTCGGCTCGAATCCATGCTCACGAGCTCGAACCCGAGCTCGAAAACTTTGGGCTCGACGAGTTCGAAAAAAAAATTTTGTAACCGAAAAAAAAAATTATATCCTTAATTTCTCTACATTAATTTTTTCGTTATAAATTAAAATACATTAGTTAATAATATATTTTACATATAAATTATTACATTTGTATAATATGATTGGAATTTTTATAAGAAAATTATAAAAATATAATGTAATAAGTTAGTTAGTGAACAAGAAAAAAAAAATTATTTGCATTATATTGGATTAGTTGGTGAACAAGAAAAAAAGATTAGTGATTAGTATACAAATGTTTGCATTGTGTTGGATCCATAAGTCACCAACCTCCTATTTTGGATCCTTTATGGTTCCTAAATGGATCTTTGTATAAGAACCATTTGGAACCAATCAAAACCAATAAGGACCCAATTCATATTGAAAAGACATTTTGGTTTCTTGTTGGTTCCAACTTATTTTTTTTACAAACCCAATTGGACCCAACCCAAATCCGATCCGATCCACCCATTTGCCACCCCTAATTTTTAACATGTGAATTTTGACTTGCATTCCTTGAAACCGCTAATAAATTTAATTTTTTTTAGAAACTATACTAACCCAAACAAAAAATAACTATTTATTAAATGGTTACTTTGTCTAGAAAAGGTTAAAAAGATATTGTGGCCATCTCCATGGATTAAAAGGAAATGCTTAGTATGAAGCTAGTGATGATACTATGATATGAACAACAATTAGTGCTCGTTTGGTTGATATCATGTGATTGCACATGATAATATTATGCTAGATAGTATTATGAGAGAAATTGAGAGATTCATTGACAAAAACTTGTTTGGTTAGGATTATAAATGAGAGTGATATTTTAGATGATATATATTCAAGTTATTTGGTTGCCATTATATATAAGGAGTGATATAATAGAAAAGTCTAAAAATACCATATCGTTGATGTTGAATTATCATAATCATATACAAAATTATACTTAAAAATATGAAATATATTTTATAAATCAAATAAAAATATTTTGAGTATCTTAAAAAATAACATGATTATATAAAATATATTTATTTTACTTGTGTTAAATTATAAATTATTTATATAAAATTATACTTAAACATATGGAATATATTTTATAATCAAATAAAAATATTTTGAGTATCTTAAAAAATAACATGATTATATAAAATATATTTAATTTACTTAAATTGAATTATAAAAATTATTTATATAAAATTATACTTAAACATATGGAATATATTTTATAATCAAATAAAAATATTTTAAGTATCTTGATAAAATAACATGGTTATATAAAATATATTTACTTTTCTTATCCTATTGTTGAAGTTGAATTATCAAAATCATATATATAAAATTATACTTAAAAATATGGAATATATTTTATACATCAAATAAAAATATTTTGAGTATGTTAAGAAAATAACATGATTGTATAAAATATATTTACTTTGCTTATTTGATGGTTTTAATACCAAACTTTGAAGTTTAATTCCATATTTTTAAGATTGAGCGTAGGTGTTGGTTTTTGTGTAAGATTGAGCTAAATATAACAAGATAGAGATTATATTAAATGTGGGGGTAAATTAGTAATTCTACTTTTGAAAATAAGTTGGATATAATCTTGTGATAGTGGATATCGCCTACCTGGTGGTATCTACTATCTTAAAAATGGAGTGATTAAGCATCGGGCTTATTACGTATCATGGGCCAACTGTGTTGAACCAAACTTAAAATTAGGATTGATAATTAATATATTACCCCTATAAATCCCAACCAAACGATCACTTATAATGTGGATTTTTTTAACCTTTCAATTTCAAACGACATGCCCCCTCTTAAATTAGAATTAAAATAGAAACCACATTAATATAATCGTACTATAATTACTAAGTGGTGCACGCATCATTAGAATGTATATGTTGGTTCCAAGTGTGTACATATAACATTTATCGGTCCATAATGGTAAATGAATTTGGTCTTAAAAGAATTCAATTAAGGAAATAGTTAAGTTCAATCAGGAGGCAATCAAGCCGCAATCTTGATTCTTGATCGCATCCAACATTATTCTCGGATTCGTGGAATTAGTTACCATAGTTTTTGAAAAGGAACTTGTCGAATTTCAGATGCCATAATTAATCCAAATACCATCTAACTCATAAATATTCATTCTTGAATGATTAATGATAAAGAATTATTATTTTACATAATTTTATTGTCCGTGTTCACGAGTCGAGCTCGATGATAAGAAGGAAAATGAGCTCGAGCTCATTCAAATTCGAGCCTAAGCTCAAAAAATTATATGTTTTTTTATAAAAAAAATATTGTTTTATAAAATATATTTTTAATATTATATTTATGTATATATTATTAGATATAACCTTAACTAATGTCAAAAATAATATTATTTATGCATATATTATTATAATATATTATATTATTTATATATAAAAAAATATAATTTTTTATATATATTAAATAAAATATTTTTTTTTTATTTTGGCTCACGAGTTGGCGAATAAACAATATTAGGCTGGAGCTCAGATTTTCTCGATCTCGATTTGAGCTATTTTTTAAGCGCGCATGGCTCGTAAACCCTACCTACTATTATTGTCTCTCAGACTCAAATGTATAATTGTTATTATAAATATTATTGGTGTAATTCAAATTTCGATTTGCTTTCGCCTTTTCCTATTTCTACTTATTCTTTTCACATTCATAAAGAAACACAAAATCTCAAAATAAACTGTAAAAAGAATGTATAAAACATGTAAACAGAGTTCACTGTTCAGTATGGGGAAAGAAAAAGTAACAAGGCTCCGTTTGTTTGACAGAGAATGGAATCTAAAATGGGAATAAAATTTCTGGTAATTTGATTAATAGAAATCTGATTCCATTAATAGTGTTTGTTTGTCTACAAAAAATTGGGTAAGGATATATATATTGTTTATTTTTTTATATTTGGTTCAAACACATATAATAAAGAATAGAATCTAAATTAAAAACTTTGACTTAAATACCCTTATTTTAAATCATATTTGTATAATCTAACTATAAATTTTCAACATAGTAGAATATTTGATATTATATATATACACATAAGTATATATACACATATATATTTAATTTGGTTAAATAATAAAAAATAAATAAGATATCAATTTAATTGCATTATCCTCTTTTAGAAAAATGATAATTAAATTGAACATGCTTATATTTTATTTACATATTGTTTGACTTAAAAAAAAAATTGATACATATATGGATTTTTCATATACAAATGCATTGATAATTATAGGTCGGAAACTTATTATTGTTAATAAATAAAATATATTAATTATATGTGACCAACACCCATTTCAAAAGTACTATCACAAAAACAACATAACAAATTTTCAATTTCATTCAATAAATAAATATCAAATAAAATGAAATTATGATCTATTTTGACAATAAAAATATTTTAAATAAATTAAAAATACGAAACTATTTTTTCATAAATAATAACTTAAATGAAATGAAAAAATAAATAACCATTTTTGTTGATTTTGTATTATATTTTATATAGTGGTAGTAAGGGCATTAAAGTATTGTATTTATGATTACCTTGATATGGTAATCACATTACCTCCAATAAATAAGGTATTGTGATTCCCTTATTTGAGATGATAATTCCCATATGTTGGGAATTAGATTGCATTCCATTATATCAAATAAAAATACCAAACAAGGTTATTTGATTTTTGAGAATTATATTCCCTATTTTGATTCCATTCCCTTGACAAACAAACGGAGCCTAAAGATAAATCGGATACACAACACAACCTTCTCCAGAGTCAAACGCCTACCACCGCACCATGGATATTCCAAAATTTCTCTAAAAATTTATAGTAAATTAACTATTAGGGAAAAATTTCTTTTTTAGTCCATAAATTCATTCAAGTTAGATTTAGCCCAATTCATTGTGAGTTTAACACATTTAATTCCATAATGATAGGCCTCAATTTGATCCGGGCCAAAATCACAGATATATTTGGGCCATATAATAGGCCCATATGGCATGGAAAGGTTCATGGGCTAAGTTTCATTTAGCACCTCAGTTGGGCTACTTAGGTCAAAGGCTCAATTAAACAATTATAAATACCCCTTCTACTAATTAATTAATCAAGTTCTAATCATTTCTGGAGAATTATCTTAACTTATCTGAATATCCCCAACTCTCAATTATTAGAGAGAATTATTATTTCAAACTACGAAGAGGCTTGATCCTATCGAAGTAGGTACGTAGGGAGTGCAGCCCGTAATCAATAGCACCTAATCTGGTTTGTCGTGAGGTGGGTCGGATCCCATCCTCACGTGCTCCTCACGCGGCATTACTATTTGATCCCGCATCACATAAGTTTCAAAATGTTTCACATTTAGTCACAGCGTTCAAAATTTAACAATCAGCTCCATTAGTCAATGCTTTTAAAATCGACCGTTATTGAAAGAATTTATGCGTGAATATAATCAATTATACGTGGATTATATTTATATTATGATATTTTCCATGGTACCAATTTTTAATACTTTATAATTACCATAAGGGTAGTTCCATAATTCCATAAGTTTATTTTTGGCTATTTCGATTGATCTATGGTTTGCAGCTCCATTGACTACGTCAAATTCTGGAGTAAAAGTGCTCCAGTGTCCAGATGTAAATGCAAGCTTGAGCTAATCTTAATTACTGGGAGAGAATAAAATGAAAAGAACGCAAAAAAGGGATGGAACCGCATGGATCGGGGAATTTGAACCCGACGTGAATCGAACACGCAACCTTCTGATCTGGAGTCAGACGCGCTACCATTGCGCCACGGATCCTCGGTGATTATATTTCCTATACTTATAAAAATAGCTGTGTAAATATCAAAAATTAAGAAAAATCTGTAATCCATTCAGAACCAATAACACAAAGCCAACTCAACATACAAAATCTCTTTTCCCTCACAAAATCCATTTCCTCCAACCAAATTATAAACAAACCTCATCCATCAATCCATCCAATCTCCAATTGATAATACAAACTTTCATCATTCTCCTCTTACCACAAGCACAATGGCAATGGCACCATCATCCACTCTATTCTCCACACCAACCTTCCAAGGTCTCAGGCCTCTGAATAAGCCCATGATCTCCTTCTGCCGCCCCGCCCTCACCTCCACCACCCGCCGGAACAGCCTAACCGTGAAGGCTGAGCTGAACCCATCTCTAGTCATTAGCCTCAGCACAGGGCTCTCACTCTTCTTGGGCAGATTCGTGTTCTTCAACTTCCAGAGGGAAAACGTGGCCAAACAGGGCTTGCCGGAACAGAACGGAATTTCTCACTTCGAAGCCGGTGATGTACGCGCCAAGGAGTACGTTAGCCTCCTCAAATCAAACGACCCTGTCGGGTTTAACATCGTTGATGTTCTCGCGTGGGGATCCATTGGACATATTGTAGCTTACTATGTTCTTGCCACCTCTAGCAATGGCTATGATCCTAGCTTCTTTGGTTGATGGGTTTACTTTTGTTGGCATTTTTAGTGCTTTTACTTTTATTTGTCGATTTCATTTTGAATCCCAAAATTATGGTATGTTGTCAAATGTTATGTTTATTTTGGTGTCAACTTGGTTTGCTTGAAACTTTGAACTTGATTATGATTTAAAAATGTTATATAGTGCACCCATCTTGTAAATTATATTTAGTTGAATCAAATCAAATTTGAATTAGAATTTTAAAATTTTGAGGATTTTGTCTTTAAGGATTTTGTATCTCACAATAAAAGGCGGTTTGATTTATTTGATGAAAGATAAAGAGATTTAGAGGGTCGATAGTAGCTTTAACAATTCATTTTATTTATTTATTTAATTAATTCATTGAATTAACTGTCTCAAATGATCCCATTAGCATGAACCATGAGGCATGATGAAGTAACCGGATGTTAACTAGGCCAAGTTGAATACTTGCAGCTATAATGTACCACGTTAAGTATTGCAGCCTTGAATCGGTCATTTACGATCTTAGAATAAATTCATGCCAAAGTGCCCCTTTTTATTTTTGGTTTAACAATCATGGATGGCCTAAATTATAATCAGCCCAATAGACTTACTCATATAATGAAATACCTCGTATTCTACAGATCGTACGCTATAGGTCGTACTATACGAGGTTAATGCTATAACTTATTGGTATTTGCACGGAGATCCTACTTAAGAGATACTTATTTGCAAAACACTATTAAACCCGCGTGTTATTTAAGAATCGGGTCAAATACATGTTTAACCCGAATAATCTGGTACATTTATCTAGGGACACGTGTACGGTATTCCATATGTAAGTCAACCATCCGTACATCATGTAAATTATATAAATAGTTCTCATTAATGACATGAACATGACTTTTGGCTAATTAAGCATTACATTCGTATTTGATTCTACGAGATAAGATCTGAGAGTACGATCCCTTTTTCAAGTACCAAGCTAAGAACCTCGTTAATGACCATACTTTATATATTGAACTACGTTTAGACTTGATTCTAGAGAAAGGTACGTAGGTATCTCAGTGAACCTAAGTGCAGTCTATATACTTTCATCAAACCATCTTGGTCCAATACGAGTCTCGACTTGATTTAGTTTGACCCGTATTTTATGAGCTAAATCCCTTATCACAAATGGAGTTTTTTATGCCATAATACTTTATTAACTATAAATATCTTAATAATAGGTGATTTAATATTATTCTCCTTGAGTATTGGATGGCAAGACGTGCCTTCTAATGCTCTCTTTTCTTTTATATTTTTCACGGTTTCTAGCTATTGATTAAACTAATGGTGCTCAGAGTTAGAAATATCTACATAAAATGTGCGTTTTATTTTGCAGAATTAGAGAATTCATGAAAAAATACATACAAGAGATTTTAAACCCAAGATGCAAAATCCAATCATAAAATCACGTAATAATATACAATTTTTTCATGGGGCATGCCTCAAAATAAACCGTCTTTTGGAGTGAATAATTTATAGAAATCAATTCAAGTAAATTAGCAAGAAAATAAATGTGAAATTTATTGAAGGCGAGTTCACACTTAAAATTGGTTAAAGCACTTCAACTTTTAGTAGTAACATCTTTTCTTGGCGTGAAAGGTTAAATATGAAATAATGTCAAAATATTACATATATGTTATAAATTCGGAATTAATTAGTATGCGTAATTTTAGTTTCTAATTATAATTTTCCATGTGAAAAGAGTTTGCAAAAGTTGTTATATATTTACTAGTCCAATAAATATTTTCCACATCCTTGAAATCTATTTGACCACGTCTCTAAAATTATTTGTAAAGTAAATCAAACTTAATTGTCTTGTGTTGACTTGATAAGCAAAATAATATCTATTGAATAGGCACAGACTAACTATCTCATGAAATTCAGCAAATTCATCATAAATGATTTATTTAATTATGAAAATTAAGCAAATTCGCATCCTTAATGAGTTGAAGATCTACATCAATCTTATATTAATCTTTTTTTTTTTTTTATGACAAGGGAACCCGCAGCCGCTACCTTTAGGTGCGCACTGGGTAAACCCCGCTCTTGTGCAATAGCCTGCAAACCACACAAGAGAGGTAAACCAGCCTAGGTTGCCCATAGCTGACAAGCTCACAGTAGAGAAGGCAATAAGCATTCTCACAGTGTGGGATTCGAACCCGTGACCTAGGCCACAAGTTCAAATGCCCTTACCAACTCTACCAAGGGTTGCCCCCAATCTTATATTAATCTTGTTATAATATAGTGTATCTTTTCGTACATGGGAAGAAAATCTTTTAATATTACATTTAATTACAGATTAATCGAAGGTAATACTGAGAATGAATTCAACTCCATGGAATTAAGACGTATGTGTAGACTATTATTAGTTTTGTTTAAGACTATTATTAGATTTTGTTTAAAATAATCAAATTTATTTCATATATATATATATATATATATGTAAAAAATAAAATGCACCGGTAAATATTAAAGTGTAGAGAGCTTTCTCACGTCAACAAATCCCAGTCTTTTAAATTAAATTTATAAAAAAAATTATTTCTTTGTGAAAAGTTATCCAAAATCTTTACCATATCTCCAATAGATAAAAAGATGGGCATTAATCTTCAATAGAATATATACACTTAAATAACCCTTCTAAAATAGTATCAATTAAACCCACAATTATTTTAGGTAAAGAAGGCCAATTTGAGAAAATGGACCTAAACAAGCATTGTTTACGGAGTAAATATGTATATAACAAATTAATTAAAAGGAAAGAAAATTTCAATAATATTTACCATTACTCCAAATTTAGTGATGTCACTCAAACTTAATTCAAAAGCCACATCCCAAAGCACACGTATTTTTTTATGGGAGTTAGAGAGTATTTTGTGTGTGTGAGTATGTGAGAGAGAAAAATATGAAAATAAAAGGCCAAAAAAATAGACAATAATTTCATTTCATATGAACCCGAATATATAAGAGGCAAAGGGTCTAAGAACGTGACAGTCAATTTCCACAACAGCAGTTAAGAACTTGACTCTTTGAGTTCTCATCTTCTTCATTTTCCTTTTTAGCTTTTCTTCATTTTTTTCCTTGCTAAAGATCATGGATCATGCCAAATATTCATGCAATCAGTGGGATATTTGAATTTGCGAGCTGGTTTTTTTTTTATTGTTGGGATGGATATAGTATTATTCGGCCCTTAATTTTCTGCTAAATTTATGGTTCTTGATATGATTTGCTTTCAGCTAAGGTAACTACTTTTTTTTTATTCTTCTTCCAAAAGTCACTGATTAATCCCTTTGAATCTCATTCAGTGTTAATATTTTCTGCATTTTTTGGGTCTTCTTAGTGTATATATATATATATATATATATATATATATATATATTGAAGCTGAGTTCTTGGAAGTTGTCTTTTGGCCCATTTACGTTACCTACTCATCTCCAATGCCAAATCTCAGCCATCACTTTCCTGCAACTACTCTCACAAATTATATATAATTTGCCACCTTTTGTTTCTTTATACATATATATATATATACATCTATAGATACACTCAGCTGGAGTTATTCTTCTGAAATGGTGAATAATCAAGAAGAAGATGTTGAATCACTCTCAAACAAGGGATACACGCAGAAATCTGATGTTTTTGAAGAAAATAAGCTGTGGATTAAGCTGAAAATTCCCAAACAAGAAGATGAGACGAAGATTTACAGCAAGGATACGAGAAGGGTTTGCAGTTTTTGTAACAAAGTATTTAGCTCAGGTAAAGCTTTGGGGGGTCACATGAGAATTCACGTTCAGAAAGCCCACAGAAAAGATGTGGTAAATTTCAACAAGAAAGCACTCAAAGTTCATCATCCCATCAAATTCAAGAAATCTCAAAACCCTCCTGATGAGATCGGTTTTGTGAATAAGAAAAAGAACAAAACGATGATTAAACCAAGGTGTATGATCTGTGGTAAGGATTTCCAGTCGATGAAGTCATTGTTTGGGCACATGAGATGCCACCCTGAGAGGGTTTGGAGGGGTATTAAACCCCCAGCTTCAATGGTGAAGAACAACAGCTATATGTCTGATTTATCAGATTCTGATACACAAGAAACTGAAATTTCAGTTGATGTTGAGAAAAAACCAGTAGTTGATTTGACTGAGTCGTTGAGTGGATGGTCGATTACTGCCAGGCGAGGACGTAAGGCCTCCAAATCCGAGGATGATCAGTTGCATGAAGCTGTTAATTTTCTTATGATCCTGTCCCAAGGTAAGAACTGTGATGAAATTTTTGACTCCACAATGGGATTAAGAAATGAGGAGAAGGGATCAAATGAAGTTGAGAAAATTGGTGTTGTTAATGGAGAATCAGTCAACAAATCCGACGGTCAGGATTGGCTTGATGAAGAAGATGACCATGAGTACTCTTCAGATGATGATCAAGTGGATATGAAGAAGAAAATTCGAAAGCTATGTGATCTGAAAATCGGAAAAATGGGTATTGCTAGTCCAGTGATAACTCCTCCAATCCTGTTTACTTCGCCTGATAAGTACAGGTGCAGCATTTGTGATAAGTCCTTCTCAACTGGCCAAGCATTAGGTGGCCACATCTCCAGCCATAATAAAATCAAGCTTATAATTCAAAATCCTAATCCCAATCCCAATCCCAATCCCACCAACCAGATGAGAGATAACCAAGTTGATTCTTCATCAGGAGAAGCCAGCCATACGGGCCGGAGAATGCTGACCTTTGATCTCAACGAGGCGCCTCCAACATCAACGGATGAAATCGGATCTGATTCTGATTATTCACTTGGTAATTATGGTTATGCATAACTAATATTTGAGTATTATCTCTTTCTATGTAGTTGGTTTGGTTGGTTAGTTTAGTTTCTCATTAGAACTAATTACTAATGTTGTTTTGACAGTGAAATTTGAACCATCTTAATTGGTTTTTTTCCTTTATTGCTTCAAATGGTGTTTGATTTTTGTCTCTTTGTGTTTATTTTCTTCATGGAGAACATGATTGATCAACAAGAAACTACTCTTGTTTGAAGTTGGATAATGCGATAAATGCTTTAAAAACTTCTGATTCTTCAAATTTCGATATAGAAACAATTATATTTTACCATATAGAATGCTCTTTAATTTACTAGCCTTTAATATTAATATTATTAGTATTACAAAAATGAAGTATATGGGGTAGTAAGAATTCCATTTTTTGAAACATATATAGGCTTTTGATTAGGTTACTTAATTGAATTGCAGCCTTCCCACTCCTTGTTTACTTATAACAACAAGTCAAAAGATTGCAATTTTTCACAAGTTCCTTATTATAATATTATTATTGATATATATTACATATATATATATATATATATGTGTGTGTGTGTGTATTTTTGTGACAAAGATATGTTGGTGTGTGGAGGGGTGTAATTGGGAGAATAGTACATAAGAGGAAATGCTATTAAGTAAATAAATAAAACTTCAACTGCTTCCTATACGCATTCTCGTGATTGTATGAAAGCAACTATTTCCCCTACCAATCCATTTTTGACTTTTCACAACTTTCACACAAAAACTCACTTTGCTATTTAATTCTCACATTATTCTGTTTAAGGTGAATTTTACAAAATTATTGAGAAATTGATTCATGTGAATTAATTTTCTCAATAATTATATGTTTTCACATAATGCTAATTTGTTGCGTTTATAAACCCAAATTAAAAGTGACTTATTTCAGTTTGCGAAATGTTCTTTACAAATCACAGAATTATGGCGTATACTGTATAGCCTTTAACTTTTGACAAACTAATCAAAAGTAATATTTTTTGGATAAATAAGTTTCAGATATTAGTATTTGTTATCTCAATTTATGTTTTACAATTATATATTTTGCTAAAAGAATTATACGTGAGTATTAAATATCATAGATATTCTCGTATTTAATTTCGATGAAAGTTATCAAATATAAAGAAAAAAAATCAGCTGATGATGTAAATATTTTGTATTTAATTTGATTTGTTGATATAATGATGAACCTAGTTCATATTTGTTATAAAAATCAAATTATTTTATTTTAAAAATTAAGACAAGCGTCAAATTTATTTGGGCTTGATTTATCTAGTACACAAACCAAACCTTTTCTATTTGATTAGATTTTGAAATTGGCTTAAAATTGTACTTAAAAAATGATAAATTTAATACGTGAAACAAATTAAAGCCCGATACAAGCTCTATCTGATTAACAATCAAGATAAGCTCTTAATACGATTTTCAAGCTGGATACATTATTTATATACACTCGGTAGGTAGTATCGTTCATCGTTCATTCACAATGTTTTCAGAAATCATAATGATTTCTCATCAAAAATTCAAATAATGTCATAATTTGTACACACATGAATATGAAAAAAAAAAAAAAACTGCAACAATATTTCATGTCTTATTTATTCATTTCACTTCAAGTCTTTCATTTAGAATAGTAGCACATTTATGTATTTGTTTATATTTAATCACAACAATATATACTTTGACCATATGTATAATTCATCTTGAGAACTAAAGATTTGTATAAATACAAAGTCAAAATTCTTATAATAACCATCAATGACTCAAGGTTGATAACCTATACATCTATTTCTGAAACAAGATAACTACTAATGAACACTGAAACATATTATTCAAAAACAAAACAAAACATTATATGTTATATAAAGGACAAAAACAAAACTAAGACTCTTGTTAAACCTAAGTGGGAACAACCTCGACATAATCTGTGGATGACTGTAGTACAAAGATACCTAAGACGACTACAAGCAATACTAGTTGCACCATAAAACACAAACCGTATTTACATACCTGTTTCTGTAACTTGAAGGTTTCATCGGCACTTACAATGTCTTCACAAACATTTTCCAGCTTCTCAGCTTCTTTCTTGAGAATCGAAGCCTTGTTTTCAGCAACGCCAAGCTTGTCGAGTATTTGGGTTTGCTCTAAAGCCAAAGCCTTTTGCTCTTCAACAACACTAATCTGATCCACAGTACAAGTCCTCAGATTTTGGAGTGTTGTTGATATTGTCAAATACTCAACCTCAGCTTCGATCTTTTGCTTGAACAGGTTCTCAAGTTCTATTTCCACATCTCTGTTTGCTGTTTCTGCTACCTCAGATTGCACGCCTCGGGATGAACTTTGAATACCATCACCATAAGGCAACTGCTCAGAGTCTGATATGGATTCGACAACTGATGCATCTTCGCTGATTTCTTTAAACTTTAGCACTTCTGCATATATATATATATATATATATGGTGACTCATTAGCAATAGATATATTATTTATATGTAATATTAATATCATTCAATAAACAGTCACGGTAATTCTCGAACGACAAAAGGAAGTTTCACGGAAGATTTAATAACGGAAGAATCAGCTACGAAACAGATGCTCTTACAGCTTCTCAAAACTAAAGAAATGAAAAATAGTGTAGGTTTATCCCTTATGTTCAAAGTTCGACGACTATCAAAATCTAAAATACATTAACAGAAAAATAACTTTACGTTAGCCTTTCTCAATTAGATAAACAGGCAAGGAAGCAATATCATGGACTGAGTTTTTATCCTACAACATATTGATTCCATCTTATGATGAATGCTTAAACGTTAAAACATATTTTGTAACAGATTCAAATTTAAGATATTATCAAATTAAAAGTGCTTTGACCTCATTAATGAATATACTATTATAGCTTATTACTTGGGGTGGCAATTGGGCGGGTTAGGTTGGTTTTGGGTCGGTTCCAATGGGTTGGTTGTTAAATGAGTTTGGTTCTTAAATGGTTTTAAGGTGGAACCAAATTCAACCCAAAATGAAACCAAAATCAATCCAAAAGGGAACCAAGCCCAACCCGACTCAATACCTTACATTTTGTTCATTATAATTTAAATTATTGGCAAACGATTTGGGCCTAACTTGAAATTTAGTTAGACCCAACTTGGAACCAAGTTGGAACCAAATAAAATTTTCTTAGGAACCAATTCAACCCAAATTGGGTTGGAACCGTTGAAACCGTGGTTCCGGATCCATTTTGCCACCCCTACTTATTACTAAAGTTTGGAAAGAATGTGACCGTGTCATTTTATATTTTGACCCATACAGCACCAGAAGACAGTCTAATTAACCGAGGCATAGAATCTAAAGGAGCTAATATCAGTGAAATGGTTGATCAATATCCATATTTCTGTAACTGGAGAAAGTTTGAACCATTTTGACGAACTCTCTATTCATGCGAATTGAAAGACAAGTATTTGTTTTCAAGCTTCCTCAAAGATGAGCAGTACAAAAGCCTTGATATGTATTCACTTGACTTGAAAAATTAAAGATAGCAGAAATTTTGTTGCCAACTTGTACACAAATTGTGCAAAAGATAGCAAACATATCACAGAAAGTAAAGTCAAAGTACAAATACCATTATTATGACATTCGAACACTCAAATTTATAGAATCTGAGAGCCTACATCAGTTCTGCGAGAATAATATCAGAGAATAATGTTACTAGTTTATAGAATCTCGAGAACTAAGTATGAGATAAGAGAACCTTCTGCCTGTGAAATAAGCTTAAAACCATCTACATGTAGACAAAGTCAGATGATTCACATAAAATAGTAACTAGATTAAATAGAAATAATAACTTGGAAGAAGAGAGGGACATCACAATACAGATCCTTTTATAGGACTATTAATGTCCCAGTCTAAGAATTATAGAACAAAGCAGCCTTCTGGATATCTTAGTCTTATAAATACAATAAGAGAGATTAACCCTGCACTATCAAATGAATCCTAACTTATTCGCGTAAGTGACTTCACATTTTCATTATTCTCCATATCAAGAACAATGGCAATGTTGCATCTCACAAATGTCCAAGTTATTTTCCATCAGATAATAACACTACATGATCCCCAGTACCCGATCTTTTAAATTAGTTCTTCTGCCTTTATTTTGACCGTGCCAAATTCTTTTTATTTATTTATCTTTCGAGCACGCGGGGGGTGGGGGGTATAAAAGGAAAAAAAGTTTTGGGGTGATAATAAATGCTAAAATCTATCCCATCTTAAACACAACGTGGAGTAACATAAAACCATTCCATGCAGAGACTACAAAACTTACTATCTGTAATGGCAGAACATTGTCTGTTCATGATCAAGAAAATAAGCTTGCAAAATGAAATAATCAGAACGAGCAAACGGAAAAAAAATGCAAACTTACCTTTTTCTAGTGCTTCTTGTGCAGATTGGAGTGCAAAGATGGATTCAGCTAGCAAATCCTGGTCTGCAGCGGAAACATGATTCTCGCTTCTCTCTCCTTTACCGTCCCAAGAAGAGTCAGCGACTACATCTTCAGGTGACATGTCTCCATATACTCCCTCACCATTAACATGCTCTTTGTTGCCCTCAACTTCATCATTATCTTCTTCATCATAATACATCGGCCCTCCACTCTTTATTCCATTATTAGCAGAGTAAGTACCCTGCACAAATACAAAATTGGAGCTTCGCAAGTCAGATTCCACGCTGGAATGAGAGTTTTCCTTCTCGATTTTGATCCTTTCTCCTCTAGCCTTCTTTGTGCCCTCAATACGACCCTTTCCATGCGTCAAATTTTTTGCACTCAAACTCCTCATCCTGCTCTTATCGACACTCACGGGTTTCTCATATTTGATCCTTGGATGGCTGGCTGCGGTGGAGGACCTGCTACTACGATCCTCACTATTCTCTGAATCTGTTCCAGCGGCAAATAATGGGCTCATCCCCAAACCAGAATCATCAAGAGAAAAAGAATCCAATTTTCTAAGCACAGCATTTGTGGATGAAACAGAACCCTCGCTCTTTTGGTTTCTCTCAGCATAGATTTGCGCCCGTTTACTAGAACTAGACTGTACATCTGAATTTGACAAGTCATGTTTAACCATCATACGAGTATCATTGATATTGTGTCTATCATCCCCAACCTTATTGGCATCTCTCTTGATCCTTCTCCATTTCCTCAAGCCTTGCCCTCTTCTCATCACCGCAGGGTCGAGAGACGACGCTTCAGGATTCAAATCCATAGGAGACGAATTTCCCGACACCAAAACTTCAGCTCCCTTTTCCTTCACCTCATTATTATCATTGTTTTCCAATAAACAATACCCATTATTTGGAACCTTAGCTTCACATACATTTCTCAAACTTTCGGAATTATTAGTAATTTGTTCATTATCTTCCGCTGATTCAAGAACCGAACATTCACTTTCCGAATCCATCAACACCAATCTCAGCTATAACAATTTAATTTTGATTACGAGATTGCGCCCCCAAGAAATTATTTAGATCAAGATCGAGAACAAGCAACCATCATTCCAGCTTATGGGATTATCGAATACACGGAAAATTCTCAAATGATTTACTTCCCAGATGGAACTATATTCGGTCAGAATTGAATTCAACTTTGTTCGAGAGAAAGTGGAAAAGCAAACAATATTAAGCGGAAACAAAAATGGAGGGGAATTTAATTAAGTGTAGTATGAAATTGATAAGCGTACCTTAGGCTTGGGCTCCATAAATGAACGTTCAAATTATTTGTTTTGGGGAAGATTAGAAAATCAAAGGGAATCGAAACCCTAGACGTGGGATAGAAAAGAATATTGGAGATTTATAGCCGTAAATGTCAATTGTCACTGTTTTTTACTACGAAAAGTAATTTTTTTCCTCGTAACTTAATTTAAATTTATTTTGATACTATTCATTTTAAAATTAACCTTCTCAAATTTAACTTTGGTTTAAATTTACTTTTGGTATTATTATTTTAAACTTCTCAAAATTTAACTTTGTAAGTTTTAAAAGATATTATACTTGATCCCATTGTCTAAATACACCCATGTTATACTATTATTTTAAATTTTTCAAATTTAACGATCAACTTTATTAATCAATATTTTACTCAATTTTTTGAATATTCTTGCATAAATACACCTATCGTTACGAATTATATTTAATATTACAATTTTTCTACTTTATATCACGTCTCTTATGTATAAATTTTTCAAAAGTTTGGTTAATTTGTTGATTAACGAAGCTAATCTTTAAATTTGTACAGTAAATATCTAATATTTTGAATATTATAAAACTAAATATAAAATTTGAAGAAAATTAAATTAAAATTAAACTAGCTTAAGATTCAGAGTTTTTCCTAATTTTACATGTGATGCTAAGAAATGAAAACTTTTCAAGAAACACAAAAATACAATATAATAAAAAAATGTCACAATACAACAAAAGTGTGTAATGTTGGGTGGGTGATCTGGAATACATATAAGACCATGTGCAATGTGGTGTTGAAAATAGGGTGTTTAATATTTTAAATAGTTGAAACCATTGAAAGAGGGTGTTTAATGGTGATGTGGATTAAATTGGTGGAGAAATTTTACATGGTGTTGAAAAGCTTACATGGCATGATCTTATTGGCTAACCATATTGTAGATATTTTTATCACACTCCAATTATTTGATGTTAATTATTTGATAATAAATAAAAAATTTTATATAAAAAAAATATATCAAAATTCATCATTTTTTCTCCTCTATAAATAGAGACTAGTTTCACTTGATTTGGATACCAAAAAAAATTCGATCATTTTCAATATAATAATATGATAAATATTTAAACGATAATATTATTATAATCTAATCATAAAATTAAAAGGATAAATAAATAAGATTAATATTTAATAAATTTTATTTAAAAAAAATATCGAAAAAGAAATTATTTCATCGTTATTTTTAATTATAAATGATAATCTTATTATAATCTAATTATAAAATTAAAAGGATAAATAAATAATAATAATATGAGATAAAAGTAGTGGGGATTGAATATTATTAAACAAAACCATTGTAGAGTGTAAAATTTGAATGAGTGTTTAATTATTATGTGGAAGAGAGATAAGATGATGTGGAGTGTTGGGAATTGAAAAAGTGGGTGTTTAATGTTGTGACCATTGTACATAGTTTAACCGTTCGGTTTTTGGCTCAAATTTGTCAAGAAAATTATCAAATTATTATTATTATTATTATTATTATTATTATTTAGAACTATTTTTTTTTTTTACTGTAAAAACTTCAAAACATTTTTATGATTGGTATTTCGTGCATTCTTTTTTATCCCATGCACACGACACGATACGTGTTATGAAACTTTTTAAACATTAAAATTAAAAAGATTAATACATATAAATTAAGAATGCAAAATGATATCTCATTTTTAATATAAAAATGTGAAATGGTTTTGTGTCAGTTGTTGTTCGCTACATTCCCTTGTAATTATCGTAATTTGTCGTTTACTATAATATAATTGTATATTTTTAAATTTCAATATAAATATATCACGAGGACAATATGAAAGCCAAATATTAGTCAGTTGAAATTATAATTAGAAATGAAAATTTTAGATTAAATAATACTTTTATAACTTTTTAAATTTATTATTTTATAATTATGATAATACAATTATTAGTATTAATTATTCTTATAAATTATTCTTACTAATATAACTATATAATTAAAGTATGTATATGTAATAAAAGTGTTATTACTTATATATATACATACATGAAACTTGGTAGTAATTAATTACTAGTTGAAATATTTATCCAATATCATTTTTATTAAAAATATAATGTACCAATTATTTTAAAATTAAATTAAATAAACACAAAAATGCTATATATACAAACACACAAGTATATATACATATGTATATATATAATAGTAAAATCTCACGTTAACACCTAAATAGAAGCTCGAACTCAGTTCATCAATAAGCTCGAGCTCGTAAGCTCGAGCTCGTGAACTTCGGCTCGGGCTCACGACAATTCGAGCTTGACTTGAGCCGCCTCACTAATCTCGCGAGCCGGCTCGACTCATCTTACGCCCCTACCATAGACAGCTAAAATGCTTATATACCTCCATCCAACATCAACCAATTGAAAATTCATATTCCATCAAGAACACACCAAAAGATCAAAACAAAAAACACACAAATCTCGGTCATGTAAGAAGAAATAAATCACTCAACAAAACCAAATTACCACTCTTTACACACTACCCCAGAAACAATTCCAATCACATTCTTCTTCTTCAATCCACACAATAAATCAATCAAAACTAAAATGTCAAATCAATGTCTGTTATTTACAATGGAGGATTGAATGAAACACCACCAGCACCCCTCGAACTCGGTTTTGCTATCAAACCGTTAGAAACGGCGTCGTTTTCGTCCAGAAAAAGACCTTCCGGATTTCTCAACACTCCATGTACCACAGATATCAACAGCCCAGCACCAATACCAATCGAAAGATTATTCAAGGGCCCCGTGATCCACAGCGCCGCGATTGAAATCAAGACGAGCCCTAGAATCACGGCCAGATCGCTGACGTGGCGGCCCCACACCATCAACGGATCTTCGCGAAAGAAGTGGAGAACGAGCCAAAGGAAGAACACGAACCCGATGATTATAAGCGCCATCGGTGTCCCGATCAGGGACACAGCGGCGCAGGCGGAGATGATGATGGCGTAGTTGACGGAGAAGTAGGCGGCGTTGCGGCGGAACCGGAGGTAAGCATCGGAGAGGGAGGGAGGTAGATCGATCGCGGCGGCGGTTGTGGTTAGGAATTCCGGCCAGGGGCGGCTGCGGGAGAGAGCGGCGGTGAGGTTTTGTGTTGATCGGGAAATGACGTCCATGCCGGAGATTGGGATTGTTGTGTATGTGGCGGAGGAGGTGGCGGTGGTGGTGGGTAAAGAGGGCATTTTGGGAATTTATTTACCGGAGATGTAAATTTGCCTAAACCAAGTTTCTGATTGAGTGCACTTAAATATTTAAACCAAACGAACCTACAAAATAAATATTTTTCTCACAAATATTAAAAAATACAACCCTATACTTCATACACGAGGGTTTCACATTTTGACAATCTGGAAAGCTTTAGGTCCACTAGAATGATATTATTAAATATCTTGTTTGATTTTTTTATTGTATGATTTTCTGATAGAATATAAAATATTGGAGGTAAACTAAGCTTTTATATTTTTAATTTTGATGGTGAAATGTCAAAAATCAACAATTCTAGGGGTTCAAATGTTAAATATTTAAAACGCTCCGTATCTAGGGAGTAAATAAGCTGAGTCAAACGCATAGTTGTCCATGTTTGAATTACAATCGAATTTCAAAAAATTATTTTTGAGCTTAGTTTGATTTAATCGTGTCGAGTTCTTTTAATTGAACTAAACACAAACCTAGTTAGAGATATATTTTTATTTTTATCTTACTAAAAGACCCGAGTTTCAACTTATTGAACTCAAAAAAGTTGTTCAATCTTAATTTAACAAGTTATCTAATCAAACTAGAATAATTTTAATAAATGAGGTGATTATCGAAAATTTTAGTACAAATTTTCAACCTTGTTGCATTTAGGTACATAAAATAAGAATAGTGGGTGATGGAATGAAGAAGAAATATTGGTCCGTCTTTGAAGCATTCAGTCTCTCAAATTGTTTATTATTTATTTATTAGTATAATTATTGAGTAGTTGTGTAGCTCTTACCATACAAATTCCATCAATAAAAATATTACAATTCAACGATCTTATTCTTCAATGGCTGAAATTTAATTAAAATCTTATATTCTTCTTTGATCTTATATTTTATAACATATATATATATATATAATTCATGTCATATTTAATGCAATAAATTATCATATCAATGGTTATAATTTTGAAAGTTGTGAAGTGATTTTTACAAACTATCTTCAAAATTTCGAATGAAATCCAAACTTTGTGTTGAAACCCAAACTTTCTCATAATTTAAAAATAATATTAAATAAATTTGACAAATATTCATTGTAATTTGACGGAAACTCAAAGTTTCTTTGAAGCTCAAAACTTAAAATAATAATTAAAAATTAGGGTAAACTGAACTTTCATATTAAAAGGAAAGATAATATAATTGAACAATTATGTAAATTATTAACTAATAAATTATGTTACAAACATGAAAAGGATATTAGGTAATCAAACTTAGAAAAGGAAAGAGACACAAACTTTTTTCACACATCAATAAAGTTATTTAATAAAAGAGTAGTCCTAATCTTACAGTTTGTATGTAAGATTTTCACTTACAGCCGGTATATTATCTTATAACTTCCTTCCTTAATTTGTGGACTTATTTTTCTCACCCCCAAATTAATTAGCCTTAATTGTTTTTCCATTAAATACTTGAATTAGAGATTCCAATGCATTTTCTTACTCATTAATATATTAGGTTCTTCTAGATTATTTTTAAGATAAAATTACTAAATGCACCTTAAAATAAGTTTTCATAT
The DNA here is from genome assembly GCA_963669365.1 of Verbascum thapsus. Taxonomy (NCBI): domain Eukaryota; kingdom Viridiplantae; phylum Streptophyta; class Magnoliopsida; order Lamiales; family Scrophulariaceae; genus Verbascum; species Verbascum thapsus. The sequence continues at coordinate 11,971,337 of OY770116.1, forward strand.
CCAAAAAACCTAATTGTCCTAAGTCATCAATTGGACTAAAAATTAATTAATTATAGTTTTGTATGTAGATTAGTTCGTGAAAAAAAAAATTTAATTATTGATAATTGATATTAATTACAATTTTAATTTTTTATATTTTTCAAAAGGTATTTATAGAAAATTACGTATTAAAATTTAAAAGTTAATAAAATATTAAAAATTACTTTATAATATAAAAAATGCATTATATGGCTTAACATTTGAAACTTTTTAAACAACATGTTTCAATGAAAAAATTAATTGATCGATTATTAAATAATTGGTGTAGGTAATTTAGTCCAAAGAGTTGTTAATCCTGAGTTTTGGATTTTTTTTAACTAAAAAGCTTGTAAAAAATGCAATAAAGTTAATTTTTTAATCAATTCAAATAAAAATGCAAATGATGATATATAATTAAAGTTAAATAGGATATACTCACTAAGTACATGTGAAAATAATAATAAGCAAGTTTGAATAAAACAATATAAGAAATATTTTTAAAAAAATCATAAAGAAGCAGAGAACAAAGAAAGGCATTTGGAATATACAACTCTATCCTAATTTGGTAAGAACTATAAGGAACCGGATGAACAGGTAGCTATTATCTCGATAATAATTTTGCGGCTAAGATTGGTCTGTACATCAATCAAGATGTACAGACTGTCATATAAACATTTTCCTTAATAAAATACACAAGTTCCGGATCAAACTTTAATGGTTACTACATTTTATTATTTTGGTACATTTTATTTTAAACACATTCTTATTAAATTTAATTATTATGTTACTGCGTCTTTGACATTTCGTCGACGTGCTATTCAACAAGACTCATTAATCATTATGCATTCATTTTATATGGTATGTTATTAATGTAATAAAATGCATAATTATAATAGTTAAAGTTATAAAAAAATTCATTGCAAATTTTCAAATATTTTTATAAATTTTCATGATTTCTTTAAGTTCAAAATCGAAATCAAAATTTTCATTAAGTTTTTTATAAATTTATTAACTCGAAATCAATACTGATACAGAAATTTAATGCCTTTTATATAGCCCACCAACATGACAAACACACTGCACAAAGTTTCATTATAATTTTTATTGAATCAGATGCAATAAATAAATAAACTAAAAAAACTAAAAGAATAGTTCCGTTGATCTCCTTGCTTAAGGACCCACAGATGACTTGTAGAGGCCCCACATATTATTTGGTAATTTGAGCTAGGGGTGTTCACGAGTCGAGCCGGCTCGAAAATGGCTCGACTCGCGCTCGAAAAAATTCGAGCTCGAGCTCGAGCCTAAACATGCATGTTCGCGAGCTCGCGAGCCGGCTCGCGAGCCGGAATAAAAAATAAATTTTAATTAATATATATTAAAAAAATAAATATTTATTAATTTTTTTATATAAAATGATATATTATAATAATATATTTATAAATAATAATATTTTTTACTTTAATTATAATTATATGTAATAATATATGAATAAATATAAAATTAATTAAATATTTTTATACAAAAAAAAATTATAAAAAAAATATTATTTTATAAAAAAAATATTTTTTTGAGCTCGAGCTCGAGCTCACATTCCTGCAGCTCGTCGAGCTCGAGCTCGAAAATTGTGGCTCGAGCTCGAATTTTTTGGCAAGCTCGGCTCGAGCTCGACTCGTGAACACCCCTAATTTGAGCATCTCATTTTTACTATTATTTTTAGATATTTCAAACCAATATAAATTTTGTCAATGAATATTTCAAAGTTTGTTTACGGTGCGTTTGGATCGATGGATTTGGATTTGAGGAGTGGATTTGGAGGAAGGATTTCAAATGACACCTAAAATTGTGTCATTTGAAATCCACCGTAGTTGTGGAGAAAAAAGCTCAAAATGAATGACGAGGGATTTGAAATCCATCATCATCCAAACGAACTTAAATGGATTTGTCGATGGATCCAAACGCACCCTTAGGTTTTTCCCACCCCACAAATGAAAACCACCCCACCAAACATGAAAAATTTGTGGTTCTAAGGGGTCCGAGACTGTTGGTCCCGGACCACCTTAGAATTTTCCCCGCAGATGACTTGTAGAGGCCCCACTTATTATTTGGTAATTTGGGCATCTCATTTTTACTATTATTTTTAGATATTTCAAACCAATATAAATTTTGTCAATGAATATTTCAAAGTTTGTTCAGGTTTATTCTATTACATATTTGTCTTCTCTATGCTTATAAAGAATAAGATGAATTAAAAAGGAATACAAAATAGGAGCTTGAAATTAAAACGAAATTACTCTATGGATTTTTAGATTTTTGTTTATTATAATTAGTAATAATGTACATCTGTAAAGATATAAAACAATTATTGTTTGTAAGAAAATAGAGCTCTACCAATTTATTAACAGATTATTTTATACATCGAATGATCGAAATAGAAGATGACTTTGAATCTAAAACGGAATTACTCTACTATCTTCACATATTTAGTTATTACAATTTGTTATAAAAAAGCACAACTAATTTATTATAACATAAAAAAGTATAATTAAGGAACCACGCTATACACAAATAACTTTATGTAATGAGTTTAGACTCTCACAGTTAGATCTAAAGTAGATGAAAGAACATCAAACATTCTCATACAGATAAACAGAACCATTTGCCCATTTCAGTTGTGAAGATAAATTAATATCTCAATTATTTCACAAATGGTTAAGAAAATTCACCATTTCAAACACTACAAAACATGATAAATTTATCCAGTAATCATAACTAGAGACGGAGATACAACGTTGCAGCATAAACCAACCTCATTCATCGTCTTTGCAACTGCAGAATTCGACAATACCAAGTTGTCTGAAGATGGATCAAAATGGTTTCCCATAGTTATGAGGTGGCTGCTCCCAGGGCCCCAGAAGGCCTACAACACACCAATTGTAAACAACACTTAGTATATATGAATTGCTCTGTTCATGCATCAATATAGTTAACGTCAAATAATCTCTAACGTACATGCCAAAAAATTAACAGAGATATCCAAATTGAACATTGATGTAACTGAGAATATGAAGCCGGGTTTTGAACAATAACTACATACAAAGTGTAATCGATGTAATTCAAAACACGCCCACATTCTCGGAACTAATCTTCAAAAGTAGCAGTCCTAGTTCTATCTTTTACAGTTTCAAAAAGAAAACCTGCTTTCAAATAGCAAGTAGAAATAAGCGAATATTAACAAGAATGCAAAACAATGAAGGGCCCATGTTTAAATTCTAAAGCTCATGAATGGGATTGAAGGAAATAAATCAAGATAGGCAGTCACCACCTCGATACCTACCAAAGGAACAATAGACCACATTCGTGAAAAAGAGGAGGCATAAACTCTATGGAAAATGTTTTCTCCTGAAGTAACTTTTGATAAAATCTTACACCAGAACGAGAAAATCGATCTTAATCTAATAGTCAAGCCTTAATATAAAGGTGTTACACATAACTTTTTGGTGATATATTCATACAAAAGAAATGCAACAAAGAGGGACAAAAGATATTACGAATGAATTGTTAAACTATGTGTAAGACGTACTTATTGGTATTTCCCCCAGGGACATATAAATAGATTCGTCATCACCGAGAATTTCCTGCAACAAATACACCATGATTAAAATCAACTGCAGTTAATTCTAATAGAAAAACAATATTCGTTTTAGAGGATATAAGTGTTCAATGAAGATCACAAAGAGATCATGTCGAAAGAGTCATAACGAGTTGACTTCATTACCTCTTCACTAGGAAGACTCATATGATTGTGTAAAGAGTTCAAGTCTGTGGGTACAGAATCATTTCCAAGAAGTTCTGATATCATAAGTCCATAACCATCCTGAATGTCGGGGATCCCGTTAGCATTATGTACATTATTGGGAAAGCCGTCCAGGTCAGTAAATACATTAGTTCCCCTGTATAACCGAGAGACAATAGATTCAGAAGATAAGAAAACAACATATAAAATATGATGAAAACACAAAAACAAATATACTAACCTTCTCTCAGGATTACTGAAAATCTTGTCTTCTTGAGCAGAATCATTTTCCAAATCAATAATCTCAATATCGTTGTTATTAAACCCATCTTTACCACTTTTATTAGGCAGATTGTTACTAATGGACAAACCAACATCTATAGGTGTTGCTACTTTCCCAGTTTGAGTAACAGATGGAAAAATGTGCATGGAATCCCCATCATGATTCTCACTGACAAAATTCAAGTCCCAACTCTTGGAAGAACCCGGAAACAGCTGTTTCTCCTCCATGAACACACACGAGTCAGCATTACCTTTGGGAAACAGAGAAATATTCAAACTCCCCTTATCAGGAGATAGAGTTTCGTGAGCATTTTGTGAAGTTCTTTGTTCTTCTAGCATTGGCTGATTATTTCCCATTGAGCTAGAAGGAGGTGGGTCGGTATCAGATTGAGGGACCCATTCTTTAAGTTTTTTAAAATCCTCTCGAACGTCAGTGTCAAAATCTAGTGTTCGTTTTTCACTTCCCTCCATAAACATGGAGTTGGAACGTGAAATTCCTGATGTGCCCTCGTATTCTTGCTCTTTATATCCAAATCTTTCAGGAAATGAGCGAGTCCTTAAACACTGTCCTGGCATTACTTTGTTTGTCACATCCACTTCTTTCTCCACTGCAGGAGCATCAGAGTGATGACTTTTAAGTTCATGATTTTGAAGATGTGAAGTATTACCAGATGAATTGTCAACGTCAACATCTATAAAATGAACTCCAGAACCTTCAAGAGGTTCTCTCTTAACATTATTATCATCTTCATTCACGGGATCCTGATTGCCCTTTGACCCCTTATTTGTCAAGTTTGAACGAGCTTTAGTGGGGACATTTACAAATTTGCAATGCTTCGCCAAATCAATATGGTTGTCACCAGCCAAAGTATCCACCTTAACAGAAGCTGTCACTTCCTTATTCTCACAACGTGTTTGTTCCAAATTATTTTCAGTTTCTCCTTCTTTAACCACCTCCGCCTCTATGTTAAGCTTATCACCATCATTAGACTTTTTGGTAGATCCCGTATCTGCATTTTCATCATCACCTAACTTAGATTTCTCCAATCCCGACACTACATGAGCTTCACAGTCAATTTCTTGAGTTATTTCACCACGAACTGAATTCTTTATTTCACCATTACCATTTTCACCTGGAACGGAAACATCACTATCAGCCTCCAAAACTGGGGAAGCCCTACTTCTATCACCAATACTTTTCCCCAATTCTTTGTTTACCTCTGACCCATTATTTCTCACCGAGCCAATTCTCGTCCTTTCTCTAATAGAATTCTTTGACCCTATTGAATTATATTCATCGGAATATCTTCTCCTAACTGGTCCTATATCAAGGGAAGAATTTCCCGGGCGGGGATGATCCGGCACACGACCATCGCCGCAACTTTGTGTGGGTCCCACTTCATGTGACCTAAAACCCGAAAAGTTCACCATTTGATTCTTCAAACCATCACTCTGCCAATTTCCCGAGAATGCATTTGATGGCAGCACCCCTTTAGAAACCAAATATTCGGTAGCTAACCTACCGGCTTCGACAAAAATGTCGGCCCCCCGTGAAGGCGGCAGTGGCGGCTGAAACTGCTTCACACGTCCATAACCACCACGATTATAGTTCCTATACTCGGGATTGTACATACGCTGACCTCTCATTGAACCTTCGGGTGAAATTCGAGGGGCAGCTGCCCCACCCGCCATCCCCATAGGATTAGATTTGTACCCATTTCCAGGTCCATTTCGATACTTGGCATGCATCTTTTCCAGATGTTCAGATATATATAGATATATATATATATAAGTCACACGAAGATCTTCAACAAGATACCTGTATTTCACCAAATCCTCATAATCATCAACCAGTCCTTGGACCTTCAAAAAATATTCTAAAAACATAATATCATACATGTTTACATATCAACACCCTAAGGTAAAGTAATGCAAATTTCACTATTAATTCATTTTGTTTTTGGGTACAAATACTAGAAATGGACTAACAAACAATTAACAATGATAATAATTGCCAGTGACATATTAATCCAGTTGATGATACTTGAGTTAATTCTCATCCTACTAATATAAACCACAATCCTTATAAAAAACACAGAAATTATTCAAAAAAATAAAAATAATACAAACTAACTATATATACATATATTCTTTTAACAAATATATCTATTTCCCCTTTTTAGAGAATTCTTACAAAACCCTAAAAATCATAATTTAATTTTGATCCATACATGAATATATTTGATGAAGGTTTCAATTGGCAGATCAGATCTGATGATTTCTTAACCAAAAATTAGGAAATTCAGCTGAGCAGTTGGGGTGTTACCTTATCAATTATAGGGTTTCAGATGAGTCTTTGAGATCCAGTTCTAACTTGTGTCATCATCAATTCTCAATTGCAACACTTCCGGTCAACAGAAACAGGTCTAAATTCCCCAGAAAATCATATAAATGGCAGGGTTTATATATATCTGTAATATTTAAGCAAAATTTTCGCAATATTTGAATTGGTCCAAGAATCAATTAGTCTGATGTGATAATAGTATACATACAGATTGTGTGTTCATGTAAAAATTATGATAGGGCGATGGATATTAATATTTGGTAGGTGTTGTTCTATAAATAAAGTAAAATAAAATAAAAATTATAAGATTTCTTGCTTTTTAATTATTTTTATTTATTTATCGTGTTTTGCCTTTTTGTGTTGTTTGAAAGAACAGATGACAGATCGTTGAAGAATGGGCCCCGGGGGAAGGGGCGCGTGAGGTAGGGAAAGACCCATTGTTTTTAAATTAAAAATTAATTTTTTTCGCTGTCGTATTAAAAATAATTAGCGTGTGCCCCGTGCTACGCAATATACATCATTTTAAAAAGTGTCACGTCTTTGTTTTTGATAAAGAGCGAACTTCTTTTGAATTATAAAAAAATTTCAATTTTATATTTAAAATAGTATATATGTTATAATCTATTAACAACATAGGTTAATATTTTTTTATACGTCTAAAAACCAGGTCATAATCATTCGATAACTGTAAAACTTAAAGCTTTAGTTAAAATAAAGAAGCTGAAATTAAAAAGTTATTGTATAATCTAAAGTGTAATTTCAAGTGGTAGTTGGTTATGAAAGGATGAAAATATATTTTTTCTCATGTATGCGTATTGAATATATATATATATATATTTATTTTGAAAGGTGAAAATATAATATTTTTTTATGGAAGTTGAGATAGTGGGGGAGTTTTTATGGAATGATAATTATTAAAAGAAAATCAAAACTATGAGAAATTAGCATTTAAGGAAAAATAACTACTTCCCTGTTATAATATATAGAAAGATAAAATTCCACATGTATTGGATTTCACTCTTTTTTAATAATATCATTAGGGATTGTAAAATATATCAAATTATAAATAATTAACTCACATACGATTGGTTAAATATAAATTAAAAATTATAGAATACAAAAATAATAAATATTGATTGGAATAAAGATTTATTAATTAATTGTAATATAAAAAGATAAATGTGATAAGCTCTATTTTTAGAACCGGATCGGATTGGGGTGCCCGACCGGTTTAATCGCAAAGTGGCCAGAAGCTCGGTTCTGTTATGTAGTTGGGCCGGTTCACAATTGATTCAACACGAATCAGCCTAAATTCGATTGAACTGCCCTGAAACCGATCGAATCAGTTTACTTGTCAAATTGATTTTTATCTCTTCCCAACTTAAAATGGCAAAAATGCACACAACACATGTATGTATTGGTGTATTAGGAAAAGTTAAGAAGTTCACCAATATACAAAAGATTTATTTTATTGCAAGTTTTTACATTATATATTATATTACTTATTACTTTTCGTGCATTAGTTTTAAATTTAGAAATATAAAATTTTACTTTATTACATAACTCATTTGTATATAAGTTTGAATATGAAATACTTTTATGTAAAATTGCTTAATTTCTTTAGTTTATAATGATGAAAATTTTTATAGGTACATTTGTGATAAGTATATTTAATATTATATGAATTTAACTACACTATTTCTTTTGAATTTAATTGGCTCAAATGAATTTAGTTAGAAATTAATTCAAATTAATTTATTTGTAAAATAAATATATATACTACATATGTGTACATATATAATAATATATATATATATATATAATCCGAGTTAGCAAATTTTTCTATACCAGTTTGACCGGTCAAACCAGTGACCCAGTAAATTATCATGTTCGATCACTGATCTGATTTTAAAAACATTGTTGATAAGTAGTCATATATTGATAGAAAAAAAATAGTAGTAAGACATAAAATAAAAAATATGGAAATGTGTATCTATGTAAAAATGGTGTGACCTGAATTTTAAAATATTGTGATTCAAAGAATAAAAACAGAGAATGGATTTTAAAACATAAGCAAACATGTTGGGGAACGGGGATTGGACTAGAGACTTGGTTTTTTTTTTTCCTTTTTCTTATTATATTTTGAATTAAGGAGGTAAATAAATTGAAATTAAAAAGTATTTGTGTATTCTATATTTAGCGTAGCGAGCTTATTTTGAAATTTTCAAGTAAATGAATCAAGCTCAAGTTCAATCTCAACAGTAACTTTGTTTTTTTTTAGTTAATAAAAAATAATAAAGTTTGTTCTAATTTTTATTTGTTAAAGTGTGTGAATACTAGCTTTTAGTTAAAAGTGAAATGCATCAGTAAACACTAAACAGTAATGATTATAAAAAAAAGACATGTTGAGATAAGGCAAATAGTTTTTTATATATATTTACTAGCGTGTACCCCGTGCTATGCACGGAGTATAATTTAAAATATCTCTTTTGAAAACCCATAATTATCATATTTATATCCATTAACTCAATACAAAAAATCATTCAATAGAACAATGAAGAAATAGATCAAATTTTAGTAATGTTAAAAAAATCATAATATTATGACACCTTATTGTTCATGAGAAATATAAAATAGTGTCACTTAATAGTAAAAAAATCCTTGTGCCAAATAAACAACAAATTATATTTAACCCAACAATACTTTTCAACAAATTTGTTTGGTGGAAGAAGTTGAGAACATTCTTTAAGAAAATAAATATATAAACAATTTGTTGTCAAAAAGAGTACCACAAAATAATAGAGCTCATTCCTTCTAATTTTTTTTTTCAATTTATTTTTCTTTAAAGACTATTATAATCCTACTATTATTATGAAGAATATTAAAGTGGTTTACTAAACTAAAATTAAAATGTAATTTGTTTTTGAACATATTCTTTTCTAAATAAATTGTCCAATTAAATATATATTTTTAAATTTTTTAATATAATAATTTAATTCTAAGCGATTTTTAGGTGATATATTTGAATTTTAATCGAACAATTTTTTTCTTTAACTTTAATGTAGTAGATGAAACAAACTTATAAAAAAGATTTGGTGAAATCCATAACTTCGTAGATAAAAAAATATTAAATATGACCAATCACACCAATATATTTAATGACTAATTATGTAAAGTCATGGATATCTATCTATCAAAGTAAATATATTAAGGGACTAAATTATATAATAATAATAAAATAATAAACAAATGTCACTTATAAATAGAATATGATTATACTCAATCGTAATATGTTTCATTTATCATACAAAAGTTAGGCTTGTAAATCAAATATTATGAGCTAAGAATACTAAAACTCATTGAGTTGGAATACAATAAGTTTAAGGCCAACTTACAAATTCTCTTATTCTAACTCTACTCAAGCTTATTGTAACTTACAAATTCTCTTGTTCTCAGACTTTTACAAACTTCAAACTTATTTGGGCTGACTCATTAGTCTTTATCAAATAAAAAAGTCCTCAATATAATCATAAAGCATCTTTGGCATTACATTCCATCCTAGATAAAAGAAACAGACTTTTGGATTAAGCATCTTTGGCATTACATTCCATCCTAAAGTCTAGAATAGAAAAACATAAAAACATAAAAGCATAAAAACATAAAGACTTAAAAACGAAAGGTAAACTAGAAACTAAAAACATAAAAAGGAAAGGAAAAAGAAAAGGAAAAAGGGAAAGAAAAAGAAAGAAAACCAAGCGAGGCGAAGGGCGGTCTATGGTCTCTAAGCGTCCGTCGGTGCATTCTCATAATCCATGCCGGCTATAAAATCGTCGACCGGGTCGGTGGCAGTGGGGTTGGTTGGGGGCGGATTTCGCCGAAGATTCTCTTGGCGCTGCCATGCTCTAATAGCCCTAATGTCCGACTGCATAGTACCCATAGCGGTCCTAAATCCCGCAATATCGGTCCGAAATCCCGTGATGTCAGATTCTATGGTGCCCATCCGAGTGTTTATCCCAGCGATGCCGGTTTGAATTTGAGTGAGGAGCTGGTAGTATGAGTCCGACGGAGGGGGTGCAGGAGCACTCGAGCTAGTCCCTACATCTGTTTGTGGTAAATCAGAAGGTTCGGTCGATTGTCGTGCTCGTTTCTGCGGAGGGGCTCGTAGGACATCATCATAGCCGAGGTCATCGCCGGCATTCTCAAAAATATCGTCGGGGCGCTCGGGGACATCATAGTGTTCGCAGAGCAAGTGTATAAGTGCCGGGAAAAGCAAGGGACTCTTTCGTCGCCCCGAGTCATGTCTCATTTCGGCGGTTAAACGTTCTATAGCTTCAAAAAGGCTCTCTCGTATGATTCTAGTCTCGTCGATGACTCTTCTATTAAGTATTGCATATATGAGAGTAGCCCGTGCACGTGTTACTTCAGAACGGTTCGTCGTGGGCATTAACCGGTATCGTATGAACTCGTACCAAAATGACGCTACCGGGTTTATTTCAGTTCGGTTAAGTGTGGATCCCTGCCTAATCCATTGTGTCTCTTCAGTCGCCACTGTTTTTGTGATCTCGGACTTGAATTGTGGGGTGTCGTCTCTTAACAATTCTAAGTATTCGCTCGGGCCTTCGACATTTGGCAATTGGAGTACATGTTGTATGTTATGTGTATCAAAGTGGACCTCGACACCCCGAACCTCGACTGTGGGACGGTGCCTACGCGGTCCGTATGATTTCTCGTGTTCGACGCAATTCGCATAAAATTCCTGAACCCAAGTGACATTGATTTTGGGCAATATATTCGAGAAGCCCTTCCAATCGTAGGCGGTGGCTAAGGTTCGTACTGATTTGGGTTTGGTGAATATAAAGGCTCGTTCTTTGAATATTTTGTGCGACATCAGACGTCGCCACGTTAGTTCAGTTTCCGGTGTTTCAAACCGTATAATTCTATCATTACCCTGTTCCTCGGGTTGATTTCGAGAAGAGCTCACCGGAGCTTTACCCTTGCCCTTGGACGCATTCTTTGTTCGTACCATTTGTCCAAAATTTCGGCGGAGTAACGTTTGGTATTCAATGTCCAAGTCCTCGACAATGCAATCAAACCAATGCAATACCAATTCTAAGCAATTCAATCCAATTCGATGCACAATTCAAGCCCGTAACTCGACAACGAAATGGTATACCAAATTCAATCCAACCCAAGACTTCAACACTTCAAGCAATTCAATCAATTTACAACCTTCAACTTCTAATTCCAATGAATCAAACCAAACCACAGTGCAATGTCTCCGACTATGTTCAAACTGAAGTATTCAAACTCAAAACCCCTGATTTTCGCCCAATTTTTATAAACCCTAACTCGATTGTTGCAAAGAACGATAATATAGCTATCAATCCTCTAAAGATATGTTCAATACCTTTAATTCAATTCTTAAACAAGCTAATCAAACTAAAGCCCGTCCAATTCTTGCCCAAATTTTCGAAATTGCAGGAACCCTAATTTGCGAAACCAAATTCGAATTTGAAAGGGTTAGCTATTCCTTACCCCAATGTCGATTTCGTGCTTGAAGAGTGTATGCCGTTGCTTCTCGTGGCTGTGATGGATGAAAAAAAACGAGTGAGAATGAGAAGAAGTCGAGTGTTTAGAGTGAAAAATAGGTTTTAATGTGTAAAGAATGGAAGAAAGCTGTTTTAAAAACTCTAAACCCGACCTTGCGTACGTACGCCATTTTAATTCGGCGTACGTACGCAATGTATTTAGGCGTACGTACGCAGTTCATTTTCGCGTACGTACGCCAAAGCTCTAAAAATCTCTGTTATCGTTGATTGTACGCCGATTTACACGGCGTACGTACGCCATGTTACTCGGCGCACAGGCGCCATTCATTTTCGCGTACGTACGCGGATTCAATGAAAAACTCTGCCTCCGTTGATTGTACGCCGATTTACTCGGCGTACGTACGCAAGACAAAATTCGATATTTTTTTTTTTTTTTTTTTTTTTTAAACTTGAAACGAAACAAAACGACAGGAAAGAAAACAAAAACAAAAATAAAGGATACATTTGGGTTGCCTCCCAAAAAGCGCTTGTTTTACGTCTTTAGCTCGACGTTACCCCGCTTAATTGGTTGGGTTTGATCGAGCATCGCGAAGGCTCGACGTGATAGCTTTTTCGATCGGTTCGCCCGCAATGTAATGCTTGAGCCTTTGCCCATTAACTTTAAAAATTCCCGTACCTTCGCTCCAAATATCAACAGCCCCGAATGGGTATGCTGTTTCGACTACAAATGGCCCCGACCACCTTGATCGTAATTTGCCCGGAAACAGCCTCAGACGTGAATTGAATAATAAAACGAGATCACCCTTCTTAAATTCTCGTCTGTGAATCTGTTTGTCGTGCCACTTCTTTGTTCGCTCTTTGTAGATTCGCGCATTCTCGTACGCATCAAGTCTTAGCTCGTCAAGCTCATGCAACTGTAACATTCTTCGCTCACCAGCGTCTTTAAGATCGAAGTTTAGAGCTTTAATGGCCCAATATGCCTTATGCTCGAGCTCTACCGGTAAGTGGCAAGATTTGCCATAAATAAGGCGAAAAGGTGTCGTACCTATCGGGGTTTTGAAAGCGGTGCGATAAGCCCATAAGGCATCGTCTAACTTGAGAGACCAATCTTTTCTTGATTTCGAGACAGTCTTTTCTAGAATAACTTTGATCTCTCTATTCGAAACTTCTACTTGACCACTAGTTTGGGGATGATATGGTGTGGCTACTTTATGTGTGACCCCGTACTTGGTAAGTAAGGCTTCGAATTGACGTTCAGTAAAATGTGTACCTCCATCACTTATCACTACCCTTGGAACACCGAATCTAGGAAAAATAGTCTTTTTAAACAATCGGGTTACCACTCTCGAATCATTCGTTGGCGAGGCAATCGCTTCCACCCACTTCGAAACATAATCCACCGCTACAAGTATAAACTTGTTACCACACGATGACGGGAATGGCCCCATGAAATCAATTCCCCAAACATCAAAAATCTCAACTTCTAGAATTGTATTCATAGGCATCTCATTACGTCTCGATATATTTCCCGTCCTTTGACAACTGTCACATGCGCTAACGAAATCTTGAACATCTTTAAACAAAGTAGGCCAATAAAATCCAGATTGTAGAATCTTCGCTACTGTCTTCGATTTGCTAGTATGACCTCCATATGGGGAACTATGACAGTGAGTCATGACACTTACCATCTCCTCTTCCGGTATGCATCTCCTATATACCCCGTCTGTACAGTGCTTGAAGAGAAGAGGCTCGTCCCAGTAATAATGCTTCAGATCAGTGAAAAATTTCTTCTTTTGCTGATAACTAAAATCGGGCGGGAGTATCTTACATGATAAGTAATTAACATAATCGGCGTACCACGGTGCGTCTATCTTAGCCACTGCATAGAGATGGTCATCGGGGAACGAATCGTCTATCGGTAGTGTCTTTTTATCCTCATCCTCCCTAAGTCGAGATAGATGGTCGGCCACGGTATTCTCTATCCCCTTTTTATCCCGAATCTCAAGATCGAACTCTTGCAATAACAATATCCATCTGATAAGTCTCGGCTTTGCGTCTTTTTTACTCAATAGATATCTGATTGCTGAATGATCTGTATAAACGATAACCTTATAACCAACCAGGTATGAACGAAACTTGTCAAAAGCGAACACTACAGCTAATAACTCTTTCTCGGTGGTAGCATAATTCATCTGAGCTTCATCTAACGTCCTACTAGCATAGTAGATCACATGCATCTTTTTATCCTTTCTTTGGCCTAATACTGCCCCAATAGCGAAATCACTCGCATCGCACATAATCTCAAAGGGTAGATTCCAGTCAGGCGGTTGAACAATAGGGGCGGTAACAAGTGCTTCCTTCAACCTGCGAAAAGCATCAAGACAATCATTATCGAAATCGAAAGAAATATCTTTAGCAAGTAAATGAGTTAAGGGCTTAGTAATTTTAGAAAAATCCTTAATAAATCTCCGGTAAAAACCGGCATGGCCCAAAAAACTCCTAACATCCTTCACACAGGTAGGTGGTGGCAACTTCTCGATTACTTCCAGCTTTGCTCGATCAACTTCAATTCCTCGTTCAGATACGAGGTGTCCTAACACAATGCCTTCCCTAACCATAAAATGGCATTTTTCCCAATTTAAAACTAAATTGACTTCTCCACATCTCTGCAACACTCGAGAAAGATTAGACAGACAAATATCGAAAGTGGTGCCATATACAGAAAAGTCATCCATAAATACTTCCATAATGTTCTCAATTAAATCAGAAAATATAGCCATCATGCAACGTTGAAAAGTAGCAGGCGCATTACACAAACCAAAAGGCATTCTCCTAAAAGCATAAGTGCCATAGGGACATGTGAACGTGGTTTTTTCTTGATCATTAGGGTGTATAGGAATTTGATAAAATCCTGAATACCCATCTAGATAACAAAAGTGCGAATGATTAGCTAACCTTTCAAGTACTTGATCAATAAAGGGAAGGGGAAAGTGATCTTTTCGAGTTGCAGTGTTCAATTTTCTATAATCTATACACATTCTCCACCCGGTGACTGTCCTAGTAGGAATTAATTCGTTTTTCTCGTTTTTCACTACAGTCACTCCTCCTTTCTTAGGGACTACTTGTACCGGACTTACCCACTTACTATCAGAAATAGGATAGATAATTCCAGCATCTAACAATTTTAAAACTTCTTTTCTAACTACATCCTGCATAGTAGGATTTAATCTACGTTGGTGTTCTCTAGAAGGTTTAAAATCGTCTTCCATCAAAATTTTATGCATGCAAAACGATGGATTAATCCCTTTCAAATCATCTATGGTATAGCCTATGACTTTTTGATGTGATCTAAGGACTCTAAGCAACTTATCGATTTCTTCCTTACTCAAATCAGCATTCACGATCACAGGATACATAGAATTAGGGCCGAGAAATTCATACCTGAGTGTCGAGGGAAGTGGTTTTACTTCTACCTGGGGTATTGAGTTGGATTCTTTACTTTCTTTCGGATCTTTGCTCAACTCCTTTACTCCAATGGCATTGACTGGAACCGGTGGATTTCCCTCGAGGCGACGAGCAATATCAGCAATGGCTTCGTCTTCATCGTCCGTTGTACCGTTGTTCACTAGGCAAGCTTCCAATGGATCACTGCATAAGTACTTCGTGAGCTTGCCTTGAACTAGCCGGTCCACCTGATCAACTCTACAACAAGAATTCTCAAGAGAAGGGTAAGTAACAGTTTTAGCCAAACTAAATTCAACCTTCTCGTCCCCGACTTTTAATGATAGTCTACCGTTCTTAACATCTATAATAGCACCAGTTGTGGCTAAGAACGGCCTACCAAGTATGATGGGGATTTGAGAATCCTCCTCCATCTCTAGAACAACAAAATCAGCAGGAATGAAAAATTTTCCTACTCTAATCGGTACATCTTCTAGCATACCTACTGGATACTTCACAGATCTATCAGCTAATTGCAGAGTAATCGTAGTAGGTTTTAACTCACCCATCTCTAACTTACGTGAAACCGAAAGAGGCATAAGGCTAACGCTAGCACCTAGGTCACACAATGCATGATCAAAACTAACGTTACCTATCACACATGGAATCGAAAAACTACCGGGGTCTTTAAGCTTAGGAGGCAATTTATTTTGAATTAATGCACTACACTCTTCAGTTAAAGCCACGGTTTCATAATCCTCTAGTTTACGTTTGTTAGACAGAATTTCCTTTAAAAATTTAGCATATGACGGCATCTGTGCAAGTGCATCAGTAAATGGAATGTTAATATAAAGTTTCTTCAAAACATCCAGAAACTTTCCAAACTGCTTATCTAATTTTGCCTTAGCTAATCTTTGAGGGAAAGGTACGGGTGGTTCATATGGTGGTGGAGGTACATAAACAGGCTCTTTTTCAGTTACTTCGTTCGTTTTATCTGTTGAGCTGTCAGGGCTAGGCGTTTTCTCTTTTTCTAACTTATCAGTTAACTCAGTTTGACTCGTCTCAGTAGGCATCTTAGGACCTTCATAATTAGTACCACTTCTTAAAGTAATAGCCTTACAATGTTCCTTAGGATTTGTCTCGGGTTGACCGGGAAACGAACCAGAAGTCCTAATCGGGTTATTAGCCTGCTGTGCAATTTGAGTTTCTAGCATTTTGTTATGAGTTGCTAATGAATCTACTTTAGTTGCTAGTTGCTTAATTGCATCATTTACTACTTCGTTTTGCTTAGTCTGGGCTACTACAAAACCCTCAAGAAGTGACTCTAGGTTCGATTTCTGTGGTGGAACAGAGTTATAAGGCTTTTGTTGAAATCCAGGTGGTGGTCTAAAATTAGGTGGTACGGCTGCGTTTTGAGTCGGCTTGTATGAAAAATTTGGGTGATTCCTCCAACCAGAGTTAAAAGTGTTCGAAAATGGGTCGTTCTTTTGGTTGAAGTTATTCACGTAATTAGCTTGCTCTATAGAGGGATCGGTTGGTATACTAGCAAATTGACACTCTAAGGCAATATGACCAACTGTACCACATATTTCACACATAGGGGGTGGGGTAGTAACAGAATTAACATGCATGTTCATGGAATCCAATTTCTTAGACATGGCTTCTACTTGTGCAGAAAGTAAAGTAATAGCATCAAGATCGTACTTACCTGGTGTCTTCTGTGGAATCGATCTTTCACTTGACCACTGGTAGTGGTTCAATGCCATATCTTCGATTAAGTCGTAGGCTTCGTCAATACCTTTATTCATTAGAGCTCCTCCAGCTGCTGCATCGACTGACATCCTCGTGGTATAAATCAACCCGTTGTAAAAAGTATGCACTATGAGCCATTTCTCTAACCCGTGATGTGGGCACAGTCGTAAAAGGTCTTTGAATCGTTCCCAGGCTTCATAAAGTGATTCACCATCCCTCTGAGCAAAAGTAGTGATTTGATTCCTCAGTTGTGCAGTCTTGCTCGGGGGAAAGTATCTTGCTAAGAAACACTGCATCAGTTGATCCCATGTTCTAATCGAACCAGTCGGTAAGGAATGTAGCCAAGCTCTCGCCTTGTCTCTCAGTGAGAACGGAAACAATCTCAATCTGATGGCGTCCTGGGAAACCCCGTTCATCTTCAGAGTATCGCAGTACTCTAAAAACATAGACAAGTGGAGGTTCGGCTCTTCAGTAGGTGCACCCCCAAACTGATTCTGCTGAACCATTTGCAGAAGGGATGGCTTGAGCTCGAAATTGTTGGCCTCTACAGTAGGCCTGGCGATGCTGGAGTGAAGTGTCTGCGCATTCGGTGCTGCAAAGTCCTTAAGACATCTCGCATTTGCATTCGGATTCACATTTGCAGCTGGGTTTGCATTCGCGTTAGCGTTTGCATTAATATTTGCATTCACGTTCTCTTCAGCCATTGTAACTTGTTCGAGTTGAGCTTGTTTCAGTTTTTGTAGCTTTCTCCTGGCACGAAAAGTTTTCTCGATTTCTGGATCAGGTACGAAATCGAGCTTACTTCGCATACAAGGAAAAATCGAAAACCTGAAATAAAACAGAGAAATAAAAATTAAAAACTGAAAATAAAATAAAATAGCTTAGTCTCACTAAAATCTGATAAAAACTAATATTGACTATTCAAGTCCCCGGCAACGGCGCCAAAAACTTGATGTGCCTAAACCGCAAGCGCACGGCTTCGGTGCAGTACAAAAGATATCGTTCCCACGAGGACCGAACAATCAAGCACTAGCCTATCAATTATCAGTAATCTAAGCCTAATAAAAATACGAGATAGTTGTAAAGAAAACTAAACGGAAAGCAAGTAAATTGATTTGATTTGTATATGATTGGAAATTCCAGAATTAGGGTTTACCACGATATATATTATCGACTCAATTATATTACCGATTAAGTTACGATCGCTACTTATGAAGGACACTATCCAATTGTAATTACTATCTTCCGTCGAAGTATAACAATATACCCAAGATAATTAATCAACTACTTTCGTGATGATTAGACTAAACTCAGACTCATTAATCTCTATGATAGTGTATCGATTCCTCAAAAGACCTAAAACTACTTTCGTGATTTAGGATCCTAGGTTTGAATTCTAGGGTTCTGATATAGATGTCACCTTTCAGAATTTTCACCTAATATCTATGATCATGCAAATAAGTGGCCAGCAAATTCACAAGCATTAACAATCAAGAATTCAAATCATAAGCATACGCGATATAACATAAACAGTTCTAAAATCTATATCGATAACATATTATCGGGCTATTCCCGATTCCAGAATAAGATGGATTACTCCATAGATGCAGAGAAACAATCAACAATTAATAAAGTAAACCTCATAATACGACAAGAATTAAAAGAGATTAAAGAAAATAATTTCGATTAAACCCGTTGTCGAATAAATTGTCTACAATCGTTCTTGAATCTTGTCTCTCGATCTCAATCTTTACAACTCAATTCAAGAAAATAAAGTTCGAACCCTAAAACAATGTTCGGAGGGGGTATTTATACCTAATCTAAAACATAAATCCGAAATTGGGCTGAATATGGGCTTTTCCGCGTTTAGACTGTAATTGGCGCGCGCCTGTACGCGAGTTTGAACGGCGCCTGTACGCCGACTAATACTGCGCTTGTACGCCGCCTTGAACGGCGCTTGTACGCCGCCTTAAACGGCGCTTGTACGCCGCCTTGAACGGCGCTTGTACGCGAGATGGCAAAAAATCTCTGCCCTCGTTGTTTGTACGCGATTTAACACGGCGTACGTACGCCTTGTGAAGTGGCGCTCGTACGCCAATTTGAACGGCGCCTGTACGCCTTGTATTTCCAGCCTCCAATCAACTCGTTCTCGATTTTAGCCTATAATTGGTATTTTTCTCTTGCAACATATAAATTTCCTACGGCACTCAAAAGTAACATTAAACGCATTTGCGGGATGAAAAATATGATGCAATTCTATAATAAACGTGTTGAATGAAGGAATGGAAATTGCGTAAAAATGAGGTTTATCAGTTATTTACCAAATAAGTGTTTTTATATTCCTAATTAATATGTTTAAATCCAAACTTTCAAATTACAAACTCAATCAAATCAATTAATAAAATTTTTCTCAACAATAAAAAAATTAAAATTACCGAAAAAAAAGATAGAGTGCAAAGTGGGTCCCACACCGCTTTGCTATAATATATATAATGATAATGATATTAGTTCTCAATTATTTTAATCAATAAAAAATAACATTAATAAGTAATGTAGTGAAATTTAGTACGTGAAGCCTATCTATACAGGTTCACATATAGACTTGAGGCGCTAAATTTTCATAATATTGGAATATTAAAATATAAATTCAACTAGAAGATAATTTCTATAATATTAAAACGATAAATCAATTAAGTTGTTTTTTATTTATAACTTGTAAAAAATGAAAAATTATTTCCAATAACAAAAATTATAATTATATTATTAAATTAAATTTTGTTTCTAGTTCTCATAAAGAAACTAAATTTAAATTCAAAATTTAATCTAATAAGAAAAGGAAGAAGGGAATAGAAAATAGAAATCAGAGATTTGTCTTCAACCTTCAAAATTCAATATTGAACGCTTTTATTTGCTACATTCATAATCTAAAGTTTTCCCCAATTTTATTAAATATATATATACATTAAAAAAAAGATTATTAGTACACTTCTTTGCACATATATATTAAAAACAATTGTTAATATACAATAAATTTAACAACAAAAATAATACTATAAACAGAAAAATAGTACACAATGGTATTAACTACAAAAAATAAAAATTAATGGAGTGAAATGATTACCTCAAGCATATATGTATAAGTATTCCATTGCTCCATTCATAACCACTCATCGCCAAATAAAATATGGACTAAAAATTTCAATCGACTAAGAAATTCTCATAATGTCATTAATGTTTAAGACTAAATTAAATGAAGAAAATCGAACAAAATTGAAAGCATAAAATTCAAAACTATTGAAAGATGAAAAATAAAGAAGTAATAAAATAAATTATTACACATCAAATCAAATTCACTTTTGTAGATGGAAAAATTAGTGAACATGGAGAAACGTAAAATTGATTTGTGAAGCAGAAAAAGTATGGCATAATTTATAAGTTTGTAGATTAAATGAAAATAATTTATAGATGTATCAGTTTCCTTATTAACTGCATAATTCCATCAATTGTGGAATGAATTAATACATAAATTTAGCTAATGTAAATTAAATATTCCTCCTAATTAAGAATTTCGATTTGGTAGCCAATTTTAAAAATAAAGTTTAAAATTTAAATTTAAGCCTAATGTGAACGTACTTAATTTAGACGATTCTTTATTTAGATATGCTAAGAATTATACATGGTAATAAATTTTGGTATTTCAATTTGCATTAATGATCACAAATCACAATCAAAACATTGTAACTCTTCCCATTTTGGTTGCAAGTGAATGTAATAGGAAAGTAATTTAATTTCATTATCTAATTTAAGAATAGTAATCAATCTAAAAATTTAACCAACCAATGAATTTTTCATTTTATTAAAAAAATTCAAAATTCTAGAAAATTAGGATTAAGGGAAAACTGTGCTATAATATAGTAGAAGAGAAGAGATTCGATAGTATTGTGAAATATGAGGTAATTATAAAAAACATGCTCATTGAATGTAATAATATTGATCATATATTAAATGTGATTACACGTAATAAATATACTGTTGTTATACAATTATGACTATTATTATGATTAATAAATTTTATTAACATTACCAAAATGATGAAGATTTATCTGTATATACCCTTATAAAAATTATATATACTAAATTTTGTGAATTTGATATATATAAATATATGAAAAGTTTTATGACTATTTTTCATACGTTTTTTTAGTAATTTAAGTTGGAATATTATTTTATGTATGAAGTTAATAATGGTACATGAATCCTATATGCTACATTGAAACAATTGCAGAATCACTTATTGAACACATTGAATTACTTTTGTGATTGACAATGAGACAAAAACATTTTATACATACATATGAAACTATTCACTACTGCCATTTATTAGGATTCCTTAAACTACAAATGTTTTTAGTTGCCTGAAATTAATATTAGAGCTCCAAAAATTACTATATAGACTTCATTTTCACTATGTTTATTAAATAATTAGTATTGAATAATGGAGTGCTAATCTATAATTGCCTTTAAAATCATTTGATCTCGGGCCAGACTAGGAACTTTACGATGTTTGACCAGCCAATGAGAGCTTGCCATGTGGATTAAGGGTGTTGACTGGAAAAGTAATTAAAAGGGATGTTAATAATTGTATGGTTTAGTAATTGGGAAAGCAAAATATAATTGCAGAGAATTAAATTTTTGGTAACTGGTAAGTAAATTAAAATATTTGACTTGATCCTAGTTTTCTTTGCTACGTTGCTCATTCTTTGAGAAGCAAATAGCAATATATTTTCAAATGATTTGAACCTACTATAGAAAAAGTTATATCCATAAAATTGTTGAATTATGAAACCTGAAGTATACCGTAAATAGAGCCATAGCTTTCGCCGATCCAACTCTCGATTATATATAATTCTCTAAGCTATGTTTGTTTATGTTTTTGGGATAAAATTTTAAATTTTTCTCGGGAATGACGTACTATAGAAATTCGTGTGAAAATGGTAGATGTTTGTTTATGTTTTTTAAAATTAAGTTGAAAGTTGTAAAAGATGTCAAATCAATAGTGATAAGTTGATGGATGATATGTATAATAATTATGTTAGTGGTGTATATAATGATTATGTAAATTAAAAATAAAAAAAATATGGATAAAAAATTGTAAAGTATGAAAGAGAAAGTGAAAAAATAATTTATAATAAATGATTTGATTGGTAAATGTGTGAAGTGATGTGTATATGAGTGATAGTTAGTTATATATGAGATTGAAAAAGTACAGTTGAAAAAAAGAGGAATTGAGATGAAAATTTGGTGGGTTAAATTTATTTTGAATTTATTGATTTAAAATCATGAAAATGGATTTTGAAAACATAAACAAACATAGCCCTTGTATTTTAGTCTTTACGTAATCATTCTCCTATTAGGTTACGTATCATGTATTATAAATAGCCTCAATATCATTGTAACCTATCTTGAACTTACGAAAATATAGTGAATATATTGACTTGACAACGCTCCAGACGTAGTCAAAATTATTTGACGAACTGGGTCAACAATTCTTATTCTTTTATTGTTTTTCTTTCGAGCGATTACTTCCACCTGCGACATTATATTCCTAACAAAAATTACACCATAAATCATAATAGATTTCTAACAACAAAATACCAGCTCTGTAATTCAAACACCATCACATAACAAAGAAAATACAGCTAACTCAGTGACCAAAACTTTTGACATCAAAAAAGAAGCAATTCATGAAGTAAACTAACAAACATTTTAAACAAAAAAAAAACCCTCAAAATGTAATATTATTTACATTGATAAAACAAAATATATTCAAACATCAAGTTTCCCTTTCTTGTGATTCATCAATGACAGAATTCTTCACAGACATACCATCAAGTATATCACTTTCTGAATCTGTTTGCAGCTCTTTAAACATGGTCATCACTTGTATCATTGTTGGCCTTCTATACGGCTTATCGTCGAGGCATTCAAACGCGATCTTCAAATAACGGTACAACTCACCGTCCCCCGATAAACCCGTTATCAAATCCGGGTCCAAAATCTCATGACTCCTTTTATCCCTATAAAGCTGCTTAGCCCATCCAACTAGATTATTATCGTCGCCAAATTCCAAAGTATCGATCGGTTTTTTACCCGAGATAAGCTCGAGCAAAACCACACCGTAACTATACACGTCCCCTTTCGACGTGCACCTAAAACTTTGATAATACTCGGGCGGGACGTACCCGGGGGTCCCGGCTAGCGTACTAACGCTCAAATGCGTATCTAACGCGTTCACGAGCCTAGCCATTCCAAAATCCGAAACCCGAGCCTCGAAATATTCGTCTAGAAGGACATTGCTCGATTTCATATCACGATGAATGATATGAGGCATGCAGCTGTGGTGAAGAAACGCGAGCCCACGAGCCGATCCGATGGCTATCTTTTTCCGGGCCGACCAATCGAGCTTCGTGGGCCCGCCCTTTTCGTGTAGGACCGACTCTAGACTACCCCATTTCATGTAGTCGTACACGAGAAGCCTCTCTTCTCCGACTCTACAATATCCCAACAAGGGCACGAGGTTTCGGTGTTTTATTTTGCCTATGGTCTCCATTTCGGCCATAAACTCTCGATCGCCCTGGCCCGTGACGTGGATTAGTTTCTTTATCGCAACGACACTTCCGTCCCTTAACCGAGCTTTGTACACGTCACCAAACCCGCCCGACCCGATCAAACTGTCGGCACTGAACCCATTCGTGGCCTCGAGTAAATGCGCGAAAGTTAATTTTCTCAACGGTTTTTCAAATGTGGCAACGTTAATGCTTAGAGGCTCGGGAACGCCAGAGAGCTTCCAACTACTATTGCCCGAGGTAGAAAGGCTCTCGATGTATTTTTCTCGCTTTTCGTCCTGTATTTGGCTCTCTTTGGCTCTGTAGAGTGCATATAGAAGCAATAATATACATACAACAGAGGCCATAATGCCAATAACCATCCCTGCAGCTAAATTTTGCTTCTTTTTTCGGTTAACGGATATAGACGCTCGATGAGCTTCACACGGGGCTAAGGGCACCCCACAAAGGTTCGAATTGTTTTCATATCTTGAAGATGGAAAAGTAGTAAGCTGTCCACCTGAAGGAATAACCCCGGAAAGATTATTATTCGAAACATCAAGATCACTAAGGAACGAAAGACCGCCTAACGACCCTGGAATGAAGCCTTCGAGCTTATTATGGGACAAATCAAGAACACCAACACTCTTAAGCCCACCAAAAGTAAAGGGTATTTGTCCCGTTATGTTGTTGTGTCCTAGGTTTAAAACCTGTAAGAAACTAATCGAGCCTAAGTTTTCCGGGATTGTGCCCGAGATGTGATTGTACGAAAGATCAAGGTAGATCATGCTGCCATTGCTTTCGAAAGTATAAACCGTGAGACCAGAATAAATTCTCGTCGATGGGCAAGAATGAACCATGGGGAAAATCGCCAGCCTGTCAGCACGAATGCCCTCGAACTCGACTAGCCCGCCCGCACCTCGACATTGGGTCCCACCCTCGTTTCTCACAAACGCAAACTGTTTTCCAGAAACAACTCCGGGGACAACAAGGCCAGCTTGTGCAGCGAGCTCGACTGGAATGGGGCCCGTTAGCTCGTTGCTATTCAAATCCAGCCATATCAGGCTTTTGCACTTGCCTAATCCCGATGGGATAGCTCCGGTTAAAGAGTTATTACCCAGCTGAAGGATAGCAAGGTTGATAAGATTACCAATGTCTGAAGGGATTACGCCTGATAGCCGGTTGCTTGATAACGACACCCAAATCAGATTAGTACAATTGACAATGGACTTTGGAAGTGTGCCTGTAATAAAATTGTTGTTGAGAATCAATGTCTGAAGATTTCCACCATTAATGCAAATCCCTTCAGGGATTTCGCCTGTGAGCTCGTTTGCCCACATGATTACATCCGAAAGCTGTGGCAAGGTCCAGATTTCTCTCGGGATTGAACCGTTTAACTTGTTGAAACTGAGATCGATTGTTCTCAAGTTCTTACACAGTGCAAGCTCAGATGGGATTGATCCGGTGAGGTAATTATTAGCCAGCAAGAGTTTTTGAAGAACAGGGTTCGATGTTTTCGAGCAAAATTCATAAGGTACATTCCCTGTGAAAACATTGGAACTGAGGTCTAGAACCTGAATCTGAGTACAGTTTGTCAAAGAACGTGGCACCGGCCCTGTAAAGTTATTGAACGGAACATATAGATATTTGAGGCTTGTAAGAGAACTGACAACATATTCCAACGAATCGCCCGATAACTGATTATTACCAAGGTTTAGACTGAAGAGTGAAGAACATGTAATAAAATTCGATGGAACACCATTGGTTAACTTGTTTGCAGAAAGATCAAGCTCCTCAAGTGTACCACAGATTTGTGCCAATTCAGATGGGATCTCACCGAAAAACTCATTGTGGGCTAAAACAAGTTTTCTCAAGTTCTTCATTTTCGCCAAAAATTCCCCCGGAATATTGAGATGGATCACATTGTGGCTAATGTCTAGAATTTCCAAACTCTGGCAGTTTGATAAGCTCGTTGGAAATCCGGTGGCGGATAAATGGTTATGCGACATATTAAGCGCAGTGAGGTTTCGACAAGCGCCGAAATCGAAGCTCATGAGATTGCCACTGAAGTTATTGCTTGAAACATCGAGATTTTTCAAATAAGGCATTGAGTTTGCAATGAAAGCAAGTTGTTTTTCTATTTCCCCCGAAAAATGGTTGTTCGAGAGGTCAAGTTGCAACATAGAAGGTCCAAACTTGAAACTCAAACTTGGGATTGAATTGTGAGATAGATTCAAATAAACAAGTTTACTGCAAGAAATTAAAACAGAGTCCTCTGTTATTGGCTCTGAGAAATTGTTGTAAGATAAATCAAGAAACTCAAAGCTGCAAGATTTAGCTGATAAAGAAGAAAGATTTCCATTGAAATAATTTCCACTGAAAAACAGAGTTGTGAGAAAAGGAAAAGACATTAAAACAGAGATTTGAAGATGCCCAATCAAACCACCATTTGTGAAGTCAAGTTTAGTAACTTTTCCATTATCAGAGCATGAAATACCAGTCCATGAACATGGGGTTGAAGAAGATGAATCCCAGTTTTGCAATAACCCTTTTGGATCAGATTCAATTGATGACTGCTTAAAAGCTAATAAAGTGACTAATTCACCTCCATTACTGTTTTGTGGGTTTGAAGATAAAGTTCTTGCGTTTAACCCCATGAAGCAAAAACCCATGAGAAGAATTATTACAAGCCCAGCTGATGATGTTGTGTTCTCCATCATTTTCTTGCAGGTTATTTGTTGAATACTGCCAACTGCATAAAATCAATTTTCTTCACTTTTGGGCTGATTTTTTTTGCTGCATAAATTCTATTCCCCCACCAACACCCTTGAGCAATTATTCACCTCACCTTTCCATTTTGTTAACCTTTCTGTGAAAGTTTAAAAAAAAAAAAAACGATTCAGCAAAGGAAATTATTACGCATAACACAAAATTAAAAACCCACAAAAATATAAAAAAGGAAATCAAAATCACACCTTTATGACTCAACAGAGCTCCATAGATGGGGTGGTAGAAAGAAAGAAAGAAGACAAAAAATAGTGTTTAAATAAGAAGACAAAAGTATTATATATATCTCCGCTGTACTGTGTATGGAATGAAATGAAAAGGTAGCAAATTTGAGCCTGCAACAATTACAAAACATCAACCAGAAGATGGATAATATGTTTTACAGTTTAGTTTTGTACTAAAAATTGAGTCTTTATCGGCTTTTGGGTACGATGTTCAGAACTGTCGGCTGTCACATACAATTTGTGAACTTCATTAATATTGAAATACTAAAAAAAAACTCAAAATGTTATACGTACAAACTTGTGTGTGTGTGTAAAGAATGAAAGCTAAAAAAAAAAGATGAAAAATAATGAAGTGACATGATTTTTATGGAGATGATGTATTTTATTTGGTCAAACTTGGGATTTGATTCTTTTTCTTTTTCTTTTTTGTGGGTGTTTTTCAATAGGAGAGCACCCACTTTCTTTAAGGGGTTACGGGGCATCTACGTCTTTCCAATCTTGGAACCATTTTTACATTTATAAATGTATATTATTTTATTCATTTCATTTTAATAGTGTATGCATTTTTGTCTCTTTGAATTTAATTTTAATCGAATTCGTAATAATATATTTATATTTAGTTTTATAATTTTAAAATATTTCACATTTAATTTTATCATCCAAAATCTAATTGTGAACTCATTTTGAGAAGAATTCAAGCGTAAAAATACTCACACACTGATTACATTTATTATTATGATATTTCTTTTAATTATCACGTATCTTTTATGCACAAAATCTCCTCAAAAAATATGGTTAAATATTGACAAATAGAATTGAGCACGCTCAATTTTGAACAAGTTATGAATTTAAATGTGAAAATTTTGTAATTAACAAAATCAAAACTGAATTTTGTATTAAGCTAGTGCAATTTTTCCATGTCAATAAATACCAACCAACGAACATAACTCCAACAAAAAATTAACACGCAATTGAGACATTGAAACAATTATTTAAAAGATACTTCGTATAAATACTATGTTTATATATAATTTCTATAAAAACGAACTTAAAATAAAATAAAAAAATTGGAACGCATTTTCAACGTATAATAAGGACAGTGTCCCAAGTTTAATATTTTTCTGCAGTATTAGTTGTAGTAGTTGAGAGTATTTTGAGTAAAGAATATTTTATTTCCTCTTGATTACAATATTAGTAGTTCAATGAGTCTTTAAATCTCAATTTGGTAAGTATCATTTTGGATTAAATAAGTATTTACCATTACATCAAGATAAACATATAGAGATTATATAAATAAATAAATGAAGATGTAATCATGTGGTGTAACCCACAAAAAATAAGTATTAATAGGAGTTGGTAATTAAATTCAAACTCATTGTTGGAGTAATAAATCTCGAGTCCACCACCACAGTAAAAATAATATTAATTAAATCAAACTTTTTGGCAATATATATAGTGGCAGTGGGTGAGACAAAAATAGTTAAATTTTTATTTAAATATGAATTCTTGGAATTTGGATTATTATATTGTAGGCACGGGGCGCGGGACTTTGGGTTTCATGTTTAGTCCCACGTATTCTCTCTCTCCACTCTATTCTTTTTTTCTATTTTGTTAGTGATTTTAATTATGTGAAAAAATTATAAAAATAGACCCATAGTAGTATTATTAATCAAATAATTGTGTGGAGTGGTGATAAAAGGACCATCAAATATATGATGTATACCAAACTATTATTATAAGATTTTTCGTGATTCTATCATAAATCAGATTCAACTGTCTTATTCATAACGCATTTAATTAGATATGGCGAATGATCATTATTTAAGTCAAAATATTTAAAATTTCTCGTATTTTATGATTTGCTTCAACTTGGTTATTTCTATGTTAGACTGTATTTAATGTTTTTTTTTACCAAATATAAATTTTTCAGTAATATATTATATATACATATATATAATATAATATATATGTATGTGAATGTCAAAAAGTTGTTGAGAGTTGGGGCACACTTTGTCACTTTGTGAGTAATTGCAATTGCAACACACGCACGAGTGAATCCTATTCTCTTTGATAGTCCTTTCCTTATATTCGCACAGATAAAATTAAATACTTTAGTTTATGTAGAAATATAAAATGTCATTTTCTATGTTGTTAAGATGCCTTTATCATAGTATTGGGAAATAATTATAAAAATACATAATAGTTTTTTTTAAACAATAAAACAGCAGAATCATCGCAATAAAACCTTGCTGATTTTTGGACCGTCCTTTCTATTTATGTATTTCCTGAAGGCCCACATTTTCAATCAAAACAAAAAACAAATTGGGTCCCCATTTCTCTTTTTTTTTTTTTTTTGATGACAAGGGAACCCGCAGCCGCTACCGTTAGGTGCGCACTGGGTAAACCCCGCTCTTATGCAATAGCCTGCAAACCACACAAGAGAGGTAAACCAGCCTAGGTTGCCCATAGCTGACAGGCTCACAGTAGAGAAGGCAAATAGACATTCCCTCATCAGGATTCGAACCCGTGACCAAGGCCACAACATTCAATGCCCTTACCAACTCTACCGGGGGTTGCCCCCGCCCCATTTCTCTTTTCATGCACTACTTAGTATATATCCCCAATTTATGCTTCATTTTTTATTTCATTATACTCGAATTTCATGTGTATTTAAATAATTTTTTGTATTTTACAATGAAATGGTTTATATCATTACATTAAATATTGAATAAATAATCTTCAATACCAATATGACAAAGATGATTTTATAATTCCTGAACTTCTTGGAGTAGAAAACAAGATTTTGCAGCACCCATATTATAAATGGAAAAAAATCTACTAGTCGTGTTTGTGTTCTTGGTATGTCCAAACTTCTCTTTTTTATTTAAATTTTGATAAAATATTTTATCAAAATTATTTATATATTGTAAATCCTAAATGAACTTCAATAAATTAGGATGGCCGATACAATATATGTGTGGAGTATAAATATCATTTTGAGACTCATACTCGCTCTGTTATGAGTATAGTGATAGGATTTTAGTTATTCAGTCTTTTTTTCTTAAATTATTAAGGTATCCATAGAATTAATTCTTTAATGTATTAACATATAGAATAGATAAAAAAAAGTTTACAAAATATATATAATCTATTACTTTTAACCCCTAAAAAAAATAAAAAAATATGCTTATTCAAATTTGGGTATAAAGGAAGAAATTTGAAGCTTTCACAATTGATTTCATGTTGTCACCAAATAAGAAAGTGGGGTCACAATTCACCGCACGAGTGGGTATTTGACAATAGCACGTTGCGTTCTTCTAAAGAGTCCATTTTGAACTTTCGACGTGTTAACTTTATATATTGAGATATAATTGGTCAGGTTTTTGACTTGGTGAAATTGTGATTTTAGGCGTGATTTGAAATAGACATCTCATTTTTCTTCATTAATGCGAATATGTCTTTGTCTGATTTTGTATTATGGAGATTTACGTAAGTTGTGTAATATATAGTATATTTATTTATCGTTTTAAAATTATTAACAAAATTAAAATGTGTCAAATTTATAATAGTTTATTGATTTATATTGTGTTAAATAATTATAAAATGTGGCAGGTAAATTAAAGAGAAAAATATTAGTGGATTAAATAATTGGTGACTGATAATTATAAAATATTTGATGTAATTATTTATAGGTAATTAAATTGATGACCGAAATAATAGAAATTATAAATTTTAATAAAAATAACTTAGGTAAAATGAATTTAAGATTTTTTTCTACCCAAAATACCTAATTTGTGAGCATGCATGCTCGGAAGTTTCCTATCTCCTAATTTCAAATGAATTAATGAACCATTTCAAGAATCTTTTATTTCAAGCTTAACAAGAAAAAATGTATTCCTTTAGATTGAATAACATAGCTCAATTTATACGAGTTACTGACTTGGATTTGTGATAATTTGTAAAATACGTAGGCTTGTGACATGTGGAATAAGTCTTAAAAAATAGATGATTTTTTTTACTATTACGAATATTATCAAGTGACTTTTTTATAGACGAAATAAAGGTTATTGGATTTTTCTTTTTTTATTAATTATTTCTTGTTTTCTTTGGTTATTGTTAATGGATTTATCAATAGTTTTTTATTAATTCAAGAAAACGTCTGTTATTTACTCATTGTTTATTAATTAATTAATCAAATAAGAAAAAAGATATATATTATCTATTTATCGACAACTCTAATTATAGTAACAACATTTTTTATTAAAATTATTATTATATAAAATAAAAAGGAAATAAATAATCATAGAACCAAGTCTCTCTCTTATTTGCTTAGAGTGTCGAGACTTGCATAACATAAGGCGTTCAGGGTGAGGGAGTATTCCTACATAAATCTAATAGACGTGTTTCATGGGAAACGCTTTTATTTCTTTTCAAAATCTTCCTTTTTCGAACCTACCAACGAAAAACGTGCTTTTGGGTCCCTCAATCTTTTCTTCTTCTTTGCTTTTGACAATTGTTACCGACCGAATAATTAGGAAAACAAATCAATATTATGATCACCTCTAATTTAGTCCAACTTAATTTGATTGATCTTAGAATTTATGAAAAAGCAAATTTTGAGTAATTGAATGATAAAATTTCTTGATTAGTTGACTTTTAGCATTATGATTTAATTTCATTCTTGGAATAATATATAGATAATTCTAATGTCACCCCTCATCTTATTTAAGTTTATTTATTTTATTTCTTTTTCAATTTATTATGGTATAATAGTATTGGATTTATGTAGGTGTAGGAGATGATACTTGATGTGAATTTGTTTACAATTTACATTAATTCAAGCTCGTACTTCAATAAATATAACTTGCTTTCCCATAATAATTGCAATTACATTTGCATTTGCATCATTACACTTCATTTTCCTTTAGACGTAATTTTTCAAGTGATTGATTTAATAGTAATTTGGGGGTCCCACCACCCAGGTATTAATTATCTTATCCTGTCAATTTTGGGGTTACAAATTGAAGTAAATTTCAATGAAAATTTATGGCATATCTCAAATTTCGATTTGATTGTTAAAAAGTTCAAGAAATTTTGAATATGCAATTGTAAATTTTCAATGAAGCTTCGACTATATTATTTTAGAGAATTGCGCATGTTTTTGTATCAATTATATGTATCTCATTTTGTTAATTAGTGTGATTAAAATCTATGCAAAATTATAAAATAAGTTGGATTTCTATATTAAAATAATAATTTAAATCTCATAAGAACTCCATTAAAGTAAAAGATATTATAATTTCAATATGACGTATCATTTGAAATAGAAGGATCGAATAGAAGTGATCCCAAATAATTAACATGTAAATTTAATTTTTATATAGTAAACTTAAATTTGAAATATAAAAAAAGTTAATATTATTTAAAATTTTGAAATTCTTTTAGTTTCAGTAAAAATTCAAAATATTTCCGATCTCTTTTGATAATTTCAGTGGATTTTATGCAAGTTATATCAATTATTATTTGAGTTTTTTGAAAATTTCAGATTTTGATCTAAATTTGAGTGGAAATTTGCAAAATCGAATTGAATATAAACTTTCATATTAGAGAGAAAACTTAATATTTCGATGTTTTGGATCAAATTTAAGACCATATGTAGCACACACCCTCTATTTAACTATTTTATACAATAGTATTATAGGTTTATAATCCATAACTTTAATAATTCAAATTTCCATCATCAAATAATTATGAATGAATCCAAATTATTACACCCAGTCGATGTAACAGTTAAACACAACTTTCCTCACTTCATCAATGTATCTACAGCTATAGCCTATATCAACTTGCTATCGTTAACTAAACTTTTAACCTCTTAATATTTAATATTAATTTAGTAAAAGAAAATCAAAGCCTATGTTTGGTTTTATTTTGGGCCTGTTTTGGCCCAAAATTCTGACCAAACTGTGTTTGGTTTCATTTTATTTGGGCAAGAAATTAATCAGATTTTTTGGCCCAATATTTTGAAGCCCATTTTCAACCTAGCTACTGCATCTTGTCATATTTTGTCGGCCAACTCTCTTCCTTTTCAATTTTGTTCAAAAACCTTCTCCAATTATTAAGAAATTGTCCCTGAAGTTTGAGATGCGGCTCTGAATAAGTTGAAAATTAGCTTTAATAGCATTTGTATGTGAAGTTGTGGTGGGAATGATGTGAAGCTCGAGTCTGATAAAATGTGTGGGATTTTGAGGGGCTTGCGCCGGTGGTGGCGGCTGGGGTTTGGCGGTGGAGATGGGCGGCGGTGGGTGGGGTTTGTGTGAGGAGGTTGTGGACATGGGGGGTGGCGGAGGGTGGAGGGTGAAAAGAGGGTGATGGAGAGGGGATCTGATGATGCGGCGGCGGAGGGGTGAAAGTGGTGGACGAGGGTGTGCGGAGGATGGCGAGTGTGTGGTGGGAAACGGAGAGGGGTTCGCCGGAGGCTAAGGTCACGAGTGCCGAGCCGGTGATGCAGAGGTAGCGGCAGTAGTCGGAGTGTGCGGCGGCGAGGTGGTGGCGTGCGTGGACCGTCTCTTTGATCAGGCGGCGGCGATCTATACAAATAATATATAATATTTTTTTATTTGAAATTGTTCTTTGTACTATACCTTTAATATTAAATATAAAAAGCAATATATAATAATTAAAATTCAATATAAATATATAATAAAATCCATGAATATATTTATATACTACTATTAAGAGATATATAATAAATATAAAAATATGTGGTAATTTATTCATTTATATTAATTAAAATTTTAAAAATATATAAATATCAACTACTATATACATATAAATATTCATATAACTATATGATAAATATTATAATTATTATTTAATATTATAATTTTTGATCCATCAAGTCAATCCATGTGTTGTGTCAGGATAGTGGGATAGTGGTATACTGTTGTGTCATGCTAGTGGGAAGTGGTATACTGTTTGGTATACTGTTGTGTCAGGCT
Organism: Verbascum thapsus; assembly: GCA_963669365.1. NCBI lineage: Eukaryota > Viridiplantae > Streptophyta > Magnoliopsida > Lamiales > Scrophulariaceae > Verbascum > Verbascum thapsus. The sequence continues at coordinate 12,005,133 of OY770116.1, forward strand.
AGTGGGAAGTGGTATATTGTTCACCCGTGAAGTGGTACACTGTTTATCTCCATGTGCCACTCTGTCACTTTTCAATTATTTATGGATATAAAGTAACCATTTTTTTTTTTTTTGATAATAACCACTTATTTTCATTTCTTTTTTCATGAACCACTTATTTATTTTGTGCTACACGATAAAATATTTTCTACAAATTTTTTTCTATAAATTTTCACAATGACCACACCATTTCATACATCATTTTACATTTCAATTGTGATTTCTCTCACTTCACAAGTCCAACAATCTCTTTATACCCAAAATTGGATATAGAAAGGTACCTTATTCTCAATTTATTCTTATTGGCTCTTGTAGTGATGTTTAATACGATAATACTTCATAAAATTATTTCACGTGTCGAAACTATCCTCATTTATCTCCTAATTTAATGTCTATCTTGCATATTATATGTATGTAATTTTATTTCTTTTTGATATTTATTAATTTCTTTAATGCAAGTTATAATTATTTTGCACTAATTATTGATTTCTTTGTTATAGTATTGGTCTTGGAACCTTGAAGGTAAGTTATGGTTGTGAATTCATCAAATTGTGCATAGTAATTATTATTTGTAAAGATGTTAATCACATTGTGTTTTATTTTTGTTTTGGTTTTCGTACGACTTTTAACCTTACTATGTATGCAGTCATCATTATTTCTTTGACTTAAGTTATTGTACACAAATTTTTCCCTCAATTTCCCAAATCGTGTGAATAATCATATAATTTATTTTGCACGGTGGAAGTGGGACTTCTCTTTTGGTTTAATTATTCCATGAATATGTTTTAATTGGTCATTTATTTCATATGATAAAATTGATTATATAAATATAAACAATCATAAATTAAGAACATATTTTGTATATTTATCAATTTAACATCTGGTAACTTCAATTTGAGAATTTTCTTAATTTTTAGCAAAGTTGATGATTGAAAAAATTAAGATTAATTGTACGTATGCTTGACTTTTTCCACATATATATATATAAATATAATTGTGACTTTTTCCAAATATATATATATATATATATATATATATATTGGACTTAGAATAAATATGATCTTAGTTGAGCTTAGAATGACATGAATTACTTTCTGTCGTAATTTTTATTGATAGTGCAATTAATTAGATCAATCCAATTGTACAAATGGAGCCTAGAGAAAGCACATCTGGACATGTATAGTGATTTGAGAATTTTTAAAAACACAAATTTGACCTTATGAACTGATGCAATTAATGAAGAGTGAGTATAGTGAGGTAAGAGTAGGAGGTAAGACTGTGATATTCACCACTAAATGTTTATTAAACAATATGTCGTGTTTGAGTTTGTGAATAATTGAACCATGCTCCTTCAAACTCGACTGGGAAACTTAATTAGTACCATTCATTTAATTTATTCTTATAAATTCTCATGTTCATCTAATATAAACTTCCATTTAATAGTATAACGGTAAATGAATTATACTTTTAAAAATAAAAGTTGAGTAATGATGATGGTTAGAGCTTACTTCTAATTATTATTTGATATCATAAACATGTAATACATCTATAAAAAGACATATTCACACGTAATGGTACGAGCTTAAATTGAATAAAAATATTATTTTAAGTATTATTAATATGTACCAAAATTTTAATAATATATCCCACAATAATTTTTCCAACCTATTAGATGCCAAGGGGTAAGGGAAAAGAGAAAGAGGTGGATGATTTGAGACCTAAAAAAACCCGCAACGATATTGCCAAATGGCCCTCTATTTGTGAGAAAGTATTTATCGAGGCATGTCACGAAGAATTTGTTCACGGTAATTTGACGACTAGCACCTTTACGCCACAAATATGGGAGAAAATTTGTGAAAGAGTGAATGAAAACCAAAATATTTATAAGTATAACCCTGCCCAACTCAGTGGAAAATGGAATAGGGTACGTATGGCTTGGAAAACTTTTCGCACATGGATGTTTAGTAAAACTGGCTTAGGATGGGATTACGAAAGAAACACTATCACAGGCCCGGACGATGTTCTTGCTTCATTGGCCGCGGTAAGCATATTTACAATTAACATGATTAATATGTTTCTTTTGGATACGTACAATCACAATTGAAATTATTTTATAATTTTTTGTTTTTGAAATAGAAAGTCACAGATGGAGAAAGATTGTTGGAGGCGGGTCTGCAATGTTTTGACTTATGTTCCGAAATGTTTAAGGATAATGTAGCTACTGGTGCTATGGCCAGATCTTCCACCCAGACACCTCTTCATGATAATGAGGTTAACACAATGACAGATGGAAGTTCTGGTGGGAGTAGGATTCGAGGACGTAATATGACAGAGGACGTGTCCATGGGTGTGGAGGAGAGTTCGGGTTTTTCAACAAGTGGGATCATGGGTAGCGGCTCTTCAAGTAAGCGTAGGTCGTCAACCAAGCAAAGTAAATTTGACAATTTGATAGATGAATGGAGGGCAATGAATAAAGCAAAATCAATTAGGACTGGACCCGGAGCAAAGGAGTCATGTGACGCATGCTTAGCTTTGCTAAATAGCATGGAAGGCCTTTGTCCCTATCAACATGTGAAAGCTGTGCGCGTTCTAGCAAGTGCTACGCAAAGGATCTTATTCCTGGGAATGAATGATGAATTACGAAGAATATGGGTTGAGTCATTACCCTGATGTGACGATTGTCCTACCAATCTCTAATTTAGTTATTTTCACCACCTTTTAGTATCATGTTATGTGTACCACTACTAAGATTAATCTTCTTTTATGAATTTAATCTCGTACTAGAAATGCACGACTTTCCTAATCGATTTTGAAACTTTTATACTCTATGTTATAGGAATATGGCAAGTACATCAGTAAATTTTGACGAAAATGACGACAACGTAAGCAATGAGGGAAGCCCCGGCACTCCCGGTAGTGACATATCCGATGGGAGTGCTGACTTATTTTTCTTCACTCATATTCTAGGTCCTCAAGTTTTTAGGGAATTTAGATCTCGACACAATTCTAGGTTTCAAGCTCCAGAGTGGGTGTCAGAGATAATGAATGGAGACGAAGGACGATTTTACGATCAAGTGCGCATGACTAAACCGACATTTATGGCACTTTGCACCGAACTTGTTAGTAGGGGTTTTCTTTCATATGGTCAAACTGCGAGAGTATCTGTCTACGAAGAAGTAATTTTGTTTATGCAAACAGTCGGGATGCATCATCGTCATAGAGATAGTATGGAGCGTTTTCAACACTCTTCGGAGACTATTAATCGTCACATAAAACGTGTGCTTGAGGCCTTGGTTAATTTTGCCTCAGAAGTAATAACTCCACCAAACTTCAATGAAGTGTCATCTGTAATTATAAACAATCCCCTTTTGTATCCGTACTTCAAGGTAAGTTGTGGTGCATTGATTTGAGCATTTACAATTTTCATTTTTTTAACATTAGACACTAGTAATTATGGGAGAAATAATAGGATTGTGTTGGAGCTATTGATGGAACTATAATTCCAGCCTGGGTACCAAGAAGTAGGCAAAATTCGTATAGATCAAGGAGGAACACGATATCGCAAAATGTGCTTGCCATTTGTGACTTTGATTTGATGTTCACATATGTATATGCTGGATGGGAAGGAAGCGCCAATGATGCTCACGTCTTAATGAATGCAATAAATAGTGATGCATCATTTCCATTTCCACCGGCAGGTTATTTAGGATTTTATTAGTGTGTGTATATATATATATATATATATACTCTCTTGAATATTTATTAACACACATAAGTCAACTTAGGTAAATACTACCTTGTTGATGCGGGGTACACAAACTATGGATGTTTTCTAGCTCCATATAGACAAGAGCGATACCACATTACTGAATTTCGAGGTCAGGGGCGAGGTCCAACGCGTAGGAATGAGGTTTTCAATCATAGGCACTCAAAATTGAGAAATGCAATTGAGAGGTCATTCGGGATACTTAAAAAGCGGTTCCCAATCATAGCTTGGGGAATGCCTTCCTATGCGGTTAAACGACAAGTACAAATTGTCATAGCATGTTGTGTGTTGCACAATTTTATACGAAAGTTTAATAGAGATGATAATATATTCAATATGACTGATGCACAATTACGGGAAGTGCTGGATGGCGAAGACAACACACAACGCTATAGTAATCCTACTGTACAAGAAATTCAGATACAGTCTAATTTCAGAGACAGCATTGCCAATTGGATGTGGGGTGACCTTGGCCACTAATTGATGGGACGTGGGTCACTAAATTATATCTCATTGACGATATTATTATATGTTTGAATTGTGATTTTTAATTTGCTTACTTTGAATTAAGAATGTGATGCACAAAACAATCATTATTATTGATACCGAGCATATATTTTATAAATGTTATTATGGTGTAATATCTTTTTATAAATGAGATTAAGTTGATATGATTCATAAATTTATTATCAATTTTAGAAAATCATATTATTTGTGTTGTCCATGTCATTTTGATGCTTGTGCAGTGATGGCACCAAGACGCAGAATTTTAGATGATGAGCCGGTGGACGTCTGGACGCCCGAAGTTGAAGAGAGATTCATGCATATAATGATGGATACAAATGCAGTTTCATCAGTGGCGGATGAATTTGTTGCAATGATGGAACTTCCTGAGTAGAGAAAAAAGTTGCAACTTACATACTATCGTCGGTACACTTTGGATAGTGTTAAGGACAAGTACTACAATCTAAAAGAACGGTATAATACATTTAAAAGAGTGAGGGCTCATCCACGTGTGAAACACAATCATATCACAAATATAATGACAGTGCCATACTCAATCCGTGGGGAATTACGTCTTGTAAGTTTATTATCAATCAATATTTTATGAATATTTCAAATGCAAGAATTTATTATTAAATTTATAATATATTTTCTAAAAATCTTTCTGTAGAATATTCCTAACGCATCGCGCTACTTTGATATTGGAGAGAGAAGATGGGACCTTCTTAAACAAGTTTTTATGGACCCTGATGAAGATGAAACTGAGGACGTCTTCATTGATGAGAATGATATGACGTCTGATGCGCGAGATGTTATCGTCATATCTGATGAAATTTCGGAACAACATGCATGGTCTCAAGAAAATTTTGCGCAACAGCCAAATTTATTTGGCCAAAGCTCGTACAATGGATCCTTCACTGCCTCAAATAGTATTAATAATATTAATTTCGACAATAATTCGGGGGAACGATTGTATCATGATCAACGTGATAGTGGATCCTCAAATACAGGTGAATCTAGTAATACTAGATCACGGAATCGACCACGTGGAACTCGTTAGTGTCGGATTCATTTTTATGAAATTGTCCAATGAGCAATACACATGCTCATTATATTTATTTGATGTCTTATATATTTAAGTTTGTGCTTTTTAAATAATCGTGTTTAATTTAATATTATATTTAAACTTAAATTATTTATATTAAATAGTATATATTAACTTTACTCATTTATATAAATATTTAATAATTTTTTTATTTTAAATTGTAATATATACAAATAAAACTTCATCTATAATATAATTATTATAATCTTAATATTATTATATAACTTTTAATCATTATTTAATCATTAACAGACAAAAACTGTCATGATTTGACTGCTACAGTAACTTATGTTCCCTCTCAAAACAAAACCAAACACTATCTCACCAAAAATAACAATCAAAAACCAATTCTCCAATTAAACCAAACACTATCTCACCAAAAATGCACGTGTCCCCATAAATTTCTCACCAAAAATTCTCACCAAAATAACCAACCAAAACAAAACCAAACATACGTTTCCTAGACATTTAAATTTTATTTAAATTAAGCTTTTTGTTGGGGGAAAAAACATGACCATTTTGTTTGGCCAAAAATAAGAACATCTCTTTTCTACAAGAATTAACTAAATTTAAATGTTTATAGCATAAATAGTTGGGATTTAAAACCATATTAGGCCTCATTGGAAACTTCAATCCATAAATAAGTGTTTCAGTCACAGTAAAAGAAAATATAAAAATTATCAATTATTTGATATGTCATAAACAAATCTTTCAAAATTTTAGATAATTTTGAAGAAATTCTTGAAAGAAAAGAGAGAAAAATAGTTTTTAGATTTGACAGTTCAGATCGTCGATTGACTATCTTTCAAAATTAAATTAATCACATATTCTAATGTAACATTTAAAATAAATCTATTGTATCTATTTTTTTTACATCTAAATCAATGAGTTTGAATAAAAATATTTAATAAAAACTATATCAAATATCAATCCAAACAAATTTCTCACAACAAAAGTAAAACATATCAACCATAATCATTACATATTTATTTTCTAAAAAACTCATTCAAACACACGTCTCACACCATATTTCTTATTCCTAAAAACAAAATTTTCCTCACTTTTATCATTATTTTTCTGACTGGCATCCAAATGAGGTCTTAATTTTCCATTGTTATTCAACTATCCAACAGTTCGAGCCCAAATACAGCCCGCACAATAATTAACAAACTTCCTTCAGTTAATACAGGCAACGTAATTGGGCTTTAGAAGGCCCAATATAAGTTTTTTAAAATTTAGAGGCCTATGTTAATTTGTATACATTTAAGGGACGTTTCAGTAAATAACAAAACTCAACGCTCCATCTGTCCACTGCCATACGTCATGGGAATTAAATGGCACACATTACTAAGAAGATAATTTTCCATCTTATGATGTCTTAATTAACGGCCCCGATCGATTCATAGCATCCTTCGAACTGAAATTATACCATCATATTGGCAAAGCAAAATTATCAGTTCAATCATCTGCGGTGGAATATATAATATCGTCCTTCTCACTGGTAAATTCTATTTTTAAATATCTCAGAATTTAGATTTTTTATGAATAAATGCGTATGTTTTATTCATCATATTCAATTTTGTTGGTTTGGGTTTTTCTCTAAAGGGGTTTTAATGTGAGTACCTTTTTGCTGATTTTCCTTTAATCATGAGGTAAAATAATTGCAAAATTGAAATTGAGGAAGAGTGATTGTCGTTTGAGCAATTAAGCTTGCTATTTGGGAAAAATTTCAATAATTTTAGTAACTATACAGAATGAAAATTGTGGTCATAATGCAATTGAAATGCTCAGCTTCAATTTTATTTTATTCTTGGATAAACCATAAATGTTGTAATTCTATTTACTGGATCTCGAGGCTTTTGTTCTATTATTTAACTATTGTTATGTTCTTTTGAGCTTCTGATGTGTATCCTCGTGAAAATAGAGAAATCATTGATGTAAATATCTTAAACATTGATTTATACGCTTTGAATCCTCAAAAATGTCATAGGTTGTAAAAATTTGTAAATTTGTTATGTAACTTTGTATGATGATGCCTGCAGTACACATCACAACCAGTCCTTGTATAAGAAATCGAGTTAAGACCCAAGTTATACTCCGAGTTAGATAGAAATTAGATGGTCTCCTTTAAGGCTACTTGATGGAATTATTAAAACAATAAACCAGAACTTGTCGTTAAACGATTCAGAAAACAATCGTGTATTTTCATAAACTTCAATGAATGGTAGACTGTGAAACGTCCAGTCTATTGAGTTATGGAGCCTGAAGGATTGTATATAGGGCCACAACTTTCGCCGATTATGGAGCCAAATTTTTTTGAGGGGTATTTTAGTCTTTACATGATCATTCTCCTATTAGGGTTACGCATCTTGTATTATAAATAGCCCAAATATCATTGTAACTCTCACGATTTTTCGAAATATATAGTGGATATCCTGGCTTGGCAGCTGGCGAACTGGGTCAACAATTCTTATTCTTTTATTCTTTTTCTTTTGAGTGATTATTTTCATCATTGGCATTATATTCCTAACACAGTCACGTAGTTATTTTGGTTTCAAGATGAAATAACGACGACAAAATGGTGATTTCGGTTATGGATACTTGTAAAATTTCTTCTAGTTGCTATTTGTGTTGCATTTGTAAAACACCAATTAATCTCACTAACTATTATACTCTTATCTCTTGATGGTTTTACATAGTTGAATGAATGGGTTCCATAGCAACTGCTGAAGCTTGTGACACAAACATAGCCCTCTTAGCAAGCGGTGACATTCGGGTCCTTCCACCAATCTTCAAGATTTACGGGCAAACCCGAGCCTTCTCTGGCCCAATCACAACTCTCAAAGTATACGAAGACAATGTGTTGGTTCGGGAGCTTCTAGAAACACGAGGCGAAGGGCGGGTTTTGGTGATAGACGGTGGTGGAAGCATGAGATGTGCCTTGGTAGGTGGAAATTTGGGACAATTGGCTCAAAACATGGGATGGGCCGGGATAGTCGTAAATGGATGTATACGAGACGTTGATGAGATTAATGGGTGTGATATTGGTGTTAGAGCATTGGCTTCACATCCTCAGAAATCGAACAAAAAGGGTCTCGGTGAAAAATTCGTTCCTATTCATATTGCCGGAACTGTGATTCGCGATGGGGAGTGGTTGTATGCGGATAGTGATGGCGTTCTCGTATCAAAGACCGAGCTCTCGGTTTAGGCTTTCGGGTATTTATTATTACCCCATTTATTATGCAATAATGGTAATTACTACGTTATAATTTGTAATATCTCAAATAAGCTTTGTTAGGTCAGTTGGATACAATTACCTGTTGCACTTTTCAGGGCATCTCCAAATAATTATTTTGCACCAATTTGTTGTTTATTTTGCACTTCAGTTGGAGTCTCTCAACTTAAAATTGAACGAGACAGGGATATATCTAATGAAACAGAGATATATATATGTCGATGTAACATATATATGTAAATGTTCTTTGTGTAATAAAAAAAAAAAAAATACTTTTTTCATAGTATTATATATATGTATTATATTATTGTGTATTTAATAAAATCCTCAACCATTTGAGAGAATCCTAGTCCCAAGGAGTTATCTGCATGCAAGCATCCTATGTAATCTTCTTTTATATAGTTGTCTTGACCAGTGAACTATCCTTTATTATATGAGAATGCACAACGAAAAATTAACTTCACTCTTATTAATGATGAAAAGAGAGAACTGAAAAATTAACACTTCTATAAAAAAAAAAAAACCATATTGCTAAACGTAAAGGTTGCTTGAATCGTGATTATGTTGAAGAAAGATGTGACATATAAATTATGATGCACGGATACGGGACACGGTGCACGACACGACATGGACACAAAATACGATATTTTAATAATATTAGGTCACGACATGACCTCGATAGTACAGATAAAATGTGTATATATATCATATACATATACATATGTTTATTAATTTACATTAAAATATATAAATTAGTCTTTTTCATTATAATTTAAATGACTGGTTAGAAAAATAAACTATAAGAATGACTATTGTAAATTATAAATTTGTATTTGATTTTGTAAAGTTATATGTGTTTGAAAGAAAAATAAATAATTTAGTTTTCACAATTACAAAAAGTAAGTGAAATAACAACAAGTGCCACAAATAATGCGTACATAGTAGACATACCCTCTAATTGCGTCCATTACAGTTTTCATATTTTATTTTTTTTTATTTTATTTAAACAGACCTATTTATTTTCATATTGGACACGATGTCGGACGAGTGTCGTATCCGATAAGGTGTTCGATACGACACGTTGTAATTTTCTGAAGTGTCCGTGCACCATAGCATATAAATATTAAACAAGATGTGAAACAAATAAGAAAAACTGAATATAATGAGCCAAAGGATTCTTGCATATATCCAACATAGAAACAGCTTATTCCTAGAATAGATGACGGAGAAATATGTAAATCACAACTAATTAAAGGTGGATTAAAGATTGTTCGTGCTGAATTTTAGCATTTTTGATATACTTGTTGATAAAGAGATTAAGTTTTTTAGATGATAATTGTCGAATTGTGATGGGATTAACTAAGTTTTAGTTGGTATTAATGAAGTATATTTTAGTTGGATGTTTTGATCTGAATAGTTGTTTTGTTAATATATGTAATGAGAATTTTTTTCTTGGTATCTTTTAATGACATATGTATAAGTGTAGGATTTGAAATAAATTTAAATAATATTTTGTTTATTGTAGCTTTTATTTGTCACACTTTCATTTGTAATCATAGGTATCATTTGGTTACACTTCAATGTATAACCTTATGATTTTGTCACACTTACATGTGTAATTTTTAGTAACATTTGCTACACTTCAGAATGTAAGTGTTAAGTATCTTTTGTCACACTTGAAATTGTAATCTTATTAATTTTTCAAATCTTGTATGTCGCATTTTCAAGTATGACTAAAGCCAAAGGCTTACACTTTTAAGTGTGACCATAGGCATTATAATTAGTTACACTTCCAAGCGTAATAGTAACTTTAGACTACGGCCAACTCGATCACACTAAGATAAACCGTGGCCTTTGTGTATATGATATATTTAGTTACATTTTCAAGTGTAACTAAAGCCAATTTTTGTTGTAGTGTAATGATCGTAAGGTCATAACAAGATTCCATCATAATTTACAAGACATGGATATTGATAATATTATCCGCGACTTGATTACTTATCATAAAATGATAATGAAATTTGATTAATTAGATAATCATATATCACAAGAGAAACAAGATAAAAAATGCAGACACCCGGGTCATATGGGTTGTGTATTTTGTCCCTACTTATCAAAAATTCAAAATATGCATTTGACATTGGTGGAATTTAAAAAAATATTTCCAAATATTACATCGGATATTCTTTTGTACTTTGATATATGTGCACTTTATCTGTTACAATTATAAAATACGCATAATAACCAACTACAGTTCACATTATTATTTAATCCATAATTATTTTGGTTAACTAAATGAAATATTTTCATCATGTACTAATTCTTCAAGTTATCTTATAAGTATAAAGTATTTTATAGTTATGCTTCTTTTAGTTCATCTAGGTTACGTTAATTATCACGTAAAAATATGACAACCATATAATTCATTATGACAAAATTGATTGAAATGTTCAGATATGATATGAAATTGATACCACATGTTCAAATATTAATGAAACATTCTATTATTGTTTAATTCAAATAAGAATTCAATATTGATGTGTATAATAGAGTAAGTCCATATCTTTTAAAAGTTAGGAGCGGAATAAATATATATATATATATATATATATATATATATATATATATATATATATATATATATATATATATATATATATATATATATATCGAAATATCTGACGAAATATTCTATCAAATTTTTAAAGATAAAAACCTCAAACACATATTTTCCTATATTAAGGGACAAAGTGCACAAGTCTTGTAGGTTTGAAAGTGTATGTTATTTAGATGGAGGAGGTATATTAACTTTGTTTGATTATGTTTTTAAATTCTGCTTTCAAGTTTTTAAATTAAAAAATTCAAGTTCAACACACCAAATTCATATCTAAATTTATTATTTTTTAACTTCATTTTTTCAATCCCTTATAACCACCTATCAATTATATGTATATCATTCCATATATTTACCCATCAAATCATTTATTATAATCGTTATTTTACTTTATCTTTCGCACTCTACAAGTTTTCGTTTATATTTATTATTTTTTAATTTACATAATTATTATAAAAACAACTAATTTAATTATTTGACATATTATCCATAACCTATCAATATTGCTTCTTCTTTTTCCCTTTCGCTTTGGATCTATCATTTCCACAGTCAATTGAATGATTGATTTCATGTCTCTTTCTCTATTTTTTTATCGTATGTCTTTTTACATGTAATATCACAATCCTTTTGTCAAAAGAACACTGCACAATTAGGAAACATCAAATAACATTACTATTGTCAAAATAACATCAAATATATATATATATATATATATATACACACACATGCTTCTAAATTCACTCTTGAGCGGACACTTTTTCCACGTTGAGTTCTTATGACATTAAAGACAATGATTTGTGTTTGTAGCCCTATATATATATTCTCTTCCATTCACAATTTAGCTCTATGGAGATATTTTTGTTTGTTTTGTTTTTGGTTTGAGATTATTTTGAGTGTAAACTTTGTACCTAAATACTAATAAATATTTATCTATTTGGAAGTTTAAGCATTAATTAGACATAAGATTACTTATATTTACACTTTTTACGAAATAGTATAATCGATCACCACTCTTCAAGGCTTGGAAATTTCATAAAATTTCGGTGCCAGCACTTAAATGTAATATTTATTAAATGCACATCTTAAAAATAGTCACAACCAGATTTTCTCGTCATGTAAAAAATGTCTATTAACAAAAGATAAACTATGAGTTGTCAATTTGCCCTTCACGAAATTACTAGAATATTAGTTAGGCTGTGAAATACACTTTGGATAATTGAAACTAAGAGGAAATAAATTATGACGAACCGCATTTATAAAATAAGGTACATGATTTACCATCCCCATATTTCTAATTAATTACATTTCTTTTAAGCTTTTAAATTATTTTATTTTCATTTTTTATACTAATATAAAATAAAGTAATTAACCGTTACGATTATTATTTTTAGTTTATTTGCCAACCTCCCTTAATTAGACCCTTGTTTCGTTTAGGTTAAATTTGAAATTAGAATTGATTTCGGTTTTAATCTATCATGTTTGTTAAGTCTCGAGAATTTCATCTGACCAAAAAACTATTACTTGAAACTTGATTATGTAAATAATTAATGTAAGTGTTAAATCTATGGGTGCCATTCGAGAGAGATAAACGCAATAAAGGGAAAAATTATGTATTATTGAATGAATGAGATTAAGTTCCTTAACAGTAACAATCAGGCATTATATATGCCACAATATTAAAGATGCTATACCCACTAACGCTTTTATCCTAATAATTCTAATACTCCCCCTCAAGTTGAGGGTTTATACAAATCAAAAACTCTCAACTTGCTAATAAGAAAGTTAAACTGTATATCCCAAAGCTTTAGTAAAAACGTCAGCTGGTTGTTATTGGCTGGGAATATACCGTGTCGTAATAATTCCTGCTTGAATCTTCTCCCTGACAAAATGTCAATCAACTTCCAAGTGCTTCGTTCTCTCATGAAATACTGGATTTGCCCCAATTTGTATTGCAGATTTACTATCTGTAAATAATGTCGCTGGTTGTAAGTTATTAAATTCCAAATCTTTAAAGAGCGCAAGTAACCACACTATTTCAGCCGTGGTTGTTCCCATTGCCCGGTACTCCGCCTCGGCGAGCTTCGTGAAACCGTGGCTTGTTTTTTTGATCTCCATGATATAAGTGAATTGCCTAGCATGATTACAAAGCCTGTCAACGATCGTCGTGACATTGGGCATGAGGCCCAGTCACTATCACAATACCCTTTAATCACCATCTCGCTGTTGGATGATAAAAGTAATCCCATGCTTGGTTTTCCCTTTAAGTACCGAAGTATGCGATGGACCGCTTCCAAATGAGTCTTCAGTGGTTTATGCATGAACTGACTTATCATTTGAACTGTATACGTTATGTCTGGCCGTGTCAAGCATAAGTAAATCAACTTCCCTACAATCTTCTGAAACCCAGATACATCCTTTAAACACGGGTCATTTTCACCCATGTCTTCATCCGAATACTTCTTCGATTGTTCCATTGGGGTACTAACTGGCTTGCTGCCCATCATCCCTGTTTCGGCTAGAAGCTCCAAGACGTATTTCCGTTGGTTTAAGCATATGCCATCTTTGGACCTTGCCACTTCAATACCTAAATTTTTTTTTAACTCACCAAGGTCCTTCATATAGAAGGTTTTGTTAAGAATATTCTTTCGCTTCAATGATTAAATCATCATCATTCTCTGTCAATATAATATCATCCACCTATACTAAAAGGATCACCATTCTACTCCCCCTTGATTTTATAAACAGAGAATAGTCATTAAGGGATTGAACAAAACCAAATTGTGTAACAACGGTGGTAAATTTATGATTCCATTGCCTTGAGGCTTGTTTAAGGCCGTATAAAGATTTTTTTTAATCTACACACTTGGGGATGAGATGCATTAGAGTTATCAGATGACATGCCCGGAGGTATTTTCATATAAACCTCTTCGTCCAAGTCTCCTTGGAGAAAAGCGTTGGTTACATCCATTTGCCATAACGGCCAATTATGGATGGAGGCAAGAGAAAGAATAACTCTCACGGTTACATGTTTGGCAACCGGAGAAAAAATATCATTATAATCAATTCCAGCTATTTGGGTATATCCCTTGGCTACAAGCCGGGCTTTATACCTTTCTATTGAGCCATCAGATTTATGCTTAATGGCATATACCCATCGGCATCCAATGACAGACTTTCCATGAGGTAGGTCAACAATGTCCCACGTTTTTTTCAATTTTAAGGCTTCTATCTCAGTATTCATAGCCTCTAACCATTTTGGATTAGTTTTTGCTTCCTCATAAGTGTTAGGAATGCATTCTTCAGAAAGGGAAGTAAGATAAGCTTTGTATGCTGGTTTTACATGATCATAGGTAATAAAATTGGATAAGGGATACCTCGTAGAGTGAACCATATTAGAAGAGTTATCAGCATGAGATATGTAATCTCTAAGCCAACCTGGTGGTTTTGTGCTCCTGTTGGATCTCCTTACCCCTTCAGGAGAAGTGTTATTATCCACTGTAGGCTCCTGGTTTATGTGAGGTTCCTCATCCTCCTGGTGTTCAAGTTCTTCATCTTGAGTATCATCATGATCAATCCATATAGAGCCACTACTTTGGTCAATCTGTCATGCTCCTGTTTCAGGGACTAAGGCAGGAAAAAACTGGTACGAAACATCAGTTTTATAAACATAAAAAGGGAAAAGATGTTCGTAGAAAATGACATCTCTGGATTAAAGCACAAATTGTAGATTTGGCTTTAAACTTATCCCCTTGATTCAATAATTTTGCATAGCATAGACAACCAAAACATCTTAGATGTTTATATGCAGGTTCTTTACCATACAGAACAAAGAATGGTGTCTTACCTTTGAGGAGGGGGGTTGGTGTTCTATTTATCAAATAGACGGCTGTTTGAACACAATCCCCTCAATACTTTATAGGGAGACAAAATTGAAACTTTAGGGCTCTTGCCACATCCAAGATGTGTCTGTGTTTTCGTTCTACCACCCCATTTTGTTGGGGTGTATATGCACAGAAACTCTGGTGAACAATACCAAGAGAAGAAAATAGAGTGCTGCAATCTCTATTGAAGAAATCTAAAGCATTATCACTTCTGATATATTTGAACTTTTTTGAGAAGTGAGTATCCACATAAGAAAAAAAACTTTTTTAGGCATTCATAAGTTTCAGATTTTTGTTTAAGTAGAAAGACCCAAGTACTCCTAGAGAAATTATCAACGAGAGTCAAGAAATATTTCTCATTATTATAAGTCAATTCCCTATACGGTCCCTAAATATCAACATGTATGATTTCAAAAATCTCATAAGTACTACTAGTTCTTAAGGGGAAGGGTGTTCTACTTTGTTTTGCTACGGGACATATACTGCAAAACTTCTCATTTTGATCAAAAGTAACATTGAGATCAGGTAAGTATTGTAATCTCTGAAAAGACATGTGGCCAAACCTTCTATGCCACATCAAGGCTTTATTAGAGTTATCAGAAGAGGCAGATTTACAATGTCTAGCAGAATTACAAGAAATTTGTAAGCTACAATCAATGTTCTGTAATTGGGAATTTGACATATTACAATAGATATATAAACCATTACGAAGTATACCAATCGCCTTTATCATTCTAGTCCATATTTCCTGCATGACACAGAAGTTAGGATAGAATATAACATATAGTCCTGCATCATTAGTTAGTCTAGAAACAGATATAAGATTATGCTCAAAATCTGGAATGTGAAGAACATTATGCAGAGACAAGTTGTCATTTATGATCACAGTACCAGATTTATTGATTATGCTAAGAGCACCATTTGGTAGCTTAACTGTTTTAGACCTCAAGGTATTATCATCATATGATACATATAAATCTTGATTGGACACCATATGTTGATTAGCTCCAGAGTCTATTATCCAAGTATATAAAATTTTGTTTGGAGTATTGGTCACACCTGCATTATTTACCTGAGCCATGCTGGTAGATGCTTGACTAGCCTTAGTATTGTCCACATTCATAGTCTCCAGTAGGCTTAGGATTTGTTGGTACTGCTGAGAAGAAATGCTAGGTTGAGCAGTACTTGGTGGTCCATTTTCAGGTACTTGGCTGAGGTTGCTTCCTTGAGCAGCTGATGCTGAATTTGCTTGTGAGCCCCTTCCAAAACCTGATCTATTGCCTCCTCTACGGCCACTACCCCTTCGGCCACCCCCTCTCACCCAATTCGGAGGGTAACCGTGTATCTTAAAACATGTCTCTCTTGTATGACCATTATAGTTACAATGATCACAATATTGATTGGATTTATCTGCGGATTTGTTGTGGTTTGCTGTTCCTAATAGGTACATCACATTATTCTGTGATCACATTAGGTACATTGATGCCTCTTTGTGTTTCTTCGTTGGACACCATTGAATAAACTTGTCCATGAGTTGGAAGCGAAGACATCATAAGAATTTGTGATCGGATGGTGAGGGAATCAATGAGTCATACTCATCCCATAGCATCCGCAATTTTGAGTAATACTCGGATACATTCAGTGTGCCTTGGGTGATAGTGTTAATTTGTCTATACAGTGAGTATAAACGTGCGCCATTAATCCGATCAAAACGCTCTTTCAAATCAAACCATACCAGACATGCAAAATCAAGATAAACCACGTCATGAACGAGCTCTTTGCTTAGCAATCTATGGATCCAAGACTTCACTAGTGCATTGCATCTCTTCCAATGTGGATATTGAGGAGAATCTTGATTTGGCTCTTTACAGGTTCCATAAATTAATCCAATCTTGTTCTTCGCTTCGAGTGAGATTATCATTTCTCTACTCCAAATTTTGTAGTTTTCTGTTCCTCGAAGCACATCAGTGACCAAATCCAAATTAGGCGTATCTGAAAGATGTAGGTACAATGGATTTTGTGGATCAATTGATATTGAAGTTTTGGTCGCTTGTTCTTGCGAATCGGTACCTGATTGTTTATCGTCTTTTGCCATTGACCTAGGTCGCAGCAGAATTGGATCGAAAAAAGAAAGACGAAGGACGAGAATCGTAAATTGAAGAATGAAGCAAGGTCTAGAAGGCCTCGCTCTGGTACCATGTTAAATCCATGGATGCCATTTGAGAGAGATAAACGCAAGAAATGAGAAAATTCTGTATTATTGAATGAATGAGATTAAGTTCATCAACAGTAACAATCAGGCATTATATATGCCACAATATTAAAGATCCTATACCCACTAACGCTTTTATCCTAATAATTCTAATAGTAAGTAAGTGGAAAATCGTCCTAAAATAATAATTATTCACAAAAACAGACTTTGACAGGTGAAAACTGTGCGTAATTTTGGAAAAGCCACTCAGAATTTGGTAGTTTTATTTATGCCTTATTTTCACATTTTTACTACTAAAATTTTGATCCACTTTTTTCTCATCTACTGCTTTTCAAGATCATGAAAAATGGCTATTATTAGATTAAAGAAAACACCCTAGATAATAATATTGATGATGAAAGATTTATATATAGTTATAAGACTTGACAAAGTTAAAGCATAGGGTAATAAATTTGAAAAAAAGAGAGATAAATATAAGACATTATAGGCAAACAATTGAAATCTATAATAATAGTAAAAAAATAAAAAGATAATACTTTCTAACACTCCCCAGTTAAATGTGAGAGTCTTGAACGTTTTGGGTATAAAAATTTCTAGAAAATCATAGATGAACGTTAAGTAGTTATTAAAACGTCAAGAAAACATAGATGACAACATAAAGATTGCCGAGTAAAGAGATTTTGACTAATAGGCTTCTCAAGGTGGAGCAATTTCGTCCGAAAAATCATTAAATAAGGTGGTCGTTCGACGAAGATGCTTCACAATGTGGAGCAGGTTCGTACGGAAATCATTAAATAAGACAGCATTTCAAGTTCTTGTGTTTTTCAAGGGTGAACGATGATAACATAAATATATAAAGAAAAAGAAACTAAATAAACTAAACTAGATAAGTGCGTTGATGAGGTTAGTGACTTAAGAATGATGTAACATAAGATCGAGATATCATGGCTCGAGCCACTCTGATATCATGTTAAATTACAAAAAATCTCATGAATAATATTATTGATAATGAAATGTTTATATAAAGTTTATAAGACTTGGTCTTCAAGTTATACTCGACTATAAATTAGAAAAAAGATAAAAGATAAATACAAGAAATTATAAATAAACCTAAACAAAAGCATTATGTCTAATGTCTTTGTCTTATAATTGGTTATTCAAGTTATATTAATTAGAAAAATAATTTAAAGCGAACAGCCTTTAGAGAAAAATAAATAACTGGAGGGAAAAAAAAGTAGGAAAATTTTCTTTTGGAATAATTAAAGGGGCAATTATGTTTTGGCTGTCTCCCTCAAAGCACGCATAATTCACACTAATTTGGAACAATCCCATCCATTAAAATATTTGAAATAACTTTGATTTTGTAGATTATTTTAAGAAATAAATTTTCAAGATTGGTTTGGGAGATGCCCACTCAACAATTTATTAATATATCAAAAGAATATCCGTAAAGCACACATTAATTTATTATAAACTTGTTTTGCTTTATTATCATTTACAGTCTGTACAAATTGCTCGGTGACAAAATATAATATCAAAATCAAATTCTGGCATTTTTGAGTTTTTTATGCTTAATTTCAATTTATTATTTCATCTTATATTTATAATTCTGGTAAATCATGCGCGCGTAATTAACTTCATTTTTTATTGTTTAAACTTTAAAGTGATATCGTAATCCATATTTCATAATATACGTACATTTTAAGTATATATAATTTAATTAAAGTTACAAATTTGAAAATAGTTTCACCTTTTAGAGGCACAAATTGAAATTGATAGACACATTTGAGGAAGCAGGGATCTCGGAATCTCCACCTTTTGTTTCAAGATTCCTTTTTAAATCGGCTCTCCAAGGTCAAACTCTAAAACTTAATTAACTAGTAACCTAACATTTTATTAATATGAATTTGATAAAGAAGAAAGATATCTCATATTTGTTTTATTCCTAACATATATAATATTATTTGTTTAATATAAGATTAAGAAAGGACAGATTAAATCTATCTTCAGTAACGTTATCTTCAACTCATACTATAATAGCATAGGTTGTGATAGAATTGGTGTAGGGGTGATCCAACCTTGCGCCAATTCTAGCACAGTATTTTTCTCTTTTTTATTTTTATTTTAACTTTTTTATATATTTTTAATTTAGTTCAACTTTAAATTATTTTTAATTTAGTCATTAAAGATTTAATTAGTTATAATTATATTTTATTCAATTATGCAGTAATTTTACTTTATAATTTAATTATAAAAAAGTATTATTGTAACTTATATAAAATGCATATTTTATTATTAATTAGTTTGAATTGCTTTCAATTTAGTTCATAAAAATTTAATTCGTTATAATTATATGATATGAGTTATATTTTATTCGACTATACATTAATTTCAGTTTATAATTTAATTAATTATATAAAAAATACTAAAATTTACATAAAATGCATATTCTATAAACTAAAAGCAATAATACATAAATACATGGACAAAATGAATATTCAGAAATATATTTTTTTTGATGGAGGGAATAGTGTTATGGATTGGAGTGAATTTCCTGTATAAACAGTAAATTAGTGTAATTTTGTATCAATTTAATACAAAAAGAATTTTTGGATTTGAGATGGGATTATATATTAAGTCCTAGTATTGAAATTGTGTTCTTAGTTATCTCTAGTAAAAATTTATTCTCACATCATAAAATTTTATCACTCACATATATCATCATAAGTGAAGATTTTGTGTTAGAAGATATTTTACCACTAATGATGTTTTTCCTTCTTGTCATTTGCCCATTGTAAAATTTAAATTGATTGTAATTTTTTTTTTAAATCATTCAGATATCGTGCTTATGAGAACGAAACTGAAATTAAATACCAATTTTATAAGAATAAACGACCATGTTTGACAATATTAGTGGCAATTGACAATATATATAATATATATACAGTATATATATGTGTTCAAATTGTTACTAATTTTAATTACATATCAAACGGCAAGAATTTTTAAACAATAATCACATCATATATAGTAAAAAGAATTGTGTAGATTTATAAACAAAGAGACATTAGCTCCAATTATATTTACGTTGTTTTAATTGGTAATATGTGTCATTATGTTTTGTTAATTTTGTGACTAATTAACTAACACCGAGGATTTAAAAATATATCTTGTTACTATTATATTTGTAAATTATTTAATATGTCAATTTATGGTTACTTATTACACACATATTGTTAGTGACATAACTATATGTTATCACTAATATTTTTTCTATATATAAATAGTGACAATGTTCTGCATTTATAGATTTAATGATACATGATCATTTTGTCAAAAAATATTCTGCATTTATAGATTTAATGTGCATGATCGACAATTAATGATACATGATAATTTTGTCAAAAATTAAAAAGTTTGCCATTATTGACTTGCATGTGATAATATTTTTATTCCACCCCATGTTATATCATTCATTAGTAAATGTCGATAAATAAATACAATCACAATTTTATTTAATATAAATTTGTACAAATAATTGTTGCAAAAATCATATATGTGCTTATTACTTAGATATGACAACTTTAATAAGGACTGCTTCTCCTTCTGTTTAATCCCAGCTAGATAGAGGCTCCATAAAATCAGTTCTAAGTATATATATTTATATTATTCTTATAAGAAAAGGACTTCGTATACTGCCATAGAGACCTTTATAATTTACATGAACTTTATTTTGTAGTAAAATTCATAATATACATTGAACAAATTTATAAACTATTAATTTTAACGTTCATGCACATTATGAACAAAAAAAAAAAAAACTCATGCACATTCAATAATATTATTTGCTTATTAGATGATCATATTGATAAATTTTACAAAAATGGTAAGAATTATAAATCATTTAAATTATCAATTCTTTTATTTAAAGAATATTCTATATATACATATATATATATGCAATGAGCAAGCAAAAAATTGGCAAAGCTACAAGCAAAAGCATGTTGTTGATGTGCAGTGGTGTTGCGTGGGGGCATCATATGAAAATAATACATAACTAGTAACCATCTTATCAGTTATCACTTTCACCTACTAAACTTGTACATTTATATATTCTCTCTTCTAATCTAATCACATCAACTATTCCAATACTGAATAACAAGATTTCAGGATCTTTCTTTTCCTTATTCTGGACCTCTAAACTATCACCAATTTATTGCTCTAAAAATCACTTATTACTATTTACTTATTTATCCATCTATCTAAATTCTACCTTCTTTATGCCTTGATAATCTACAATCCCAAAACAAGTTAATATAATAGAAATCTGTCTAGTGCTTGATTATGCGTGGCGAACTCAGTTTCAGATTAAATAGTACGATATTTATTCATGTGCATGTATTTTTATATCGTTCATTTGAGCTCCGATTCTCTCTAAATTTCATAACATCAACCTTAAGTTGGCGGGTTTTTGTATGAATACTTCATTATTTCAGTTTAGAGCTGTTTATATGTATACACATATCAGATTATTTTGCTCTAGAAACTGTTAAAAAACACAAACATCATATATAAATATGACCAATAGAAGCACATAAACAAGAAGAATCGACAAAGAGAAATAGAAGAGTGGTCCTTGGAATAACACGAGAGAGATCCCATTGTTAAGTTGTGTGAAATCAAAGGGGGGCAAACTTTATTTGACAACTTTTATGGTTTTGCTTAGGGGACAAAAGCCAGAAATTAGGGTAGTAAATGGTCACATTTCAAAGACAATCAATAGGTATTGTATGGATACTCGTGCATAAAACAAGAACACTCATACATCTTCTCATCTTGAATGGATACAATGGAATTTTTGGGAACAAAAAACTATTGGCACCTTTGCAAAGAACTGATCTTTTAGTATTACTTTCCATTAACCACCAACTAGCTAGGTATAATATTTTTCCTTAAGTACAACTAAAAAGCAAACAAGATAAGAATCAAAATGTATAATATTATTATTATTGTTGTTGAGAGAAAGTTAAGCATTATTAGCATTAAAGATGAAAAGATTAACCAACCCCACCAGTACATGAACAAGACAAACAGCCCACCACAAGATAATGATAATTAACCTCTAAATGGATATTTTTAACGGGTCTATTGCCTCCTGAAAGTGCTCGATAGATCGGATTAGGTTATGGAATCTTTGATAAAAATCAATATTAATGCAAGATTACACAAAAGAAAATCTGATTATAAATATAAAAATGAAGCCAATTAGCACCAGTAGTGTAATTATAGAAGTATCACAGTAGTAGTTTAAGCACCCAAAGAAAAACCTGTGTGAAGAAGTCAATGGAATCAATGTAGGAGAAAGGTGGGCAAACTGTTATACTCCATATTCCCAACGTTCAGATCACAAAATCCATGCAGCAGGTTTAAGGAAAATAGTTAGGGTTAGGGTTTCAGATGATCATCATGATATTTAGTGCCATGAAGATATTGAGAAAAGGGGTTTATTTCGCCATCCCAAGAAGAAAGAATTGTTGAGAATATGAAGCTGATATCCCTCAGAAGGGTAATGGAGCCTCAACAAAAGTTTAGCTTGCGATAGAGCAAAAGGGCTCAATGGAACATTGCTAAAACCTGAGCTTCTCAACATCACATCCCATGATCTAAACCTTTCATGCCTTTCTTTCCTATTTTCTCCCTCCGCCGCCACTATATCCATAATCTCTCTCCCGAACCATATCTGCTCCACCGCCAGCCGCTCACGGCTATTGGGCGGCAGCGTGGCCTCGAGAGAGTCGAACACGGCGGCGTAATGATCAACCGCCTCTGTAAAACGGTGGAGGAGAATGGGGTGATTGTGGTTTGCCTCCCTTTCAGCCACCGTGAAAACCCTAGGGGACATGCCCTTGATGCGGTGGAGGAAGAGGTGGAGGCGATTAGGGTCTTTTAGAAGACGGTGAAGATAGTGCACACAGTTGATCGCTAAGGTTTCGTCGGGTAATAGAAGTACTGACGAGGTTACAGAAATAGGGTCCTCGTTTGCGAGGATTAACAGCGGGTGGAATTGAAATCTGAGGCCTAATGAATGAGCAAATTTCGCTAAACGATCGCCCGTTCGCCGGAGGATTTCGAGGTTGTTGCCGGTGCCGGTGATGCGGAGGGTGGGAGGGGGAAAACGCTCCGCCACTGCTTGCATCAACGGTGGCCATTGGACGCCGTGCATGATGTCAAAATCGAGGATGTGGATTGCTTGTTGACCTTCGATTGCTTCCAATATTGCTTGATTAGCCGTGAGATGACTAAACCTAATGAATGGTGTGATTTGATTTAACGACAAGTAGGAAGATTGAAGTAGGGTTTCATCGTCGTGGGTTATGACGTTAGTGGTGGAGCTACTGCTGGCGGCGTTGGTGTGGCGGCTGAGGCGGAGGGATAGGGCTTTAATGAACTGGTGGACTAGTCTTTCAGTGGAATCGCCACAGGGTGAAGAATTAGTCGATAGAATTGCGATCAGGCGGTGAGCGGCGGAGATATCGGAGAGGGAAATGAGCTCGGCGCAGCTGATTAGTATGTTGCGCATGTGGGTTTGCGGCGGTGCGGTGAAACTCCGGCGGTGGTGGTGGTGGTGGAGATAGAAATTTGGTGGTGGCTGTGGTGATGGCTCATCGGCTTCTTCTTCATGGGATGATGAACCAAATGAAGAACCCATCATGATATATCTTAGAAAAAAACAATCAATCACCAATCAGCAAGTAGACTCTCTCTTCAAATGCTATTTAGAAAAGAAACCCTAGAGAGAGAGAGAGAGTTGGGATGAGAGAGAAAAGTACAGTTGATGCTATATATTATATATATTGCTTATATTATATCACACCATTAGTGAAAAGGGTGGAATAAGAGGGGAATCAATGGTGGAGAAGAAAATGATTGGAATCTCATAAAGACTAGAATATTAATTTATGGGAGTTATAGAGGGATCGTATTTGAAAATTGGAATAATGTTTTGAGCAGATTGTGGGGTTTAATTCATTATATGAACATTTGATACGAATATATGATATGATGATGAAGATAGAAAAAAGCATTTCACTTGAAGCAGTGTAAGAGCTGTAAGCAACAGTAAACCCTTTCAATCACAAAGAGAACCACCAAAAATGTAGTAAATGTATATATATATATATATATATATGTATATGTATAGATATAGATCTGATCATAAACAAATTTAAAAAAAAAAAATTAAAAAACAAAATTAGGGTTCAGTGTAAAACTAAGCTGTCACGGGCTTCAATCTTGTTCTTGGGCAAAACAAATTTTTTTTTTTTGGCTTTGCACAATTACATGTTAGGCGGTACGCGCCGTGGAAGCGTTGGATTATGACGTTATTTGAATTGAGACAACAATAAAATATAGAAAATAAGGGACACGAAATTTAACGTGGTTCACCCAATTTAGGCTACGTCCACGGGACAAGGCTATAATAATATCAATCTGAAAGGAATTACAAACGTCTTCACTAATCACAAAGCCGGAATAATTTTATCCGTCTCGAACTAGGAAAACACTCTCACACTCTCTTTTATAACAAACAAAAGGAGAAGAAAGTTTATAGGGAAGAAAGAAGATTTGTTTTGGGACAAATAAAAACATTGGACGAAGCTCTCTATTTATAGGAGAGCTTCGCCCCCTAATTTTGACAAATTTAATCCTTCTATGTCATGCATGACCTTTCATTGCTTGACATATTTGACAATTGATTTTTCAATTGCCAACCATTGTTGACATTCTCCCACTTGAAGACTAATGACAAATTAGTTCTTCACACATCCTTTCGCCTTGTCCGTCCGTGTTGCCTATGTTTCTGTAAGGCCAATCGAGGATCTACTCCAAACAAACTTGTCGGTACTGATTGGCTTTGTCAATACATCTGCTAGGTTTTCTCGAGTGTGAATCTTTTGCATGTCAACACTCCCATTCTCCACCGCTTCACGAACAAAGTGGTAGTGAACACCAATGTGTTTCGTTCTGGAATGAAAGACTGGATTCCTTGCAATGTGCAAGGCACTCTGACTGTCACAAAACAAAGTAACACTTTCTTGTTTGTGCCCGAGCTCCTCAACCAACCTTTGTATCCAAACTGCTTCTTTACAGGCAAATGTAGCTGCCATGTATTCTGCTTCTGTAGTGGACAGAGCTACAACACTCTGTAACTTTGAAGCCCAGCTTATAGCTCCGCCTGCAAGAGTAAACACATATCCTGTGGTGGATCTCCTTTTATCAAGGTCACCCGCATAATCCGAATCCACATAGCCTTTAACAGTAAAATTTGATCCTCTGAAACATAATGCAACATCCAAGGAACCTCTGATGTACCTCAGAATCCTCTTTATTGCTCCCCAATGCTCTTTTCCAGGATTCGCCATGAACCGACTTACCGCTCCCACTGCTTGTGCAATGTCTGGTCTAGTGCATATCATAGCAAACATCAAACTTCCCACTGCTGATGCATACGGTACACGAGACATCTCCATCCTCTCTGCTTCACTGCTAGGACACATACTAAAGGATAACTTAAAGTTAACAGGGAGAGGGGTTGAGATTGGCTTACTATCTTGCATGTTGAAGCGGCGCAAGATCTTTCTCAGATAATTCTTCTGTGATAGCCAAATCGCCCTGCTACTTCTGTCTCTGTGAATTTGCATCCCTAGAATCTTGTTTGCTGGTCCCAAGTCCTTCATTTCAAACTCCCTAGCCAACTGTGCCTTTAACTCTTGGATCCGACCAATGTTGGGCCCTACGACCAACATGTCGTCCACATACAATAACAAAATAACGAACGAGTTATCCGTACCAAACCTTTTGCAATACGTGCAATAGTCTGCGTTAAGTCTATTGTATCCAAGGCTTATAATGAAGGAATCAAATCTCTTATACCAACACCTCGGCGCCTGTTTGAGACCGTATAGATATTTGTTTAACCTGCAAACCAAGTTCTCTTTGCCTACATCGGCAAAACCTTCTGGTTGGAGCATATAGATTTCTTCTTCAAGATTTCCATGAAGAAATGCAGTTTTTACATCCAACTGCTCCAGGTGTAAGTCGAATGCAGCACACATCGCCAGGACCACCCTGACTGTTGTAAGTCGAACCACCGGGGAAAATATTTCATTGAAGTCAATACCCTCTTTCTGAGCATATCCTTTCACCACCAGTCTAGCACGATACCGTTCTACTTGGTCATTGCCATCACGCTTGATCTTATAGACCCATTTATTTCCAATGGCTTTTCTTCCTCGTGGTAACTGAACAAGCTCCCATGTTCGGTTTTTATGTAAGGCTTCAATCTCTTCTTGCATTGTTGTCCTCCATAGAGCCGCGTCTTGGCTTCTGGAAGCCTCTTGGAAAGTTGTTGGCTCTCCATCCTCCGTTAAAAGACAGTATGCTACATTGCTCTCAGTAATGTATTCTGAGAGCCAGCCCGGTACTCGTCTTTCTCAAGTTGACCGGCGGACTTCCGTAGCCTCACCTCCGACTGGATCTTCTTCGTGCTCTGATTCTACTTCTGAGGAATCTGTATCATGATCTTCTGGACTATTTTCCACCATTATCGTTGTAGTCTCTGAACTTTCTTTTTCAGTGCTATCATTCCTTACCAATTGCAGCTTATCTTCTGCAAATATAACATCTCTGCTGATGACAACCTTGTGGTTTGTGGGATCCCACAAGCGATACCCCTTTACACCATCAGCATAACCCAAGGATACACACTCTCTGGATTTTTGATCCAACTTTGTGACTTCTTGTGAATTGTACATTGCGTACACAGGACTTCCAAATGTATGTAACCGAGAATAATCACCTGGCTTTCCCGTCCACATCTCCATCGGCGTCTTTAGATCAATCGTCGTTGACGGGGATCGATTGATCACATAACAGGCAGTTCTGACCGTTTCCGCCCAAAATGGTTTATCTAGGCCCGCAGTCTTTAGCATCGCTCTCGTTCGTTCCAACAGCGTTCTATTCATCCGCTCTGCCACTCCATTCTGTTGTGGAGTGTATGCCGTGGTTAACTGTCGTTTGATACCTTTTTGTTGACAGAACTTTTCAAACTCATGGCTGGTATATTCTCCTCCATTATCTGTCCTTAGGCACTTGATCCTTTTCCCAGATTCAAGTTCCACCCGCGCTTTGAAAACTTTGAAGAACTCAAACACGTCTGCTTTCTTCTTGATTGGATACACCCAACATCTCCTCGAGAAATCGTCAATGAAAGAGACAAAATACTTTGCTCCTCCAACAGACAAAACTGGTGATTGCCAAACATCTGAATGAATCAGATCCAAGATGCAGCTGCTCCTATTGATAGATCATCCAAACGAAACCCTATGTTGCTTACTTGTAACACAATGCTCACAAAGTGGTAAACTTACCTTTGTAAGCCCCGGGAGTAACTTTTGATCAAAGAGAACCTTGAGACCTTTCTCCGACATATGGCCTAGTTTCTTGTGCCACAACATCGTTATCTCTTCTGCCGAACTGGTCGATGCAATCGACGCATTAGCTCCCTGCTCCGTGTCACCTTTAAGCATGTATAAATTCGATGCGATCTTTTCTGCCTTCAAAACAACAAGCGTGCCTTTGATAATCTTCATGACTCCATTTTCAATATGAGTCACACACCCAAGATCATCAAGTTGTTCAACCGACAACAAGTTCTTTTTTAATCCCTCTACATGCCGAACTCCTTGAATAGTGCGAACTGTACCATCGAACATCTTTATTTTGATAGTACCTATGCCAGCGATCTCCAAGGCATGATTGTTTCCCATGTACACCTGTCCCCTACGAACCGGTTCATAATTTTGAAACCATTCTCTACGGGACGTCATGTGCCATGTTGCACCGGAATCGATCAGCCACACGTCATCAAACTTCGCTCTGCCATCTGCAGATATTGATGCCTCGCTACATAGAATATCGCCATCACTCAAATTTTCTGCTACACTAGCCTGAGCATTAGATGACTCAGGTCTCTTTCCTTTGAAAATTTCATTCTTCTTGGGATTTGGACACTCACTTTTGTAGTGCCCCTTTACACCACAACTATAACATTTAATGTGCTTCTTACTCCGTGTCTGGGACTTACCACGACTATGGCTCCCACTCGACCCACGATCCATAGATCTTCCTCTTGCCATCGACAAAGCTTCTGCCTGCTGGGAATTCGCCAATCTGTCTTCCTTGTTCTTGCGCCTATTTTCCTCTTCTAGAATCGCGGCCACAAGATCATCGAAGACTGGACAATCCGTAGTAGAATTTCCCGCCAGGTTGATGATAAGTTGATCATATGAATCGGGTAGGCTTTGGAGTAAAAGCTCTCCACGTTCACTTGCTTCTATTTTATAAACCATTGAAGTGAGTTGTGAAAATAGTGTATTTAGAACGTTAATGTGTTCGGTCACCGACGTGGTTTCCACCATCCGTAAAGTGTAAAGTCTCCGCTTCAAGAATATTTTTGTGTGTAGCGATTTGGCTTCGTAGAGTTTCGTCAGCGTATCCCAAATTTCTTTGGCTGACTTCTTTTCCGCAATGCTGGACAGAACTCCATCTGCCAACGCCAAATGTAAATTGGCCACATCATTACCATCAATCTCCTCCCATTTCTTATTATCAGTGATATCCGCTGGCCTACCCTCAATTGCCGCAAGACAATTATCCTTTCGTAATACTGCTTTTATTTTCATCTTCCACAATGAAAAATTATTTCCATTGAATTTCTCAATATCAAATTTTGCAGCCATTTTTAAAACAACCGTTTCACCTCGAACCGTAGTGTACAAAATATAGTACCGTATAAATAATACTTTCCCCGAGTAAGCTCACTGGACAGAACTTCCCGATAGTATTTAATTTATACTACTAAAATTATGTATTCACCAACGGAAACTTTCTTGTGAACGGTACTCCAACCTAGTGGCTCTGATACCACTGTTAGGCGGTACGCGCTGTGAAAGCGTTGGATTATGACGTTATTTGAATTGAGACAACAATAAAATATAGAAAATAAGGGACACGAAATTTAACGTGGTTCACCCAATTTAGGCTACGTCCACGGGACAAGGCTATAATAATATCAATCTGAAAGGAATTACAAACGTCTTCACTAATCACAAAGCCGGAATAATTTTATCCGTCTCGAACTAGGAAAACACTCTCACACTCTCTTTTATAACAAACAAAAGGAGAAGAAAGTTTATTGGGAAGAAAGAAGATTTGTTTTGGGACAAATAAAAACATTGGACGAAGCTCTCTATTTATAGGAGAGCTTCGCCCCCTAATTTTGACAAATTTAATCCTTCTATGTCATGCATGACCTTTCATTGCTTGACATATTTGACAATTGATTTTTCAATTGCCAACCATTGTTGACATTACACACACAGAGGTTTAATAAGAGTGTGATTAGAGTATTAACGGTTGAGAGCAAACAAGAGTCGCCGACATACATTACCTTATGTCTGCTTCAAGAGATTAAAAACAGAATATTTTGCCATAACTAATAATTATTCCTCAAGAATTTATCATACATGTTTTTAGGGCTATATAGCTAAATAACACTTGCAAAAACTGTAACTACTTCAAGTGCATTACACAAAGGCCTTTTTCTGTAAAGAACTTTATATGGGTTATCTTACACATACTCAATTTCACAAATGAACCCTCATAGTATTCAATATCACCAACTCTATGCGAATTGTGCATCCA
Source organism: Verbascum thapsus (assembly GCA_963669365.1). Classification (NCBI taxonomy): domain Eukaryota; kingdom Viridiplantae; phylum Streptophyta; class Magnoliopsida; order Lamiales; family Scrophulariaceae; genus Verbascum; species Verbascum thapsus. The sequence goes on from OY770116.1 coordinate 12,035,254, forward strand.
TTGCATGACTTTGATCGATTTCAAATGCTAGTATGAGATGACTATTCATACACTTAACGTTCTAAATGAAATTATGTTAGCATTCATTATCATGCACATATAACGTGGCTTGATCTGAACCGTTCAGAGTAAACGTACATGAATTTTCTGACTTGGATACCCTCAAATTCGACAAAACACTCCAAATCTATATTATTTATAGATTTCACTTGAATGAATGTTGTTGGCGTCCTCTATCGTGAGCCTATCAGCTATGAACAATTGTGTGGTTTGCAAGCTATTTCATAAGTGCAAAGTCTACCCAATTTACCTACCCAGTAATGGCGGCGGGTTTCCTTCGTTATAAACAAAAAATACTTTGATTGTGAATATTTATCTATATTTTCAATCAGATGTGAAATTGATCGTCGATGAGTCGACTGGGGCAAGCTTGACTAGATCATAATTTAGGATTAAAACAAGAAAATGATCTAAAGCTAGCTTGCTCAAGTTTGTGAACCACATATTATAACCATAATGTTTGACCTGGATGCATTTCAACCCTTCTTCAAGTTTAATTAAGTTTTTTAGATTCCAAATCCATTATGCACAATAGGGCATGCTAACCCTAAGTTTTTGTTACGTATACTGACCAACCTTTCTAAATATAGAACTCTTTGTGGTCCTAATTAAATAAGTTCTCAATGATAATATCTTCGTTTCAAAAAAGACTGTCAACTAATTGAACTTCAGTCGTGTGAATTGATGCAATTACGTATATCTCATGCAAGCAGCTTTTGAATTACAATTTACAATATATTTTTTTAGAATTATAATTTCATCCTAATGATAGACTCAAGAGTATTAATTATACAATTTCCTACTATACCAGTGAAACTAAGGTATCAAGAAATTGGAGATATAAATTGGAAAATTCTAAATACCAGCATTGAAACATCATCGATTTTTCACTTCCTCTTGATTTAAAAAGTTTAGATTAATAAATTCATTAAAAGAAATTAATTACAAGTGATTTCTTAACAAAATTAGAGGAGGTGAAAAATTTATGATATATAAAAAGTGGTATATATAGCATCACTCATATAAACTATGAGTGATATTATACATTAAAGTTCACCATTTTTTCACTTCTTTCAAATATGAAAAAAATTACATTAATGCTTTTAACTTAATTTCCGTAACTTATGTTTACTATAAAAATATGTCACACAAATCAAATTCTAGTGAAAAATTAGTAAAAAATGAAGTGATAACATTTCTAATAAATTATATGATATTCATGATAAAGTACATGTTTGATGGAATTACATTAAATCGACTACCCTTGTTGTCGTTTTATTTATTTAACACAAGATATACTATACTTTTCTCAGATTGCATCTAATTTAACAAGGGAAAATTGGATCGACCTCTTCTCGATATTCACATTTCTTACCAAATCAGTAGGACTTTAGTTCCTTCAATTTTTTCATTATATTAAATGAAAACGACCCTTCACTTTTGAATTTAAAAAATTATTTTCCACTTATACTATATCAAAAAATGAAAAATTATCAAAATATCATCAAATGGCATAATAATATTAAAAAACATAGTGAGGCATCCACATTAAAAAATTCTCGAAATATATCTTTAAACTACTAAAAATTATCCTCTATTATTCCAGAATTTCCTTTAAGCTAAGACTATTATTACTTAAGTATGTTAATATAATTCTAACATTTTTTCATAAATTTGAATCATTTTAATTTTACATTAAAAAATAATAAGTTCATAATAAGGTTTTAACAAATAATTTAACATAATTTTAAAACTGTATCATATTTTATATTTCACATTGATTGAATTAAGAGAGAAATAAAATTAATAAATTTAAATAATATTTTTCTCGATAATAAAAGGGTTCACGATTTAATTGAGTCTTTTAATTAACTTAATTAAAGTTTAGGGATTTTTTAGAGTTATATTTCTATAAACTCTTTAATTTAGTATACTTAATTTATTAACTGTTTTGTTAGTTATTAGTTATTACCGTGTCATTCAATGATGCTTTTTTCAACTATATATCTATCTATCTATATATATATATTCGAACTCGACTTTGTCTTAACACTGACAACACACTTATTTGTTTTCCCTTGTTTGTCTATTTATTGGATTCTCTTCTCTTCTCTTATTGGCATTTCAATCCTATCAGTCTGGCTAGCTCTGGGGGATGGGATAAACATTGCATACCCACGTCACGTGCATGCCTCACCAACACTCGCAAACAAATCTTCCACACTCAAACTCCCAAATCAATTAAATGATTAGATTAACAATAGATGAAAAACAAACCCAAATAATTAGTTAATTGTTACCTCAATTTTTCGATTTGAACATTTTTAATCCCTGAACTAAATGAACTTTCTCTCATACAATCGCCGTCATCGATTGTATGATTTATGATCATTTAATCGTTTATGTATCAATCAATCAATAAGTTGATTCCAATTCTGAATAATGTTTTAAGTGCACACTTTGTTAATTAATTTCTCATTCACCCGAAATTGGATTTGAGTAATTAAATACTCTAAATTTATCTACTAGAAACGTAGAATAATTTGAGCCAAAGATATTCTGCTTTCGACACAAGAAATCCACTTAAATCTTTAGATAAATCGTGTTAAAATATAATTTACTTAATCAAAATTTCCAACAAATATTGATCAGGTTTAGTGCACGTGATAAATTAATGATTTTTAATCTATTTTATGTCCATTTCTTTAACAAATATGACAAATAAAAATACAACAAATAAAATAAAATGCATCATTTGTGTCTACATTGAAATTGAAATTGAAATTGCAAGTGAAATTTAATTTCAGTTCAAATGACAAGAAATACTATAGAATGGATTTGATAGTAGCAAGTGAAAACAACAAAGACCAAAGAAAGAAAAGGGCATTTTGCACTTCAAATCAATACTTACTGATTGCTATTTTGTACAACAATTAGGAGTGCAAGAATTGAAAAGCTGAATCATATTGCTTTGCTTCACGTGTAGTTTGTGATTTGACGTGCTTATAAGTCCACCCATTTTCATACTAGTTTTATGCCCTTCCAATATCTCACATCAAATTTGATCATTATTTTATTATATACCAAATTGAAGGTGATAATAATTAATACACATGTTACTGGTTTTTACCTTAAGAGTGAAGTAGAATTTACCTTTTTTATTCACGTTGCATGTGCCTCTTAATGATCACACTTCAACCAATCAAGGTAATTATTCAATTAAAATCTTCTATTATAATTTCTATTACATTTTATATTGTGAAGTACATACAAGTGATGCATGTTTGAAAATTGATTTTGCAGCTAATTCAATCAAACATATGTAGCTTGCCTTTGTTGTGCCAAAAGATAATGCAATAAAAATTTGTAATAATAAAGTTTAATTTGAGTATTTTGACCTAATATAGTTCTTTTTGGGTAAGAAGTATATTGGCCTACTAAATAATATACATATACGTAAAGTTTGGGAGAAAGGTTATGCTCTACTTTTTAGCATTTTCATTACTTGGGTTTGACCACAAATAATAGTTTTCTTGGGTATAAAATTGAGATAAAAAAAGTAAGAAAAAAATATGTTAAGTTTGCAATTTGTTTGCTTTTAATATGTCTTTTTAAATGTCATTTTCCTTCTCTCAAAATAAAGTCATGTTTGTCGTTTCATTTTCACTATGTTTTCCCTTATTACCTCATTCTTTCTTACATTCACTAAAGAAAAATAGACAAGTATACGTATAGTATCTTATAATTTGTATGTTCCAATATAATTATCACTTGGAAAAAAATACACCGGAAATGACTTTAATTTTTTATAAATCTAATATTCTTGGAGTGACTGTAATTTAATATTATGGCTTTCAATCGTTATCTTAAAACCTTACATGATAACAATTATACAAAATGAAAATAAATTCCATATATATATTTTCGTGAGGCATAAAGTTCTCTGGACTTTTTGACGCATATTTTGCAAGAATTAAATAAACAATTTGTAAATAATCCATGTAATAAGATATATGATGACATTAAAACTCTACATTATATTGACATTAAATATTATTGTGTTAAATAATTATTGTATATATATATATATTATGATCCTCCTCAAGTATGCAAGCACATAAGAACAACTCACTAAACTAGACTAAAGCTAATATCTCTAAAGAAAACTAATAAAAACTTTTATTCAATGCTTCGAAAGTGATTTCTAACAATAACTAAGCCTCAATTTATATAGGCTTTACAATGAGTTAATAAAGGAAATAACATAAATAAAGAAACATACTAAAATAAAGAACAATCAAATAAAATCATCTAACTTAGGAATAGATCGAGCAAGATCCTCTAACTTAGGAATGAATCCATCAAATCAGACCACAATCTTCTAAATTTGGTCGAAATCAATTATCTACGATATGTAGATCTGCAATTACGTTTTGAACGGATTTGATTCCCATCATTTCCCCCCGGTTGAGAAAAACTCTCCTCTGGAGAGGAAGAAATAAGAAACTCATCGAGCAGATGCGGAGCAAGGCAGCGAAGCTCATCCTCAGGGATCCACGTAGCATCTGAAGCAGGACGATCTTTCCACTTAACGAGAAATCGTTGGAAACCTCCATGAGATGAACCAATAACTTCAACATCGAGGATATCATCAACAACATCTTGAGGAGAAGGGGGCAAGGGTGGAACGCGAGGAACTGTAGCAGAAAAGCGTGCGGTGGCCGAAGAACCGGTACCTGTGGACAAAGATGGAGGCTCAAAAGTACCTCGGTAAAGAGTTAAATCCTCAACATTGAAAACCGGATTAATACCCATGTTTGAAGGTAAATCAAGTAAATATGCATTAGGCCCCAACTTTTGAAGGATACGAAAAGGGCCAAAGGCTCGAGCATTTAGTTTCTTGACGGAATTTCGAGGATAACGTTCAGGACGAAGGCGGACCATAACAAAATCATCAACATTGAACTCAACATGCCTACGATGCACGTCAGCAGCAAGTTTATAATCAATAGTATGCATGGCAATCTTTTGTTTAATATCAGCATGCAACTCATGGATGTGTTGTGCAAAAGAATTAGCCGATTGTGAAGAACGAAAATCAACGGGGAGTGGTACAAGATCAATAGGGGAACGTGGTGTATAGCCAGTAACAATCTCAAAAGGGCTCTTCTCGGTAGACCGGTTAACATAATTGTTGTAAGCAAACACCGCAATAGGCAATAATAAATCCCAGTTTCCCTGTTTCTCCCCAACAAGACACCGAAGAACATTACCCAAACTACTATTAACAACTTCAGTTTGGCCATCCGTTTGAGGATGGAAGGCCGATGAGAACTTTAAAGAGGTTTCAAATAGTCTCCAAAGGGTTTTCCAAAAGTAGCTAACAAACTTAACATCTCTATCAGCACAATTGACACAGGTAAGCCATGTAGACGAACTACTTCTTTGAAAAAGAGCTTAGCAACATGCGACGCGTCACTAGACTTACTACAAGGAACAAAATGAGCCATCTTAGAAAACCTATCGACAATGACAAAAATTGAGTCATGACCTCGTGCAGTTTTAGGTAACCCAAGGATGAAATCCATGCTAAGATCGTGCCACGGCTTATGAGGAATAGGAAGAGGAGTGTACATGCCAGTATTGTGTTTCCTAGTTTTAGATAATTGACATGTACGACATTGAGAAACAATACGGGCAACATCTCGTCTAAGTGAAGGCCAATGAAATCTATCAGCAAGCAATGCAGTTGTCTTATCACGACCAAAGTGACCGGCAAGACCTCCCGCATGGAGTTCCCAAATAACAAAGTCCCGAACAGATGTGGCAGGAATACATAATTTAGTACCTCGAAACAAGTATCCATCTCGAATGACAAAATCAGTGTGTGAGGGATGGGGGCCATCTCGAATCTCACGAAAAATGACCCCAAAATCAGGACAAGTGGGATATGCCTCAGGCAAAGGCTCAAAACCAGTAACATGTGTAGTCATGGAATTCAAAACAGTTAAGACTCGACTCAACGCATCAACAGCTTTGTTAAGAACACCAGCACGATGTTTAAGAACGAATGTATATTCTTGCAAGAACTCGATCCACTTGACATGCCGAGAATTTAAGTGCTTTTGGGACTGAAAAAATCGATGGGCAGAGTGGTCAGAGTAAATAATGAATTCTTGGGGAAGTAAGTAATAACGCCAATGTCTCAGAGATTGGACAATAGCATAAAACTCACGATCATAAGTAGAGTAACGTTGTTTGGCATCATTGAGTTTTTCGCTAAAGTAAGCAATAGGATGGCCTTCCTGACTTAAAATCCCCCCAATACCAATGCCAGAGGCATCACAAGCAACTTCAAAGACCTTAGTAAAGTCTGGATGTCGCAAAACAGGAGCGTTAGTCATGCAGGACTTGATCGTATCAAAAGCTTTGGCACAAGCGGTGGACCAATCAAATGATTTTTGTTTCATACAATTAGTGATAGGAGCCATGATGTGACTAAAGTTCTTGATGAAACGCCTATAAAATATAGCTAAACCAGGAAAACTACATGTCTCGGATATAGATTTAGGCTCTGGCCACGCTGTAATAGCTGCCACTTTTTCAGGATCAACTGAAATTCCTTTGTCAGAGATGATATAGCCTAAAAAAATAACTTGTGTTTGTAAGAAAGAACACTTTTTAAGATTGACGTAGAGCTTTGCAGTGCGAAGTGTCAAAAAAACTTCGTGTAAATGACCTAAGTGTTCTTCACGAGACTTTCTATAGAGAAGGATATCATCGAAGTATACGACAACAAATTTGCCTAGAAAAAGACGCAAAAGCTCACTCATAAATCGCATAAAAGTACTAGGAGCATTGGATAGCCCAAAAGGCATGACTAACCATTCAAATAGTCCATCAGGAGTCTTGAATGACGTTTTCCACTCGTCACCGGGTCGAATGCGTATTTGATGATAACCCTGACGAAGATCAAGCTTTGAAAAATAGCAAGAGCCAGCCAACTGGTCTAACATGTCATCAGTCGAGGAATAGGAAACATATACTTAACAGTGATTTTGTTTATGGCTCTACTATCAACACACATTCGCCAAGACCCATCTTTCTTATGGGTGAGGAGGGCAGGAACAGCGCATGGGCTACGACTTGGTTGGATATGACCCTTTTGTAGCAAGCCCTCAACTTGCCGCTGCATTTCAACACGGTCGCTAGGGTTCAATCGGTAATGAGGAAGATTAGGAAGTTGCGAACCAGGAACAAGATCGATGGCATGTTGGATATCACGCATGGGGGGTAACTCGTCAGGTAACTCCGTTGGTGTGATATCAAGAAACTCATGCATTAACTTAAGAAGATCAGGAGACGACGCACTCTCAGACTCAGAGGAGAGGCGAAATTCTCCTTTAGGGACGACAGCCAAAAGAAACCCGGAAACCACACTTTCTTTTTCAAAATTCTTATGTGTAAGTACATGACAACTTTGAGGATTTGAGAGATGAGAAGACGATGGGGTGTTGACATTTTTCATATTGAAAGTAGGCGGGGCCGGTCTCAACATGATTTTCTTGCCATTAAATTGAAAGACATAAGTGTTATCACGACCAAATGATGTAGAACAACTCACTAAACTAGACTAAAGCTAATATCTCTAAAGAAAACTAATAAAAACTTTTATTCAATGCTTCGAAAGTGATTTCTAACAATGACTAAGCCTCAATTTATATAGGCTTTACAATGAGTTAATAAAGGAAATAACATAAATAAAGAAACATACTAAAATAAAGAACAATCAAATCAAATCATCTAACTTAGGAATAGATCGAGCAAGATCCTCTAACTTAGGAATGAATCCATCAAATCAGATTACAATCTTCTAAATTTGGTCGAAATCAATTATCTACGATATGTAGATCTGCAATTACGTTTTGGACGGATTTGATTCCCATCACATACTTTTTAAAATGTTAATTAAAAGCCTTAAATATAAACCTGCATGACAACACTTACTCACGGTCTAATTAGTTAACGTTTTTTAGATGCAATGATGAATAGTTTAATTATGTGTATTGAATTTCTCCACCCATTTTTTACACAAAAAGGGGCTAACCCCTGGTAGAGTTGGTAGGGCAACTGAATTCTGTGGCCTTGGTCACAGGTTCGATTCCCACTATGTGAATGCCTATTTGCCTTCTCTACTGTGAGCCTGTCAGCTTTGGGCAACCTAGGCTGGTTTATCTCTCTTGTGTGGTTTTTGCAGACTATTACACAAGAGCGAGGTTTACCCAGTGCGCACCCAAAGGGTAGCTAGCGGCTGCGGATTTCCCCCGTCATCCAAAAAAAAAAAAACAATATTCACATATATAACATTTTGATTTGAAAACTACGTACTGTCGAATAGTTACTATAATCATGGATTGAAAACTATAATCTATTTATACTATATTTGTTAGATTTAGATTTTGTGAAATAGTTATAATAATGTTTATATTATCAACACAATGTATTAAAATAGAAATAAAGATAGATATATAGATACCGATATAGATATAGATTGATATATTATTTTAGTTTTAACAAAAATGTTAAAAAATACAAATCATGATAATAATAAATCAATAAATAATAATTTGCAATAATTCATTAAAATTATTTATCATCCATATATTTTATGGATTATAAACATGGGCAAGTATGCAATGGCAAGAAGAATAAATTGATGGGAAAGTGCATATTTATCTTTAAATATATGGTTATATATTATTTAGCAAAGATAAATTATATGTGAAGAAAAATTATTTTAATTTTGCATAATTTATTGACAATAATAAACACGTTGTAATAAATTTTTTTATGAAAAGATTGAACCTAAAATTGTAGTTTGTCGAAAGCTCTTTTACTTTATGAAGGTATAATTTATTAGTATATGAAGATATAAATAAAGGTTTTATATAGGCAAGCGTAAAAAGACTACCTAAATTATTCTTTTCTGCAATAAAGTAGAATTAGTGACATAAACTAAATAAAAATGTTCTTGTTTGTAAATTATACAGAATTTCCATTTAAAATATGGAGATTAAATGTAGTTTTAGAACAATTATTGATTAAATAGAAAGAACAAATTGAGTAAATCAACCTAAAAAGAAAATATTCATATAAGTATTAGGAATATAACTCTGCTACTTGTGATAAATAAAATATAAAATATTGAAAATAGTTAAATAAAATATTTTATATAAGTCCTATGTTATTTCAAAATTATATTTTAATTTTTAAAAAATTAAAATATAGAATCTGAAATTTTGGTCAAAATTCCAACCATGGTCTTAAGTTATATCGACCCCTAATGCCTCGACAAATTTAACAAAAACCGAAGCCAAGAATTTACACACTTGATATAACAGAATATATTGTTGAGATTAAGTTGCAAAAGTAAGAAAATGAGTGAGACAAACAAAATGAATAATATACTATTCTATTATTCCCTTAAAACATCTCGTGCATATAAACAATCCTGACCCTGGATAATCCTGACCATATAAACAATCTCGTGCAGAAATTCTACCATATAAACAATCCAAGCAATTCATAAACTGACCCAAAAAAGCACACAAAAGAATCCATTATTCAATTATTTACAAGGGTAGCCAATTATAAGCTAAAAATTACATTTCCCTTCACAGAGCATAATGATTTAAAGGGATAATCTCAATTTTTAGTCTCATATTTTATTTTAGGAACACTTTAGTTGCTTATGTTTAACTCATGATTTTAATATCCCTAATGTTCGAATTTCATTTCGCTTTGTTTCTTTGGACATTTTTACACTCAAATGTGGCCATGTATTGATCAAATTATGAACTAAAGTACTTAATGTAGATAATTAATCAGTAGTCCTTTTATAATAAACAAGATTATGAACAAATTGGGGATATTCATATCATACAAAATTTTGAATGAAGAAAAGTACTAACCTTCCAAAAGATCATAGCATCTTGATTAGTTCCTTTCTTGCCTTGCTGAGTGTACAAGCTGGCGATGCGGCTAGCCCCTTTAGAAAACAGCCGCCCCGGAATCTGGTGCAGCGCCCTCTCCTCCGCCACCACCGCCGCCGCCACTCAACTTACTGATAAAGGTGGCAAAATCACCGGATGGGCTACTATTGCTCTTCAGCTTTGTATCCACTTCACCATTCCACCCTGTCTTCTTCTTCCCATAAGTCGACGAATAACAAATACCCATTTCCTTAATTCTCAAATTCTTAGCTCAGTTGGAAAAAATATAAAATGAAGAAAAAAAAAATCCAATTTGATGGTTGATATAGCTTCGTAAAATGCTTATAGGCCAAATCAAGCCGATGCTTGAATAAGACCAAAAAAGGTCGTATAACGGATATAGACTGCACTCAGGAATACTGAGCTACCTACGTACCTTTATATTATGATCAAGTCTAAACGTAGTACAATTTGTTAGTTAAGGTCATATACGAGGTTCTTAATTCGGTTTATAGAATAATGGGAACGTACTGTCAGATCGTACTAGGTACAAAAGATGTACTGTTAAATTGGTCAAAAGTCCTTTTAATAATATTAAATGGGGCTATTTATAGGTAATGTTCATCCTGTACGGACGGTTGCGGGTATTGCGAGATACTCCACACGTGTCCATGGAGGAACGCTCCTGATCATCCGGGTCTGCATAGTATTTGACCCAGTCCTTGAAAAACACGCGGGTTAGGTAGTGTTGTGCAAATAATGGTCCTTTGATTAGGGACCTATTTGTAAATTCCTATAATAATATCCCTTTATAGGGTCGTTCGCACGAGGTTGAACCCTACGAGGCTATTCCCTATATCATTAAGTCCCCCAATTTATGGATCATTATGCATATTGATTCATTAATTACTACTTTATTCAAATACGGTTTGCAATGATTGTTCCTGTAGCGTCATGTCAGGTTCCTTGGAATACGGACCACCATTATTTTGACACGTGTTTGACCATATGAAACGCCTGGTCATGGTGACCGTTGGATCTTTGGCAGGCAGTTGATCTTGATCATTCCTTTTGGCGGTTCTTTTTGGTATAAATAAGCTGATTTCCGCATCATTATTTACTTGGCTTTAAATAATTTCACTGCTAGTTTAGATTCGTTTTTACAGCAAGATTGTTCGTGAAGATTCGTATTTTCGAATTTCAAGCTTTGCTTTCTTAACGTCATCAGCTCTATAACTCGGTACACTTTCTCTTCTCTTTTTAATTCTCGTAATCATGACTAACGAGGGGTAGATGAGGTTGTAGATTTTGTGGGTTTGGGTGAGAGTTCGAGTTCTGAATCCTCAGACTCGAGTAGTTCGAGTGATGAATCAACTAGTGTCACGACCTCACTAAACCCACCAGACCCATTAGATCTGGAAGGTGACGATCATGTGAATCAAGATCTATTATCCAACCTCGTAGAGGACCAATCTAGGCTTAAATGGTTGAGTATACGATCCACAGTTAGTGAGGGTCGCATACAACAAACGTTTAAGAAGTATCACGTTCCTTCTAACTTTAAGGCTTTAATCCCGGGCTCTTCAGATCGTATACACACTCCTCCCCGTAATTATTGAACATTCCACATAGCGCACTTTATGGCAGGATTGAGACTTCCTTTACATCCTGCCATAATCAATATTTTAAATCATCTTCGACTATGTCCCTCTCAGTTGTTACCAAATTCCTATCGTCACCTTACATATTTTATAGTATTAATGCAAGCGCATAATTCTGAACCTAATATCCAAAACTTTCATCGATTTCTTCATTTAAATCGGTGTAAATCCATCTCGAAGCTAGGCTTTTACTACCTCACTCCTCAAAAAGGGCTTCGAGTCCAGGCCACCCCTAAGGATTCGTATGGAGCATGGAAGGATAAATATTTTTATCTTGTCATGCCTGATGAAGCACCCTGGGGTGTTCTTCGTAAATGGAATCCTATTGTCCCTACGAGGTTTAGGGTCGGAGTTCCCACTATCTCCGAGGACGAGATTAAAAATATTTTGGAGTGGTATTATAGCAATGAGTTAGTATCCAAGCCTATGCTTCGAGCTTGTGGGCTTAGCGCTGCAGAAGTTGAGCCAGTTTCTAATATAGGTAGAATAACATTTGTTTGCTTTATAGATTGATTATGTATTTTCATCGTATTTATGCTTATTCATTTTTGTTACAGTAATGTCGACTCGTGCTGCTAAATTAAGAAAGGCAAATCAGAATCGTAGAGCTGCAGCTCAGCCTCCACAACCTTCATCCCAAGGGATTCGGATATCTGAACCGACTCCGGTTGCAGCTCCTTCTGCCGATAGCCCAATTGCTCCCGCACCTCCTACTCCAGTGAGGGCCCCACCTATTGGTCGAGCGAGATCTCAAAAGAGACTTCGTGTTGAAGCTATCAGCGAGGCATCCTCTTCGTTTGGGCCGAGGTTCATGGCTCTTGGCCCCAGCTCTTACGATACAACAGAGGAAGCCGGGATGAAGGAGGCACTCCATCGCCTGGAGGCACTTTCAATCTCCGATTTCATGGAGTTAAACATCAATGAGAGGCCCCCTGTTAACGACGATCTTACGCCTCTGAATTTCCAGCCTAGGCTCTACGAGGAAAGCAGCGTACTCTTGGATCATTTTGGTGACACTGCTTTAGAATTGTACCAACATTCTATGCTTCCAAGAGATAAAACGATGCTACTCAAACATGCTCATCCATGGATTGAGAAGGAAGCCGCCCAGTTGACGAGCCAGGTATTGAAGCATGTTTATATTAAGTATGTTGTAGTTTTTCGAAGTGTATGCTAATTCACACTCGTATTTTAGGTGAATTTATGCATCCATCAGCTTTCTCTTACTTGTTCTCATTACAAGTACGAGTGTAAGAGGTTAGAGAAACAGTTGAAGGACTATAGGGATGCAGTGGAAGCTGAGCTGGTTTCGAGCCGTGCCGACATGAAGAAAGCCGAGGAAATGCTGAAAAAAGTAGAAGCTGATCTGAACACCGCTCAATTGAAACTCGTCCGTATACAGGAGGAGTTGAGAAAGTTCAATCAGGTTAAGGAAGAACTTGCGAAGTTAAGGGCAGAGGATCTGTAACAACAAAAGCAGCTGTATTTGGCTCGGACACGATTGGAGACCGAAGAAAAGCGCCTATGAGCTTGGTTTAGCAGACGGTCATAGGAAAGCCCTGTTTTTGTTGCTCAATTGAAAGAGGAAGTGTCGATGGCTCGTAACACAGCCATCAGAGATTTCTTGAGATCGAACCAGCTCGATGACCTGATGATGAGCAGAGCCTGAATGATCATTTGGATGGCTTTTACAAGACCTTAGATCTGCTGCAAAGGGATGGTACCTTGCCTTCTGATTTTAATATAGAGGATTATGCCTTTAAATATGGGGATGCTGATATTGTGCGACCTTCATTGACGGTTGACGAGATGGAGGAGCATGTCGATTTTCCGGAGTTCAAAGATATCATAGATGCAGTTCAATTGAAAAAATATCGAATTCAGCAAGCTCCGGGTGGAGTTGAACAGGCTAGTTCTTTGTTTATGCTAGAGTTAGAAACCACCATCGATCGCGGCGAAGCCTCTAATGCAGCAGCTGGTTCAAATGTCCCCGAGACTGAAGGTCGTGTTTATCCTGCACCAATTTCTAGTGTCGTGCCTTCAGCCAACGAGATGCCAACTTTGACCCGTGAAGATGACTCTTAAATTTCATTTTTCATTTCCATTTTATGTTATATTTGAACACTTAGTTTCATATTCGTCTTTTGTTGGTGAAGCAGTTTAAGTGAATTCCAAGTATTTGTTTTCCTATCTATGTGTTTTTCTATCATGCTTTTTAAATTATGAACGACATTGGCGGGTTTCATGCATTATTTGATAATCAGCAACTATTTGAAATGGGGTAATCATAAATATAATTCAAACATTAAGGCCTCATAAGGTTAAGCATAGAATCGTCGTAGATTGTTCACATTCCATGGCCGGGGCAAATCCTTCCCCGCCATGTCCTGTAGTCTATAGGTCATACTTTTTGTGACCTTTACAACTTATATGGTCCTTCCCAATTGGGTTCGAGTTTTTTCACAGTCTTCGATACTTCGACCTTTTTCAGTACTAAATCCCTAACTTGGAAAGTCCGTAGATTGACTCCTTTGTTGTATGCTCGAATCATCGTATTTTTGTGCCGCAAAATATTAGCATACGCCCGATCTCGTACCTCCTCAATAGTCTCTAACTCAAATTGTCTTTGCGCCGTATTAAGTCCAGGATCGTACGAGTTGACTCTATCCGTCATTACTTCTATTTCAGCGGGTATTACTGCTTCTGATCCGTACACGAGGCAATAAGGTGTTTCACCTGTGATGACCTAGGTGTCGTGCGATAAGCCCATAGAACCCCAGGTAGCTCATCTGCCCATCTTCCTCGTTCGTCATCGATACGAGTCTTCAGGTGTTGTAATATAATTCGATTTATCACTTCTCTGAGACCGTTTGCTTGAGGATGTCCTACTGACGTGAAGTGTTGGCTGATTTTTAATTCCTTGCACCAGTTAGTCATGTCCTTGCCATTGAATTGAGTTCCATTATCAAATATTAATACTCTAGGAATACCAAACTTGCATATAATATTTTTCCATATAAAGTCAATCATAGGTCGTTCGGTGATGCGTGTCGTTAATACTCTAGGAATACCAAACCTGCATATAATATTTTTCCATATGAAGTCAATTACAGCTCGTTCGGTGATGCGTGCTACTGCCTCTGCTTCCACCCATTTTGTGAAGTCTTCTACCGCAACAATAATGAACTTTTTCTGTCCCTGGGTCGGTGGAAATGGTCCTGCATCCACACAAGTTCAGTGTTTTAAGTAGTGTGTATTGATTGGTCGTATAATATGCATAAGGAAGCTTTAAGTAACCTAGGATATCAATTCCCCATTGGTCGAATGGATAAGCAATTGTGATTGCTTCCATAGGGGTTCCTGGTTTATGAATTATATTCGAATGCATCTGACATTCTTTGCAACATCGGGAAAGTTTGGTTGCATCTTCAACCATCGTAGGCCAATAAAATCCTTGGCGTAGAATTTTTTGGGCTAAGGATCGTCCTGCGGAGTGGTTTCCACAACTCCCTTCGTGGATTTCTCTCATAACCGCTTTCGCCTCGTTTGGAGACAAACATCGTAGGAGAATGCCAGTAATAGACCTTTTGCACAACTCGTCATCTTTTATAGTGAAGCGAGTTGACCTATGTCGAACTTGTTTAGCTTCCACCGTATCCTCTGGAAGCTCCCCAGATGATAGGTATCGAACAATAGGCGCTCTCCAATCATTGATGTCATCAAGTATTGGAGCTACAACCGGCTTATCATTGATTTCTGCCTCGTTTGATATCAATATCGTAATGGTTCGGCTCTTTATGCCGACTGATTGATTTCCGAACCTTGCTAATGCATCAGCTTGTTCATTTTCTTCTCTAGGTATTTGTAGGAGTTCCACTTGTGTAAACAATTTTATTAGCTCCTGGACTTTCGCCAGATATTTGCCCATTATCTTCTCCCAGCCTCGTATGTGCCCAAAAATTGCTTTGCGACTAATTGTGAATCTGTAAATGCATTCAGGTGAGTCACTCCTAAGGAAGTAGCCAATTTCAATCCTGCAATTAGTGCTTCATACTCCGCTTCGTTATTCGTCACATCGAAATCCAGCTTTAGTGCAAATTCCATGTCTTTTCCTGTTGGAGATTGAATCCAAATTCCTACACCCCTCCGTTTGGCCATGGATGAGCCATCGACATGCATGAGCCACGGCTTGGGTGTAGGTGATTCAACTACGACGCTGTTTACTGGCATTTCGGAGAGAAAATCAGCGATCGCCTGTGTTTTGATAGCCATATGGGGTTTGTATTCGATGCTGAATTCTCCTAATTCAATCGCCCATTTAATCATATGACCCGACACATTTGGTTTAAATAATACTTATTTTAACGGTTGGTTCGTCAACACCACGATGTGGTGAGCATGAAAGTATGGCCGAAGTTTTCGAGCTGTGATAATTAATGCCAGGCCCCATTTTTCTATGGTCGTATAATTTAGCTCTGCAACTTGCATTTGTTTGCTGACGTAATAAATCGGACGATGATCGCCACCTTGATCTCGTACGAGAACCGCGCTGATAGCCACTTCTGACACATCTAGATATAAGAGAAGCGGTTCGTTGGGAATGACTTGGTTAGTAGCGGTGGTGACATCAAATATTGCTTCAGATTGGTAAAAGTTGTGTCACACTCGTCTGTCCAATGAAAATTTTTCATATTGCACAAGATCTTTAAGAAATGAAGACCTTTATCAGCCGATTTTGAAATAAATCGGTTGAGGATGCCATACGACCTGTTAATCTTTGCACATCTTTTACTGTTTTTGGTGTTGGCATTTTAAGGATTGCTTCAATTTTTTTGGAATTGGCCTCGATACCTCGCTCGGTTACGAGGTATCCTAAAAATTTTCCTCCCCGCACCCCAAAGGTACATTTTGTTGGATTGAGTTTCATACCATAGTCGTTCATTATTTGAAATGCTCGTTTTAAGTGTTTTAAGTGATCTCGTTCTTTTGTACTTTTTACGAGCATGTCGTCAATATATACTTCCATTGTATGACCTATTTCACTTTCGAACATTGTATTTACGAGTCTTTGATAGGTTGCGCCAGAGTTTCTTAAGCCAAATGGCATTACGTTGTAACAATACACGCCCTTGGCGGTTATAAATGATGTTTTTTCACGGTCCTCTTTTGCCATCATTATTTGATTAAAGCCTTGAAAGGCATCCATCATACTAAGAAATGCGCATTCAGCAGTGGAATCTACGAGTAAATCTATACGACGCAAGGTATAAGGGTCACGAGGACAAACTTTGTTTAAATCAGTAAAATCAGTAAACATACGCCACTTACCATCCTTTTTTGGAACAACTACGACATTAGCTAGCCACTCAGTAAACTGAATTTCATTAATATAGCCTATATCTAGCAGCTTCTTCACTTCTGCCTCGATGATGGCATTTCTTTCTAGACCGAAATTCCTCTTTTTTTGTCTAACCGATTTAGCAGTTGGGTCGATATTCAACCGGTGTTCGATGATTTCAAGATCAATGCCCTTGAAGTCTGAAGTTGTCCAAGCAAAGATGTTAGCATGGTAGTTTAAGATGTTAGCATGGTAGCAAAGATGTCCGAGCTCTTCTTCGATGATCGGATCCAATTCTCCGCCGATCTTGGTAGTTTTATCGGGGTCGTCCAGAAAGAGTTGAAAGATCTTGTGCTCAGATGGTTTTACCGAAGTGTCCGGTGCCTCAAGTTTGTACTTTCCTCTGTCTTTCTTTTTCTTTTCAGCTTCTCTCCATTCCTTCTCTTCGATATCAATCTTGGAGATCAACTCAGTCGCAGCGATTTCTATGACATTGATCTCGGGTATTTCTCTCAGTTTTTTCATGGTCCTTGATTCCAGGGAGGTCGTATAGCATTGACGAGCCTCCAGTTGGTTTCCTTTCATTTCATCGACCCCGTGATTCGTCTGGAACTTCATTTTCAGATGTAACGTCGAAACAACAGCTTCGAAACTGTTCAACATTGGCCGCCCAACGATCATATTATATGCAAAAGGTGCATCGACGACCAAGAAAATTATTCTCATCGTCTTTCTTTTTGGGGCAATTCCGAGTGAAACATCTAACTCAATTGATCCCTTTGGCATAATGTGTGATCCTCCAAACCCGATCAACGGGGTGTTTACAGGTCGCAGGTCGACCGAATGCAATCCCATCTTTTCTAATACGGTCCAGAAGATAGTGTCAGCCGAACTTCCCGTATCCACCAATACCTTATGAATTGCATAATTTGCCACATCCATCGTAATTACCATGGAATCGTTATGTGGCATCATCATTCCCTCGAAATCTCTGTCGGTGAAAGTTATAGGTTCATCATGCCAAGATAACATCATAATCTCGTGAGTCCCCTGCCTTCGAGTTTCAGTCCGTATCTCACGAAGTCTTTTCTTTCTAGCACTGGATGAATCTCCACCATCTAGGCCTCCAGATATTACAAAGATGTTGCCTCGGAAGGGCTGGTTTCCAATCTAAGGTCTACGCTCAACTGTTCCGTGTCGTCGGTCATTTCGGCCATACCTGTTGTTTCCATTATCAGCGTTATCTATGCTTCTGCCTCGATAGTCTCTCATTTCCCTCGAACGACTCTTGGGTCGTTCATGTTCTTGCAGCTGTTCATATCGTCTTGCCTCGATCACTTTTTGTTCCATGAAATCTCGTAGGAAACCTTCACGAATTAACCTTTCAATCTCATCTTTCAATTGAAAGCAGTCTTCAGTGTCGTGGCATCGTTCTTTATGAAATTCGCAGTAATGTTCCAATCCTTTTCTAGATACGTGTCTCAGCGGTTTGGGTCAGACGATTTTTTCCGAGTGTCTTGAATTCTATATAGCAAATAAAGCATGTCGTCTCGTCGCGTTCAGGGGTGTATAGTGTTTGTATTTCGATATTCGCTCGCATTTTTTGTGGGATTTATGATCCTGATGATCATTTATATCCTCACGTTTGCCCTTTCGTGGGTCGTATGAATCGTACTTTCTAGCATCCTCGGAGTTTCCCTCCCTTCTATCCCTGCTCGGATAGTTCAAAAGAAGATCACTCTCGGTGCTTTTTAGTTTGTTCATCTCTTCTTGACAAATGTATTCCGTTGCCATTTCCATCATCTCCTCGTGGGAGTTCGGGGATTTTCGTCCAATAGCGTCGGCGAACGGCCCTACTAACAAGCCTCGTAGCAGGATGGTAATCATCAAGTCGTGATTCAAATCTGGGAAATCAAGAATTTCCTGATTGAATCGGTGCATGAAGGCTCGTAGGGTTTCTGTGGAGCTTTGTTTTAATCCCATTATCATCTATATAGATTTTTTCGCTCTCTTATTACTGGCGAAGTGATTCTCGAACTTGCGGATCAGCTGAGGGTATGAAACGATGGACCCTCTGCATTGGCTCGTGAACTAATCCTGAGCTCGTCCAGTCAGAGTTGAGACAAAGATTCTCGTGTTAACAGCTTCCGATTGATCCTGAAAAGACATCAATAGTTCAAAAGAAGTTACGTGAGGTATGGGGTCTCCGGTACCATCGTACTTTGGGAGAGTGGGCATTGAAAAATTCTTATCTGGAAGTTCCATCATGATTTCTTCGGAGAATGGCGCATTACGTGCCATGAGAGCAGTGACGTTCCTAACTCGCCTAGGAGCATCGTCAGTGATCTCCACTGGAACCTGTGCTCGACTTCCACATCCAAATTCTTTCTCGGGGTTGCGCTCCTCAACGAATAGTCTCCGAGGTCCAATTGGAGCCTTTTCAGTGCGTGCTCTCAACATTTCCTCCATTTGCAACTGAACCCTACGATCCAGCTCTTCCTGAGTTAAAGTGATCAAAGTACTTGGTCCAATCCCAGCATTCCTGGCTAAAGGAGTTTCTCCGTTCGGTGTATTGTCTTGATTGTCCATTGCATTAGTTGAGTTCATGATTTCAACGATCTTCAAGTAGTTTCCCACAGACGGCGCCACCTGATATAGCTTCGTAAAATGCTTACGGGCCAAATCAAGCCGAGGCTCGAATAAGACCAAAAAGGGTCGTATAACGGATATATACTGCACTCAGGAATACTGAGCTATCTACGTACCTTTATATTAGGATCAAGTCTAAACGTAGTTCAATTTGTTAGTTAAGGTCATATACGAGGTTCTTAACTCGGTTTATAGAACAATGGGAACGTACTGTCAGATCGTACTAAGTATAGCAGAGGTACTGTTAAATTGGTCAAAAGTCCTTTTAATAATATTAAATGGGGCTATTTATAGGTACTGTTCATCCTGTACGGACGGTTGTGGGTATTGCGGGATACTCCACACGTGTCCATGGAGGAACGCTCCTGATCATCCGGGTCTGCATAGTATTTGACCCGGTCCTTGAAAAACACGCGGGTTAGGTAGTGTTGTGCAAATAATGGTCCTTTGATTAGGAACCTATTTGTAAATTCCTATAATAATATACCTTTCTAGGGTCGTTCGCACGAGGTTGAACCCTACGAGGCTATTCCCTATATCAATAGTAGGTAGGTTCAGATTTTATGACTTTTTTACCATTTTGGTGAATTATTTGATTTTGGTGCCAAAAATGTTTACTTTAGCTTAGGATACTGTTTGAATGGTTTGAACTTTGAAGTTTGAAACTTAAATTTAATTTAATTCAAAATGAAAACGAGATTTTGGTCAGATAACGCGTGTGTGTGAGCTGTACTGTACAGTGTGTAATAAAAAGGTTGGGTGGATGTCAACGTGGCAAACACACGTGTAAGGGATATCCAAATATAAATATATCTATTACATTTTATATTTTTAGATATGTAAAACATGATAGTATTTTCCATTACCCAATTTCCTGGTGGGAGAAATCTAGTAGAAGCGTAATGGGCGGTGTTTATGAAGTTGCAAAATGAAACGTCGAGACACGAGTTTTGATTACTCGCTCTCCTTAAGACAATATTTCCCCGCTTTTGGTGGTTACGGAATATGGCAATTGTCTCCCAAGATACAACGACGGCGTCTCGGCAATAGTACCACTACAAATTCCCGAGTCTAGCGAACAAAATATTGTTCCAAACTCTCTCTATGGACTTGTATAAATTAAATGCATCTTAATATACAATGAATTCTCAAAATACTCATATTAGTATTTAGGATAAAAAGAGAGAAGAGAAAAATGACTTTTGATGTATTTTAATTCCACAAATGGAGGGCCTATTTATAGATAATGAAAAGTTTTGGGTCAAGAGTTGCAACTTTTCATATATTGTAGGAGAGTTATGTCTTTTAGACAAACCCCCTTCATAAAAATTGCAACTATTCATACTTTGTAGGAGAGTTATGTTTTTTAGACAAACATCTCTCCATAAAAGTTCCAAAAGTTGCACTCATTCAAAAACACCCAATTAGAAATAATTTGGTGTGAACGGGTGCACCATGCACCATCTCATCAACCAATCACATTTTTTTAAAATTGGGATCTAATCACATGCATCCGGGTGCACCAACAACTTTCATAAATTATATTTTGACCCCCAAAACTTTGAATCTTGAACAATTACGTCCTTCAAATTGGTCCCTCAAATTTTCGATTTGAACATTTTAGTCCCCAAACTAAATGAACTTTCTCTCATACAATCGCGGCCGTCGATTGTATGATTTATGATCATTTAATCGTTTATGTATCAATCGATAAGTTGATTCCAATTAGAACAATGTTTTAATTGACACACTTTGTTAATTAATTTTTCATTCACCCGAAATCGGATTTGAGTAATTAAATACTCTAAATTTATCTACTCGAAACGTAGAATAATTTGAGCCAAAGACATTCCGCTTTCGATATACGAAATTCAATTAAATCTTTAGATAAATCGTGCTAAACATAATTTACTCAATCAAGATTTCCAACATTTTCATAATTATTGACCAATTTATATATATATATATATATATCATTGTCCACTTGATTGTACGTAATTAATTATATTTATCAAATATAACTTTATTTGATTAATTTTTAAGAACGAAATATAGAAGAATTGATAAGAAAATGAAATTATTAAGCCGTTTATGTTATATCTACCATGGGGCTAAATCATTCAAGTTGTGAACTTCGTAATGGATAGAGGTGAGGCACTGTCATAAATGTTTGATTCACTTTTAGCAACTCAAAACAAATAAATAAATAAACATACCCTAATGATACATAAATAGAAACAACAAAAACATTAAATTCTCTTTTATTATTATTATTTTTATATATAAAAGTTAGATTCTCATTTAATGTCACATGAAATTGTTAAGATCACTTTATTGGAGATTCTAGCAGATTTGGAAAGATTTAGTGTATTCTTTCTAAGTTAGGCAGGATTTAATACGATTTGTTTTCATGGACCTTATATATACTTGTAAACACTTATTGGAATATCAAGATGATTTTATGGTATCAAACTTTTACATGGTACCAATGCCACACAAACTGATAAAACCTAATACTTCGAAACCCTAATGGACGGTGGGGGCTCCGACGCTCGGAAAGGAGAATTGGGCGGCGGTAATGCCTTCGACACTCGAAAAGGAGAATTGTGCGGCAGACGAACCGCGGGTCGAGGACGTGGTGGTGCTAAAGCAAATACAGCCATCACTGGAGACGTTGAGTACACTCGATCCATGGTCACGGATGACGATAAGAGCAAATTTTCCGGTCTAAGCCAAGAAGAATGGCAGACTCTGAAATCCATGTTGCACGGACGTACATCAGTACCTTCTGATAAACTTACGGGTAAAAATGTTCAGTGGCTGCTTGACACCGGGGCATCACAACACATGACAGGAGATGTCTCGTTGTTGAGTTCTGTTCGAGAGGCACCCCCGTGCGTGGTGGGCATGCCCAACGGAGACACGGCAATGTCGACTCAAATCAGGTGCCTCGATCTGGGGAACAATATCTGTCTTTCTGATGTTTTATTCGTTCCTGATATTAATTGTACACTGATTTCTGTCGCACAATTAGTTCGCCAGCTGCATTGTGCTGTCACATTCGTTGATAAAATTTGTGTGATACAGGACCCACATACGAGGACTTTGATTGGTGCGGGTGAGCAGCAAGGAGGGGTTTATGTGTTTCGAACTATGGGTATGCATCGAATCAACTGCGACTATAAGCAATAGTGAAGACATATGGAACCTCAGGTTGGGACACCCCTCATATCGAGTTATGAAGTCTATTTCGGGAATTAGTAATAATAGTAATGTTGAGCATATTTGTGATGTTTGTTTTCGTTCTAAACAGACTCGAGAACCTTTTTGTGATAGTATAACTAAAGCTGATTCATCTTTTGATTTAATCCATTGCGATTTGTGGGGGCCTTATCGGACCACCTCTTCTTGTGGCGCAAATTATTTCTTGACCATTGTAGATGATTTCTCAAGGGCTGTTTGGATTTTCTTGTTAGCTGAAAAACCCGAGGTGTCTCAAATTGTTAAAGAATTTATCAGAATGGTTTTGAGACAGTTTAATAAACACGTTAAAATTATACGCTCTGATAATGAGACCGAGTTTATGTGTTTGAGGTCGTACTTTGAGGAGGTTGGGATAGTGTATCAGACATCTTGCGTGGGTACACCTCAACAAAATGGGAGGGTTGAACGCAAACATCGTCACATTTTAAATGTGGCACGAGCGCTGAGGTTTTAGTCACACTTGCCTCTTCGGTTTTGGGGCGAATGTATACTGACTGCGGGGGTACTTATAAATCACACCCCGACAGCGTTACTTTCGAGCAAAACTCCATATGTGGTTTTGTTTGGAAAACTGCCAGCGTACAAATCGCTTCGAGTATTTGGCTGCCTCTGTTATGCGCATAGAAAGTCGAGGGATAAGGACAAATTTGAAGACCGAAGTAGACGTTGCATATTTGTTGGGTATCCGTATGGACAAAAGGGATGGCGAGTCTTTGATTTGGAGACAGGTGAATTCTTTGTGTCTCGTGACATAGTGTTTCATGAAGCCGTGTATCCGTTTGCTCATGGTGCTGAGCACTCATCTGGGACAGCCCCTCTCCCAGTCGTGGATGACACAGGAATTAGAGATGGGACGCCTGCCGATGTGGTAGGGTCGAAGGGGTTGCCTGAGGTGAGGGGGAGTATTTCAGAATGCCCGAACGAGACGAACACGGGCTGCTCGACTGATGGTGTCCGCGATGTGAGCTCACCGACTTCACCCGCGCACGCGGACACATCGGACTCGGGGGCATTGACTGATCTGGGTAGGGGGCATCGAGCTCGGGTTCTACCTACAAGGTTTCGTGACTATGTGATGCATACGGTTCGAACACATCCCTCTCTACCTATTGTTGTGCCCACCAAGTCCTCATGTACACGATATCCTATTTTTGAGTTTGTTTCATGTAATGCATTTTTGTCGAGCCATCGCGCCTTTCTGGCTGCAGTTACTGCAGGTGTTGAGCCTACTAGGTACTCAGATGCAGTTAATGATGAGCGATGGCGTGAAGCTATGAGGAAGGAGATATCTGCACTCAAATAGAATGGTACGTGGACACTTGTGCCATTACCACCAGGAAAGCGAGCGATTGGATGCAAATGGGTGTACAAGATCAAGTATCACTCAGATGGGTCAGTGGAGAGATACAAAGCACGACTGGTGATACTTGGAAACAGACAGGTTGAGGGACTGGATTATCACGAGACATTCGCTCCAGTCGCCAAGATGGTCACGGTTCGAGCCTTCTTGTCCGTAGCTTCTGCTCGAGGATGGCCAGTGCATCAGATGGACGTGCACAACGCCTTTCTTCATGGTGATTTAGAGGAGGACGTGTATATGCACGTGCCACCTGGTTTCGAGGGATCAAAAAATCGGGTGTGCAAGTTAACAAAATCGCTTTACGGGCTGCGTCAGGCACCACGATGTTGGTTTTCCAAGCTAGCCACGACAATGCGTAATTATGGTTTCCGCGCAATCTCACTTTGATTATTTCTTATTTATCTACTGTCAAGAAAATGTTCGATTGCACGTACTTGTGTACGTGGATGATTTGATTATTGCAGAAAATAACTCGAAAGCATTGGACGAGTTTAAATCCTATCTTGGAAATTGCTTTCACATGAAGGATTTAGGACCACTGAAGTATTTCCTGGGTCTAGAGGTTGCACGAGGTCCCACGGGTATCTTTCTATGTCAGCAAAAATACGCACTGGACATAGTGTCCGAGTCAGGATTGCTCGGAGCTAAGCCTGCGAAATGTCCTATCGAGGAAAATCATCGCCTCGGTTTGGCGGACGGGCCAACTCTCGATGATCCCCAGAAATATCATCGATTGGTCGGGCATCTAATTTATTTGACTATTACCCGGCCTGAGCTCAGTTATTCGGTGCATATTTTGGCTCAATTCATGCAAAATCCCAGACGCGAGCATTGGGAGGCTGCATTGCAAGTTATAAGTTATCTGAAGGGAAACCCGGGGCAGGGCGTGTTCCTCAGCTCCAACTGTGATTTGCGCCTGTCTGGCTATTGTGATTCGGACTGGGCTAGCAGTCCGATTTCGAGGCGTTCCTTGACAGGCTATATTGTATTTTTGGGATCATCCCCGATCTCGTGGAAGACGAAGAAACAACACACGGTTTCTCGCTCGTCTGCTGAGGCTGAATATCGCTCTCTTGCTACGATCACGAGTGAACCGAAATGGCTGAAAGGTCTGTTGCACTCGCTAGGCGTGACTCATAACGGTGCTATGCGGGTATACTGTGATAGTCAAGAAACTATGCACATTGCTGCAAATTCGGTGTTTCACGAACGCACCAAACATATCGAGGTGTATTGTCACTTTGTTCGTGACGAGATACAACGTGGACAAATCCAGACTACATACTTATCTACTACTAATCAGCCAGCAGACATTTTCACCAAGGGGCTTGGTAGTGCTCGATTTGCCTCGTTACTTGACAAGTTGGGCGTTTGTAATCTTCACGCTCCAACTTGAGAGGGAGTATTGGAGATTCTAGCAGATTCGGAAAGATTTAGTGTATCCATTCTAAGTTAGGCAGGATTTGATACGATTTGTTTCATGGACTTTATATATACTTGTAAACACTTATTGAAATATCAAGATGATTTTATGGTATCAAACTTTTACAGCTTCGAATTTAGACTCCATGACTTGGTCCGAGAAAGTTAGAATTAAGTTCAGGCCTATCTTTTCTTTGAAGTTGGATCTTGATTAAATTATAGCAAATGAATTATCAATATAGAGTAAATAAACCGAGATGAATTAAACAAGTATGGTAAAATACTTAAACTTGTTTCAGTTTAAATTGAGTATCAGAAATCGTGTTAAAATTTGACGTGATTGTAGATTAAATCAATTAAAAAATATCTAATCAAATAAAACCCAATCAATTTTGTCTTTTTATATATATATTATTATTTTTTAGCTAATTGAATTGGGCCATGTTTGAGTGTCATACCAATGCTTAAATTAGAAGCATAAAATACAGGGAGAAAGTGTAAAGCAAACGACAACCAGAAGAGATTTATGTAAATACTATAAAATATAGAAGATCCACATTGCTAAAAGCCAACCACGCCCAAAGTTTGGCATGATCAACATAATTTAACAAAAAAATGATCAATACATAGAAACTTAAACTTATAATTACTAGATTTTTACTTGTATAAAATACGGAAAAAAATTCCTCTTAGTACAAGTTTAAATATTAATCCAAAAATAAATCGATCAAAATATTATGAATCAAATTGACAATAATATTTTGAACAACAACATTAAATATGAGACATCTTAAAAATTATGGAACTAATATGAAAAAATTATAACATATATGACTAAAATTAAACTGAGAAAAATTAAGGACGAAAAATATAGGTTATGTTTGGTTTTGTTTTGGTTGGGTATTTTGGTGAGAATTGTTGGTGAGAAATTTATTGGGACACGTGCATTGTTAATGAGATTGTGTTTGGTTTTAATTCGAGAATTGAATTTTTGATGTTTTTTTTTTTTTGAGATATTGTTGACTTTTGTTTTAAAGGGAGCATAAGTGACTTTACCAATCAAATCATGGAAGTTTTTGTTGATAAAATAATGATTGAAAGTTATATTATAATATTAAAATTGTAAGTATATATATATATATATCTATAAACATTAGAGGTGTTAAGTAGAGAGAAAAGAGATAGAATTGTAGAAATAATGCAATTAATAGTGAAGTGATGGAAATTGTGTAAGAAAGAGAAGTGACATGATAGAGAATGATAGTGTCTAATCAAATACAAATTTTGGCCAAAAATTAAGCTTTTTGTTGACCAAAATTATTTAAGCCAAACACAAATTGGTGGGAAATTTGGGCCAAAACATGGCCAAAATAAAACCAAACATAGCCTATAGTTTTTCCTACAAATTATTAAAATCTAAATCGCTATTTATCTATAAGCTAACTCTTATATTACTCATTTATTAGTTATATTATTATATATGCCTGAAAATTTACCAACCTAAACCACACATAAATCTCAAAGACTCCACTTCTCTTCTTGTCCAAACAAATTATATTATAGTGTAAAAACTTCAAAGATTCCCCTAAAATACATTTTAAAAATAATTTCATTATTATGTGAATTAGATGTCATTAAGGGACCATATCATTAATCAATAAATAAATAAATAAAGGAAAGGAAAAAATATATGTTGACAAATCTGTCTGGAACCATCCCAAGTTTGGTTGTATATGTCTTCAAAGTTGAAACTCTATTTAGTAAATAATACTCGTCTGTTATCTTAATATTTCATGAAACTCTATTTTTTCGTTAAAAATAAGTGTACTTTTCATATTTTTGTATCTTTATTAACATGCTAATATGTTTAATAATCAATACTTTTCAAATTAAGAAGATACTGAAAAGGTAATACAAGCATTACTCTATTCCTAAAGCCCAAAGTTTTGTAATGGGCCTGAATTATTTAAAGAGCCAAGGCCCAGCCCAATTGTTCAAAAGATAGATAAAACCCAAACTCATTTGAGAGCCAACGAGAGAGACGATGAAGTCCACACAATCCAGTAGCTTCACAACTCTGTCTTCCATATTTGAACCTGTCTTCAAATTCGGGTCGACCCGTTTTCTGCTCCACCACCAACATTCAACCAAAATGGTATAATTGGGCCAAAAACCAGGGCACCTCAGAGGGGGCCCACCTTCTTAAATCTCACAGAGAGCTCAAATACCATTTCCAACCCAAATAGTAATTTTGCACCAAATTAGTGCAACTAAAGTAAATTTATTCGAACCTAAAACGCTATTCACTTCCCCCCATATTTCTGATTATTCCTTTCTTTCATTTTTTTTTATAATATTACAATCTTTCACAAATAAAATCCAAAACTTTTACGTATGGTACATTCACGTAAAAAAATATAATTTATTTAAAAAATTCACAAAAAATAACAATATTTTATTATTAAATAATTAAAAATTATATATATTGCATTTCAATATTTCAAAAATTAATTGACAACAATATAAATTATTTAATTAATAATTAAATTATTAAAATTGAAATTTATTATTTTAAAAGTTTTTATTTATAATTTAATTATAAACTAAATTAATGCATAATTTAATAAAATATAATCAATAGAATATAATAATAACTAATTAAATTTTTAAGAGCTAAATCGAAAGCAATTTAAACTTCATATAAGAGACTAACTTGAAAACCTTTTTCAAAATCAAAGGACCAAACAGCAAAACAAAAAAAAACAGAAAATAGAAAGAGCTACGCCAAAATTGGCGCTGGGTAGACCCACCCTAATAATAACGTGGGTTGGAGATGCTCGATTATATCTAACTAGTTGATAATAAATATAGCCCAGAATGAGTTAAAAGTACGCTAAATTCGGTTCAAGTATATGCCAACCCTTTTGACAATGAATACATATTTCACAAGGTGTCTTACATGA
This sequence comes from Verbascum thapsus, assembly GCA_963669365.1. NCBI lineage: Eukaryota > Viridiplantae > Streptophyta > Magnoliopsida > Lamiales > Scrophulariaceae > Verbascum > Verbascum thapsus. Next base: position 12,063,963 of record OY770116.1, read on the forward strand.
TAAAACACTTACACAGAAAACTCTGTTCTTGTTCTTCTCACCTTATTGAATCTGCTAAAGTGCTTAAACTTATCAGCCAATGTACACAAACACCATCACTTCAGCTATTCCTCACAATTTCACTTTTAAACTCAAGGATGTTGGCAAAAGCTAATCTGTAACAGCAGAAATAAACTACAAAGAAGATACTTCAGACGTTATTTACAGAACGAACCGTGTAAAACAACTAGTTTTTGATATCCTTTGATGGATAAATCCCATATTCTCATAATCTGTCTTGCAAGTTTCCAGGGCCCGGTAAAAGTTGATCTTTTGATCACACCTACATTTAGGTGTTGATGAGCATAATCTCGAAATTGTTTTTTCTCTATGATGCTCTTCGCCACTGACTCTTGCCTTTCTTTTGAGGCAGTTTGAAGGGACTCCAGCTTTTCCTGCGTTTGGAGGATTCACAAAATAGTCCTGATGCTAAGGCTTGCTGGAGCCACAATTCGAATTCATCCTCTTCGTCAGTCATCTCAGCATCTAGATCCCATGGATACCTACTTGAGTGAGAATGAGATCTCTGAGTTGATTTCTCTAATCCAACCATATTTACATGGAAACTCGGCCGATGGGTGTTTGGTCTACAAGCCATCCCCTGTTTTAACAAGGTAAAGCTCTGTCGGAGTTAGCGAAAAACAGTAGAAATTTCGATTTTCTTATTTGGCATGTCAAAACACAAATATACAACGACAATACAAAGATCATGGAACCCCGATTCCTGGATCAATTGACCACCACCGATAAAATTCGACTTATTTCATTTTTTCTGTGAGCATGTATGTAATGCAAATTTGGTTGGTTTCAATTGAATTTTGCGCCAATGCTTGACCAAATTTACGGTTGTCCAGAAGAAAAAGTTCTGTGAGCTGACAAATTTGCTTAATGAAACATTATACTTTGATATAATTCAATAGCACAAGTTTTTAATCTAGGATTAAATCCAATATAACTGAAATCATGGATAAAAGACAATTACATCGTGATGGGAGTGCTTAATTACTTATAATTATGGGACAATAACATTCCCCCCATATATTCTAACTACCATGAGCCCCGGAGGTTTTTCAAATTATCATGACACTCCGTCAAATTCTAATACCACGAATATCAGATGGTGACACTGTAATCTGTTTGAATTTGTATGTTTTTACTAACAAAGGAAGCTATAGCACTTCCCTAACCTCGAGGTGCTTTTTGCAAATAGGGTTTCACATAGCATTAATGTGTTGCCTACGAACTTACCGTATATTGTTCCTATAGTCTATAGGAATTACATTCAGACTTCTTAAAAAAGCGTAAAAGTAGTGATCACCAATATCATAACCAGGCAAAAGTCGAAGTTAAAGAATAATAGGTAAGACCCGAGAACAACTATAAAGAACTATTAAGGGTTTCAGTCAGTTAAATCTACAAAACTGACGAATAGCTTCACCGGCACAATATACATGATTTGGAACAAGTAATAATTAGTAGACTGACCTGACATATAGCCCACTCCGACACATCAAAGATCCTGCTTTCAGCACATACAAAAGCACGAGGTATTTCCACCTATTATATGACATACATAACATATTTTTTTAGGGTCCCAAAGAAAGAGAATGAGATCTTACCAAAAGCAAATTCAAAAATATTTAGAAACAAAATATGTTTTATGAATTACAACAAAACTGCATTCAAAAGTATGCTATGCATAAACAAATGGATAATATAATAAAACCAACTAAAAAATTCCAAAAATTACAGGGCCAAACAAATAATATATTTGTTGAATTCATGAACAGAACCTCAACCGATAGGGCTAAACAAATAATGAATGCGACAAAACCAACTCAATAATGAGATTAATCAACAATGTCAGAAGAATACAGAATGACCTTCAAACTTGTATACCTTTTGAGGGCAGTCAAACACCAGTGAGCCTTTGTATTCTACCCAGCCATCGCCATCTTTAGCTTGATGATACTGACAGCAATCCTGTATTCCGGAAAATCATAATCATTTTGTCTACATACAAAGAAAAAAGCCAAAATATTCCGTGCTTTAAAGAGAGTAATCACACCTGACACCATCTTGCTTTGGCCTTGGTTCTATTGGTACAAACCCAGACGTGTGAATTACCACACTTTGTGCACTGTATGCGCCTCGACTCATCAGAGCAAAAGTCAGTGGACTGCTGTATCATGAATGTAAATATGGTCAACCTTCTAAGTTCATATCTCGCCATACAACAAAGTAAGCTATAATTCTCGTATTCCTCTTTCTCTTTTATCAGTAACATAGCCATAATTTTATGCAACCAAGAAACTAATAATAATCGGGAACAAAGGAAAAAAAATAGATAAAAACATCCCTCCATGTTTTCAGAAATAAATGCATTTTTCCTTGGAAAGTCACAGACAAAAGTGTCATGACAAACAATCATAACATATAATACAAAAATGTGCGATACAGGTTTTGGAAGTGTTTTGAAGCATATTCACGGAAAATCTCTAGCACAATCACTGCAAATAATAATTTCCTTATGCTCAGTCATCAAGCTTTTATACACTCATGTCCTTCATTTATGTGAGATATATGCAAAAAGCATGACCACTTAATAAAATGGCTTGCAGTATTAGGTATTAAATATAGGTTTCAATGTAGAATTTGGGGCAGGAAATTTTAGGGATATTTTGAATTCAATTATAAACAAGTCATGGAAATCTATAGAATAATTGGAATTTTTGACTGAAACTTTGGATATATTTAATTAACACAATGATATATCTTTTACATTAATAATATTATTTTTATGAAATATATAGTGAGGTTTGTTAATTATAATGATTAAATTTTGTTGAAAAAATATATAATAAGTTGAATTTTATAATTAACTAATGATTGGATCTCATGTGCACTCAATCAAAGTAAAGCAAAAGGATATACAATTTCAATCAAATGTAACATTCAAAATCATAACACAATTTTTAGGAGGATCAAATATGTAAGATCTCAAAAAAATAACAAGAATAATAAAATTAAGCTTTACATAATTAAATAAAAAGTTCCATATTTTTAAAAACTGTAGATGATTTAGTATTATTAAACTTCGAGAAATTTCGGGTTTCTGTTGAAATTTCAGTTGATATTTGCGAAATAATTCTATTGTTATTTGAATTTTTGGAAAATTTCGAATTGAAATTTTGGTAGATATTCAGCAAAATATGATTCAGAGTGAAATTTTAATTAGGGGGCACTATGAAACTCAAATTTCGACCGGAAATTCGGTGTTTCGATGGAAATTAAAGACCATGCGTACAAGTACCTGATAAGAAGTGCTAGCTGATTTTTGAAGCACACATTTGGATTTTTCCTTTCTAAGTTGCTCATCATAATCCCTCTTCTTCACAGCATCCGAAAGAACCTGGCCTTAAAACCAACATCAGCAGCCATTGAATAGCCACAATTCCATCCAATAGCCAACAAAAGGAAAAATAAGTACCTCATATGCACATTGAAGTTTCTTAAACGATTCACTTGCCAGCGGACTTCCCATGTTTTTGTCAGGGTGCACAAGCATGGCCTGGAAAATGCAAAGGAGGGTATACTAAACACATATACAGCAAGATATACTAAACAAGAGATACAGCAATGAAATTGAGAAGATAATGATGCTATAGTTTTCATCCATGTGAGATACCTATCAGACCGTTGATGATGAAATTAAATTAAACTCCAGGAAATACAGACAGAGTGTCCTATGTACTAATATGAATAGGCAGAGGCTCCTAACTAAATCTCTCAATTTATCCTGGGCTTTTCTCATACAATCGATTTGCATTTTAAAACCGATTTATGAAATGTAATTTATAATATCAGCCCAATGAGATCCTAAACTAAAAAGAAATAAGTTCCCTAAAAAAAGGAACAAGAAGCATTTGCTCAACATGGTAAATATGTCATTTTACAGCTACTAGAACAAAATACATGCAGGCACATTAAAGCATGAGATGCACAAACAAGGAAATCAAAAATAAAATGGAGAATTTTAGTTCTATTTTTAACTTGCATACCTTTTTTCTGCCCGAACTGATTGCTTGTTGTTGTCGTTTTCTAGATTTCAATTTTAGTTTAGTAGTATTGTAGTCTAATCCAAAACAATTCCATTTGAAAATATTGAGTATGTGGCCATCCCTCAAACTATAAAAGAATGTTGCCTAATAAATGCAGCATTAAATAGTTGCTTAGTAAAAATTTGGTTACTTAAGCTATATGATTTATTTTTTGTAATTACTACTTAAATCATATATTTCTAATAGCTAATTATTTATTTTTCTTTGTTACTGTTACTCTTATATTGTCAGCATTATCCAGATATTAGTAGTTACTCGATTTATTTCAATCGTATACAATATAATTAAATGTACATTTCTTGCAACTCTTTAACTAACTTTCACTCTTAATGAGTTACTCTTCTGCTAAATATGTATTTTGAGCTAATATCTACCTGTTTATATGGTATTTTCAGTTAGCAATTTAACTTCATGTAAGATAGTATCCCATGTTTGATACTGAAGCTTGGCATAAAGGTCTATTATTTTTCATTAGTTTGAATTCCCATTATTGTCCATATATTGTTAAATACTGGATTAATTTAAGATCAATAAAAATATTACAATTGAGTAGATATATATATACACATCCAACTAGAGAAAATTAGAGAATTACTGGCATTGCATTGTTGATCAAAAACTATTATATCCACTCACTAGACCCCAATTACTCTATAGAATAAAGGAACTTACCGCACTTGATCCTCAGGTTCTTCAACAATTCTTCATTTCTAAATTGTTTCTCATTAAACTAATTGTAATGAATTGAGTAGCTATAATAATTTTCAAGCAACATGCAGGGCCTTATGATCCATATATATTGTTTGCTTATCCATCCTTAAGTATGAATTTGTATTGAAGCGTTTATATTTTACCCCATATTCTTAGTGATGAACTATTCTCTGTGAATCATGAATCCATACTGCTCTACATATCAGTATTTTGAAGTACTAAGACATTTAAGAAAAACATATCTTCCAACTCATTTCACCCATAATATACTGCAATTAAGATTTTCAAGGACATAAATAACAAGAATGTTCCTCAACTTGTGCTAGTCCTAAATAAATTATTAACTTTTGTGAAGTGATTTAGCTAATTGAATTTCAAGAAACTGAGTTTTAAACCAGCATGCATGAAAGGTATATTTTTAAAAAAAACATTTGCATATGTGAAATTGGCTAGCGCACCTTTTTGTGGTATTCCTTCTTCAACAACACGGGGTCAATTTTCTTTTGACGTGGAAATCCAAGTGCCTCATAGTGATTGCCAGTACTTAAAATTCTTTCCATCTCAATTATGGAATTTGCATCTTCTTTGACTACTTTCTTAGCATCAGATTCAATTGGCTTTTCGACAAACGATGAAGTACTAGCAGGATTGGTGGCTGATTTACATGAATGCAACTTCTCTTTTTCTTCTTTAACTTCTTCTTCAGTAGGGGCAGAATACTCACACTCAGTGGAAAAATCATCTTCTGTGAATGGATCACATCCTTTATGTTCCTCAAAGTGTGTATTTTCACTCAAACTATCGCACCATTTGATCAAGTAGTTGAATAAGTCGTTTGATAGGAAAGCAAGGTTAACCGCAAGAAAAACTCCAAGCCATCCTATTTGAACTTTAACATAATACATAGCATATAGGGTTGCCATAAACACCACAAGCCCCGCATGATTTAATGAAAATAGATAACCTGCACCAAAATTTTGCTATTATTAACAGGTTCAGTAAAAAAAAAAAGACAGGACCAGGAAAATAAAGGGAAAACATGGCTCAGAGAAACACTGTACAACTTAGGGATAAGCATAGAATTCCACGTCAACATTAATTGAATTCAAAAGACATGAAGAGAATCAAGACATACCACCAACTATGAACAAGGTACCCGTTATCCAAAAGTTTGCATACATCCACAAAATTAGAATGGCAAACAACCCCACAATAAAAATTCCAGGAGTGTAGCCCAAATACTGAACAGCAATTCCGGCTGCTCCCTGAAAACACATTTGAAATAATTAGAGCATTAACAAAAGGTGCTGCCGAAGAAAGTCTCAAAGAATTTTGACAAATTCTTATTAATAACAGAATTAATTTTTGCATTCATCAGATTACATCTTTTACCACAAGTTTCAAGAAAGAGAAAGTGAACAAACAAACGTCTAACAGAATAGTCCATAAATTCACGAATGAAGCACCCACTCAATGAGGACGCATAGCATCTATTCTGAAGTGAATCAGATGTGTCACATGAATGCAGTACATGACACATGTCAGCTAATAAAGGTACCATGCAAAAACACATGGTAGATAATGAAGCATAAGAGCAAACATCCATATAATGTTTTCAGTAATGGAGCAAAACAGTCGAACATCTTTCTTTGCATGATGATTACTGTGCTTTTCATAGTATCAGTATTCTCCATCCAGATTGTCCATGGTTCAGCCAAGTAAAACAGTTCTATTTGGAACATATTTTTGCAAGAGTCATGCTTCTGGAGTTCTTTAGTACTGTATATTCTCCTATTTCGCAATAGAACCATATGTTCCTCTGAAGAGCAAAAGAGAGGTAGATTCCAAACAGATCCGAAATACCACAAACATTATGGAGCCATGCCCTCTGAGATAACCATAATTACAATGATTCTGAACTGTTTGTAATATAGCAAGAACATTTTTATTTAAAACGATGAGCAACATGCTTCCCATGGTAAACAATAAATCTTTACAAATAAAAAACATATAAGCTGCACAAGCAACATTCAGTCATAACGAAGATAATTACTGACATTTCTAATAACTGCTCGAGCAATTTTCTCTCTTCTATTTTTTTCTGTTTCTTTTTTTGGTTGGGCTGAGGGGTAGGGGCCTCTATCCAAATCAATTTTACTCAAGGTAGACTGTAGAATGAAACTGTTGCTTCAGTATCTAATACTAGACCATGTCAATATAACTCCATTCACATTATCCAAAAGTCAGATACTATTTTCCATCATCCACAATATCAGATCTGAAACATCATGCTCAAGAGTACTCGGTCCAAGATGTGATATTAACATAAAAATCAATCAATAAGATCCTATAATGCCAGATGGAAAGAAAAAAAGCAGCAATAAACCAAGTAAAACAGCACAAACTAGCATGCTAGTTGCTACACATAATATTCAGTAAGGCTCAGAGGCATACCATACTAAGAAGCACATAAAGAAGGCATGCCATTGATGTCAAGCTCAAAAAGCAACTCCACATAATGACAAGCAGAGCTGCCGATCCCAGCCCCACAAACGACTTGAAGCCAGTAAATAAACAGTTTTTCCAATAGACAAGCAAGAACAAGAGACCTCTTCCAAATTTCGCACACCCACAGCAAACCATCGGCCAATGCCGCTCCATAGAAATCCCAATCTTGTCCCTTAACCAGCTCACAATAGTCCTTGCTATAGAGTAAGCGTTTTTCGATTGCAACCATTTCAAACCTTGATTGAACAACCCGATATCCTCCATCACCGAACAAAGCATTAAATATTGGCTAAAGAACAGTTAACTAACTACAAACACCCAATCCCAGACAACAAAATTTAGTCTTTGTTCCATATTCCAAAAACCCTGCTATAAATGGCCTTCTAAGCTCATCCCCAATAACTTTCTACTCCAAATGTAGCACCAGGGGTCCTATGATTTACAAACTAATCCCTAAATCTAACTCAATTTCCACTATTTTCAGCCAAGATAAGCAATCTCAGTTGTGAATTCAGCGTCTAGTTGCCATAAAACTTGGGGAAAATATATCCGGAATATTCCTTCTCCACACAGTTAAAGCTAGAAATTCATGAAACTCACAGTTGAATAACTGGGTAAGAACAACCTAAAACTAAAACAATATAAATTGCTTCACATGTACGCCTTGCAAAAAGGAAAAAAAACTAAATAAATGAACTCACAGAATATTTTTCACTTTTTTGACCAACCCCAATAATCCCCTCAAAAAGACCCAAAGAAATGCCGAAATGAAAGAGCATCAAACATACCAAATCGCATACGGAAAAAATTCCAAACAGAGAAGAGAAATTGACAGTAGAACGGGCGTAAACCCTGAGCTAGAATGTGGATGAAATTCTTTATAAACTTTTGAGATAATGGGGGGTGTGAAATGAAAAAACCCTAGGCTTATTTTCTTTTTCTTTTTTTCAGGGAATGCCTGTGAAGTGAAAAAGAAAGTAGAGAAAAGATTAAAAAAGTTTCAAAAAGGGGTTTTCATGAGTGAGACAAGCAGTGATTATGACAGAGAAAATGAAGCAGCATTTTGATAAGAGAGAGAGAGTGGGGAATTTAGGCCCTAATTGGATGGACACCTTTATCCAAAAAAAATTGTTTTAGAGAAAAAATATCCGAAAAAATCATTTGGTTGGCATGTCATAAGAATTTTCTTATAAAAAATCTCTCAAAATCATAAATAATTTGAACAAAATTTTTCAAAGAATTGAGTAAAATTGAATTTTTACTATTCATGATTTGACAGTTCATACCATCAATTAAAATGGTTTTTTCGTCTATTTTCCAAAGCCAAAAAAATAAATAAATTACATATTCTAATGTAAAATAACGTAATGTTTAAAATGAGATCCGTTGTGACTATTTTTCGACGTCTAAATCAAAGATTTTGACTAAAAATACTTAATATAAATTATAATTAAATACCAACATAAATAAAATTCTCACAACAAAAAAAATATCACATCAACTACAATCATTACTTATTTTTCTCTTAAAAAACTAATCTAAACTCAATTTCCAAACCTCATTTCTTATCTTTCAAATAATATTTTCTTATTTTTATCATGAAAAAAAAAAATTTGAGACGAGTATTCCAACCAATTGGGTTAGGTCTGATTTTTGAAGGTCTTGTGATGATCATTACAATTTACAAAAATATTGTTATGTGACCAAAAATATTATAGATATTATTGTTTATGATATGATATTTTATATTTATATATATTGTGAGTTTGGAATGAAATATTTGCTATAAATATTTTATAGAAATTTAATCCACCCCTTATGTTAATAGTGTTTTTTTTTTTTTTGATAAATTGTCCAAATTTGTGCTTTTTTTAAATCTAATCATAGATATTAATTTTTGATGAGATCTTTAATATCAAATGAAAATGTGCCACTAAAAATTACTCGAGATTTAAATCTTAATTTTGTTGGATTAGGGCCGAGTCAATAGAGGTTACTAGTTTGATTGGTGGGGCCCACTTACCCTTAATTTTATACATTTAAGTTATTTTCAATAATAAGTATATATCTTAGTCCATGAGACCAAATAATATTTGCATTTTTAGAAGGTGAAATTTGCTTTGCTTCCGCAGCCAAAGGTTGACTGCGCCATAGAATGTTCAATCGTTTTTCTAATACGTAGTGTCAAATTAAAATATTAGACTTTATTTTAAAAGTAATCTATTGAAATTCTATTTGAATAAATTAAGATTGTGAAGTTTTTAACAATAATGACTCCTTGACAACCTTCTATTAATAAAGGTTTGATTAAATTTAAAAGAATAAGTCAAAATCTTCCAACTTCTTTGAAGGCATATCAAATCTAAACATTCTATTTCGTAATTTTATAAATTAGTTCTATTTATTTAAACCAACACCTTACAAACATTTTAATTAACTTTGTTTATTTAGTTACCCTCCTAATATTATATTGTCCAAATGCATCATTAGGATAGATAGTATTTCTCTTTTTCCATGATGATGATTGATGACAACTCTAACATGACTTCTTAAATCATCTCTAAAACTAAATAGTAATTTTGCACAAAATTAATGCAGAAATTGCACCAAATTACTGCAACTATAATATTTACTTCAACCCAAAACATTACTCATTGCACCAAAAAAAATATTTCAGAATATTCATTTCTCCTAACTATTTTATAATTTTATAATTTTTTACAAATAAAACTTAAAACTTTTATGTGTTGTGGATTTTTCAAAGAAAATATACTTTATTGATAAAATTCACATATATAAAAATATTTTATTATTAAATAATTATAAATTATACTAATTGCGTTTCGATATTTTAAAAATTAATTAACAACTACATAAATTGAAATTTAATAAACTGGAATTAATTGAATGAAATATAGTCGATAGGATGTAATTATAACCAAATAAATTTTAATAGTTAAACTGAAAATAATTCAAATTTCATAAAATTATATGAGGTTAAATTTAAAAAAAAATTGAAATCCAAAAGGATAAAAGTGAAAAATACAATAAAAAAAAAAGAAAAAGGGCTTTGTTGCTCGTCAAAAATGGCGCATCACTGTTTGTTGCGCTATTTCTAGCGCAACAAATACCCAACCCAGTACCAAAAAATCTCCCCTAACGCTATTATAGCATTGAGTTTGAGATGCACTTATATTGAGTCTTGGATACGTAAGTTTGTCTATTCATATAACAACTGGTTAAGGACATATTTGAGGTTTCCTCAACCTAAATTTGTTTCTTAGGATTTAGCTAACGATGAATCGAGCATTTGAAAAATGGTGAAACCCAATGGTAGAGCATTGCCAATGCATGGTGAGTTCGGAACCATGCTAACGGGTGGCCATGACAATTTTATTATGTGCAAAATATTCTCGATGAATATTTTAAAATTAGAAAATATTGTATATTAGATATTTACTGGGTGCTAATAGTTGAAAGTGAATTACAAATAGTTGAAAAGGTCAAAAAAACTAACTAGGGGAAGTAACATCATAATAATTGAAAAAAATAAATTGCTAGTGAAAAAGGACTAAGAGAGTGTTTGGCTAAACTTATTTAAAACATCTTATAAGTTCTTACAACTTATAAGATGTTTTAAGAGCTTATAAGATGTTTGGCCTTATTTAAAAAATAAGCTCTCAAGTGTTTGGATAAAATAAGTCTATTGGACTTATAAGATGTTTTCAAATGTTATAAGAGAGAATTTGTGCAATAATAATAAAAAAAAAAATTGGAGAAGGATATTGTTAGAAAGGAGAAAATTAACTATGTTATTATGTCTTTTTAGGAATATAAACATCCCAAATCTAAGATTTTGAAATAAGTTGGGTTTGGCTAACTTATTTCTTATTTGCTTATAAGACCCAAACATTTTATTTTTGGGTCTTATAAGCTCTAATTAAAAAAAATTAGCCAAACACTTTTATAGAGCTTATGAGCTCTCAAACATCTTATAAGATGTTTAAAAGAGCTTATAAGCTTAGCCAAACACCCTCTAAGTCGAGTGAAACCAATTGACTATTGCGACAAATGTCATCCATTATAACATCGATTATATAATGTTGCTTTTATTGAATTTGTTGATTGAAATATATAGTCTTGATGATTGTAGTTCTACCAATATAATTAAAAAATAAATTAAATATCTGAATTTTTCAGTAAAAATGAAAATATGTTACGTGGGAGTTGAATATCTATTTCGTAATTCAATACTTGAAATTTAAGATATTTGAGTGCGAAATGCAATATATAATTCAAGAAACTTTAATGAAGTACAAAATAATGAATGTTATTGGCCTATCAAATTATTATAGTGGGTCCGAAGTGATTAAACATTCATATTTATATATATTTTAAATTTTAGTTACAACTAACCATAATGGCCTTAAAAATCAGGCTGTCAACAGCATAAATGAATTTGTCCTATATTAATCACAAAAAATAAATGTCAGACACTTGCTGAATCATCTTGTTTGGAATTTCAGCTAGATGTTTTATACCTTTGAAACAATACAGAATCAAATTATCTGAAAGAAAATTAGGTGGAATTGAATAATTATAAGACTTATTAATAGTTGACATTCACAAAACCCACATGTTTTAATTAATTCCAAGTAGGAAAGTTGTTACAAAAATATTGATAATTATGAATGAATGAATGAGAGAATGTTTCAATATTCTCTTTATTATGGTTCTCCACATAACTGGAATTTTAAAGGTTTAATAATCTTTTCATTAATTATTATTAGGACTGATTACAACATTCAATATTGTTAATTTGGATATAATTACCAAATTGAAGTATCATTTTAATTCTCCTAAGTTGAAAATTCTAAAAACAAAAAGAATAAGAATACGCTAGTTCTTGCCCCATATAAAAGTTCATTTTCATATAATACTGTATTTTTTTTTTCTTTTGGGGTCTGTACCAATTGTTACAAGTTATTTGCATCTACCCCTAACGTATTGTGATTTGGAAAGAATCTCCTTTTATTAATTAAAATTTGACAGTAATCACATTTACGCATAAAAAATGTATTTACTAGGAAAAAATTAATCTCACGAAGGTTTTTATTAAAATATTCTAACAAATAATTATAATTATTAAAAGAATAGGTAGTAGTAAACAACACAAAAAAACATAGCAAAAATGAACATTGATACGATCTCTAAATTATCAAATAATATGTAAAACATATTCAATTTATTGTGCAAAGTCATAGAAAGGTCCTTAAGTAAAGAGATTAAATGAAATCATTATTTAAATTTTAGATTGTTGTTTATTTCAATTGTCAATTTCTTTTAGACTTTTAGGCATTTCTTTTAGCGGAGGTTTTTGCCAAAGTGCAAAAATGGTAGTATATAAAATTTGTTCATATATCAAATTTTAATATATGGGGAGGTCTTTTTGCCAAAGCGTAATACATCTAAAGAAGGTGGATGAACATAACCTAGGTGATAGATACATAAGTAGACAAAGGGTATTTGTGAATATAAGTAATATTAAATACATGAAATGTCCTTGCCTTCTTTATTTTTTTTCATTATATTAATTTTGTAAGAACTAAAATATTTTGCACCTTTTAATTTTTAAAAGTTAATTATCACTTAAATGTGTTTAAGAATGCTAAAAAGATTATTAAATCACATAACAAAATATATAAAACTATCAATGTAATTCAAATGTTTTTCGTAACCTAAATAACTTTTAATTAAAAAATAAAATTGAAAATATGAAAGTTAGAACCCACAGATTATTTATATACCTAATTTATGTTAATTCAAATATGCTTCTTCCTAATCACTTCCTCCAATAATGCTACTTTAGTAGTATATGCAATTTAAAATAAAAATATTACGAAAAAGTACTTATACTTCTAAAATCACCATGCTTTTATTCTTAATTAAATAGATATAAAATTATTTTAAATTATAATATTTAAAAATATGACAATAATTTATTACTATCTGATAAACACAATGTTGTAATTTATTAAGAATAAGCTAAAAAAATAGGACAATTAATTTTCTTTCTTTCTTTATTGAAACATATCTTAATTGAAAAATAAATAACAACGATAAATCATTATAAATTATTTATTGTGAATGTTAATTTACTAAATATAATATAGAAAAAATAAAACTTTTTCATGCAAAAGATTGACATAAAAATAATAAAATAGTGTAACAAAATAAACATGATCAAAATAGTAGCACATTTTTTTTTTCATGAAACTATGTTTGTTTATGTTTTTGAAATTCAATTTCAAGATTTCAAATCACAAAATCTTAAATCTACTTAACACACCAAATTTTTATCTCAATTTCCTTTTTTCAACTTTACTTTTTCAATCTCCAATACTAACTACCTATCAATCAACACATCAATCATTTTACACATTCATCAATTACAATTAATATATACATTATTTTACACACTCATATATATATTTATTTATTTAAATAATCATTACAAAAACAACTAATTCAATCATTAAACATCAACCAATCATCACTGATTTGATACATTACAATTTTCAACATAATTCTAAAAACATAAACAAACACCAACCATTTTCACACGAATTTCGATGGTACGCCATTCCCGAAAAATTTTCAAAATTCTAACTTAAAAACATAAACAAACATAGCAGTGTTTGTATAAGGATAATTAATATTTTATAATAAAAGGATTCACAAATAAAAAGTTTATTCTTATTCTATTAAAGAGAAAAATCTATTGCTACATTTTTAATAAAATCTATTTTTTGTTCTGGACGACGGGGGAAACCCGTAGCCGCTATTTTTTGTTCTATTATTATGCATTGGGCTTTTTAGTATTTTATTAGCAAATATGATGAAAGTTCAAGACAATGAAGGATTTTCCCAATGTCTAAACATGAAATATAAATGTCAATTCCCATAAATTTAAGGGAGCTGGTTGATGCTTTCCCAAGAACATTCTAATGCCATTCCAACCCAACGGTATTATATAGCGCCATTTGATGAGTCAGAAATGGTGCAGAAAACAGTGCTACACCATTTTTGGTGCAGCAACAAAACCTTCTTTTCTTTTCTTTTTTGATATTTTTCAATTTAGTCCTTTTTGTTTTCAATCTAATCTTTGTAAGTTTTATTAAGTTTGAATTAATTTCAAAGTAGCCCTTATGGATTTAGTTAGTTATTAATTATATTATATTTTATTCAATTATGCATTAATTTTAATTTATAGTTAAATTATAAATAAAATTTTATAAATATATTTCATTATTAACTAGTTTAAATTGCTTTTAATTTAGTCCATAAAAATTTAATTAGTTATAAATCCTATGAGTTATATTTTATTCAACTCGTATAAAATGCATATTTTATAATTTGATTCTAAATAAAAAAAAATACGAAAACTTGTCTAATAATAATTTATTATTATTTTTATGAATTTTATTAACAAAGTATATTTTCTTGGGTGAAATGCATAATATGTAAAATTTTTGGGTTTTATTTATGAAGGATGGTAAGATTATAAAAGGATGGAAAAAATGAATATATTTTTTTTAATGCAATGAATAGTGTTATGGGTTGAAGTGAAATTACTATAGTTGAAGTAAATTGGTGCAAAATCACTATTTGGGTTTGAGACAGCCTAAACAACTATTTAGAATTCAAAAGAAAAAACCAACTCATTTATATCTATGTTCTTATTAATAATAATTATCAATTTCATTTCATAATATTCATTTTATTTAGTTTACAGAATCATATAGTATTACTTGTTAACCTAGAATAGTATTGGTTAATTTATTACTCATATAAATATATTTTCTCATAAATGATCATCAAAATTAAACTAATTTTATTATTTTGTATATTGTTAATAGATAATTATATGATATACAAAGATGTGTGTATATATTTTGATTATTTTTAAATAATCAGTATCAAACTATAGGTAATTTTTATATTTATTCCATTTAAAAAGAATTATTATAATTATTAATGATTATTAAAACCATCAAATTTAAAGGTTCAGAATACAGGTACCAGCATAATTTCAGTTCAAATAAAAAACTATTTTTCCTCGACTTGTTTCTCTTATTAAAATTAATCATCAATCATTTATTCTCATAAAATTGTTTAATTAAGTTCACCAATCCTTAAATTTATCAAATTAAATTAATATCATTTAATACTTACATAAAAAGATTTTCTATAATAAATTGATAATCATCAAATTTATACCAATTTGACTTTTTAATTTTACAGATTATAAATAAATAAATAAATTATGTAATGGTTTTATTTATGTTTTTTTCTTATCAACATCTATGCCAATTGCCAAATTGTGATTAAAATTTGTTATTATTATATTTGAGCTGTTATTTACACATATTGCTCAATTCAGACTTGTTGAATCAACATTGTGCACATGCAAGGACGGCCTGAAGGACTAATAGGAGCCCGTTCTCTCAAATTCATAACTCTGATTTTTTTATACTGAATGTACTAAATTCAGAATTCTTAATAATAAATAATTTTTTGTTAAAAATTGTATATTTATATATGTTTGTAATTATATTTAGCCCATTTAATTTTTTATATCAACTAATATTTTATTTATTTTAGATTTTTACATATGTTTGTCGTCTTCCCTACATAATAAGTATAATTTCTACTTTTCTTATTCTTTTTTCACGATCGATTTCTATAAAAGTAGAAGAAATTGATGGAACACGGGGATGATTGATATTTTTAATTTGCAAAGTTAAAAAGTTGGAAGTTACAAGCTTTAAGAGTAATTTGCACTTTGCACCCTGAAAAGAGGACTAATAGGCACTTTACACCTTAAAAAAGAAAAAAAATAGCACAACGCACCCTGCAATTGATTAAGTTTTGGCAAGTTGCACCCTATTTAATAATTTACTCAAAACCTCATCTCAATAAAGGTAATAATATTCAAAGAAAAACGAATCCCCTCTGTTCATGTCGTCTATCTAACTCTAGTGACTCGCTCATTTCCACTTCATCGTGATTCTTTCCACAAACTCTTGAAAATAATTAATTAGAAATGCATAAATTTTTTCATGAGTGAAGAGGATTTATCTTCTTTTTCGTCCAACACTAAAGATTTTATCATCATCAAAGTAATGCACAAGAACGAACCAATTTGCTGTCATAAAATGTGAACTAAATGAAACATCATCACCACAGTAAAATTAGATTTCCAAAAGGCTTAAAAACTTAAAACTGGGTCAAATGTATGTCACATAAAAATGAAAAAAGAATTACAGACAACATTTGAGATGCATTCTTCTACTTTTCAAAATAAGAAATTTGTAGACCACATTCAAAATGCAATTTTTCGTTTTCTAAATAAAAAAAATATAAAATTTTAGAATAGACATTTGAGAACTTTAGAAATGGAGAACTTTTAGTTTTCTTCATAATTGTATTATTTTGAGAACATTTTATTTATATTGCTAAAACCTCCATCAAAAGAGCATATAATATTTTTGATATAAGTGATTATTTTGCCTTTAGAAATTTATTTGTATTTTATGGATGATTTTGCTCTTTCAAAATAAAATTTTTGGTTGAAAAATTAAATAGAGTGCAAATTGCCAAAATTTAATCAATTTCAGGGTGCGCGTTGTGCTATTTTTTCCTTTTTAGGGTGCAAAGTGCCTATTACCCATTTTTTAATAATATTTTTTCAACTATTTAGATTTTGTTTATTTAATGTTTAGGATTCTTTTCCATTTTCTTTTTGAAGCTACATTTTTATATTAGGTATCAAAATATTGCTTATATATAATTTACTTAATATTCCACACTATATTTAATTATTTTAAAAAAATATCTCTGGCATGGAAAATTGCATAGAACATGTTTATATATCTAACATCTCCATTTCGCCCCCTCAACAAAAATACCGAGTTAGTATTTGTAAGGTAATGGATCCGATTTTTTTTTATCATCGCACCAAAATCATATTTATTTAGAATGTGCACGCCTTGAAAATTATTTGTAGTTGCCTTAAAATTCTTGTTTATAGAAGTTAAAACTAAATTTAAGACTTCAAATTTCAACTTGATCAATGTGGCCCAATTTTTTTTAAGAGTAGCAAATTCATGTGCATGGAAGATGACAAGTTATTACCATGGCCTTACAAATAGGACAATGATTGGTACACAATTGAGATTGGATGAAAATCTAATTGAAGCTTTGTTTTCAGGGTATTTTCTACACAATTCATTTGACTTTTAGTTATAGTTTGGTATTTTTTGGCCCTATTATTAATAACAGCAGCAAGTACAAATCACAAATGAAAATTATGGACTGATGCAAGAAGGTATGAATTTCCATACTAATGCGACCAAACCTTAGTTGGCATGAGATTTAAAGGAAATGCAGGAGAAGTCCCAAGAGAGCTGAGTACCGGAAAATACAACATAGGCAAGGAATGTCAAAACGCTTAATGCTACGTTAAAAAGAACTTCAATGCTATGGCTGATACATATAATTCAGAGTTTAAGGCCTGTTTGGATGACAGTTTTTAAAGTGTGTTTTTGTTTTTGCAAAATAAAAATATGAAAAAGGCGTTTGGTTGGGCTTGTTTCCACTTTCTGTTTTTGAAGAATAAAACCGCAAAATCTGCTATTTTGCAAAACATGTTTAATGTGTTTTAAAGTTTTACAGAACACATTTACACTCCAAACTAAAAATACACGGCATTTATCCCCTCATTGAAAAAAATATCTTTTATCTCTCCTTATTTCACTCCTCCTCTCATCAAAATACTCCTCCTTGCAAAGTGTTCCGGATTTATTTTTTTCCAAAATAGTCAACCAAACAGAATTTCAACATTATTTATACTGCAAAATTGTTTTGATAAAACTGTTCTACAAAACTATTTTGCAAAACATCAAAAACAAAAACAAATTCCATTGTCTTTTATTTTCAAATGTTTTGCGTAGATCGTTACACATAGTTGTTTGGCATATATTAGAAACATTCCATGTTGTAGATCAACTCAGGTATTTCCGATTCCAGGAAGGGGACCTGTGGAAGCAAGATTTCGAAGATGATCAACATTGTCAAATATTTGCATATATTTAACATCTAGAGCCACCCAAGCTTCTATTCCGTCGCCAAGTTTAGCGTCTATTAGCGCAACCCCATTCACAAATCCCGATTCCGTATCGTCATTAGCGTGTGCTGTACTACATCCACCTACCCATATCGGCTTTCCCCATCCGAAATCAATACCATAGAAACCAAATCCACACCAGCTTGTGATTGATAAAATGTCTGCTGGAACATCATCATCTGTACTTGTACTTGTACTTGTACCACACATCAGTTGTTGATTTTCAAAGTATCCTAACAACCCATCATCACCTTTCATCCTGTTAACATAATCTCCATCAATCTTTTTAATTGATTCCCTCATTTTCCTCACCAATACATCCAATCCCATCTCACCATTGTTGCTTATTGCAGGTGCCAACCCTACCAGATTCCCGAAACAATCTGGCGCTAACTGCGGTTGGGCTCGTCTTCTCAAGTTCACTGCCTGAACAATCATCGACTTTGAACTGTCATTTGCAAGACATGCAGCCATGAAACATTTCCACATCAGCGCCGACACAGCTTCCACCCGGGTTGGAACTAATGGAAACCCTAACAGTGATGAAGATGATATAACGTCGTTTTTGAGTTTTGATATCGCCAAGGAATCAAACATGTATCGCCTCATAATTGACTTCCCTATTCTGTAAATACCTCTAACGGGACAGGATTCAGTATTCATTTCATGTTTATATGGGAAGAGAGATTGAGCAATGTAATTAGGGCTTACAACTGCTGCATCAGTATGCCGAGCTGTTTCAGCCCATGACCTGAGAAAATTTGCCAATGTCATTGCATCAGCTACCGCATGGCAGAAAACTGCAGCAATCACAATTCCACTGCAATCGAAATAGTTTAGTTGAATCATTAAAACACTGTCGTTAGGACCCATCTTTCCGTCTGTGGTTACTTCACATGGGAACAGACAATTACTGCGCAATTGATTGTCATTTCTTTCAAGAAGATCTGATAGCTTATGCCCTTTAATTTCAGCAACCACAAATGGGACCCCTTCGTCGTTGCAGTCAATCGATGAAACATCTTCTTTCAATCTCCCGGCTAATGGATAAAATCGAGTCAAAATAGAAGAAAGTGAACGTTTAAGAATTTCTGTAGTTTCAAAAGTAGTGCAAGAATTATTGGATGGTAAATAGAGGATAATTGGGATAAGTCTAGGTAACATAATCTGATCAAGCATAGAACGTTGGTAGGTTTTTAGGTGATGAGGTGTTGGAGAAGATGGCCTCACTTTCTCATTCGAAATTATTTCGGCAATAATTTCCATGATGAAAATTTTGTTTAGGGAAGGTGGAAAGTTTCACATTTTATAGAATTTCTGCTATCTTGATGTTGCATTCTATATCAATATCCATCTATATCTATACTTCTATAAAAATATAAATAATTTTTAGGCTTTATTTGTTTATGTTTACAAATCTCATTTTCAAGTTTTTAAGTTCCAAAATTCAAACTAAACTAACACACCAAATTTTCATCCAAATTTACCATTTTCTCAACTCTACCTTTTCAATTCACTATATAATTACCTATTGTTAAAATATACATTATATTTTACGCTTTTAGTGTTAGCTGTTAATGCGCTTTTCCTTATGCGCTTTAGTTAGTGCTCTGTTTTCCCCCACATATATATATTGAAGTTTCTTCTGTATTTCATAAGAACAATTGATTTCAGATTAATATACAAAATTCATCTTCCCTGTTCGCTTATGCTTTTCTACATGGCACCAGAGCCATATTTGGGGAATTAATTCCGCTGTGCATTTTTCTACTGTTCTTCTGTTCTGAGTTCTTGCATCGATGGCTGAAACCAAAGAATCGAAAGAGACTTCATCAGGAGCGATGATTTCATCAGTCACGAAGGTTGATTTTTTCGATCCGCTCTACATATCACCCTCAGATACTCCCAATCTTGAATTGGTGACTGAAACCCTAAAAGGCTGTGACAACTACAAAGTGTGGAGCAGAGAGATGCGAGTTGCCCTAGAAGCCAAGAACAAATTAGGGTTTGTAACGGGCGAATGTGTAAATCCGGGCGAAGATTCTCCTAATTTTTTCCTTTGGAAGCGCTGTAATGCGCTCATTAAATCTTGGATAACACGATCCATATCAAGAGAATTGGTTCATGGCGTCGTATATTGTGACACGGCGGCATCAATTTGGAAGGATTTAAAAGAGCGATTCGACAAAACAAATGGCGCAAGAATGTATTCTCTATATCGCCAAATCAACACCCTTACACAAGGTCCGAGCTCTGTAACTGAATATTACTCTAAATTGCGCCAACTATGGGACGAATACGAGTCCTTGATTCCAGTTCCGTCTACAGTGGTCACAAGAGAATATACAGAGTTTACCCAACAATTGAAGATGATGACTTTTTTAATGGGACTTAACGAATGCTACTGTCATATACGGTCCCAAATCTTGATGATGCTCCCGCTTCCTTCCCACAGTCAAGCCTTCTCAATTATCTGTAATGAAGAAGGACAACGAGGCATTGGTGTAGGATCCCTCAATCAAGAACCTACTGCACTGATATCTCACATGAATTCCCACAATTCCAATCCACCTGATAAAAGTTTATTAAAGTGTGATGTGTGCAATCTTAGTGGGCACACAAAAGAAACGTGCTACCGGATCATTGGCTATCCCCCTAACAGAGGTAGGGGGAGAAGAGGCGGAAGAAGGAATCAATGGGGAAGAAATCAACAAGGAAGGGGGAGAGGAGACTCAGGTGACTTCAATGTCAACACATCAACAGGAGGCTATAATGGCGCTTCTGAAACAGGACATGAAAACACTGAAGGAAAATCAGGAGTTATGCCCACTTTCACTGCCCAGCAATATCAACAATTGCTGAAGCTTATTGGAAAAGCAGGAGATGAGGGCAATCCATCCAATTCCAGTGTCAACCTTGCAGGTATATGTGTCAATCTTTCCATTGAAAATATTTGTTCTAAAAATTGTTGGATAATTGACACAGGAGCGAATCAACATATTACATGCCATTATAATCTTCTTGATCATAATATTGTTGAATGTGACAAACCTACATATGTTAAACTCCCTAATGGTACTGTAAGTAAGGTGACTTACACTGGACATGTGACCTTAAATAAAAACCTTACCCTTAAGAATGTTTTATATGTCCCTGGATTCAAATATAATCTAATGTCAGTTTCTAAACTTCTTCATGACCATAATTGTGGGGTTTGGTTCTATCCTAGTTTTTGTTTGATACAGGAACTCCAGAGTGGGTTGACAAGGGGCACTGGTGAGCTATGCAATGGACTTTACTACCTTAAGACTGACACCTATTGTAATCAGTCTATTGTTGAAACTAGTTTGTGTAATAGGGCTACCTTTTTACATAATAGTCAAACCTGTAATCTAGATAAAACCTCCTTATGGCACTATAGAATGGGGCATATGTCTTTTGCTAGAATGAATTGGTTACCACAATTACAGTGTAATAATAAAATCAGTTTGAATAAAATGTTTTGCCCTGTTTGTCCCCTTGCCAAACAAACCAGGAATACTTTTCCTGTTAGTAGCTCTAAAACCACTAGTGTCTTTCAATTAGTTCATGTTGATATTTGGGGCCCCTATAAGGATCCAACCTACAATCAAGAAAGATATTTTCTGACTTTAGTTGACGATCACTCTAGATATTGTTGGGTTTACCTTATGAAATTCAAATCTGATGTGGTGCACTTACTTAAAGATTTTATTACTTTTGTTCAAAATCAGTATGACACAAACATAAAAATTATTAGAACTGATAATGCGTGGGATTTTTTTAGTCATGAATGCACACATCTATTCACATCTGTTGGCATTTTACATCAAAGCTCATGTGTGTATACCCCCCAACAAAATGGGGTCGTTGAACGAAAGCATAGGCATATTCTGAATGTTGCTAGGGCTTTAAAATTTCACTCTAAAATACCCATTAAATATTGGGGAGATTGTGTTGTTACTGCAGTGTACCTGATTAATAGAACTCCCACTAATCTATTAAATGGTGAAACTCCGTATTTTGTTTTAAATGGTAAAATTCCTGAATATGATCACTTGCGTGTTTTTGGTTGTTTAGCCTATGTTAAAATCTTACCCAATCAAGATAAATTTCATGAAAAGAGTAAACCGTGTGTGTTCATTGGTTATTCTTATACTCAAAAAGGATATAAACTTTTAAGTCTTGAAGATCAGAGGTTCATTATTTCACGCGATGTTGTGTTTCATGAAAACATTCTGCCTTTCAGCTTAGAAAATACTTCTGTATCTCAAGACCACTTTATTTCTCATGATCAACACTTGTATGAGGAAGACCTTATTATCCCATATAAAAGTTCAACAGGTACTACAGATCATATTGCCCCTTTGAATGGTGAGATAGAGTTGGAAAATTCAGCTGGAAAAACAAATGATAATGGTGATACTAGTATACATGTTCCTAAAAATGTTGTTACCCAAGGTGTGAGAAGGTCCAATAGAGTAAGCAAACACCCTGCTTGGTATAATGACTATATTTTTCCTTCACTTACACCTACTGAAACCTCACAGGATTCTATGTCAACCCAACATCCTATCTCTAACTTTATTTCTTATGAATCTATGCCTACTGATCATCAAATATTTTTGTCCACTGTTGGAAATGAAATAATTCCTAGGAACTTTGCAGAAGCGTCTAAAGAACCTAAGTGGCAAAGTGCTATGCAAAAAGAAATTACAGCCCTTGAACTCAATAATACATGGAGTATTGTAGATTTACCTAATGGGAAGATACCTATTGGATGTAAATGGATTTACACTATTAAATATAAAAGTGATGGATCTATAGAAAGGTACAAAGCTAGGTTAGTGGCTAAGGGTTATTCTCAACAAGAGGGTATTGACTATTCAGAGACATTTGCTCCGGTTGCGAAACATGTAACTGTTAGGATAGTAATCTCTTTAGCAGCTAGCAATAATTGGCCTATCTATCAGTTGGATGTTACTAACGCTTTTTTGCAGGGAGATTTGAATGAAGAACTATATATGAGCATCCCCCTGGTTTTGGTAAGTTTGGTAAGCAGAAAGTATGTAAACTTAATAAGTCCTTATATGGTCTTAAACAAGCCCCACGTCAATGGAATAAAAAATTCTGTGAAGCCTTACATGATTATGGATTTTCTCAATCCAAATCTGATTATTCTTTATTTGTTAAATCTCAAGGGGGTGATATTATTGTTCTATTGGTATATGTGGATGACATACTTGTTACAGGAAATAATGTTTCTCTGATTGCTCAATGTAAAACATATTTGAGTAAAATTTTCCATATGAAGGACCTTGGCGAATTAAATTTTTTTTTAGGAATTGAAGTGATAAGGTCAAATAAAGGTTTGTGCTTAAATCAACGAAAATATGCTCTTGAGCTTTTGTCTGAAACAGGGATGTTAGGGTGTAAACCTGTAGCTACACCTATGGAACCAAATGTCAAATTAACTTCGCTAGAGTATGACCAGATAAATAATGTAAATTCTGATGACCCTTTGTTAACTGATATGGGGCAGTATCAACGAATCGTTGGTAAGTTGTTGTATCTTTGTCTTACTCGGCCTGATATTTGTTATTCTGTTCATGTTTTAACTCAGTTTATGCACAAGCCTAAACAATCTCATTTGGACGCTGCCTATAGGGTGTTAAAATATATCAAAGGGAAGCCTGGTCTTGGTTTATTTTTGTCCGCTACTAACAAACTGCAGGTCAAGGCATTCTGCGATTCGGATTGGGCGACATGTCCAATGACCAGGAAGTCAATCACGGGTTATGCTGTCATGCTTGGTGATTCTCTCATATCCTGGAAAACAAAGAAACAAAATGTGGTGTCTCGGTCGTCTACTGAAGCTGAATACCGTGCCATGGCAACTGTTACTTGTGAAGTTATTTGGGTTTTAGGAGTCTTACGAGATCTCGGAGTTCATCATCAGGGGCCTGCTCAAATTTTCAGTGATAGCAGTTCGGCAATACAGCTGGGAGATAATCCTGTTTTCCACGAGCGCACCAAACATATTGAAGTGGATTGCCACTTCATTCGTGAAAAGATCCAACAAGAAGTGGTTACTACTCATCATATTCCTATCAAACAACAACCGGTGGATATTCTTACAAAAGCTTTAGGAAGAGTCCAAGCTGATCACTTGTTGCAAAAATTGAGAATGTTAGATCTGTTTCAACCGCGTAATCAGCTTGAGGGGGCGTGTTAAAATATACATTATATTTTACGCTTTTAGTGTTAGCTGTTAATGCGCTTTTCCTTATGCGCTTTAGTTAGTGCTCTGTTTTCCCCCACATATATATATTGAAGTTTCTTCTGTATTTCATAAGAACAATTGATTTCAGATTAATATACAAAATTCATCTTCCCTGTTCGCTTATGCTTTTCTACACCTATCAATCATATGTACATCATTTCACACATTCACCAATCAAATCATTCATTATAATCGGGTAATTTGCACATTGCACCCCGAGAATAGGCTAATTAAGCAGTCTCCACTCTAAAATTACAAAAATTGCGGTCTCCACCCTGAAAATGCAATAAGTTTGGCACTTTGCACCCCAACCATATTTCAGCTGATTTCTTAATGGGAAAAATCGAAAAACGAAAAATAAGATTTCAAACAAATAATAATCTTCAAAATATAGACAATTATTAAAAATAGGCAAACCTTAGAATCACTTTTGCAGAACGAAAACGAGTGATCAAACTAGAAATTTTAGCCCGAAAAATCGTTTAATCCGAAGAAATTAACAACTTGACGGGGAATACATACCTAAAGATCATCAAAACATTAACTTTACCACTTCTTTTTATATAAATTGTTTCACTAAAAACACAGAACTAAAGTGCAGAAATAAAGATCTGCCCTTTAAAAAGTGGATAAAAAAACAGAGCATGAAGGATTTGCAACACTTAACATTGTCATCTATCAAATATTAATTTCTCTTCCAAAATTCAAAATACACTAAAATAATCCAGGATTCTCGTAAAATTCATGAAGAAAAATACAAACCCTTTTACACACAACTAGCAACAAGTCATACTTTCTATTCAAATAGTATAAATATATAAAACAGAGCAGTACGAACCCAACAAAACGAATAACAATTTTATAATAAAAGATTTGGAATAATTGTCTATATTTTGAAGATTTAATAATTGTCTATATTTTGAAGATTATTATTTGTTTGAAATTTTATTTTTCGTTTTTCGATTTTGCCCATCAAAAAATCAGCTGAAATATGGTTGGGGTGCAAAGTGCCGAACTTATTGCATTTTCAGGGTGGAGACCGTAATTTTTGTAATTTTAGAGTGGAGACTGCTTAATTAGCCTATTCTCGGAGTGCAATGTGCAAATTACCCATTATAATCATTATTTATCTTTCTCTTTCATACTTTATAATTTTTTTATTTATATTTTATTATTTTTTATTCACATAATCATTATATAAACAACTAAAATAATCATTCTACACATCATTCAGGAACTTATCAATATTGATTTGTTGTCATTTTATTTAAGTTAATGAATGATATGTATTAATAAAGTTTATTCACAGAAACTATCAAGACCATTAAAATTTCTTAAAAATTAGAAAAGTTGAAACATGTTTAAAATTCTAATTAATCACTACATACGACTGCTATATTGTTAACAATTTTCTTATTTGAATAATATGTAATATAATTATTAATTATATATATTGAAACCATTTATCATTTACAATATAATGTAGCCATCACCAAGAACTAGTTTTTAATTAATTTATACTATATTAAATCATCATATCCTACTAATTAAAATAATTATCAATCCAAATTCAAGAGTCACCAACTTGTAATCTATCTATATATATACTAATTGATTTAATAATATTTGAAATATAAACATTCACATAATGTAATAAGTTCTATTGTAATTTAAGAACAATATAATTCATTATGTAAATGTAAAATCCACCACTTTCTTCTAGATTAATGAGCTATAAAAAAGGACACACTCACATTACATGAAACTAATATCTACTAATCAGAGTTAAACTTGTCTAATTTATAACTTTCAAAAGAAGTTAGATATAGAGTAATTAGTAGGATAGATATAGATTAGATGTAGATATATAGATTTGGAGGTGGTGACAATTGAGTTTGTTAATTAATATTATTTTATATTAGTAGGATATGATGATTTAGTATAATATAAGAAGAGGCTTTATGGTCTTTTTAAAATAAGAATAAACTCTTCAAAATCCATGCTTTTATAGTAGTACTAGTAAAATGTATGTGCGTTGCACATGAATATATTATTTATGAAATTATAATATTAATATAATTTAATTACGATATAGTTAAACTTGTTTGAAATTCTTTATTACATATTAAAAGTTAGAAATTTCTTATTCTAAATGCAAAAGTTATTGAAAATTCTTGTGTGTAAGATATGAATTTTGGAAATGTTTATTCCAATTGTGAAAAAAATTCTAAATCCCCTCAATATAAGCTATATTATATATACTAAATCATCATATCTTACTATTTAAGATAATGTTACTCCCAATTGAAGGGTCACCACCTCCTAATCTATCTATCTATATCTAATTTATATCTATCTATATCTATACTATGCAAAACTTTTATTAGACTTTTGACTTTTTTTTAAATTTATAAATTAGACAAGTGTAACTCTCATTAGTAGATATTAATATTATGCAATGTAAGGATGTCCTTTTTATGGCTTATTAATCTTGGACAAAGCAGTGAATTTTGTATTTACTAAATGAATTGTATTGTTTTTTAATTTGAATAGATAGTTGAAGGTAAACGTACGTGTGAAATAATAATTTGAATAAACAGAAAACTTATTTATACTTTTTTGTCAATGACGGATTAAATTACAATATAATTTATTATATTATGTGAACGTTGATTTTATAAATATTATTGAATCAATTAGTGTAGATATATATTAGATATATATAGATAGATTATGAGTTGGTGACTCATGGGATTTGATTAATAATGATTTCAGTTAGTAGGATAGGATGATTTAATATATGATAGATTAATTACAAAATTACTTCTTGGTGATTGTTACATTATTTCAGAAATTATAAAATTCTTTTCAATATATTATTAATAATTATACTACATATTATTCAAATAAGAAAATTGCTAACAATCTAACAGTCATAGGTAGTGATTAATTAGAAATTTTAAGATGCTTCAATTTTTCTTTCTTAACTTTTAAGAAAATTTTAATGGTTTATAGTTTCTGTGAATAAACTTTATTAAACATCATTCATTAACTTTAGTAAAATGTGGTATGTGAATTATAACTTAGCCTACACGATTTTCGTAAAAAGATATGGATCTTGTAAGTGTTTATTTCAATTGTATAAACTATCATATCCTACTAATTAAGATAGTATTAATTCATATTGAAGAATCACCACCTCCTAATCTATCTATTTTATCTAATCTATATCTAACCTATGCTTAGAGTATTAGAGCTTTAGACTTTTTTTTGAAGTTATAAATTAGACAAATTTTAATACTCATTATAGTGGATATTATTTTTATGTAATATGGTGGTGTTCTTTTTATGGCCCGCTAATCTTCGTGGACGTGGTGTATTTCATATTAACTAAATAAATTATATTATTTTTAATTATAATAGATAGTTGAGGATAAAAGTGAAAAATAATAATTTGAATAAACTCCAAATTTTTAAAAAGTTTAGTTGATGATAGATAAATTACAATATAATTTATTACATTATGTGAACGTTTAGTATTCAAACATTGTTATGTCAACTGGTGAAGATATATTAGATATACATAGATGTATGATGAGTTGGTGGCTTTTGAATTTTAATTAATAATTATTTTAATTAATAGGATATAATGATTTAGTATAGTATAGATTAACTGGAAAACTATTTTTCGTTGTTGCTACATTATTCTAGGCTTGATAATATTCTTTTTAACATATATTATTTATAATTAGACTACATATATTCAAATGAGAAAATTGTTAACAATCTCGAAGTCGTAGATAGTGATGTTTCAACTTTCCTAACTTTAAGAAAATTTTAATGATCTTGATAGTTTATGTGAATAAGCTTTATTAAAACATCATTAAATAATTTAAATAAAATGCCAATTATTCCTTCTAATTAGTTAATTATAACTCAAGATATTGGATTTTCGTAATAATTTAAAAACTGTATAATTTAAAAGTACTTGAGACTTATATTGAATCTAATAAATTAGACAAATATAGCTCTTATTAGTGCATATTATTTGATGCAATGTGTGGTGTCATTTTTATGGCTCATTAATATTGGAGAGAAGTAGTGGGTTTTATTTTTCTAAATGAATTATATTAATTTTATTTAAAATAGACAATTGAGGATACAAGTATAAAATCAAGGATCAAAGTTTTGTTTCTATCAAAATCAATGATAATTTAGTCAAAAAATTATGAATTTCAATTGTTGTTTCAAATAAAAAGGTTATAGGAAAGATATTTGAGATTAAAAAATACTTACATTCTTTGGGTATAAAACTGTATTATAGGGAAGTTTTAGTAATTGTTTCTAAAATTAATTATGAGAAAATTGATAATCCAAAATTTTGTTCAAAAGCTCAAAAAAATTGGTTAATAGAAAAATGTTCCATATTCTCAGTAACAAATTAAGTTTTTTCTTTTCTTCTTTTAACTAGCTACAATAATAAAAAAAATGATATACTAAATTACATATTCACGTTCATTGAATATTAATTGTATTCTACATAAAATAATGACATTTAACATGTTTACCATAAATATTGATTAAATATATAAAAATTAATTGAAGATGAAACCATGTTACTTTTCAAATAAATTTAAAGTAGTTCAATACATGAACTGTTTATATAAAAATACGGCTGGATTGGAGATGCAACTTAAAATTTAAAGTGTAGGGTTTGGAACAAGTGACCAATGATCGAGTTCTGCCAGCGGCAGTGTGTGAGCAACCTCTCAAAGTGAGAGACTGAGAGGGCTCTTTATGCGTTGTGGAAAGTGGTCTAACCTATGTGATTACCTGAGTTATTATAATTTACATCTTCCCATATGCTCTGTTGGGCCGAGGCATGGGGCTCCTTTGGATTAGGAATTCATCCTTTAGAAACAGATAAAGTATATGTATTAAAATATGAGGATTTTGCTGTAATTAAATATCAAAATTCAACCTAATATCATTTTCATTGACTAAAAACAAGGGACAGATTAGGGATGGCAATGGGGCCGGGTAATTTAATTACCCGTATTGGACCCGTCCCGATGGGGCCGGGTCCGGGTCCGAAAAAAGGGGATTGGGTCCGGGTATCAAAAATCAAGACCCGGCCGGGTCCGGGGCGGGTCCGGGTCCAACATATACCCGTCCCGGACCCGGACCCGGACTCGCCCCGTTAACATGGAATTTATATATTTTATATTTTTTTATTATTATAATATAATAAAATTATAAAATCAAATAAAAATTAATATAATAATATATAATTTTAGATTAAACAATAATAAGATTATTTAAATGATGTTTAATTGGTATTTAATTTGTTTTCAAATTTAAACTTTGGAGAAAACTTGAATTATTTTACCTATTATGATTTGTCTTATTGTGATTTATGAATGACTTAAGTGTGTTGAATGTTTTTTTTTTTATGTATTTTAATTTATATTGGTTTTGTATTATTTATATTAGTTTTAAATATATTTTTGATAAAAAAATTAAAAAAAATTATATTTTGACCGGGTCCATCGGGTAGGACCCGGACTCGCCGGGTACCCGCCGGGTCCGGGGCGGGACCGAGTATTACCGGGTCCGGGGCGGGTCCGGGTCCTAAAAATTCTGACCGAGGCAGGTCTCGAGTCCAGCATTACCCGGCCCCGATCCGCCCCATTGCCATCCCTAGGACAGATTGTCTTAAGCGTGACAACCGTGCACGATACATTGTCAATAACTATTACAACAACTGATGAGCCAGCTTAACCAATAATTCTATAAATAATGTCTTATCATGTTTCATTTCTTATAGTATTATTTCTAATAATATAATTATAATCATTAGGTAATTATATCATTTTTAATAGTATAATTTTTTGCAGTTATGATTCTTCCCCTTTATTGATACTATGAAAATTTGGGTAAAATTCAAAATCATTTGTGCATATTTATTGTTCTTACTAATAGTATTGGTTATGTACCAACAAGCGGTTGAATGAGTGGTTTGGTACTGTTCTACTGCATAAGTAAAAGTCAAATATTTTATTTTTTGAGAACACAGATCCAGTGCATACAAAACACTTAGGACTAATGTGAATTACTGCTGATCACGGATCTCAAAATTTTACTTATATACATTATTAAGTATATATGACCATATCTAAACCCAAAAGGCTTTGATTTGAGTTGATTTTATATCTCAAAATTTCCATGATTTGATTTAACAAATATCGTGTGGTTCACGAATATCATTTTCTATTGAAATAGATGTCACATACATTATTTAAATATATATATGACCATATCTAAACAACCACAGGCTTTGATTTGAGTTGATTTTATATCTCAAAATTTCCATGATTTGATTTAACAAATATCGTGTGGTTCACGAATATCATTTTCTATTGAAATAAATGTCAACTATAAAATACTGTAAAATACTAATCAAATCTGAATACTATCTCACATGGGTCACAAATTCTTTGAATAAATGAAACTGATACAGAATTAAATAACAATGTCGGGAGTAAAGATACAAGATTTTGATATTGATTGTACTGATTATCTTTTTATTCAAATTATAAAAATATTCTTAAAAGTTCACAATGAATTATTTCGAAGTTGCTGATTCCAGGAAAATTTATTTCCTTGCTAATATTCATAGCTGGCATTGATTAAAAAATGAGGGATTTTCTTTTACATAAAACCTTATCAAATTTTTATATAATTTTAATAAATGATAATATTTTTCATTATGAAAAGCTCGATCTAGAAATATTTAGTTGAGTAATGATCGTTATTACTAAAAGTCTAAAACGGTAATGAAGATCACAATTGATTGGAAGAATCAACCTAGTAATCTCCGGGAATCGATATAATGATCAACTCCGAAGAGAGTTACCAACACAGAACAAGAATGAGAAGAGACTATTGGATCAAAATGCCAGAAGCTTCCATTGCTATAGGTGAATTACAGTTTAACCCCATTTCTTTTCTTTATTTACAATATAGTCCCTTACAACTTATTGGTCTATATCAACATCCTACCCCTTCAAACAATCTTTGTCCTCAAAGATTGAAATGAGGGAACCTCTGCCGCATATCATAAGCCCATTCCCATGTACTGTCCTCCACAACTGAGTTATGCCATTTTATCAACCATTGTGTTGTTGATTGATTGTTCCTTTGAACCATCATTCTTTACAAGATTGATTCAAGTTCCATTACCACCATCCAAATGTTCGGTCAAGGTAACGGGTAAGGTGGGGTTGCATGGTGATGAACCCACCTTCTTCTTCAGTTGCGATACATGAAAGGTATGATGTATCTTCGCTTCCTGGGGTAGTTCTAGCTTGTAAGCAATTGTCCCAAACTTCTGAATGACCTTGAAAGGTCCAAAATACTTCGAAGAAAGCTTGTTATAGGTTTGCCTTCTTATTGAGATCTGCCTATAGGGCTGCAACTTGACATAGACCCAGTCCTCGATTTCCAACGTTCGCTCACTTCTTCCTTTATCCGCCTGATGCTTCATTCGAGCTTGAGCCCATTCTAAATGTTATTTCAACACTCGAATCGTTCCTTCTCGACTCATCAAACTCCTATCTACTGAATCCACTGGAGTTTGGTACTGAATGTAAGGATGATGGATAGATATAATACCTCATATGGAGTACTTTTCGTAGCTGAATGAAATGATGTATTGTACCACCATTCCGCCAGGGGTAACCACTTCATCCACTCCTTGGGCCTGTCAAAACACATACATCGCAAATAGGCTTCCAAACACTAGTTAACCACCTCAGTTTGGCATTCGGACTGTGGGTGATAAGCCGTGGATGTATGAAGTTTTACACCTTGCAACTTGAAAAACTCCTGCCAAAATTTACTCATGAAGATTGCATCCCTGTCACTCACAATGGTCTGAGGTAAACCATGTAGCTTAAAGATGTTATCCATGAAATGGGCTATATCTATAGCTTTGTAAGGATGCGTTAAAAGGATGAAATGGACATACTTACTCACCCTATCCACAACCACTAATATACTATTGCTTCCCCTAGAGTCAGGTAATCCTTCTATGAAATCCATAGAAATATACTGCCAAACCTTTTCTTGAATAGGTAAGGGTTGCAGGAGACCCGGACTAGCTACATTCTCCCCCGTTGCACCTTTAGCAAATGTCACATTCTCTCACTGCTTGTTCGATTTCAACTTTCATTTTCTTCCAATAAAACATTTGTTTTATCCTTTGCAATGTGACTTGCATTCCTGAGTGACCTCCCAAACTTCCTTTATGATAAATTTGGAAGATAGTATCCTTCAAGTCCTTGTCATCTCCCACTACTAACCTGCCTCTTCTGGTGAGCACTCCTGCATTCCATAGGTAGTGAGGTCTTCTTGCATTATCTTGAGAAACCTCAGCAATGATTTCTTGTATTCTCATGTCATTCACTCAACTTCCTTTCACTCTCTGCAGTAAGTCAGAATGTACAACCGAAATGTTAAGCACTGCCCTTCCCTTCTCCTGCATTTGCCTAGATAAGGTATCTGCCACAACATTTTCTTGGCCACTTTTATAGACTATTGTGAATTCATAACCCAACAATTTGATCAACCATTTCTCTTGACTAGGAGTAGTGATTCTTTGCTCCATCATGTACTTTAAACTCCTATGGTCAGTTCTTATGGTAAAATGTCTTTCCACCAAATAAGACCTCCATCTTTGCACAGCCACTACTATTGCCATCATTTCTTTGTCATATACTGACATGGCCAGGTTTTTGGGTGATAAAGCCTTGCTCATGAAGGCTATAGGTCTTCCCTTTTGCAACAACACAACTCCAATGCCCCTTCCACAAGCATCAGTCTCAATGCTAAGTTCCTCGGTGAAGTCTGGAATAACTAAGACAGGTGCTCTAGTCATGACTTCTTTGAATTCTTGAAAGGCCTGCTTAGCCAAGTCATTCCCTGGAATGCATCCTTCTTTAACAGATCAATCAAGGGTTTGGCTATAGTTCCATAGCCCTTGATGAATTTTCTGTAATATCCAGTTATCCCTAGGAACCCTCTCAACTCTTTCAAGGTCCTAGGCATAGGCCACTATAACATAGCTGAAATTTTATTTGGATCAGATTCCACCCCTGCTGCAGACACCACATGGCCTAGGTACTCCACCTTAGTACTCCCAAATTCATATTTTGACTTCTTAACAGACAATTGCTTATCTCTTAACACTTGTAAAG
Organism: Verbascum thapsus; assembly: GCA_963669365.1. Classification (NCBI taxonomy): domain Eukaryota; kingdom Viridiplantae; phylum Streptophyta; class Magnoliopsida; order Lamiales; family Scrophulariaceae; genus Verbascum; species Verbascum thapsus. The sequence goes on from OY770116.1 coordinate 12,098,088, forward strand.
AAGTTTTTAAGTGTTCTAAATGAGTTGGTCAGTCTTTTCTGTATATTAAGATGTCATCAAAGAATACAAGTACAAATTTCCTAAGGTATGCTGCAAATACCTTGTTCATAAGACATTGGAAGGTAGAGGGGGCATTTGTTAGGGCAACTGGCATCACTAAGAACTCAAAATGGCCATTGTGAGTTCTGAAGGCAGTTTTGTCAATATCCTACTCAACCATTCTTATCTGGTTATAACTAGACCTAAGATCCAGTTTAGTGAACAGTCTTGCTCCATTCAATTCATCCAACAACTCATCAATCACAGGAAATGCAATTTGTCCTTGATAGTAGCTCTTTTCTAGGTCATATAATCCACACACATCCTCCAACTACCATCATTCTTCTTCACCATTACTATTGGGCTTGAAAATGGACTATTACCAGGCCTAATCACACCACTATATAGCAAGGCCTTAACCATTTTATCTATTTCATCTTTCTGTCTAGCTGGATACTTATATGGTCTCAAGCTTATGGGATCAGTTCCCTTCTTCAATATGATTCTTTGATCCTGCTCTCTGTTGGGTGGTAGAGTTGTAGGTCCTTTGAACAAATCGGCATATTCATCCAATAAAGACTCTAGATATGAGTCTCCTGGAATTTGCTCACCTTCCATCTGTAACAGCTGACAGCACTCTTCATCCACTGCTCTAAATATGCCTACTTGCAACATGGATATTTGTGAAGGTTTCTGCATAAGTTTAGTCATTTGGCTTATGTTCCTAAGTTAGAAGCCTGATTGTAGCTGGTTGGTAGCATTCTCCTAAATATTACCCTATGACCATTAGTGTGAAACTCCATCTTGAGTTGATTTAAGTTCCAACTAATATCTCCCAAAGTGACTAGCCACTGAATGCCCAGCACCATGTCACAACCGCCCAATGGTATTGTCATTAAGTTGGTAGTGAAACATATACCTTGCATCTTCTAAGTAAAATCCTTACATATGTATGAGCTATGGATCTTGTTTCCATCATTTACAGACACTGAAAAAGGTCTCATAGCCTCCAGTTTGCAACCCGATCTCTTTGCAACCTCCAAATCCACAAAATTATGGGTGCTACCTGTGTCTATAAGGATATGGATAGGCTTTCCCTTCACCACTCATGTGACTCTCATGGTTTTGAAGTCATGTATTCCAGTTATGGCATGCATTTAAATATGAGATTCTTCATCCTTCTCCTCCTCTATTTCCTTCTCCAACTGTTCTTCCTCCTCAACTTCCCAATCATCCATCTCCTCTAGTAGTATTTCCATGAGATATATATGCCTCCTGTTTTTACAAATGTGCTCTCTACTGAACTTTTCATCGCACCAATAGCATAATTTCTTACTCCGCTTCTCATTCATCTCTTGAGGACTTAGCCTCCTCGGCTGTCCAGAAACCCCCTTACCCGCAGTGAATTGGTTTTGTGTTGGTGTGGGTAAAATAGGAGATGCATATAGCTTAGAAGTTGCAGGAGTATTTTTATAACTCGGTTGTGGCACTGTTGGTCATGGAAGTGTCACTGAAGGTTTGTAAAAACTAGTGTGTTGTTTCTTCACATTAAGAGCTAATGCCTGCTCCTGCAGCTTGGCTAAGCTAATTGCCTCCTGGAGAGACTTAGGTCTAAACATCCGTATATTAATGGATATTTCACTCTTCAATCCACCTAAGAAACAACTCAAAACATATGGATTGGGTAAAATCCAAACAATTTACCAGCTCATCGAAACTATCGAGGTATTGTTGAACTGTATTTCAAGTTCACCAGTTCAGACATCGGATCATCAAATACCAACATTCCGAATCGATCTGTTAGGGCACAAATATACTCCTCCCAGCTAGGTATTTCTCGTGTGAGTCTTCCTTTCATGTACATATGGTGGCACCTGTAAGGCCTTCCCTTCCAGGACTACCGAAGTGAGTTTGACTTTAGCTACTGGAAGTGTTTCGTCAACCTCGAAAAAAAATTCAAAGCGGTATAGCCATCCACGAAGATCTTTGCCATGAAACCTCGGAAATTCAATGTGCGACATCTTAGTAGGAATTCATACTCCTTCTTTTCCCTTATTCACTTCACTGCTCGTATTAGTACTACTGCCTGCAGCTGCAAGCGTAGGCTGACTTTGATGTGCAAGGATCGATGCCATCATCGTCTTTAATTCTGCCATGGATTCCTTGAGAGTATCCACCTCCTTCCGTAATTTCCCACCACTTCGCATTGTTTCCACCATCGTTGATCGCACACCCTAGGATCGAAGTGACTACTTGATACCACTTGATGAAGATCACAATTGATGGGAATTATCAACCTACTTCGGGAATCGATACAATGATCAACTCCGAAGAGAGTTACCAACACAGAAAAAGAATGAGAGAGAGACTATTGGATCAAAATGCGAGAAGCTTCCATTGCTATCGATGAATTGCTATTTATACAAGGATAGTCAATAACCATTTTTCCCGCCAAATTACCTACTTTTTACAGTTTAACCCCCTTTTTTTCTTTATTTACAATATAGTCATGTACTTACTGGTCTATATCAAACCGCAAACTGAACTCGAACTTAGAAATATGATAACAAGAAATGCCGAGGTCAAAAGATAATTCTCTATCTTTCACACTATCAACCTTTTCATGCAGTAAATGAAAAAATTATACTTACAATTTGATACGTTTAATTTTGTGATTTAACAAAAAAGATAGTGAAAAGGTCTACTAATCCTAATATATATTAGGGTAATTAAACATGTCTTATATAAATAACATGTTAGAGGCGAATTAAAAAAAGGAAATTTTTTATTCATCTTTAAAATTATTTATTGTGTATATCATATATCATTATAAGTATGTCCATTAATTCAATTATTTAATACTATATTATATTTTAATTAAAAAAATTCATTTTTATAGCGAACTTGAACATTAATCACAACATCTACATATATTTCATAGTTATAAAATTTTAAACTTAACTATATCACAGTTATAAAATTTTAAACTTCGATGTTTTAGTACAAGTGTTATTATAGAATATATTTCAATAGAAGTATAAAAACTATAATTTATTCAAATATTAAGTCAACAATAAATAATTTCTATATAGCTGAACAATAATCTTAACAAAATATGACTACCTTTTCTATTGTATTCAAGAAAATATATGTCAATTGTCTTTGAGTTTCTTGTATATGGTGCAATCAAACTGTTGGAGTTGTACATGTCTAATCACATGAAGATTGAAAGCCTCACTTTTAAAACAGTGGCTGAGCTACATATGTCTACATATACATTTGTTAAAATTTTCATAAGTATATATATGTGCATATCTAGTAGCTGAGCTACATATGTCTACATATACTTACAAATAGTGGACGTGTAAAAGTGATGTGCCTAAACCGCAAGCGCACGGTTTCGGTGTAGTACAAAAGATATCGTTCCCACGAGGACCGAACAATCAAGCACTAGTCTATCAATTATCAGTAATCTAAGCCTAACGAAAATATGAAATAAGTTGTAAAGAAAATGGAACAGAACGTATAAAACTGGTTTTGATTATATTGGATTAGTAATTCCAAAATCAGGTTTCACCACGACATACGTTATCAGTTAAATCATACAATCAATTCAGTTACCATCACCACTTATGAAGGACATTATCCAATGATACTTATTACCTTCTGTCGAAGTATAACAATTCACCCAAGTTAATTAATCAACTACTTTCGTGATGATTAGACTAAGCTCAGATTCATTAATCTCTATGATAATGTATCGATTCCTCAAAAGACCTAAAACTACTTTCGTGATTTAGGATCCTAGGTTTTAATTCTAGGGTTCTGATATAGATGTCACCTTTCAGAATTTTCACCTAATATCTATGAACATGTAAATATGTGGCCAGCAAATTCACAAGCATTAATAATCAAGAATTCAAATCATAAGCACACGCGATGTAACGTAAACGATAATATAATTCAGGCTGATAACATATTATCGGGCTATTCCCAATTCCAGAATAAAATAGACTACTCCATAGATGCAAGGGCACAATCAACGATGATGAAAATAAACATGATAGATAGACGAGAATTAAAAGAGATTAAAAAGATAAACTCGATAAAACCCGTTGTCGAAGGATCTCGTTTACAATCAATTGTCGAATCTTGTTCTTGAATCCCTAATCTTTACAATCAATCTCAGAGAAATCAAGTTCGAACCCTAAAACAATGTTTGGAGAGGGTATTTATACCTAATTAAAGCATAAAATCCGAATGTGGGCCGAAAGTATTTGGGCTTCGTATATGGCGGCGTACGTACGTACAAACGGGCGTACGTACGCCGTACAAATCGGCGTACGTACGCCGTACAAATTTGTGTACGTACGCGAGATGGCCCAAACTCTCTGCCTTCGTTGTTTGTACGCCGATTTTCACGGCGTACGTAAGCCATATTTTCAGTCCGAATTTGGATTTAAGATCTTCTGCAAAGTTGTAGATCTATGTCTTGGCTTTGAAACCCAATCGATTTGGACCTAATCCAAGTTGTATAACTCGAGTTATGATCATTTTATCAAGACTGCGCCACTTGGTTCCGAACAAAGCGTATTTATAACTTTTGAGCCTTCAAACATTTGAACCGGATCTTGTCCTCTTCATAAGACTTTTAGGTAATTGTCTTAGCTTTCTAACCATATAAGGCTCATTAACATTAAAGGTTTGTAGCCCAAGATATGATTGTATTTCCAAACAGCGCCCATGTATCTTCTTTCATACTTTTTTTCGTCATTTTCTCGAAGTTAATGATTTTACCCTACAATCATGTAACAAACCTATAAACGTATATGGGGTACAAATCATGATATAAAATGATATAAAAATAACTAATCTTAGGCTAGAAAATACGTATAATCGAGGTTTATCAACCCCCCCCCCAAACTTGCTTTTGTTCGTCCTCGAACAAACGGTGAAACAAAGAAAACAAAAACAAAAACTAAAGATAAACTCATTTTCGTAGAGTACACGATTGCACTTAGCATGTGCAACAAGCCTTTAAACCTTTTGGTTACCCCAAAAGGACGAGTTATAGTCTCGTGAGGGTTTGCAGTTTGATATACCCACAAAATCTATAAAATTCAAGCTAAATTCATATAATACAATTTATGAAAATCAACAAAAAACTAATGGCATAATATCATTAATAATTAATCTCAAAAATATGTACATATCTCTCAATATTATCACATATTAACATTAAGAGTCGAATTAACTTCAAAAGTGGTGCGTGCAATCATAGGCATTATAGTCGAGTGGCATCCTTACCAAATTTTGGATATAATCCCCACTTTTATTAACTTTCAAATTCAAAAGGTACAAAGTTTTATAGGCAAAAACACACACTTCAAAACTAAAGCTTTTCAGAATTTTTTTTTTTGACTTTCTACACAGCACGTGTGGATTTCAATTTTAACTCATTAGACCATGTGCAATGTTTGTTCCCTTAGGCTTTCTATGACACCCATGTAACGAGTTTTGGGTCAACGACTCCGAATCTAGATAGCTTTAGGGCGTTAAGTGTTGAAACACTCCTTTTGGACTTAATCACTCGAGTGTCAAAAGCCACGAAACAAACTAGGTCTTTATGTGAGTTAGATTCACCATGTCATTATAATCCAATACAAAAGTGACTAGTAACTCTATACCTTATGAAAATTTTAGTTAAAATTCTTGGGAATTTGGTGGGTGTCGAATCCAACAAAAATAAAAACCTACTTTAAAAAGATTTGTAATCAGCGATAAGTAGGGTCGATCCACAGGGAATGGTGTAAAATTCAGTTCCTAAATTACTAATATCGAAAATGGGGGGTTTTGAGATTTTTTAACTAATTTAAAATGAAAAGACGTAAATAAAAAGGCAATAGATTTAAAAACGCAGATTTAAAAGAAGCAATTAAAATAAAATTCGGATTCTCAATATGATGGAAAATTCTAGTCTTCGGATTTTCTCGGTATTGATTCAATTAATTCGATCACTGATGCAAAGATAATTCAATGTTTTGTAGATAAATTGGCTATAGTTATTAACAAGCTCTAATAACCTAGTCTTTCCTTAAGTTGTCGGTAACCAAAATAAGCTCTTTGACTACTTCTCTTACCAATTAGACAACCCTAAACAAGCTCTTAGGATTTAGCCTATCGATAGCATGCACGTATTAGAAAGACACCAATTCTAGCCAACAAACACATAAGCTCGGTTTATTTAGACCAGATTACTAATTCCCATAACGACTAATCGAAAATGATTAAATAATCAACGTCGCTAACTGCTACAAAATTAGGGTTAGCCAGTCACGGAGTTACCCCTAAATAGCTAAATACGATTTCAAAGATTAAATAATTGATCAGGTTATCTAACCTATTGAAACATATTGTCAACAGAACTTAGAGAAAAAGTAAATACCTAATAACAAAGAAATTATAGCACAATTCGATCTCATGAATTTAAAGAATCAAACCTTGAAGAATCCTCGACTAGAAGTATGAGCTTAACTGCTCATAATCGAACGCATGCGAAAATAATAAAAATCGAGAACTCCAGAAGTTAAAGGGAAAAACGATGCTTGAATTAAAAAAAAAATCAAAGGTGTCTTGTGGAATAAAATTCCACATACTTATAATAAAAGAGTCCTAATCCAAAAAGGAAACTAATTAGGGTTCTAACAAACTTAACAAACTCAAATCTTGAAATATCTAGAAATAAAGAAATAAAATCTAAACAAATAAAAGAGAATAAAATCTCATATATCCGAAAATCAGTTGGCTTCTATAGCAAAAATCCGAATCTTAACAGAAAATCTTCAAAAATCTTCATGAAACGCGTTTTCTGGGCAGAAGCGTTCAGAGACTTAAGCGTGGGCACGCTTAATTCAGGAAAGTCTTCTGCTGCTGCTCTTTTTATGCTAACTCAAATTCTGCTCATTTTTCTCCTGTTTTCATCCCATTTGGCTCCTTTCTTTATGTAATCACCTAGAATTCAAATATCAACATAATATTACGAGATAAGGAGCATAATCGTAGCAAAGTACTTGATCTTGAACATATAAAACATGCATAAAACACAACCTAACAAGTACCCCCACACTTATGTCATTGTACGTCCTCGGGCAATGCTCAAAAGTTAACTATGTGAAAACTAGTCAAAACAGTACCATGCGGCAATTTAAATCAACTAGCATTGTGATCTCAAGAACAAAATCAAACTCGAAAGTACGAAACACGTAATCAATCAAAATTCTCGATACCATAATAATTTCATGCTAGAACAATGACATCAATTGAACAAGGAAAACAAAATTTCAGCCGACTTTCGCTCAAAAACTCTCCACTCTCGTGTATGGGTAAATATGTTTCGCTCAAGTCTCGACGTGTTAGTGTCATTCCATAAGCTTGGTTATACACCAATGTCGCCACTACGGTTGAGAGTGTGTACAATTGAATCAAAAGGTCTTTGTTAAAGGTTGTAATGGGGCTAAGGCTCGGGGTAGGAATGAAAAGAGAGGTCGAAAAAGTGGCTAAGTCTGGAAATTTTATCGAGCATCGAGATTGCATTGGGTATATTTGACGTTAAGGACCCAAATACCACACATTTTCTATCTTTCTCGAGGGCTCGGTATCTCATCAATTTTTCGAATTGCTCTTTTATTTTTTTATTTTTGTTTCCCTTTATTTTTTTCTTCTTTTCGAATTTTTTTTGTTTTTTGAATTTTTTTTTTTTGGTACTCTTTGTATTTTTCACGAGTTTCCCCCACACATTATTCAACAACATCATCTTCTTGACTTTCTTCCCTAATCAATAAGCAATCTCCAAGCTCAAATTATTTTTCAGACGGGTAAAACGAGGAGGCATAAAAAAACGGTAAGGGCTCAAATTCGGGGCAATTCAAGAAAATAGGATAAAAAGGCTCAAAGTGGTTTGACTAGTGGATGATGCAAAGGTACGGTTTATTTTGGCAAAAGTGGCTAAATCCTAAATGCCTTTATCATATTCAATCATGCACATACTCGTGTAATTTTGACAAGGTTCAAAACAAGTTCTAGAATTTCAAAAACACGTGAGTCACACAAGAAGAAAGAGATCATATCGTGAATTATCGATCAAATAGCACAAGTCCTCACAAGGTAGGGTAATCGACTAAAACATGCGTTTCTATGCTCGTTTTTAATCATTGAACATAACACAAACTTCATATGGTACGAAACTCAATCGAAGCATGCTCATTTACCCAAGTCTAACCGTTCAAAAGAAACACAAACTAAAGTAGTCTAAAAATGCCAAAAACTTAAAAATTTTGTTTCACATAGTCACAACTAAGCAAAAACACCAAGGCACACACAATCGCATAGGAAAACTCCCCCCCACACTTAAAGCATGCATTGTCCTCAATGTAAAAACGATAAAATAACAAGCAATGCGTTATAATAAAAGAACAAGGAGGAGGACTTCCCTACGGCATCACTCGGTCATGATGCCGAAGTGATCAATGAGTAGCTTGAGATGGGCACTAATTGTGTCGAGTTCTACTTCAGTTGTATCGAGTCGGCAGCGATTGAAAGGGCAGTGCATCAGGGACAGCAGTAGCAGTTGCAGGTTTAGCAGTTGGAGTCATAGCAGGTGGTGCGGCTTTAGAGCGGCGATAGGAGTTGCCGTGGTTGAAGGCGGAGGCGAGGATGATCGAAAACCTGCAAATTGTGTTTGTTTTTTTTTTGTTTTTTTTGATGATTTTTTTTTTAAGGGAAAAACAGAAAAAATGCAAGCAGAAAGGTTTCATAAATTAGGCGTGGGCACGCTTAATTCTTAAAACGCTTCTGTAAAAAAAATAAAAACTAAAAATAAAAGACAATTAAATAAGGGAAAGAAAAACTCATGGGTTGCCTCCCATGCAACGCCATTCTTTAACGTCATTGGCTAGACGTAGCTATGCCTCAAGTGGCTTAAGTCGGAGGTTCAAAGCCATCACTATGCCAAGCTACCTTTAGTGGATCATCATCATTAAATTCAAAAATTCGCTGCATCAAAAGGTTAGTAGCATCTAAACCAAACATAGAGCAATCATTAGTAAAACACTTCATGGAATCATATAAATTAAACATCACAAATTCATCTTCAAATTCCATAGTAAGAGTTCCATCATGCATATTAATTTTAGCCCTACATGTTTTCAGAAAAGGTTTTCCAAGAATGATAGGGGCTAACTTACTAGATTGATCTTCATCCATATCAACAACATAAAAATCAGTAGGAAAAAGTAAGTCATTAACATGGACTAATACGTTCTCAAGAAAGCCATTAGAAGATGCAGTAGACCCATCAGTTAATTGAATAATCATGTCCGTTTTTCTCAACTTTTTCACATTCAAAGACTCATAAATAGAACGGGACATGATATTTACACCAGATTCAAGATCTAACATAGTATTCTCAAGTTGCACATCACCTATCATACAAGAGATAATAAACTTACCAGGGTCTTTGCATTTTGAAGTTACCTCCTTTTCAAGTATTGGAGATTCATCTTCTATGTCTACCTCTTCATCGTCACTGCTCTCATCTTCCCCAAAAATCTCATATTCTGTGACTTCATTCTCATATTTTGGAGGAGTGATCTCAATAACCTTATGTTGTTCGGTAAGTGTTTCCGTTGGTGTTGTTAGTTGATGGTCCACATTTTTCTCTCTAGACTCACCTTCCACCTCTTCATCATCACTGAACTCATCTTCCTCAAACATCTCATATTTTGGAAAGTCATCTTCTATATCCATCACTTGTATAGAGTTGACAAAATGACCAGGAAATGGAGGAGGTATCACAAATGTCATCGGTTTTTTCTTGGTAACAGGCTCCTCTTCTTTTTTCAGCTCTTTCTCATCCTCGTGTTTCGAAGTATTTTCAGCAGAAGGGTTTTGAGTTTTAAGCGTGGGCACGCTTAATTCTTGAAATAGTTCTGCTTCTTTCAATTCTTTTCCACTTTGTAAGGTAACTGCATCGGCATTCTCTTTCGGATTTATAATGACCTGGGATGGCAGTTTATTCAAATTTTGTGACACCAACTTGTTCACGGTAGTAGTCATTTGACCGATTTGCTTCTCCAAACTTTTAATGGTGTTTTGACTCTCGTTTTGAAACTGTTGCATGCCTTGTTGAAATTGCTCGGTATTCTGTTGAAGACGTTGCATGCCTTGTTGGAATTGCTCGGTATTCTGTTGTACGCTCTGTTGGAATTGTTGAGTATTAGCAACTAATGTCTTAATCATATCTTCTAAAGACGTACCTGATGATTGAGTATGTTGAGGCAACGGAGGTTCTTGAGGTCTTTGGTAAGGTGGTTTTGGAGCATAACTCAAATTGGGGTGATAATTCCATCCTGGATTATAAGTGTTGGAGTATGGATTGTGATTACTCTGTGGAACACTCCAGAATCCATCATAAGCTTGTCTATACGACTCCTCTTGAACACGGAAGGCAGAGGAGAATTTCTCTATGAATTTTGCTTCCAGTTGAGTCCATGTCTTGATTGAACCAAAAGACAAATCGTAGTACCAATCCCTAGCATTGTCTGCTAAAGATAAGGGAAAAGCTCGAAACTTGACTTGATCTTCAGTGACATCCTTTGGTTTCATTACTGAACAGACCGCATGGAGCTCATTTAGATGCTTATGAGTATCATCTCCTACAAAACCACGAAAAATAGGAAGTGAGCGAATAAATTCATATGTTAATTCAAAATCAACTTCAAAAGTAGGATATTGAATGTAAGAAGATTGCTCGTTAATGTTTGGCATAGCCCACAACTCCTTTAAAGTCTTCTCGACTGTAGCCATGGCATCTAAGAACGTTGCAAGATCTCTTTTTGTAGACGTTTGAGCTCCTTTCTCAATTTGAGATTCACCTATATGAAGAGATCTAATAATACAAAAAAAACTAAACAAAAATATTAGTAACAAAAGAAATAAATCTATTAGCACCAGTCCCCGGCAACGGCGCCAAAATTTGGTGGGTGTCGAATCCAACAAAAATAAAAACCTACTTTAAAAAGATTTATAATCAGCGATAAGTAGGGTCGATTCACAGGGAATGGTGTAAAATTCAGTTCCTAAATTACTAATATCGAAAAAGGGGGGTTTTGAGATTTTTTAACTAATTTAAAATGAAAAGACGTAAATAAAAAGGCAATAGATTTAAAAACGCAGATTTAAAAGAAGCAATTAAAATAAAATTCGAATTCTCAATATGATGGAAAATTCTAGTCTTCGGATTTTCTCGGTATTGATTCAATTAATTCGATCACTGATGCAAAGATAATTCAATGTTTTGTAGATAAATTGGCTATAATTATTAACAAGCTCTAATAACCTAGTCTTTCCTTAAGTTGTCGGTAACCAAAACAAGCTCTTTGACTACTTCTCTTACCAATTAGACAACCCTAAACAAGCTCTTAGGATTTAGCCTATCGATAGCATGCACGTATTAGAAAGACACCAATTCTAGCCAACAAACACATAAGCTCGGTTTATTTAGACCAGATTACTAATTCTCATAACGACTAATCGAAAACGATTAAATAATCAACGTCGCTAACTGCTACAAAATTAGGGTTAGCCAGTCATGGAGTTACCCCTAAATAGCTAAATACGATTTCAAAGATTAAATAATTGATCAGGTTATCTAACCTATTGAAACATATTGTCAACAGAACTTAGAGAAAAAGTAAATACCTAATAACAAAGAAATTATAACACAATTCGATCTCACGAATTTAAAGAATCAAACCTTGAAGAATCCTCGACTAGAAGTATGAGCTTAGCTGCTCATAATCGAACGTATGCGAAAATAATAAAAATCGAGAACTCCAGAAGTTAAAGGGAAAAACGATGCTTGAATTAAAAAAAAATCAAAGGTGTCTTGTGGAATAAAATTCCACATACTTATAATAAAAGAGTCCTAATCCAAAAAGGAAACTAATTAGGGTTCTAACAAACTTAACAAACTCAAATCTTGAAATATCTAGAAATAAGGAAATAAAATCTAAACAAATAAAAGAGAATAAAATCTCATATATCCGAAAATCAGTTGGCTTCTATAGAAAAATCCGAATCTTAACAGAAAATCTTCAAAAATCTTCATGAAACGCGTTTTCTGGGCAGAAGCGTTCAGAGACTTAAGCGTGGGCACGCTTAATTCAGGAAAGTCTTCTGCTGCTGCTCTTTTTATGCTAACTCAAATTCTGCTTATTTTTCTCCTGTTTTCATCCCATTTGGCTCCTTTCTTTATGTAATCACCTAGAATTCAAATATCAACATAATATTACGAGATAAGGAGCATAATCGTAGCAAAGTACTCGATCTTGAACATATAAAACATGCATAAAACACAACCTAACAGAATTACTCCTTAAGTGTCTCAAGATGTAGCATCCACTCAGCTCCTCTCCCATAGATTGTGTGTAAATATCTAAAGAAGCAAATCCTAATCGTAGGTCGACATGAGCAAAAATCGAGATATGCTTGTTCCATTAGTCCAGATTATACATTGAAGTCATGCCATCTATCTTAAGTTAATTCTAGCAAATTGTACAAATGACAAGCTAAAACTCATAAAAAAAAATTGCATGCCATATGAATAGCTCAAACCCCCCCCCCAAATTTAAGCAAAACAAACTCATATGATATATAAATATGCTAAGTCGAATTCCACCCCCAAATTTAAACCATACATTGTCCTCAATGTTATCACACATAAGTAGTGGGAAAGGAAAACTTAACCTAACGGGATGTTGAAAAACATGCCCGAATACCAAAAGAGAATTTTTGTTCCAAGTAAAGGTGTTGCATCATCTTTATCATCCATTGTAAGCTACTCATGTACCTTGTATGACAAAACAAAAACAAAGCATGCAAAGATTTTTTTTTTTTTTTTTTTGTGTTAAAGAGAAAAAAAAAACATAAAGAAAAAGAACAAAAACAAAAACAAAAAAAAGAAAACACTTGGGTTGCCTCCCAAGAAGCGCTTGTTTATAGTCATTAGCTTGACTTTATCATGTTAACTCAGCTTTGTAGATCCCAAATTGGACCCGATGATTTGGCAATTCTCCAATCGACTTTAGAATCTCGATTTATAGGTAAAAAAACCTCTGGTGCTTGTCGAATAGAAGAACTAAATTGCCTCTTTTTGCGTTTTTGTCGAGGGATCTTTTTCTCATACAATACCTTAATGCCGTCCTTTTCAATCCTTGCATTCTCATGCGCATCAAATTTAAACTTATCTGGTTCGCGACGTCGAAACTTCCTCTCCTCTCTAGTGATGTTTGATGTCAACGATGAGTTTCCATTAAACAGTCGAGCAATATCAGCGATGACTTCATTTTATTCCTCAATCGAGCCACCACTCACCAATCGTGCTTCTAATGGATCCGTATAGTGCTTCCTAGCGAGCTTGTCTTTAGTTATAGCCTCGTCAATCCTGTAACAAGAGTTCTCGATAGAGCAGTTAGCAAAAGATTTATATAGACTAAATTCAACTCTCTCATCCCCAATATTCAAGGAAAGCATGCCATTTCAAACATCAATAATAGCTCCTGCTGTAGCTAGGAATGGTCTACCAAGAATAATGGGGATTTGAGAATCCTCATCCATATCGAGAACAACGAAATCTGTAGGAATAAAGAACTTACCAACCTTGATGGGTACATCCTCTAACACACCTATCGGATACTTAACAGAACGATCAGCTAATTGCAAAATTAATGTCGTAGGCTTTAAATCATTCATCTCTAACTTCTTCGCCATTGAAAATGGCATGAGACTAACACTAGCTCCAAGATCACATAAAGCATTATTAAAACTCATATTACCAATTACACAAGGAATTGAGAAACTACCGGGATCTTTAAGTTTTGGAGGTAATTTATTTTGAATTACAGCGCTACACTCCTCAGTTAAAGCGATAGTTTCATATTCCTCTAGCTTTCGTTTGTTAGAAAGAACTTCCTTCAAAAATTTAGCATACGAAGGCATTTGTGCAAGTGCATCAGTGAATGAAATATTAATGTAAAGTTTTTTCAAAACTTCTAAAAACTTTCCAAACTGTTTATCTAATTTCGCCTTAGCTAATCTTTGAGGAAAAGGCACGGGTGGTTCATATGGCGGTGGAGGTACATATGCTGGCTCTTTCTCACTTACCTCATTCGTTTTATCTTTTGAGCTATCGGGATTAGACGTTTTTTCCTTTTCAACTTTATCAATTAACTCTGTTTCACTAATCCTAGTAGGCATTTTTGGACTTTCATAATCGGTTCCACTCCTTAAAGTAATCACATTACAGTGTTCCTTCGGATTTGTCTCAGGTTGTCCGGAAAAAGAACCAGAAGTCCTATTCGAGTTGCTAGCCTGTTGTACAATTTGATTTTCTAGCATTTTATTATGAGTTGCTAAAGAGTCGACCTTAGTTGCTAGTTGTTTAATTGCATCATTCACTATCTCATTTTGTTTAGTCTGGGCAACTACAAAACTCTCAAGAAGGGACTCTAGGTTCGATTTCTGTTGTGCAACAGGATTGTAAGGCTTCTGTTGGAATCCAGGTGGTGGCCTAAAGTTAGTATGTGGAGCTGCGTTTTGGCTTGGGTTATTCGAAAAATTAGGGTGATTCCTCCAACCAGGATTAAAAGTATTTGAAAACGGGTCGTTCTTTTGGTTGAAGTTATTCACAAAGTTGGCTTGTTCAATAGAGGGATTGTTAGGTACACTAGCTAGTTGACACTCTAATGCAACATGACCAACCATACCACATATTTCGCACGTAGGGGGTGGGGTAGTGACAGAGTTGACATGCATGTTCATGGAATCCAACTTCTTAGACATAGCCTCTACTTGAGCAGAAAGTAAAGTAATAGCGTCAAGATCGTACTTACCTGGTGTCTTTTGTGGAATCGCTCTTTCGCTTGACCACTGGTAATGGTTCAGTGCCATATCTTCAATCAAATCATATGCTTCATCAACGCTCTTACTCATCAGAGCCCCTCCAGCTGCTGCATCGACTGACATTCTCGTGTTGTAAACCAGCCCATTGTAGAACGTATGGACTATAAGCCACTTCTCCAGCCCATGGTGCGGGCACAGTCGGAGAAGATCCTTGAATCGATCCCAAGCCTCATATAACGATTCACCCTCTCGTTGAGCATAAGTCGTGATTTGGTTTCGCAGATGTGCAGTCTTGCTCGGGGCAAAGTACCTTGCTAGGAAACATTGCATAAGCTGATCCCATGTTCTGATGGAACCCGATGGTAAAGAATGTAGCCAAGCTCTCGCCTTGTCTCTAAGTGAAAACGGGAATAACCTCAGCCTGATAGCATCCTGGGAAACTCCGTTCATCTTCAGAGTGTCGCAGTACTCTAAAAACATGGACAAGTGGAGATTCGGCTCTTCAGTAGGTCCACCCCCGAACTGATTCTGCTGAACCATTTGTAGAAGGGATGGCTTGAGCTCGAAGTTGTTCGCATCTACAGTAGGTCTGTTGATGCTCGAGTAAAGGGTCTGCGCATTCGGTGCAGCAAAATCTTTTAGAGACCTCGCATTTACGTTCACATTCCCATTTGCTTCTGCGTTTATGTTCGCATTTGCGTTCTCTTCAGCCATTGATGCACTTCTCAGTTGAGCTTGTTTCAGTCTCTGTAGTTTTCTCCTTGCACGAAAAGTTTTCTCGATTTCCGGATCTAGTTCGAAATCGATCTTGCTTCGCATACAAGGGAAAAACCGAAATCCTGAAATAAAACAGAAAAATAAAAATTAAAAACTAAAAATAAAATAAAAATGGCTTAGTCTCACTAAAATCTGATACAAACTAATATTGACTATTCAAGTCCTCGGCAACGGCGCCAAAAACTTGATGTGCCTAAACCGCAAGCACACGGCTTCGGTGTAGTACAAAAGATATCGTTCTCACGAGGACCGAACAATCAAGCACTAGTCTATCAATTATCAGTAATCTAAGCCTAACGAAAATATGAAATAAGTTGTAAAGAAAACGGAACAGAACGTATAAAACTGGTTTTGATTATATTGGATTAGTAATTCCAGAATCAGGTTTCACCACGACATACGTTATCAGTTAAATCATACAATCAATTCAGTTACCATCACCACTTATGAAGGACATTATCCAATGATACTTATTACCTTCTGTCGAAGTATAACAATTTACCCAAGTTAATTAATCAACTACTTTCGTGATGATTAGACTAAGCTCAAATTCATTAATCTCTATGATAATATATCGATTCCTCAAAAGACCTAAAACTACTTTCGTGATTTAGGATCCTAGGTTTGAATTCTAGGGTTCTGATATAGATGTCACCTTTCAGAATTTTCACCTAATATCTATGAACATGTAAATATGTGGCCAGCAAATTCACAAGCATTAATAATCAAGAATTCAAATCATAAGCACACGCGATGTAACGTAAATGATAATATAATTCAGGCTGATAACATATTATCGGGCTATTCCCAATTCCAAAATAAAATAGACTACTCCATAGATGCAAGGGCACAATCAACGATGATGAAAATAAACATGATAGATAGACGAGAATTAAAAGAGATTAAAAAGATAAACTCGATAAAACCCGTTGTCGAAGGATCTCGTTTACAATCAATTGTCGAATCTTGTTCTTGAATCCCTAATCTTTACAATCAATCTCAGAGAAATCAAGTTCGAACCCTAAAACAATGTTTGGAGAGGGTATTTATACCTAATTAAAGCATAAAATCCGAATGTGGGCCGAAAGTATTTGGGCTTCGTATATGGCGGCGTACGTACGTAGTACAAATCGGCGTACGTACGCCGTACAAATCGGCATACGTACGCCGTACAAATTTGCGTACGTACGCGAGATGGCCTCAACTCTCTGCCTTCGTTGTTTGTATGCCGATTTTCACGGCGTACGTACGCCATATTTTCAGTCCGAATTTGGCCTTAAGATCTTCTACAAAGTTGTAGATCTATGTCTTGGCTTTGAAACCCAACTGATTTGGACTTAATCCAAGTTGTATAACTCGAGTTATGATCATTTTATCAAGACTGCGCTACTTGGTTCCGAACAAAGCGTATTTATAACTTTTGAGCCTTCAAACATTTGAACCGGATCTTGTCCTCTTCATAAGACTTTTAGGTAATTGTCTTAGCTTTCTAACCATATAAGGCTCATTAACATTAAAAGTTTGTAGCCCAAGATATGATTGTATTTCCAAACAGCGCCCATGTATCTTTTTTCATACTTTTTTTCGTCATTTTCTCGAAGTTAATGATTTTACCCTACAATCATGTAACAAACCTATAAACGTATATGGGGTACAAATCATGATATAAAATGATATAAAAATAACTAATTTTAGGCTAGAAAATACGTATAATCGAGGTTTATCAAAAAGTAAATCAATGATAAATATATTGAATATCGAATTTAAAGGAATTCACTATATCGAATCTGAAGATTCACACAGAGTCTTCTCCAATACAATGAATAATACTAAAAGACTTGAGCTCCTTTGCTACACAATCGTCTGCTCCGAGTTTCAGTTGTCTGTTTCTCTCACTCAGAAATCGATAGATATCCTACAACTTTCCTCACACTCAATTTGAAAGAGATGATGTGGTATTTCATGCAGAAATGGATTTTGTTAGTTTTGGTCAAGTCAAATAACTTTGGATAATATTCAATTCGATTTAGTTCTTCTAAGGAAGAGATAAAGATGAATATCTTGAAATTGATGCACAAAGATTCGAATATTCTAACGGTGAACTTCAATAAAGTATTGAAAGCTTCTTCAAAGAATTTGAGTGAATAAGAGACTTTCAGAAATAGGTCAAGAGTTCCGAATCACTTCTCTTTACTTTAGGGTTTTTGAAGTTTTATTTATACGTACGCATGAACCCGAATAGATCAGTTGAGACCATTCAACATGCCGTGTAACTGAATCGCTCTAAAAAGGTTAGAAATGGTTGTTGGTGAATCTCTGAAATTCTGCTGCAAATGTTAGTCTACTGTAGGTTGTCGTATGTTGACATCCAATAGGTTTGGTACTACCCGTACTTCATCATCAGTTTATACATTAATGTTTTTGACAAACATTAAATGCATTTAAATAAATGTCTGTTGAACATTAAATGCTTTGAGAAGACATTTAATCCTTAGTCACTTGTTAATGAGGAACTTTAAGTGACTCAGCGTGTCTTGAACTTGATGAGTTGTCGCTTATGAAATAACGTCGCTTGAGATACTAGATTTTACGGATGAACTTCTGCTTGCCACTTGGAATGCTGATCTTTAACCTCTTCATATTAATAGACACACCTAGAATTTTACTAACGGGACAAATGTCTAAAATATAGCAAAACAAAAAGACAATAGAACTATTCTAAAAGTTACAGTTCAATAACGTTCTATCGCTTACTACAAGATATTCTATTATGAAATAAACTTTCATTTTTTTTTCAGGAGCCTAACAAATTTGCCTATCATGTCATCATCAAAATTTCTAACAAAGAAATTCCTAACAATTTCGACCAGTCACACCGAGGCACCACCACAACCCCAATTGTGTATATTCACTGTTTTTCTTCAGTGTCCATGTAGGGAAAAGTTCGCGTCGAGCTGCGGAGTGAGCATATTTTTGGCCTCTATCAATGCTGGATCTTAGGAGGCTCTAGGGTTGCATTTCAAGATTCTTTTCGGGTTTTTGGGACTTTGAACACACTTTTACACCAATGATTTGATCATCAATTGTTTTTAGGTATTCGTAGCTTTATTTATTACTAGCAAAGGCACGTGTGTTGCTAGTGAGACAAGTGACTGATGAAATCTTTGTGATTTAATTTAAAACTAAAAATAATTTATAGTTAAGAATAAATGTTCGTAATTCAATATTTATGCCAAAATAAAGAGAAATATTTAATTGATTTTTGAATAACAAAAAGAAAATTTGATACTCATATCATGATTCCCAAATACTACTTATAACATGAGACAATTTTCAAATTATAACTCTTTTAAAATAATTTATAAATTATTATTTTAGTGCACATGTGTTGCCATGTGAGTACAAACTCATTGATTGTAAACTTTTAGGCGTTGTTTAATTATATTTTTGAATTCAATTTTTAAAATTTTGGATTACAAAATCCTAAATAAACTTGATACAAATTATCTCATCAAACCTTTTTTCAATTCAACTTTTTCAAAACCCCTACATCTTTACAAGCATTCATCAATCATGATTATATATTATAATAATAATTTATCTTTTTACTTTCATTCTTTACACCTTTTAATTTATATATTATATACTTTTTATTCATATAATTATTATATGCATAACACAATCACAACACGCGGTCTATCAACTTATCACCATTGATTTAAATTATTTTACAACTTTCAATCAATTTTTAATAACATTAACAAATACACGCTATTCTCACATGAATTTTCGTAGTAGCCATTTTATAAATATGTTTAAGATCCGTCAAAAAATAATAAACAAACATAGCCTTATTTCTTGTTGTCGGTTTATGACTTATTTGTTGGAAAAACTTCATACTTTTTACATTCTTAACACTTTCATAAAAGGAGAAAAAACAAGTGATAATATTTCTCTATTTAATCCTTTTTTCTGCATCTATATAGTATGATATAATGGACACTGAAGGAATAAATTTATTTTTCGTCTCTCAACATACATTCAATCGCAAAATTGGTCCCCCATATTCTGCATCCGCACATTGAGTCCCTTAAGTTATAAAATGTTGACACATTTAGTCCTTACCGTCAATTTACTGTCTAACACTAACGGTTCACGCATGCGCATCGCACATGACATATGATTTGTGGGGAAAATCGATTTTAGACTTCATTTCTCTCATTTCCTCCAATTAGGGTTTAAGTCTAAATACATTTTCCCTCAAAACCCTAACCCATATTCGCAAATCCTCTCAACTTTTTTTGTTGCTTCCTTCTAAATTTCTTCAAAACCCTAATCCATATCCGAAAATCAAACAAGTTCTCAATTGCTTTGTGATTTCTGTTCATTTTTCTGGTCACCCCGAGTTTGAAGCTTTGTGATTTCTGCAATTCATAATTTCTGTTCAGTTTTGTTCAATTGCTTTGTGATTGAAGCTTCTGAACACCAAATTGAAAGGGTACATGTCAATTCCTTCAATTTTATTATCGAATTTCAAAAATCTCATTTTTTATTAAACCCTAATTTGAAAAATCGAGTGGAAAAATGGGAGGAAAATGGAGTCTTAAACAGTAATTGGAGGAAATAAAGTCTAAAATTGATTTTTTTTTCCTTCAAAATCATATGGCACGTGCGTTGCACATGCGCGAACCATTAGGGTTGGAAGATAAATTGACGGTGGACTAAATGTGTCAACATTTTATAACTTAAGAGACTCAATGTGCGGATGAAGAATATGGGGGACCAATTTTGCGATTGGATGTATGTTGAGGGACGAAAAATGTATTTTCCCGACACTGAAAGACAATTGAATAGGAGTTTTGCGTTATTATTTTTAGAATATTGATTATGAATTTTATGGTAAATTTTTAAAATGAAACGCAACCCTCTTTCATGTTGGATAATTTTCTTGGCTTATAATTTGCTTCATATATTAGTAAATGTTATATAGAATTTGGTTACGATGAGAAAAAGAGTAACACAATGTTTTTCAATATAATATTAAAGCTTATATTAAAACTTTTGAAACTGAGATTTTAAAAACCAACAAATTCTACAATAGATACTAATAGGTTAAAAATTAAGGCTCTGTTTGTTTATGTTTTTGAGATAAAATTTTAATTTTTTCTCGAAAATTGTGTACTATAGAAATTCGTGTAAAAATGGTAGGTGTTTGTTTATGTTTTTAGAAATTGTTAAAAGTTGTAAGAAATGTCAAATCAATAGTGATAGGTTAATGGATGATGTGCATAATAATTGAATTGGTAGTGTATATAATGATTATTAAAATAAAAATAAGAAATATAGATAAGAAAAGTGTAAAGTATGAAAGAGAAAGTGAAATAATGATTGATTTGATTGGTAAATGTGTGAAAAATTATATATATGATTGATAGTTAGTTATATAGGAGATTGGAAAGTAGAGTTGAAAAAAGTAGAATTTAGATGAGAATTTGGTGTGTTAAGTTTATTTTGAATTTTGTGATTTAAAAAGTTGAAAATGGGTTTTGAAAACATAAACAAACAAGGCCTAAGGTTTTAAGTTTAACTTGTAACATCAGAAATTAAAATCTATTAGGGCAATAAAAGATTTGCTTTTTATAAATTTGTTGTTCTAGCAAATTTATATGAGTATTCTGTTATGCACGTTATAGTCATATTATATTTTGAACAGTACCAATTAGATGATTAAATATTTTCAGATCATAATTATCTATGGATACATACATTTTTTTGGTCTTCATAAATTATCATATAACTCTTCTTTATTTTGTACTTTATTTGTCTTTGTTTTAGGTAAAATTATTGGTATTTATTGGATAAAAAGTATATAAACCCTTAATGTAATTTAAAAGTAATTAGCGTTAACCATTCTGTTTTTAAATTGAGTTTATTGCTTCTTATATTTCAAAAGATAAGGCAAATAACACTCAACCGTATCATTATCATTTAGTAAATTGAAAATGATCACTATATTGTTATATGTATAATTATCATATTTAATGTATTTTCTTCTTTATTTACCATTCTTCCAGATAATAAAATTAAATAAATTTATATATATTTTCTTATAATAATGTGCATGGTATTATTGAACATATAATCTATATTATATATTATAAAGATACTTACTTATATCTTAAAGTATAAGTTATATATAACTACTATAGATATTAATCATGTCATAAATGTTAGAAAGCAAACTTTTTGAATATATAATTAAGTTATCAATAGACAAATAAATTCTATTTGATAAAACTTATAAATAGTATATATTATCACTGAATACATATTCTACACACAAGTATGTTAATGATATTGAAAAAACAAATGAATAAAGATGAAATTTGATCATAATCAGATAATAAGGAAATATTTATTTGTATGATAAATAAAAAATTTGAACTAGTGTGTTATTAGCTTAATATTTTAAAGCATATTGAAGTTATGATCATTTTTTGATAAGATAGGAGACAATCTGCCTCTTTTCAATAACACAAGGGGTATAATGATTTACACATTTTTTATCATTTCTTTCTCTTGAGGATGTAATTTGGTAATAATTTTAATTAGTAATTTAATATTATCAATGTTATCAAAGTTTTGCACACTAAATTATGTAACAACAAATCTAAATTTGCAATTTCATCGTATCATGTTTGTAAGATATTCATAATTTTAATAGATATAGATCCTTATTTTTAATTTTAAATAATTATAGTCAATACTTATATGCATCAACATGATATTGATGAATAATGATAATCCAAGTATTTTGTATTGTAAAAAAGCACTTATTTTCTGATAGAAATACTAAATGCTAGAATTTTATTGAAAACTTAGAATAGTTTTTCACGTTAGGAGGACAAGAAGAAAAAACGTCGTTTTTCTCCATCTTCATGGAAACTTTCTTAAAGCCCTCATGAAGTTCCATTTGTCGAGTCCCTATTCATGAGCATAGTCCCGTCTTTGGTTTTCAAAGAAATAATTCTTCTATTAAGTGAATAGTTTTATTCACAAGCAATTGTTCACCTAAAACTTTTAGCTTTCTCTTCACTTTTCGAATTGAATATAACAATTTGTAAAACCTTTAATTTTTAGTGATTAATTATAACAATAATTTAACAATAGTTGTTATTAAGATACTTAACAACAAATTATAACGTCATTTATGTAATTGGAAGGACATTTTGTACTATCCATACTTTTCTAAATAAGTAAAGTCTAAAATACCCCTAATTGATTAGCACTGTTTTACTTCTACATTTTAAAATGTTTGTTCAACTACGTTATAAAATGTGTCGAAATTCAACTAATGATTAGTTTCCATACAGAAGTAAATAGCGATAACTATAACAATTAATAGCTTATAGTATATACAATAAGGATAATAATAATAATAATAAATAATAAAAATATGAATTGTTTGATATGTTACTTCCAATTACGTAAAGACTACATTTTTTTTAAATATCTATCGAAATTCAATAAAGTGCTTTTTGAATTATGAAAAAACTTGATTAATACCTTGATTGTAAATCCATATTTATATATTAACTAAGGTTACTTAGCCTTTTTAATTAATAATTCGTTGAATTCTACAAAATTTAATATTTTCCATTTTTCTCTAGCGATAATTGCATATAACCCCATGTGTTATTTGAAATTTGTGTCAAATTACTATATGTTATGTTTATAGTGTAGGGCTCATTTTATTTCAATAAACTCTATACTCTCCCTCAGATGTTAACAACGTTTAACGTGTTTGTGCAATTACTGAAATAAATAAGGACTTCATATATACTGAATTATAATTCTTATTTAACAAAAGAAATATTATTTACAGAGCCATCACTTTAAACAAACCAGAAACAAAGAAAAGGCAGCAAAACAATTTTAACAAACTCAACCAAAAATGATAGAAAAAAAAATTATACAAACAAAAAAATCACCCTCTATTAGGCATAGGATTCTCTTCAAATGCTCCTATCATATAAATCAGTAAATGTGATGGTAGCCTGAGAAGAATTCATTGTTGTATTGTCCAAAGTATCACAGGCAGATGAGTTATAATTCGAAGACGTAAGATTTATATCCATCTTCGTTTTCGGGTTGCTTCTAATCTTTAAGTCCATGAAGTCAGAGATTAAGCCCGGTTTTGTTATTACATCATCATCAACGTCTTTCTGCCCTGTCAGCATTTGGACAACGGTTGACATGGCGGGTCGAAGCTTGGGAGAGTCTTGAGTGCAGAGTAGGCCAATCTTTAAGAACGTGCAAGCCTGTTGAGCATCAAAATCTCCGTCCAGAGATGTGTCTACTAGCGCCACAAGCTCATTTCTCTCGTGAAGTTGCCATGTCTGAAAATGAAAAAAAATTTATCGAAATTTACAACTTTTTGATAAAGAAAGTAAAATAGCCATTGAATTGAGGTGGTTTGTAACTAAATGCATACCCTTTCAAGAATATACTGTTCTTCAATGGGCAATCTTGTATTTGTATTGCATCTCCCACTCACAATTTCGATAAGAAGAACACCGAAACTGTAGATATCCGCCCTCCGTGTAAGCTGTCCTCTTATTGCATACTCTGGTGCCAAATAACCTCTGTAACAATCCACACAAATTTCAGTTATTACATAATATTAGCACACTCAAAATGTGAGGAATCATCCTTAAAAGTTGTGAGTCGAGCCGGCTCATGAGTTTCATGAGTTGGCTCGATTGGGGCTCGGCTCGAGCTCGAGATATCAGGAGCTTGAGCCGAGCATTTCGAGCTCGAGATTTCTTGTGAGCCGAGCTTCACCAAGGGTGGCAATTGGGTTGAATGGGCTGGGTTTGAGTCGGGTCCATTTGGGTTGGGCTTAAAGTGGGCTGGGTCCAATTGGGTCCAATGTCAAAAAATAACATTATAGCTTGATCCAATAAAGAACCAAAGTGAACTCAATAAGAACCCAAAATGGACCCATAAGGACCCACTATGAATCAAAGTGGTGTAAGGGGTTGCTATAGAGTGCGTAGATTATTGACTCAAAGTGGAAAATAGGTTGGACACAATTTAGGCCTCAATCAGACCCAATTTAAAACCCAGTTGGACCCAAATATTATTAAAAGTCAACCCAGATAGAACTAAAATGCTAAAATGTTAGGACCAAAGCCATTGAAAACTTAGTTCTGTTTGGGTGGAAATATATGTATAGACCCAAATTGCCACCCCTAACCACGACATATATTAGCACACTCAAAATGTGAGTAATCATCGTTAAAAGTCGCTATAACTACTTACATGGTTCCGGCCACACGTGTGCTGACATGTGTCATATTGGGAGGGATGAGCTTAGCAAGACCGAAATCCGAGATTTTTGGGGTCAAATTTTTATCAAGAAGTATATTGCTCGCTTTGATGTCTCGGTGGATAATATGGGGTCTCACTTCCTCGTGAAGATAGGCTAGTCCCTTAGCAACTCCAATGCAAATTTTGACCCGTGTTTCCCAACTGAAGTAGAGACTGTTGTGACCTCCACCTAGTAAGGATCGATTATAAAGATCATAAAACCGTTTGCTTGAAACAATACGATAGTGATTTTGATCAAAATTGTCGTGAAAATTATACCAACAAGCGTTCGTGCTAGGCTATTATTCTCTAGGTAATTGTAGACAAGAATCCTATGATTCCCTTCCACACAACAACCATATAGCTTCACTAGATTTTCGTGTTCTATGTCTGAAATCACTTTAATCTCCGTCAAAAACTCTCTTACTCCTTGACTTGATTCCGTAGAAAGAACCTTAATCGCTGCCATTTGTCCGTTCCTCAATTTTCCCTACTTATTCAAGAGTTGTTTTGTCCATCAATGTATAAGTTCATATTATATATATATATATATTATATATATGATGAAAACGCGTATAATTTACCTTATAAACAGAACCAAATCCACCCTCCCCGATTTTATTGACAGGACTGAAATCATTGGTTGCTATTCTTAGTGCTTTGTACGAGTAAAGATTGACATTGTCGACTCCTGAGAGCTCTGTATCGAAATTTAGCTTCATTAAGATCATATATACATACTTATTATTATTGTCAAGGGTTATATACCAATTACCATCTCCAAACTCCGAATTTCTAGTTGCTGAGTTCAATCTTTTGCCGCATAAGAAAGAAAAGCAGGTCATGACTGTGGGATATATACTTCACCCTTCTAAACCAAGCTGCCATAAATCAGAAATGGGATCAAAGTTATAATTCAAAGAGTATTAGT
The DNA here is from genome assembly GCA_963669365.1 of Verbascum thapsus. Lineage (NCBI taxonomy): Eukaryota > Viridiplantae > Streptophyta > Magnoliopsida > Lamiales > Scrophulariaceae > Verbascum > Verbascum thapsus. The sequence continues at coordinate 12,124,165 of OY770116.1, forward strand.
GTTGGATCATAACAAGGAGTGATGAATAAATGGATTGGTATAAGCTTGGAAACAGATAGATCATCAATATCTTGCAAAGCTGGTTTGTGACAAATAACTTTTGCAAACAAATAAAAGTCATATAATCTCACTATCTTCAAACCAAAACTACAGTTCATCAAACAATAACATATTTCTTTTTGGGGCCCAACAAAAAACAAGAAAAACAACTAGAAAACAAAAGGAAGCCCAGATGAGAAGAAATACCTTGAAATTAATGGCTGCTTCAGATTAGGGCAAATCGACGAAGACAAGAACAAAAACAGACATAGGTGTTGAAACTCCTGGTTCTTTGTGAATAATAGTAATAATAGTCTTCAAAAAAATGGCGTAGAATCTAGGAAGTTTCACATTTCACACGGTGATGATTTAATTCAATCAACGAAAAATTGGAACTCGTATAAGGAAAAATCTATCTTGGTCCGGAACCGTTGGTCCCAGCCAAGATAGCCCACAAATTTTGCTTGGGGTGGGTTGGTTTTATCCACCACCCCAGGGTGGGTGGTTTTATCCATCACCCACCCAATATGTAAATGTGTGGTTAAAACTGGACCAAGATCAACGGTCCCGGTCCAGGATAGAATCACCAACTGGTATACCAAACAAGACTTTCAGAAAGTCATGGCGTGTAAATGTCAACTGTGGCTTTTCACCTTTTCCTTTTATTTCTTAGTTAAAGGTTAAAAGTCAGTGTCATTAAAAGTCAATTGTGTAAAGGTTATAAACTTACAATAAGTGATATAGAGTTGATAAATGAGTGGATTGAGTTGGTTCCAAAATAGTTTATTGTTAAATTAGACGAGTTTTATAGTTTGAGAGTGAAATCAAACTCAACCTAAAAAGATAAATCAAATTCAGATAAAGCCATTGGATCCAAGTTGGAAGCAAAGTAAATTCTTAGAAATCGACTCAACCCAGGTTAGTTTAATGAGTTTGAACCATAATTGTAACACACAAGTGATTTAGCCCAATAAAATTGTATTCCTCTGCCTTTACTCGGGCTTTTTGTATATAACCCCCGAGGTATTTAGCTTTAGCAAATAACCCTCGAATTTTGAAATCTTGACAAATAACCTTTTTGGTTAAGTTGACCGCTAGTCAATGGTTAAATTTATGGGCAAAGTTGTAATTTACATATAAAAACAAGAAACAATACAAATAAATAAATGAAATTTAATTCACTTTATACAATAATTTTTTTTTTTCAATTTCAAATACTTATTTATTTATCTAAAAATTAGGATATATATTATATTATTTTATCTAATAATTTGAATGTAAAATTACATAAATTTAGATAAATAATTTGAAGGTAATAAAATATTTGAAATTGAAGGTAATTTAGATAGAATAATGTAATATAATATTTGAAGGTAGAATAATATAATATTATAATATATAAATTTGAAAGTAATTTAGATTTTGAAGGTAAAATTAAATAAATTTAGATAAATAATTTGAAAGTAATATAATATTTGATGTTGAAGTAATTTATATAGAATAATATAATATATAATATAATATTTGAAGGTAGAATAATATAATATTATAATATATAAATTTGAAGGTAATTTAGATAGAATAATATAATATATATCTACATTTTTAGACAAAAAAAATAAACATTTGAAATTGAGAAAATTATTGTTGTATAAAGTGAATTAAATTTTATTTATTTATTTTTGTTTTTCCTTGTTTTTATATATAAATTACAATTTTACCCATTAACTTAGCCGTTGACTAACGGTCAACATAACCAAAAAGGTTACTTGCCAAGATTTCAAACCTCGGGGTTGTTTGCTAAAACTCAATACCTTGGGGGGGGCTTTTTTGATATAACCCCCCGAGGTATGTAACTTTGGCAAACAACCCCCCGAGGTTTGAAAATTTGGTAAACAACCATTTTTGGTTAGTTGACCGTTAGTCAACAGTTAAAGACATGGGCAAAATTGTAATTTAATAATTGCAAACAAATATATTAATTTTCAATGTATTTATTTGAAATTATATTGAAAATAAATACATATTAATTTTATTTATTTGCAAAATTGTAATTTAATAATTCCAAACAAATATATTAATTTTATTAATTTTATTTATTTGTAAAATTGTAATTTAATAATTCCAAACAAATATATTAATATTACATTGAAAATAAAAACATATTAGTTTTATTAATTTTATTTATTTGCAAAATTGTAATTTAATAATTCCAAATAAATATATTAATTTTATTAATTTTATTTATTTACAAAATTATAATTTAATAATTCCAAACAAATATATTAATTTTATTAATTCCAAATAAATACATTGAAAATTAATATATTTGTTTGGAATTATTAGATTACAATTTTGCCCATGACCTTAACTGTTGACTAACGGTCAACTAACCAAAAATGGTTGTTTACCAAAATTTCAAACCTCGGGGGGTTGTTTGCCAAAGCTACATACCTCGGGGGGTTATATCAAAAAAGCCCACCTTGGGGGTTATATATAAAAAGCCATGCCTTTACTCTATATTAATTTTGTATGGACAAACTGTTTGGAACCATAAATATTTTTGTGAATTTCGGAATCATTTCTAATATCGGCCATTTTATTCTCCACTATATATATACATTCTCTCTGCTTATCTACACTCACGAAGCAATATATATATATATATAGGTATAAATGTATTGTTTTGTTTAACATTCGTTCCCATAGACAACAGATCAACCCATTTAATTCATCGAATAACAGGCCTGAATGTCAAAGCTTTTGCTTTTTGAAAAAGTGCTAAATTTTAGAATAAGTTGCAAAAGTGGCTGAAAATTTTGAGTTGAATCTGCTCGCGACCTTGAACATTTGTGCTCTTGTTACGAGTGATATTTATGGAACACCGAGGTTTTATTTGTTTATATTTTTGAAATAAAATTTTAAAATTTTATTGGGAATTATGTATTATGGAAATTTGTGAAAAATAATAGTTGTTTATTTATGTTTTTAAAGATAGGTTAAAAGTTGTAAAATATGTCAAATCAATAGTGATTGGTTGATAAATCATGTATAAAATATTTGTGTTAGTTATATATATAATGATTATATGAATAAAAAAATAAAAAATCATAGATAAAAAAATTGTGAAGTATGAAATATAAAATGAAATAATGATTGATTTGATTGATAAATATGTGAAGAGTTACATATATGATAAATAGTTAGTTATATAGGAGATTGAAAAGTAGAGTTGAAAAAAATGAGAATTTGAATGAAATTCTGGTGTGCTAAGTTTATATTGAATTTTATAATTTAAAAAGTTGAAAATGTATTTTGAAAACATAAACAAACCAAGGCCTGAGATTGTCTATAATCAATATTTAACAGGAAAATCGAGGACGTACTCAGAAAATAGCCGCTTATCAAACAACAACTTTAACTATCCAAAAATAGTTGTTCCTACAATAATAACTCAAATGTACCTTTCTGAATTCTGCAAATTTACAGACATCACTTGGAAATACAATCACTGTAATAAGTTACTACATCTATTCATTTTTACCTCAATGAATGGTAATCTGAAAAATCAAACCTTGAGGTAAAATCCATTCTTCATTTTTCGCCCCTACAGAGGGTCTGGATATAAGTCTCTTTTTCCTTGTCACCTTTGACCCAAACCCAAAATTTAGACATTCAAATGGTGCAAAAAAGATAAAAACAAATCTAACCATTCACACCAATCTTCTCGAAGACTCATTTAAGGACCAAAACCAAATCCATCTCATTGCATTTCGAGGAACATATCCTCGTCATCATGAGGTTGTGGGACCGAAGGTTTTACATAACCTACTTGTCCAATGCCCTCTACCACAGCACCTCTAACTTTCTGCACGAAAACAACAGCATATTACGTTTTATTCCTCACAGCAATGAACAAGTATAAGAGAGAAATTCTCATGCAATATTAGTTATTTGATACGTGGAGATGGATGGAAATATGAATGCATGATTTGATTAGCCACCATATAGAGATGGAGTTCGTATAACCAAGAGGACAGCTGTAAACCTCTCAAATTCGAATCCATCAATCCAAACACACCCCAAGTCCTTTTTGCGTCTTTAGAAATTCCCCATAAACAGACATATAGTTATGTGTTTACCTAATGCTAAACGGAGAGAAATTTTGATGTCGTTGGACTTTGGCTATATCACTTTTAGTTCCACAAAAATTTTAATCACACCTTTTGTCCAATTGGAGTTAAAATGTGACACTTTTAGTTCCACTGGTGTATTTGTTTTGATGGCAAATACCTTTAGAAGCGGTAAAACTAAACCAGTTTTTTACCCAAAATTTTGGACCATTTGCATCCAGATGGAACTAACATAGCGTGTGTCTCACGCGGGTATTTTCCATCTAAAAATAGACGGGCAAGACTAAAGTGTCACATTTTTACTCCGTTGGAACCAAAATATCTGGGACCAAAAATGATTTAGCCAAACTTCAATAGGACCAAAAGCAATTTTTTCGCTAAATAGTGTATTCGGAAGAAGGGTTTCTGAAATAGAGTCATTTGAAATACACCATAATAATTGGGAAGATAGCACAAAATGAGTGCCAGGATTCAAAATCCATTACAATTTGAGATCATCCAAACAAGCTCCGAGAATTTGTTGATATGTTTGAAATTCATGACTTTCAAATCCTTCAATCTTAACATACTTAGGTTGTTTGGATAGAAAGATTCTGATTTAAGAAATGGATTTTAAATGACTGCGAATTAGGTGGGTTTAAAATTCCACCATAATGGTTGGAGAAAAAGCAAAAGAGAGTGCCCACCAAAATTGAAATTCATTGCACCTTAAAATCATCCCAACAAGTTCAATGAATTTGTACGAGGAATTTTAAATCCATGGCTTTCAAATCCTCAAATCCAAACACACCATATATTGTGTTTCAACTAATGGATTTGGTGCAGAGGATTCCAAATACCTCCACAATAACAAAAATCTATTAAACCTTTTTGGATAGTTATAAGGTACAATGAATTTCACATCCTTTAGCTCCCATCTAGGGGTGGCAAAATGGATCCGGAACCACGGTTCCAAAGGTTCCAACCCAATTTGGATTGAATTGGTTCCTAAGAAAATTTTATTTGGTTCCTAATTGGTTCCAAGTTGGGTCCAGCTAAATTTCAAGTTAGGCCCAAATCGTTTGCCAATAATCTAAATTATAATGAACAAAATGTAAGGTATTGAGTCGAGTTGGGCTTGGTTCCCTTTTGGATTGATTTGGTTCCATTTTGGGTTGAATTTGGTTTCACCTTAAAACCATTTAAGAACCAAACTCATTTAACAATCAACCCATTGGAACCGACCCAAAACCAACCCAACCCGCCCAATTGCCACCCCTACTCCCATCACTATGACCTATTGCTTGGGTCATTTTGGTGGAATTTAAAATCTATCCTTTCACCAAACCTCTCCGTCCAAACGCAACCTGTGTGAAATTCACCATGTTACTTCATGGTGAGTTTGCTTCAGCCAATCAGAATCAACCACTTCTTTGGAATAATGAGCAGATATCTGGCAAGGTTTGTTCATCTAAAAGCTTATGAGGTATCATAACTAGTTAATTCAAACTAATTAAATATGTATGATTAGCAGCAGCATTTTGTGCATTGATAATATTCATGATTTAGAATGTAAAGGAGAGGAAGTGTTGTGGAATTCAGTACCTTCTCTATTTCTTCAGAGAGAAGAGGATTTTCTTTCAGATATTGTAATGCTCTATCTCTTCCTTGTCCCAATCTACAATCACATCAAGTTTAGTAGAATAGCAAATAGAGTTTAATGCAAGAGCAACAGAAGGATTCAGAAGATTGCTTATACTTCTCAATACATATCTAGCATCAAATACGCGCTGTTTATGAATATATCTTATAACTAGAGTGATAATATCCATCCATCAAGCACTCATGTTCTCAATTATGTTTAGTGCAGAACCGCTTTTCACGACTTTGGCAGAGTGTAAAATGCCTTCATAATTCCTAGTTATTTTATGATCCAATCACTCTAAACAGCAAATTACATCTATCCTGAACAGTTAATAATCACCATATGTAGATGAATTGCTTTGTATTTTATTTAGCATACGGTTTAAATCAGTTAAATGAGTCACCTCACTTCGTGTCACTTAATGAAACCATAGATGGCATTTATATATATCTAACAATTTTAAACCAAAGATATGGTAAAGCAAACCTGTGATCTCCATAGCTATACCACGACCCCTTCTTTAAGACAACATCTGTCATTTCAGCACAATCCAACACACAACCCTGATATTGAAGAAAAGATAAATACCAGAATCTTGCGACTTAAGAATTTAGCTATTGCGATAGAAATGACAATTCACACAGCTATACAGACCAGCTTGCTCACTCCTTCTCCAAACATAATTTCAAATTCAGCTTGCTTGTATGGCCTTGACACCTGTAATAAAACCAATTAGGCGAAACTAGGATACCTATTACTTAGAGAAAATACGAAAAAGTCAATTGAGGTCAATAGGAACACTCAAGTTTTAGCTTAGGAATCCTGGTCACTCACCTTACTCTTCTGAACCCTTACGCGAGCTTTAATTCCAATGTCTTCATCTCCTTTGACCTATAAAACGTAAACAATTTATGAGTGATTGCCGAATCAAACAAATACATACATACATACATACACCAATACCAACCGAATAGAACATGGTGCAACGTTACTATGTTTAGCAGATTTGGGGCTTACAGATTTTATTTTCCCAGTAGGACGTATCTCAAGCCGGACTGAAGCAAAGAACTTCAAAGCAATTCCACCGCTTGTGACTTCAGGGTTTCCATAAAATACACCTATCTGGTTTAGACAAAAAAGTAATTTAACTAACTTGACGTGAAAAATGTAAAAGTTGAAACAGAAAACCGATAGGTAAAATGAGTAACAATTAATAGAAAAATTGAAGGAAGCCAATTATGTTGATTCATGCATTTCAAACCTCAACAAATGGTAATAATCTGGATATGGTAGCCAATAAAGAATACCTTGTGTCTAATTTGATTCAAAAATATAAGTGTACATCCAGCTTTTGAAGCATTGCCCGACATTTTACGTAATGCTTGGCTCATAAGCCGTGCTTGCAAACCCATTTGTTGCATCCCAATTTCACCCTATGCAGAAATACACCGGAAAACATTCAAGCTAAGAGAACAATTTGTTTTAACATACTGAAAAACACAAAACAGAACTTGTTTACTTACTTCAATTTCAGCTCGTGGAGTAAGTGCTGACACCGAATCAATGCAGATAAGATCAACGGCACCAGATCTACACATACGGTCAGCAACTGAACAATTGAAAACAAAAGAATCAGAAATACGTAGTGTAGTTAATTTCTGGAAATCTCAAAAAGGAAAGGAAATATACTCTCAAGTGCCATCTCTCCATTATCGGGCTGACAAACAATCAAGTTTTCTACATCAACTCCTAAAGCTTTTGAATATGCTGGATCAAAAGCATGCTCAGCATCAACAAGCATGGCATTTCCCCCAAGTCTCTGTTTCGTTGAAATTTAAACACTGTCAGGTTGTTCACAAAATCAAGGATGGATAAAAACATGCATAAGAATGAACACTAGCAACTAACTTTCTAATGCCATGCCCTTATGTATAATGGGTTTCCAAAAGATGAATAACTGACACAAGTAAAACAGAACATACTAGACCTGCACTTCTGCAATTGCATGGAGTGCTAGAGTTGTTTTCCCACTACTTTCTGGCCCATATATCTGACAAGAAAAACAAAGAGATAATCAGGTTGTACAAGCAGTAGCTAAGTAAATTGAAAGCTCAAGCTTCAAGCAGCTAAACAAATTCTCAAATTTGATTCAAACATTTGTTTTTCAAACTACCCCCATACAAACTGATTTGATATTGCATTTCCCAATGATATGCCACTCTTTTTCAAGCTTCAAAACAAAACAACAACGTACAAGAGGGGATGGTGAATGGAATAATGAATATGATACCTCTACAATTCTTCCTTTGGGAAGGCCACCACCTAAAGCAAAGTCCAACGTCAAGACGCCACTTGGAAAGGTTTCACTACAGATGAAAAGAGATAAAAGACAGTGATAAAAGCAGGAATAATAAAAATGAACAAGTAATGCTAAGTTTTTATATGCAAGGGAATATAACACGTCTTGGAAATATTACACGGCCTCATCTCATTGTCTTGTAATCAGCATTTACGGATTTTAAGTCATCCAAATCTTTGAAGAATCTAATGCAATCCCTAAAGCAGGTAAAGGAAATGGTCCGACTATTAAAAATATGAACATTTAATTCTTCTCAACATTCTTAGGAAACATTTTCATGTTCCAGCACACAGGTTTATAGACAATTCTATAATATTAGCTGGTATAAATGTAAAACACCTACACCACGGGCTTATAGACAACTTCATAATAGTAACTGATATAAATGTAAAACACCTACACCAAAGCTCCACCAGCACTTCCCAGTCTTGTAACGCTTCCTTTCCCGAAAGAGCTATTTATGTCGTTCATTGCAGCGTCAAGCGCTTTTTGCTGTTGTGGGAATGACGATAGTTAGTGACAAGCAGTCACCTAGACAAATATTACATCATGCTTACAAAGTATGAGTCTGAGAAAAGCCAAATATGACTTTTCAGCAAACAATAAAAGATATCATGATTCAAGAAAACCTTGTGAACTTTTCCGTATATAGGTCTTAATATCCATAATATAATAAATGAAAGCATGAATTCCATCACAGCTAAAGAGGGTACACCCAAAAATTAAGTATCAAAATTTGAATTAACTCCACAAATCCTTCCAGTGTCTCACTGATAAAAACAGGTCAAAATAAAATTGAATACAAAATCTTCCAGAATTAAGCTACACAATAAGACCTCATATATCAAATTAGCAGGGAGAAACGATGTCATTAAACTTTAAGCACCATATTCATAACAACCAAACAACTGTAATGGAAATTAAGCAAGCTGCTAACCCGGTCGAGAAAACGAGGGTCAAAATCAGGCGAGAGGGCACCATTCACTTTCCCGTCGAATTCAGAACGAACCCTCCTAATATTTTTAGGCTTTACACGACAAGAAGTACAAGAGGCCCGAAGCAAACCTGGAGCATTTGAAAAGGTTCGCAAGCTAAAATTCTTGGATAAGTACTGGGATTTTAGCGGGAAAATCAAATCCATTATTTAGTTCAAGACTGAAATATGAAAGAGAACAACTATGTGTATGTGTGTGTGTGTGGTGTTTTGAATATCTTCTTGTGAAAGCACAAGACGCAACAGCCAACAAGTCAAGAAGAAGAAAACAGTAGTAATGATGAAGCGTGAACGTTTATTTCTTTCTTTTTATCGTTTTCTGTTGTTAAGGCCCATTGGGCTTTTCGGCCCACACTTGATTTTGTGTGCATCTGTTCCTAGCTCCACCAACTTGCATCTTGAATTGCAATTTATTTGAATTTAGGCTCTTCTAAGAATTACTCGTTTTACTCTCCTGCTTAGAATTTTTTTATTCCGAGATTTTGAAGAAAAAAAATAGTCAAAAATATTTGTTTTTTATTATTACAAAAAAAACATCATCATTGTATGTTCCTAATATTATTATTACAATGATGACGTTTTTTATATCGCATCTGATGCATCATTATTAATAATATAAAAAAATAAATTGTTATGAAATTAGTTAAATTATAACCAATTGATTAATAAGTCGCTCGTGCCCATCTTCAACCAGAATAGTGGGTTTTGCACCATTTGCTGCAGTTACAGTAAATTGTGGCTTGATTCAGCTCGACTCGTGAGCACCCCTGTTTGTGCATCATAGATTATAACAAGCTAACACTTCTGACAACATCCATTATCTTACATAGAAAGTTTGTCATCATCTTACATAGAAAGTTAATGCAACTGTTGGATTCTTTTCTAGTGACAAAATGTAGGAACACCCACAAGTCTGGGAATGGATAGAAACTAGAAAGTAACTATCATTCAGCAAAGACTATGATTAACAACTGGTGACGTATGCAACCAGCATGTTTACATGTTTATTAAATACAACTCGGATTCTTCCAAAACACAGAGAGTAAGTGTTAGCTTCAGTCAAATTTCACTAATCAGTCTTTAAAAATATGAGACTTGGAATACATATTGTCATTAAGATTATCAATCAAGGTTAGGCTTCACAACCTTTTAATTAATACTCAGACTGAAATTTTTTATCCCATCAAAATGTACCACTTCATGCAACTTGTCACAGATTTCTTAGAATTTTTCAGCAATTAAAGCCACATTTCTTGGGGATAACACAGGATCAAATAAAGGTACCATAGTTGCCTGACTGCCCTGCTCCTGGAGAAACAATAACCTATCAAGCAGCAACAGAGTTTCCAAAACAGGGCCCAGAGCAGTCCGAAGTGTCCAATAAGGACCAACAAGCTCCTGCAGTGAATAACAACATTTTTCCTTAAGAATGATATGCCAAATTCAACGAAAATACTACACACACGTAGATTTCTTCTGTAAGAAGTAGAAATGAATATTTCTTAATTGTTTTTTCCATATGTTTTAACACAGGAATCACAATTAGAGAAAATGAAACTAGTAATTACTCTGTGTAAGCCAGTACACCAACTCAAAATAGGCTCTAAGACGACGGCATGTGGGTAGGTACACTTCATCTTGAGAATAACAAAGCTCAGGTGCAGTTCAGTTGATATATATTACAAGATACTATTTTGCTCGGTTTATTAGTTTAATAATTATCCATGTGAGATTCTGAAATTACCAAATTATGTTAAAGGCTTTACACTTTGCACCGAAAGGTCAAATGTAATAAATAACTCATTACTATATTTAACAGCTCCCTATTAAAAAATTAAGTTGGTTTGTGAACTTCAGAGATAATGCCATAAATATACATAAATATAAGGAGATGGTTTAAAAAATCAGTAAAGTGTAGCCACTCAACTGACTAAATATAGTCTTAAACACCAGACAGAGTACAAAACTGTGGCAAGACAAACTTACAGAGAATTCTTGAGCTTCATTCCACACCCTGTAAAATTCAATGTCCTCTGCATCATGGACACCAAGTCGACCTAGTCCAGACTTGCAGAACTTCACAAACATGGAATATCTATCTACAGAATTAGACTCTTCATTTGGTGGCTCTGGATATGCTGAAGGTTCCGTAATCAAGGGATATGTACCGGGGGCTGAACCTGCAAACCAACATCATCTGAGAAGTTGAACAACATATTGGCGCTACAAACTAAATGTCAATGCGATGCCTCAAAACTCCAACCAAAGCAGTAAGATCATTGTAGGCGTTAGGTAGGATGGTTCGGTTTAAAAGATATAAATTTGTAGCTCAAGAGCGGAATACGAATACTTCCATACATTTTAATACCGAATGCACATCAAGAGCGTTAAAAGAAATTTGGAAGACTTCACACCAAAAAATAACCTTAACTCTTTAAAAATCCATAAAAACAAGTTAGCAGAAGAAAAAAACATCTTCTCCACTCTCAGTACTCTTGGTGCAAGATATAGCAGACTTACAATTCTTCTGCGAGAGAGATTCAGCAATATTTGCATTAGACTCCAGGATCCTTCGATGATGTTGGCGGCGCAAAGCCTTCCCTTGACGCCCTATTGACGGGTTCCTCATCATAATTTCTGGGTGGTAATGAGAAAGAACCTTGAAAGAGAAAAGCATATTGGTTGAGTAGAACTTTTTTGACAGAAAAAGAATTATATTAGTAAAGGTTGTAGCAGAACTTTCTAGTTATGAGGTCGATAAAAGACAGAATTTGATGTCCTGTTACGACATATGTGAGAAAGACTCATCCTGAACTATATGGATATAGATGACAGAAGAAGAATGAGCTAACGTTTGTACCATCTGAAAGGCAGCACGAAATGCATGAAGCTCAAAATTATGAAGGCCAGCAGCTTCCCCCAAACCTCTCCATCTCTCAGCACTCTAATTGGTTAAAGCAAGGTCAGCGAAAGCATACTCAGAAAGGCAAGATATTTAAATAACACTAAGCAGAATCAGACAAAAAGATGACACAGTAAAAAGGAGTCAACAAAACTATTAATCCAAATAAATGGTAATGACAATCAATATAGCATCCATACTCGACCATAAGCATTACCTTAATACACAACTCTTACCGGGAAAAACAAATTAAAATTACATTAATGCACAATAAACATAATAAAGATTGAGACACTCGGTTTAAACACGAAAGGTTTCTACCTCAGGAGATGAATCAGCAATACAAAATAAACCAACACATCAATTAAGACACACCATGCCTATTTGAAATTCAATCCCGTCTGCGACTCTGCATACTAGAGTAAAAAAAGAACGCATGTCAAATAGAAACCTAACCTGACAGGCGAGATCACGGGCATTCTTGCCGACCAATAGACTAGCAGATGTAGCACCTTTACTCACTGGGAAACCACATCGTCTATTAGCCTCTTTCGCACCTTCTTCAGATAATAAGTTATAACAGCAACCAATGCTAACCACCGCTTTAACTTCATCACATTCCACAAATGTCCTATAAATAAATAACTAAAACTAAGCTACTAAAATAATTCATGAGCAGACACTTAACTATGAGTTGACATCTTCAGCAATACAATCAAAAGCGTAATGTAAGCTGAAAAGATATCATGTCATTTATGGCATACAATGAGTTGCAACCTAAATACAGCACGAATGCATCAAACATCATTTAAAAAGAACTAATAAAGAATATAGAATACAACTTTCCTTAGAAGTCGGAAGAAGTAAAGGAACTATTTGGTAAAACAGATAATATCGACTTAGTCAACCAGCAAAACATTCTGATAGTGTAAATTTTACCTAAGCATTGTCACCGAAAGATCTCCGCAAGCGTGGAGTCCAGCCAGAATAAATGAGGAGTTGCCATGTTCTTTTGAAGGAGGGGGTAATTCACTTCCAATAATTTCTTCCAGGGGTTCTCCAAAAGTTGGCTTGACTAGATCTTTCCCTTGCAATAAGCAACTGCTCACATCTTTCAACATGGCAGCGGACAGAACTCGACATGTGACTGTTCTGGGTATGCTAAAACCTTTATTTTCTAATCTGACAAAATTCACATGATTACAATAAGCTCAATACGCAAAGATGAATCTCTCAGTAAGGTTATTCACAAGAAAACAAATTTATTTTCTTATTAGACAAAATTCACATGATTATAAATAAGCTCAATACGCAAAGATCAATCTCTCAGTAAGGAAACAGGGATCTATGACAGCAATTTAAATAGACAAATTGTTTAGAATTAAGGCGGAGAACTAGAGGCAAGAACAGAATGGGCACTGAAGCAGATCACAGGTTAAAGAAAGCAGCTACTGTAAGATAAGCAGATCAAAAGCAGCATTGGTCAAGTATTCAACTAATGACGCACAGATGAAGCAAACAACATAGTTCTCAGACAAGTCTTGATGCAAACAAGAGATATAATTTCTGTAAGAAAGATTCTTTTCATAATTATGAATCTAGCTGATACACTTAAGGTGGTAGGTTAGATATCAGTTTCACCTGTTCTACCCCACACAAGCTAGAACAGGTTGTGAAGGGTGAAATGTAAAGAACAACCATAGAACGTTTGTAGTATGACAAAGTGATGAGTCTTTTAGAATAATTAAAGTGAAATTTAGTAAATAAACCAGTTAAAAGAGAAATAGAAGAGGTGTGTGCTTTGCGAAAGAAGAGGACTATAGGTGGCAGTGGGAATTTTTATGAAAGCGAATGTCTGCCAAAAAAGCAAAACCTCAAAACAAGTATCACATACCGAGATTTACAAATCTTAGCTGCATAATATTTCTCAATTCGTTTGGCACGTGCTTCAGTAATGCTCCCATGGTGGGAAGAGGCATCAATTGCTATTACAGAAAGCCCATGTTCAAAGGAAAGAACTTGAGCAAGATAACCCTGCAAAAGAAAATACGGTAAATTCATCGAAGTGGCGTGAGAGTCTCATCTTTCCTCAATAAACATGAGGCGGGGCATACTTACATACTATCCAGAACTGCAAATAAATGTTGAGGTGACATGAAAACTATACTCTATTTGTCAAGAAGAAAAACATAGTCGCATGCTATAAGAAAGCAAGAAGTATCACATACCTGACCGGAACCAATGTCCATAATTGTTGCGGCACCAGCTCTCCTAGCAACGGAAGCAATAACAGCAGCAAGGGCTTCTATCTACTAAGAAAACAACATCATCTGACGTATTATCTCTCATAACAAGTATTAGTTCTATTTACAGTTGAGAGGTGAAGGAAAATGAAAACAAATGAAAAAGCAAACAGAAAGCAGGATGTTCTCTGAGCTTACTTCATGTTTTTTCTTCTGATTCATGCCTTGGGCAATGACATTATTCAGTGGTGCTACTCTCAACCCTGGGAAAGCCTGCAGTAAGGTTGCCACTAAAATTTCAACCATTCAGTCAAATCAAATAAAGAATGATAAACGAACACTGAAAATCTGGTCCGACAGTAAGAATATCCATGGAAACATCCACGAGATCCTTATGTCCCTCACACCACGACAGTACCAAATGTCTTCTCAACAATATAAAATTGTTGAAACAAGTATGACTTAGAGTCATCTTCATCTATAACAAGTGGCCAAAATGAGGCGGGATGGAATTATTACAACAAAAGACACACAAAGAGTGATTAACATAGAGAATGGAGCTAAGAAGAAAATACCTCCTGCAAATCTGCTTGATCACGAGGAAGAGAAAGGGACTTTATGGTAAGGACATATTCTTTAAGTGAAGCAGGCCAATGATCCTGGCATCATAAAGACTAAGAGTTATTTTCAAATGACAATGACCACATCCATGACAATTTAAGATATGAAAAATGCAAGCAAATGTTGAGTTTTCCACAAAAAGAAAAAGAAAAATTGAAATATATATGTCATGCATGTTTTCATCTCATAACCAAGATCAAGTTGGAGAAGTTGCCCATTCGAAGTAAGTCTTGGATTGAAGGCAAAAAATGGACGGCTTGGATTTAATTGCATAGCCCTCATTTTGCTTATAAGAATATACCATTTGCTCATTTGTAAGATCACACCAACCATAGTTATTAATGGTGAATGGCACGGCATGGCGACAAGGATCTCGCATTGCGGCGTGGCGATGGCTCCTGGCACGCCTTTTCGAAGCAGAAATTATAAAAATAAAATAATTATATATACTAATATACTCAATAATATGCTAGCTTTTTAACAATAATATCAATTATTGTGTTAGATAAAATGAACTCATGTCAAGCATTTCAATGCAGCAATAAAGAAACAATCTAATATTCTAATTATCTAAATCTAAATCTGCTAACTCGATTTTAACAGTTAGAGGTTAGGTTTTTTTCCTAATTTGGAGCCCAAATTTGAAGATGTTAGGGTTTGAGAGGTTAGCGTTTTTTCAATTTTGGTGCATAATTAATAATTTTGAAGGTTTAAAGGTTGTGTATCCAAATGTATCCCCAATTTATCTATTTGACTAGTTGACCATCGATTTTGACCCAAGAAAGCTATTTAATTTAGAACTTCGAAATGGCGCGCCATTTCGGGCCTTCAAGGTGCACGCCATGGTGAGAATGGCGAGAATGGCACTATATCGAAGATAGGTGCCATGCCACGGTTCATGGCGTTGAGGGTGCGCCATTAACGCGGCACACCATGGTGTGTCATTCACAACTAACACCAACAGAGCAAGAGAAAGCAAAGCAAAGCATAAGTGTAGCGAATGTACTCGGAAAGCAATGTGAGTGAGATACAAATTGTGAGATACACTAAACACTTGTGGGTTTTCTCTATGGGCAATACAAAGAGGCCGGGAGAGTGTTGTATATAACTTTGAGAGTGGTTGTACAAAAATGTCTTTTGAGTTCAACAATTAAACTCTAAGTGTGCATCTCTGTATCAGGTAAATCTCTCTCATAGTGAAGAACCAAAAATCGTAGGTGGATTTGGCCGAGCCACGTAAATCTTGTATGCATCTTATTATTACAATTTACCGGATATTATTTTGTCATTAACGTGTTGTTGGGACGTACTGGATCCTAATAAATATAAGTCTCAGTCCCAAAAAACTTTTGTTGCCCCAACAACACCATGATGTTTCTGATGTGTTCATAAACCTCGGAGAGATTGAGTCGATCAAGGGGATTAACAAACCAACTCCTTAATAATGAAGTACAAGAATATAGGTATTAAGCACCGCTATCAGTCTAATTGCGAGTCAACGCTATACCCTCATAAGAGAATCTAAAATTTCAATAACAGTGTAGTGTAAGTGTGTAACTAATTGACTCGGATGCAACTGTACACAAATCAGAGAGAACAATATAAGATTTTTAACCAAAAAAGTAAAATAAAAAGAAAAGTAAGCAACCAAAAAAGAAGGAAAAAACCTGAACGACGCCAGATGGAATTAGAAGAAGGTTCTCAACAGGCTCTTTCCGCAGACAGTGCATCCACTCTGCATCGACTGTTTCCCACAGTCTATCCTATCATTATATTACATCAAACGTTTACAGATTGTAACTCAACCAATACAATAGTAAAAATGTGTTTTTTGCCTTTATAGTGTTCGAGGAATTGCCTTAAAGAAATTGACGACGTGGGCGTCTAAGAAGAACCGGTATGGCTTGAGAAATTCTATTATGGCATGGATCCATTCCAATGTTTCACTAGCTGTCTTGCACGAATATTTGCCGTTGCCGCCGCCGCCGTCAGCCATGCCGGACCGCCTACAACCAGTCTCGAGAATGCGATTTAAGGGTGGAAAGAATAAGATAATTGGATGGATGTATAATATATTTTTGTAATTTATAAGATATTTGAAATTTGTATACACAAGCTTATCTAAATGTTATGCTAATTAAATGTTATATTATAAATGTGAGATTGTTCTATATTACTAATTGTGTAAGTGTTTATATGTGTAAATTGAGGTACGTGTATAAATTATATTTATTGTTTGTGTGAATATAGGTTGTATGTGTACGAATGTGTATAGTATGGGTAAAACTTATCTAATGTATGTTAAATATTTGTGGTTATTGTATATATATATATATATTGTATTTGTCAAAAATGTGTGTGAATGTGTTCAATGTATGTGCAAAATGTGGAGGGTATGTTGTTTTTTAAAATTTCAAGAAATAAGTGGGGCTCTTACAAATCAAGGTTGGAATTCATGATGAATGGATATCTCATTTTACTTTTGTTTAGGATGGCAAAATGGTCCAATGGTTCGACCCAAATAAATTAATTTGGGTTGGATTGGTTTCTAATAAATTTTATTTAGTTCCTAATTTGATTCCAACTTGGTCAAAACTCCAAAACCAGAGCCAAATCCCTCGTGAAATCCCATATGTGAACTTGGAAGCTGAAATTAAAGAAAAAAATCATCTTCAAGCACATTCACGAACTGCAAAGTTACATGGCAATTGTCACTTTTGTTACAGAATGCCCCCAACAAAGGAGCAAACATTAATTACCCAACATATCCCTACAACCCTGTCCATTGCAACCATTCAATAAATATGGAATGGACTCAAAAAAATTAAAACTGATTTAAAATATTGTATATTTGTTCCTATCCCTGATTAAGGTGTGGTATGAGTTTGTATGGTGCAATCTGATTTTCTTGTATACATGGCATGTATACAAGTCATCTTTCCATATTGACAGGAGAACTGCATGCAAATATAAACACCTACTTACAACCAGAACCATGCTATATCCCCTTAAATCTATATGTTTATTAACATGTATTAGAGATATTTTCTGTTTGTATGATCACCTGTTACATCCACAATATGCAAAATCAATAAATCGTAAAGTAGGTAAATAAAACTAATGTGAAATTAGCAGATTTCAACTGATTAGTTTTTAACTAACAAAACACGACTATAATAAATGACTATAGAACAGTAGAACTCTGAAGTAATGAACACAAACAAGACTTATAGCACAACATTGCGTAAACTTAAATAAACAAATTTTGCACTATCTGATGGCCAAGATACTGTTTTAGAAATTGAAGATCCTATCTAATTGCGACTAATTGTTCTCTAGCCACACAAAATGCTACCAAGCCATTGTTGCAGAGATTTCTTGGATAAATTGGCGGATGAGGCCAACTATATCAATGCCTTCTTTTCTTTCCATTACTCTTTCCCTGCTTCCTTGACTTACTATGCTTCCACTTGTTTATCCCACCTGGACGATTAACATCCTCAATCTCTAGAACCTTGCGTTTCCTGCATAAAATCGGTACACAAAACAAACAAATCAGAATGAATATTTATTCACAACTTTATGTACATAAACTGATTAAAAACAATGACGGTGTACTGTTAAGTCTAGGTACTTTTAGTATTGACAAAAGGATGAGTATTCTGAAGCATATAGCAAATATAGCGTACCTATATTGACCAAGTTTACCATCCGAAAGCAGCTCATCAGCAAGGGTTGCCTTTCTTTCCTTCTTCGTAAGTCTACCGGTAAAGAACTCTGATGCAGACTCTATCACAGTACCCACCTGATAAATTATCCAATCACTCAATCATCTACCTCCTCAGTAATGGAAACAATTAGAGTGTGTTTGGATTGAGTGATTTGAATTTGGGGAGGGGATTTGGATGAAAGATTTGAAATGACACCAAAATGGAGTCATTTGAAATCCACCGTAGTTATGGAGAAAATAGCTCAAAGTGAACGTCGAGTGATCTGAAATCCATTATAACTTGGATACATCCAAACGAATTTCATGGATTTGTTGACGAATTTGAAATCCATAGATTTCAAATCCTTCAATCCAAACACACCCTTAAAGAAATTAGTTGTGGTTAATATGAGACACTTGCCTGGAAATACTTGGGTAGTGTTTTTGATCTAGAATCACCCTTCTTATAGTGCCTTTTTGGATCTATGGCGCTCCTCAACTGTAACAACCACCACATTTCACGTTCATAAAGAAAAAAGATAAATAGGATAATCTGCTCTTCAATTTGAATGATGATCAGAGAAATCAAGAATACTATATAAAGGCGAAAACAAACACATCCTACAGGTTGTTAAATGGCTTTGTTTGCTATAGTTTCTAATATTGCACAATCACTTAAAACATTTGGGGGCCTAAAATAGCTTGTAAATGCAATTATATCCCGTCTAAATATTGTATTGTATTTGTTTAGACGACGCACTTTTATCTCTAACCTTGTGGGCAAGGTTAAACATTCTACAGTCAATGGCAAGCAAGACTACAATGTACTTGATATAAAATATGAAATCAGATCATTGAAATACATCATTCTAAACTTTCAATCTTTCTGTTGATTGGAAAAGAGTTGAAAATTAAATTCCCATGTACAGGAACTACATATTACATATTCAGAGGTTAATGTCAAGAAAATATCAAACACTCACTCATGGCATACATCAAAGCACCATATTAAATTAAATTAAAAAGGAGAAAAAAGACGAGTTCTTTTACAAACACAATGAAGAAGCAAATAAGTAATCACACCTTCAATAGCTGGAGATCCTTTTTCAGTTCCGGAGTGATAGTCTGGGCAGGCATATCAAACCTATATGCAATTATAACACCAATTCACATCATAATATTTTTTCCAGCAAGAAACAGTAAGACGAGGAAAATCTAAAAAACAACCAAAGTAAGGTAATATGATTATTGAGTTACCAATTCTTGCCAGCAGTGTCCTTAACTTGTTTTTTAAGCAATTTGTTAAGCTTTCTGGGGTCATTGGGAGGAACGAAAAGGCCGTCGATGAGCTGAGAACTGGGCTTGTAAAGGGCACTGGTTTCAGCTTCATTCGATGAGGAGTTTTGGGTTTTAGCAGATGATGAGAATGAAGGTAGTTTAGGTTGCCATGAAAGCCCTATTTCTGACATATTTCTGCTGCAAAGGTTAAGGCTCAGATGACAAATAATTATGAAGATGATAAATAGTATATATACATACGCATATATCCTTTTCTATTGAAGATAGCGATGGTGGCTTACCAGAGATGAAGGTAGCGGCGGTGGTGGTTCCAAGTGGTGCTGCTTATAGATGTGGTGGTGGGCGGACGGAGGAGAGTGGTGGTTCACGACGGTGGAGGCGGATTTGGAGAACTAGGGGTGCAGGGGGTTTTATTTGTATTAGGGCTGCTTTATTTAATTATTGGTGATAAGAAAACGGGTCTCGAGTCGGGTTGTCGGGTCCGAACTTAATACCCAATACGCTAATTGAACTGCAAAGAACCCTATATCTTACAAACCCCATCACCCGTCCAAGGCACTTCCAACTCCGGCCGCCGGCGGAGCTCCTTCTACCACCGTCGAGGCTTGACTCACTCTTCACAGTTCAAACCCCCACCGCTGCAACTCCTTCCCCACCGACGAGACCGTAGCTCTCTAATTCCGGAGTCGAACTTGTTAATTAACTTGTTAAAATGTCGGTTATGATAGTTACAAGTTTGGGAGACATCGTGGTGGATTTGTTCACTGATCGATGTCCTTTGACCTGCAAAAATTTTCTCAAGCTCTGCAAGTAAGTGTCTTCGTCTTATTTATTACTTTTAACTTTTCGCGATTTCATTATGAATTTTACGAGCTCTTTACAGCTAACATTCTCTTCTACATCAGGAGTTCTGGTTATTTTCGTATTTCATTTCTGAAAATGGAGTTTAATAATTGGTCGCTAGTCATATTGAATTGTTAAGAATTTTGAGTTATGCATATCTGATTTTGAAAAACTGACATCGAAAATTAAGTTAAAGTTTTTGTTTACATATACGTAGTTGCATTTGAATAACTGTAGCGCCAGAATTCATTCGAATAAAGTTTTACTTGTGATTGGATCAACACGAAGAAGAATCGAAAGAATGCAGTACATGAGTTTTGACCCTAACTTCTTCCTCATCATGTTGCAGAATCAAGTATTATAATGGCTGCCTATTTCACACGGTGCAGAAAGATTTTACTGCACAGACAGGCGATCCTACCGGGACGGGTTCTGGTGGTGACTCTGTGTACAAGTGAGAAAAATTTGCATAAATTGGTCAAAATGTCTACACTGGAGTTTAAGTTTGCATTATCTTTTATGGTTGAAAATAAGTTCTTATGGTTAATGTCACATAGCTTTATCTTAATTGTTTTTTTAACAGGTAGTCTTAAAGATTGTCATTCATCATTCAGCTCTGTCATTTGCGTAGTAGACTTGATATTTTTTATTTGGTTTGTCATGTATCACTTGTCTAAAACCTGTGATTTCAGATTCTTATATGGCGACCAAGCTCGGTTTTTTGGTGATGAAATTCATTTGGATGTAAAACATGCAAAGATGGGTACAGTAGCCATGGCTAGCGCTGGAGAGAATATGAATGCTTCTCAGGTGTGATTTTCTTGGCAACATGTTCCTGTTGACGAACTATGACTTTCTGAGACGATATTCTCCGTGCCTGGTTGTTTAGCTTAAATGCTTCTCATATTTTTTTTTTCCCTTTTCAGTTCTATGTCACACTACGTGAAGATCTTGATTACCTTGATGGCAAGCATACAGTGAGTTTTCTGGTCTATAACTTTGTTCCTTACATTAAGATTAATGTTGTCCAATCTATAATGAAAGAAACAAAATTAAATAATCAGCTCAGTTTTAACCTGATGTTTGTGAACCCTACCCACTTCCCCACAACATGGTGCAAGAGAACAAAAAAACAGGGCAAATAGTGAACTATGCATTGCAAAATTATAGTTTGATTTTTTAATTTCACCATGAAAAAAAGAAGGAAAAAACTTAGTTATTAGTTGTATCCACTATTTGTAACAGCGTTCCCCAAGTCTCGTTCTCCTCATAACATTAGAATAAAAAGACAATCTATCACTGAGTTGTCACTAGTATTAGAAATGTCAGAAATAACTAAAAGTGCTTCTTTCTGTTATTATTTTAAATATCAGAAATAACTAAAAACGCATTTTTCCGTTATTTTATGGAAATAAATGCAAACCACCTAATGAATAACCTGGACTGCTTTGTATTATAATTTGAAGGTGTTTGGGGAAGTTGCTGAGGGACTAGAGACTCTTACCAGAATAAATGAAGCCTATGTGGATGAAAAGAGCAGGCCCTATAAAAACATTAGGTTCCAATTATTACTTCGTACTAATTTCATTGTCTTATATGGTATAGTTTTAAGTTCTTACAACATTCTCTCTCTTTCTAACTCATCAACTATGCAGAATCAAACACACGTACATATTGGATGATCCCTTTGATGATCCTCCACAGCTCAGTGAGTTGATTCCAGATGCTTCACCTGAAGGAAAGCCAAAAAATGAAGTAATCAATCATTCTATAAAATGCTTTCAGTAACGTTCTTCCATGCAACTTATGTTTCATTTGTAACTTTCTTCAAATTAGTGGTGCAGTTTTTCTCATCATCCTTTTTAACCTTATATTCTCTGTGGCCATATTTTTCTGTTGAAATTTAGTGATACTCTACTGTTTTCTAATCAGTCTAACTTTAGGTTGATGATGATGTGCGACTGGAAGATGATTGGGTTCCTATGGATGAGCAACTTAATCCAGGAGAACTTGAGGAGGTGTTACGTGAAAAGGATGCTCATTCCCGTGCAGTAGTACTTGAAACTGTAAGACACTACACATCATCAAATTATTTAGAAGTTCATAGCAACCTCAAAGTTATTTCTCGATATTAGCAGGCCTGCTATACGAAAAGCAACTAACAAGCTAATTTGCATCACAGATAGGGGACATTCCTGAAGCGGAGGTAAAGCCTCCTGATAATGTGCTGTTTGTATGTAAACTGAATCCAGTTACTGAAGTAAGTATCTGTCCACTGTCAACTTGTTTTTATTAACATGACGAGATTTTCTTGAACACTATGACCTGGATTTCCTCTTTAGATTTGTCATCACTTGGATTTTTGTTATCATTTTGCTTTCTTCTATCTTTAGGATGAGGACTTGCATACAATTTTTTCTCGTTTTGGACTTGTGACATCGTGAGTCCCTCAGTTCTTGGCCCTTTAAGTCTAATTACTTATAATATATTGGTTTCTCCCGGACATTTCTCATTGCTAACTGATGTTTGTAGTGCTGAAGTTATCCGAGATCACAAGACTGGCGACAGTTTGTGCTATGCTTTTATAGGTGAGTTTTTCTCGACAATGTCATTTTGAAGACTTTTGTTTTGCCCTCCTAGTTCTTCTATCTTTGATGGTTGTTTTAATGACTATCAAGCTGAAATGATTATTTAATTCTGAAAATTATATACTAATGCTTACTTCCATCAATAGATTCAACTGGTTTTGAGTAGTTAGTTGCAATTTTTGGGTCAATATCCGGATGAGATTGTTAAAAAGTTGGATAATCTTAACAGATTGCTCCAGTTTTTGATGTGGGTTTCTGTATAGAAAGATTTTCTAATTAATAGTTCGATTACTCTATTTTATGTCAAGTCAAGTTTACACTGTGATTTTTCAGCCTTCGAGTTGTGTAGGTGTCAAAACTGGCATGGTGGTGTTGAGTCCTCTATAATTGTTGAAGTCAAAAGTCAAAACTGGCATTTCCTTTTCCTGAAATCTAGAAATGGCAATTAGGGGGCTATCGACATAGTAATGGCTTGTAGTATTACTTCTTTTGTTACTTATAAGTTATAACCATCATAAGTATATTTTTTTATTGCTAATTAAACTTCTCTTATTTGGTTGCAGAATTTGAGGACAAAGATGCCTGTGAACAAGCATATTTTAAGGTAGATATTTTGAGCAACTCCTGGAACTTGATGTTGCAATCCTCAACTCTGCCCAGTCATAGGGCTTTGTTTAGATTGCTCATTCCTAGTTTAAATTTCAATTACTGTTTCTTTCAGTTACATGTTTGCTACATTTCGCTCATGATTTGACAATTACAGAGATCTACTTTATTTTATTTATGGGGCTGAGATTTTCTATACTGTACCATTGATTTGGATACAGGCACTGAAGTATTTGAATAAAATGTTGTGCAGTATTATCTTCTAGTCTAGATTTCCGTTGGCTAACAGATAATATTACATGTCAGTTTGCATATTAGTCATGTTATCTTGTCTGGCGATGATCTTGCCAAATATTAACGAGATATTTTGTAGCATAGTATATGATGCTGTAGTGTTCTTGTTTTGTATTTTTTGGATACAGACTGGAATTTTTTTTCGTAAAATGAACAATGCAGTATGATTTCTAGACTTGATTTCATTAAGCTGAGAAGGAGAATAGAAGATATTCTTCAAAAAACAATTTCGCACTATCATTGCCAAATGAAATTTATTTTCACAATATATATGTGGAATTTCAAGTATAATTAATTAGGGTGAATCGATTTTCCCATACAAATCTGTGCTAATTCAAGGTCCCTCGCCCCCATATTAGGAAATTGAAGCCATACCTCTTTTTTACGCATAGCATAAATAGTTTTGTGATTTGCAGCTAGGTATTTTTATTTCAAAAGCCCACTACTGACTGATAAAAGTTGTCAATTTTGTCCAGTGACAAAGAGTGCAGATATTTGTATCTGACAAAAGCGTTTTGTAAAACTTACTTTTCCTGTTAGAGTTAAAAGTTAAATTTCATTATATCCTTTTCAAATTCATATCTGTTTATCCTTTTAGACGTGATTGATATACAAGAATGAAATTGAGTGGAAATGGAATGGGTTAAGGAATCTAACAGAGATGGGAAAAGAATAACAATAGTACAATATATCCTACTGTTGGTATGGTAAGTAATGAAAAAGGAAATCTTATTCATCTACCCTTTCCAATCAAATGATTGTAATTGGAAACGAACGAGAGGAATGAAATGAGGAACAGTGGTTATGTCCTTGAAGGAGGAGCAGGGGAAGGCATGTTATGGACACGACCTCTTGATTTGGTTCGTCTAAGCCATATGGATTGAATCAGAATTCGCAGAAACAGGAAAAAAATTGATGATGAGAAATTAGAGCAAAATGTAGATTTGATTTGATATGTTGGCGGAATAATGGACGGCCAGAGCGACAACGATGATGATAGTTTTTGGGTGGATTATCCCACAATTTTGTTTAAGTTAGAAGGATATTTTGGTCAAGTTAATGTTTATCTTGATTCCTACGTGATTGGGAATACCTAAACCATGGATGAGGGGGGAACTCACTATTCCATGCTTTTAGGAATTGGATTTCTAATGGAATGGGATTTCCCAATATAAAATTATACCAAAACATGGCTTTCGGAATGGACTTGGGAATCGTTCCATTCCTAGTTAAATTTTGCGTACCAATCATGTCCTTAGTAAGTTCAGAATTGAAGAATTGGCAAATTATAATGTTTAAATTTCTTATAAATGAAAAGATGCTTCAAGTCTCTTCTTCTACTAAGAACAAGAGGCATACGTAGTAAGGAACGAATCCAATGTTGGTCCTACTATAGCATGCTGCACCACAATTGCACGTCTGATTTTGTTGTTGTGTTAATAGAGTTATTGGCTTGAATATTGCTTAGAATTTTAAATGCATCACATTAGGGCTCTGCAATCTAAGCAACACTCACTTTTGCTATGTCGGCTCTTTGTATTTTCAGATGGACAATGCTCTGATTGATGATCGAAGGATTCATGTTGACTTTAGTCAAAGTGTTGCAAAATTATGGTCCCAATATAGACGCAAAGGGCAAACGGGTCAAGGTACTGTATGCCCTGTTTTATTCATTTTCTGCAGGAACATAAATAATAAGTTACTTTTTGGATTGTAGAGGCCGCAGGCGATATGAATGTGAATCTGAGTATACCATATTCCAACACAAATTTATATTATTTTGTCAAGAGCAGCGGAATGCTTGATTGAACTACAGTTGTATTATTTGTTTCAAGTCTGTAAAAAGTTGATTACATACGTTTCTTATTCTACGTATTGCAGGAGGAGGTTGCTTCAAATGTGGTTCTGTGGATCACATTGCTAAGGATTGCACTGGAGATTCTACCTCCAAACAACAATTGAAGTACACTCTGAAACATGATAAAGCGCAACGTGGTGGAGATGAAAACACAAGGTATTTTAGAAACTTTTGCCTCATTAGCACTTTTCAATGTTTGGACGTAAGGTTTCGATTATTTTCCAAATACTTTTTAGTTTCTTCTCTCAACTTGTTTCAAATTTCAAGAAAAAAGTTTTTCCAAAATTACATGACATGACAACTTGTCTGAACTCTTTTATGGATTTTCCTGGATCATGTCTTCTTGTTCTGAATGAGAAAAGATATAAAATGACATTCCTTTAACATTTTGACATATGACATATTGCACAAATCTTCCTAAATCTCTAATGTCATTTTTTCTCACATTTTCTCTATGAAACGTAAGTGAGACGAGATGAAACGCCATCCCATTGCTCTCTTAATAATCTAATGCGCTACAGTCAATTATGTTCCCGAAAGCATGTAATTTACGCCCTTCTCTAAATTTCTTACGTTACATTTTTAGGTATGAAATGGTTTTTGAGGAAGATAATGAAAGAAGTCCAAGACAAAGCAAGAAGAGAAGAGACCATAAAGCTGCACAAAATGATGAAAAGCAAAGTAGCAAACGGCGGGACGATGACAGGGGACGAGAAACGATTGATTCAAAGAGACGTCATGAAAGAGGTAAAGAAAGCAGGGAAGATGTGGGGTATGTAAGACGCCAAACAAGTCCATATAAGGGAGGAGCTAGAGATTATCCAGAAAAAAGGAGAAGTGAAAGAGAATACAAAGAAAGACATGGTAATGATGATGGTCATAAACGTAGAAGGGATGAAAGAGATTATGAAAAAAATCGTGGTGACAATGGATATAAGCGAGACGAAAGGAGGGATGCAAATGATGTGAGACGTGGAGATAGGAAAAACGGGAATGAGATTGAAACAAAAAGTGAGAATAAAGAGGCTCGAGGAGAAAATCGTAGGGATAAACGTGATGTTGGAGATGATAGGTACTATGATTATAAACAAAGAGGCGAAGACCACAAGAGAAGTTCTAAAAGTGATGACCATCGTGATCGTGGTAAGAAAATGCTTTAAACCCCACTATTGATTCGTGTTTTATTTTCAGTCTTGCTGTGGGTTACAAGATAATGAAAGCATAATAGACACCATGTTCTCTTAATTAGTAGTTTTGCATGTAAACTAGCTGCAGCAGTTGAATCGATCCTGCTTCACACCTGGATTTCCTGAGTAGCTGAGTTATTGAATAGGGAAAAATGATTTATTTCTTCCTCTTTAAATTCCAGCAGTTTATTTAAATTAGATTGTTGATCGTATTTCCAGTATTTCGGCTGTTTTTGGTAGACCAGCAGAGGGTATGTGGTGCTTTGGGTTCAAAGTTGGGGGTGTGCACAGTTTGATTATGTTCGAACTGAACTATAAAATTTGGTTTGGTTTTCAGTTTTTTTCTGAGTTTTCATTCGTTTTCCGTTTTACGGGCTAACAGAACCGAACCAAAAACGCAAAATTTAGATACAATATATTATTTGATACAGAAAGAACCAAGTCTTTGAAAACCGAAAATCCACCTGGGCTTTGCATTCCCAGATCTTGATCTTTGGCCTGAGTTTCAAACTTGCAAGACATTTATGTACCTAATAATAAATAAACTAGAAGTCATGGCATCTCCTGGAGTGAGTTTTCCAGGTCAAACGCAAATGCTAATTTGCTCATTTAATTTTGTCTAGTAAAGTGTTTGTGAAATTATTGCTAAAATCCGAATTTCTGGCTTCTTAAAATTTCCGTTAAAGCCTTCAATTCCTGAGACTTTCCAGTTTTTTGGAGTTTTTTCTTTTGAAAATAATTATTCTGAAAAAAATTGGTTCAGCAGAAACCCAACTGAACAGAATCGATAAATTTGGTTTTTTTTTTTTTTTTTTCCAATTGATGTATTCAAAAATTGGAATTTTGGTTAACCGAAATATTAACTGATCTAGAGAAAAAATGGATCGTATTTAGGGTCGTAGCCAGGTGTTGACCTATACGAGTTAGATAAAGCAAATGCCTATATTTGCACAAAAACCCTTGTTTTTAAAATATTTATTTGCAAAATACTACGAGATCCACGTGTTATTTAAAGAACTGGTCAAATATACAGACAACTCAAACAATCTGGTATATCCATTACGGTAAATTATATGCACTAATGTATTACAAACGTAACCTACCCACTAAAAAATATTAAATAACAATTATGGTTATACCAACATAACATAGACTTCATAACACAGACTTTTGCTGTTGAATCTTCATATGTTGGCCAACTTGGCCCCATGATATCTTATCAACGCCCCTCAAATCTACTTTTTTATTTACACTAAAATAATTCTATACAAACTATTAACATTATCATCAAATTAAATAAATGTTATTATTATTAACCAATGAATGTTCATGACCTTTATATTGTGCATTTACATGATTGAAATGCAAATTGTCTAACCACAAGTCCACAACAATAGTTCTCAATTTTGGAGATTTAAACTGGTCCTTGCATTTTAATAATATTTATATAATATTATACCTATTTTTATTTTATATTTTTATAATTAATATAAAATTTATGTTTTATCTCTTTTTTTCTTTACCTTCTTCCATAAACCCATCTTCCCCAATCCATCTTCTAATCTTAATCTTAAATTTATCGTAACTTAGTAACTATAAAAGAAATAAAACTAATGAGTCATATAACAAATAAAAACATTTCATACATACACATTCCAAATGTTATGTTAAATATTGATATTGACTCATAGACTCATAGAATAAATTTAAAGTCTATTTTCTCCATGGTTCATAATTAATACTGATAATCATCTACTTCAACCACATTTTGAAAAATTATTGCATTTAAAACATAATTCCTAATACAAATTTGAAGCCTAAATGCATGTCACTGATTAAGCTACTCATATTTTGGATGCAGATAAATAGCAAGCATTACTTAACAGATGATAGTGTCAAAATTATTAGGTTGGATATGTTTTCAAGTAATTTTCAACATTCATTTTCAGATATTACGGGAGAATGAGTATGGAAAAAGTGAAAAAAAAAAAAAACAGGTCTATTTGGTCTTGTTTTATAAATTATTGGAAATTGATGATGTATAAAATGATTGGAACTAACCATGAAACTATAGAAAATAACTAGAAAAATCATAGGAGAAATTGTTTCCTATTTGATGTGTCATTAATTCAACTAATGGTAATTTGGTAAGTTGCAACTAATGACTAATGTGAATCGATAATTATGGACTTCTTAAAATGGAAAGAATTAACCATCCAAATTATGGGTGATTTTCTATTTTAAGTCCTTATTCTGTTTCATATTCTATATATTTAGATTTTTGACACGTGTAATTTACAAAAGTATTTATTAAGAAATGTTTCACATGTATAAATATTTTAGCTCATATCAAACATCTAATATATAATATAGAAGATGAAATATAATTTGAAATAGAAAATCTTGTTGAGTTGTTTCTAGTAAAGCTTTTGCACATGACCAATTAAATACACTAAATATCAACTATACAAGGGGATGTAGAATTAAAAAAAAAAAAAAAAAACCTCAAATCACTAGGAAACAATCAATTTTAGTCGAGCACGCCACACATTCTCCATATGAGGTGGTATTTTCAAATGGGTGAATAGAAAAATTAACTTCATTTCAAATGAAAATGTGTGGTGTATAATAGACTGATTCTGTTTATCACAATCTACCATAGTTCCTTGGTGTATAAATGAGCATATGAGCGCCTGAGAATATTATATAGTCTGCAATATTATAGGTTAACTCAATCATTTTATTGATCACATTTTAATAAATTTATGCTTATGTTTACAACCTTGCCCTCGACACTAATTTGATACCACATATACAAAATGTACTATCCTTTTTAAGCATATACATTACTTTCTTTCTATGTGGGTAAGGATTATTTAATTATAAGTGGTGATATTGGTAGGGAACATAATGTAATATTTTGTTCATCTTTAATTACCACAATTTGTGGGTCAATAATAATTTTTTTCCACATTATTTTGTTTAACAGTTTAAGCACTGTAATAAATTTTTTCTTCCTAAAATAAAAATTGGCGTATCTGTAGCTACAAATTGCCTAAAAAAATCATCCATCAACACATACACATCTACAATCACATACCTCAATTATATACACCTATTTAAAATAAAAAAAATCATATTTAAATTTAATAAATACGACATCAAATAGATATTTTTATAATTTGTTCATGTTGGCTTATCAATAGTAATAGTATCATGTATCGACAAGAAAAATAAAGCTTAACCAACTTTTGTTAGAGAGACAAATTAAAAGAGTTTTTATATTAAATAAAAACATGCATCAACCTTTAAATAACAATTTTAACAAATTCATCTTCTAGGCAAGTGTACAAAAACGGAACTGTATCAAATTGGAGGAAATGAACCGGACAGCAACTTCCCCACTGGAAAAAGTAGAAATAAATAAAGACTACAATTTGCTTTCCCATTTGTGTGCGTACGGTAGGATGGATATGTTAATTTGCAGCTAGGTAGGGCTTTTCATAGTGCTCTGCGATTCTCAGGTAATTTAAGTTCATCGAAGCTCACTCTTCCATCTTTAATCAAGATCATTGCTTCAAAACTGCATAGAATTGGAACTGTTGTTACGAATTTGTGCCGCGTAAAGCTTGAAAAATTCTGAAGATAAATTGTTTTGTAAGTTTTGAATTTGATCAAAGGTCCTTGTTGGTGCGTTGATTCGCTCTTAATCTGTATGTATGATGCGAGTGCACGAATATTTAACCTTAAAAGTTATTTTTGTCTGTTTATTTATTAGGCCATATCTTTCTTTAATTGACATATTAGTTGATTCCATTTTGTTCATTTCGGTCTGTTACTGTTCTAAGTCTAGATTTTTAACGATTATTGAACTCATTGTGGCCAGAAATTCTCTTTGTCCAACTCTAGGTCATATAGTTGTAGCGTTGCTATTATTATGCATTTGGTTTTTTTTTTTTAATTTATTGCGTTTATGCAATTAAGCTGAAGTACAGGATAACAGTTGAGTATATATCGTAGGATTTGTTGCTATTTTGAATGTTAGCTTGCTTGAAATTAGTCATCAACTGGGTTGCGGCACATTTAATTTCCACGTCAAGTCACAACAGTTGAATGAAATCTTTAGCAGTAGACTTTTACCATGCTGCACGGGAAACGGCTGCAAAAGCTACATTCCAGATATTATGCATTTTTTGGCATTTCTTTTTCAGTTTTTCACTATTCTGATTGTATCTCTTCATTTTAGCACTGCGTTTTCATTTCCTTTGCCTCTTCATCCTCTGTTTGTTACATGGGTTGTCTTTTAAAATTGGTGGTTTGTTCGATATTCATATTTTGCTAATACTGCTGCCATCAGCATATCCTCTTCCTGACAAGTATGATTTCATTTAGTATGTAACCGAGAAAATTCTGCAATATTTACATGTTTATGTATGTAATATTGGTACCTACAGATAATTCATATATGTTTTTGGGCCTACTATTCTGCACTTTCACTTAGTTTAGCTTTACAGTAAATGCTTTGGTCAACCTTTATTGAGAATTCTCATTTAAACTTATTGTTACTTATATTTCAGCATGTCTAGTCTTAGTGGGTGGACAAAACATACCAAATATACGAGTATGTTAATATTTTTCTATCTTTATATATTTGTCCGTAGTCATATATCTCTTGTTTGCTGTTCTTTCGTTTTTGCTTCTTCTATTTGAGGAGGCTCCACACTTTGCGTGATGAATTCAGAAATTCATTTTTTTTTCCAGATATATCCCACTTTTGCGCTACTTTCAAAAGTTTTAAGTTCAAGACAACTTAGTGCATTTGGTTTATGTAGTACAAAAGTAACATTATATTAATGAATTTATCGACACTTTCACTTTAAACATATGTACTTCGACTATAGAAAGCACAACATAATTGCTGTATCTTATGATCATCTTTGCTTTCTTTCAGAAAATATCTAAGCTTATAATAACAAAGGAGACCTGACTAAATTATGTTTCCTGGAATGAACTCTCATGAGAAAATAAGTGTCTTTAAATAAGCCATTTGAACATCATGCCTTTCAGGATCTTGATGTTTATAGCGATTGTAAACTAGAAGATGGATCAAGGAAGGTCACGTTCACGAGTCCGAGGATCAGGCTCAACACCATCCGATGAATCATCTTTGGATCTGGAAAAATATTGTTGCAGTCCACCAACACTTCAACCCCATGCATCAGCAGGGCAACATTGTGAGAGTAGTGCTGCATATTTTTCATGGCCTTGTCGAATAAAGGATGATGCTGAAGAGAGGGCAAATTACTTTGCTAATCTACAGAAAGGGGTTTTACCTGAAACTCTTGGCCATTTACCTGAAGGTCAAAGAGCAAACTCCTTGCTTGAACTCATGACAATAAGGGCATTTCATAGCAAAATCTTGCGTTGTTACAGTCTCGGCACAGCAATTGGCTTTCGGATCCGACGTGGTGTTTTGACAGATATACCAGCGATACTGGTTTTTGTATCACGGAAAGTTCACAAGCAATGGCTAAGTCCAATTCAGTGTCTACCCACTGCTTTGGAGGTAATAACTGAGACGCTTATAATTTCTTACTTCGAACCTTCAGTTTAGTACAACTCGGTTTATAATTATTCTGTCTGAAAGACAAACCAAGGGGAATTAACAAGTATATATTTGCTGCTAATGAAAAATTGTGAATTTAATGCCTTTGCCGTCCTAATTTTCTTGGGAATAATGTTTCTCTTCTAGCTTTCGAATTAGCATGCCTGAAATGGTAAGTGTAGGTTGCTTCATCTCGGAAGGAGGAGTAGGGAGGAAGAGTGACTTGCAAAATATGTTCCACGTTTGTATAATTGTATTATGCTTTGAAGTTGAAATGACATTTTACAATTTCAGGGACCAGGAGGTGTATGGTGTGACGTGGATGTGGTGGAATTTTCATATTTTGGTGCTCCTGAGCCCTCACCCAAGGAACAATTATATACTGAGATTGTTGATGACCTCCGTGGAAGTGATCCATGTATTGGTTCTGGTTCTCAGGTACGTAGAGAGTTTGTTCACCCACTGATAAACTTCAAAGGGAAGATTTAGCTTTATAAAGAACTTATGAAAATCATTAAAAACACCCTCAATAAACTTTTATATCCAACAATTCCATGAGAATATTTTTCAATCCAAAATGATCCTTTCCACCCTGTTTTATTGAATGAAAATTTGTGTAATTTTTAGATTGAAAAATATTTTCATGTTGGTATTTTGAATATAAAAGATTATTTAAGTTCCGTTAGTACATTTTTTTAAAGCCTTTTTTTTTTCTCATTACCTAAGACTGAAAGCGCACATAGTGTTTTCTATCAGTATTGACGAGTAAATACGTCTTCAATCACTGCTCCACAACATGTTATCCTAGTTCGCTAATTTCTATTTGTCGGAGATTGAGTATCCTTGTATGATTGAGCAAAACACGGTTAGTTTCTCTGTGCATCTCAAGTGATGTTCTTATCTATTTTACACATTTAAGGAGTACATTGTTGTTTATACCTGTCTAATTAAACCAACCTTAGTTCTGTTGTTACCTAATACTGAAAGCTTACATAATTTGTATATCAATGTTGGCGATTAAATGTGTCTTCAGTCATTGCTCCAGAACGTGTTATCCTAGTTCACTAATTTCTATTTTTTGAAGATTGAGTGTCCTTGTATGATTGAGAAAACACTCTTAGTTTCTCTATGCAACGCAAGTGATGCCAGGCATTTTTCTTTTCTACTTTACACATTTAAGGTGTACATTGCTAACTTGTGTTATATATATTTAGTTGTTTTTGCCGTAATGTGGTTTGTGTGCCTAATTAAACAAACCTTGTCATCTAGTGCACACTGTTGTTTCCTGATGCAACTTTTTGCAATGCATTTAGATTCACCTTCATTCAGATAAACTCATTGCACTAATACATAATTACCACAAATTTCTGCAAATATCAGGTTGCGAATCAGGAAACCTATGGAACCTTGGGTGCTATTGTGAGGAGCCAAACTGGTAACCGACAAATTGGTTTCCTCACAAATCGGCATGTTGCTGTTGATTTGGATTACCCAAACCAAAAGATGTTTCATCCTTTACCACCGACGCTTGGACCTGGGGTTTATCTTGGTGCAGTTGAAAGAGCAACATCATTTATCAGAGATGATCTCTGGTTTGGAATATTTGCTGGCATTAATCCAGGTTAGTTGTCTTTCAGTCCCATTTAGTTCAAAGGCCAAACCAGACTTTCTAAATAATGAATCAACACATAGTATAATTTGAATACTCTGCAGAGACATTTGTGAGAGCAGATGGTGCCTTTATCCCATTCACTGAAGATTTTGACATGACAGCTGTAACTACATCTGTGAAAGGTATCGGACAGATTGGAAATGTCAAAACCATAGACTTACAATCTCCAGTTGACAGTCTTGTTGGGAAGCAAGTAATGAAGGTTGGAAGAAGTTCCGGTTTCACTAACGGGACTGTATTAGCTTATGCTCTCGAGTATAATGACGAAAAGGGTATATGCTTTCTGACTGATTTTCTTGTTGTTGGTGAGAACCAACAAACATTTGATCTTGAAGGAGATAGCGGTAGTCTCATAATATTAAAGGGTGAAAATGGGGAGAAGCCAAGGCCAATTGGGATAATCTGGGGTGGAACTGCCAATAGGGGCCGTCTTAAACTAAAAATTGGACAGCCTCCTGAGAATTGGACTAGTGGTGTTGATCTTGGGCGCCTTCTCAATTTCCTAGAACTTGATTTGATAACTTCAGATGAAGCACTAACAGGTTGGTATGTTTTCTTTTTACTATTTACATGATTGTGATACCGGTTTTGTTCATGCTGCTCGATTGGGCATGTCCCAGTCAGGCAGCGTACACTAGACCGTATTTACCATGTGACATTGCTCTACTCTGAGCATTTCATCAAGTATTGAAAAGTTTCATTTTCTATAGGATAAATGACATAGATAACCTTGCGCGGTAACCTACTTACAAAAAACACATTGAGATTTGAGAAATTACCACTTCTTCCCCTACCAGTAAAAGCAGATTACAATTCCACTCCATATTTTTCGAGCTGTCTTTGTTATTTACAAAACTGTAAGGGCCTGTGGTGCCCAATAATAAATAAGGGGGTGCACTTGTAAATTTATCGCTTTTCTTTATAGGACAAAAGAGAAAAAAAGCTACAAGTAACTAAATTGGGTTAATCATTTGAATTAACTTTTTGAACTTTTGTCATGTGGGAGTGCTATAGTTGCAGTTCAAGAACAAAGAGCTGCTTCCATGACAGTGGTGGGATCCAGTGCTGGGGACTCATCACCTCCTCCCGATGTAATGCTTCCGAAGGACAAATCTGAGCCGTTGGGTCTTCACATCCAGCATATCCCTTTGGAGGATGGTGCGGGTGGACCAGATATAAACTCGTCACCCCCAGAAGGTGCATTTGATTTGGAAGATGGGGTTAACACGGGTCCAAGTATTGAGCATCAATTCATACCCAGCTTCAATAGGGAGCCTGTAATGCATCAGGAAGATAGGTTGGTATCTGAAAATCTTTCTGTATTGAGAAATTCTTCCCTTGAAGATATTAGTTTCTCATTGCAATTGGGCGAGAATGAGCCTAAGAGAAGGAAATCGGAGCATGCAGCTAAGATTGAAGAACCAAATTGATATTTTTCGCTAATTAAAAAATAGGAATCGAGCAAAACTGAGTTTTTGGATGATATGGGAATTGATGCTATTTTGCATTTTTATGGCATTGCCTCTCAAGCTGAGGCAGTGTTGTACATTAATTGGATGATTGGATTATGCTGCTAGATTTGCTTCTGTCAACATTGTGTGGAAGTTTTTTATATCAATGTTTGGATTTGTTATGAACTGTCTATCGGGTTTTTACAGTTTTAAGTGCATGCAACATCTCAGCGTTAGCGTAGACGAGATATACAGGAATGGAGCCACATGAGGGGCGGGTATGGGCAGCCGCCTCCAACTTTGAGAAATTAGTTTTATACCCTATGAATTTATATGTTTTGACATTTTTCCGTGATTTTCTCACATGCTCAGATTTCAGCACAAAATAGTAAAGACGTATCTTTTTGACGGAAAAATTATTTAAATGATATTTGATCAAGATTTGACCGGAAAATAGTAATTGGGGCAAAATAATGTATATATCACATTTTAAGGGGTGATGTCTCTTTTTTGTGATATTAGGAAATAATGCAAAATACAAGTTTTTCAAGTGGGGTGAAGTGCATTATAGCCTAAAACTAAATAATAATTTGGTGTGACTCACTTGTTTACAACCTTACTTAGACTTAATTTGAGTTCTTTTACAGGAAATTGCAAAAATTTAAAACTTAAAAGAAGAAATTCAATCTTCTAATCTTATATATATATATTTCTTAAAAATCTTAAATTTATCAGCCTGTAAATTTTTTTGTAAGTTTTGTATTCTAGAGGAAAAGAAATACTGACCCTATAAACTTAGCTAATAGTTATTTAATTGTGGGTCATAATCATAAATCTTATAAAAAACAACAATTACAATTTGTAACACCCTAAATTAAAACAAGACCTCTCAAACACTGTTGTTAAGCTCAGGCCGGACCGGCCGGTTCAACTGTTAATTCTCAAATAGAAATGAAAGTTTGAAATTACTAGACTAAGCATGATAATAGGCGGGTAAAACCCAAACCCATATCCAAATATTCACTTGGGTCTAACCACACAAAAAACAATCCTAAACCCAAACCCAAAAATAAACTTAAACCAGAGACATTAATCCCAAATCCGAAACTTCAAACAAAAACCCAGAAAAAATCCCAAAACTTTTGGCTGGAAAATCTTTAAAGCCATTTCCCATTCCATTTTTGTAGGATAGATTATGATCAAATATTATAATAAAATATATTTTATAGATTATATATTCAGATAACATATTTCCTTACATAAACAAAAATATAATTTTAAAAAACAAAAAGTTAATTGGATGTAATATTTAGAATCAGACTCAAAGTTTTGAATTTACCTTCAAATGTCCAGATCGGACTAGACTATATTCAATTTAAATTGTTTCATTAACTTTTCAAGTTAAGAAAGCTAAAAAGGCTTATTAGGCTCATTGAACAATGGGCCGGCCCATCTAACTCCTAATTTTAGGAAATTTCTAGGCCTTACAGTTATAACCACATAGGAGAGTGTGTATATATACATATACAACCACAATCACTCTCGAAACCCTAATTCCACCAGCGCAGCCAAATCCCACTCATTTCACACACAGAATCACGCACCAAAAATGGTGAAATTCTTAAAGCCGAACAAGGCCGTGATCCTCCTTCAGGGCCGATTCGCCGGGCACAAGGCGGTAATCGTGAAGAACTTCGACGATGGCACTCGCGACCGCGCCTACGGCCACTGCCTCGTCGCCGGCGTCGCAAAGTACCCTAGCAAGGTCATCCGCAAGGACTCAGCCAAGAAGCAGGCCAAGAAGTCACGCGTGAAGGCCTTCATCAAGGTCGTCAACTACAACCACATCATGCCCACGCGCTACACGCTCGACTTGGATCTCAAGGAGGTCGTCAGCGCCGACGCGCTCGTGTCGCGAGACAAGAAGGTCACCGCTTGCAAGGAGATCAAGGGGAAGTTTGAGGAGAGGTTCAAAACTGGCAAGAACCGTTGGTTTTTCTCTAAGCTCAGGTTTTAGAGTTTGGAATTTATGGTGATTTTGTGTTTTGAATTCTATATGTTTATTAGGTGTTTTGACTGGATGAAACTTTTGTTTCTTGTTTCGGATAATATCTCGAATGATTTTGGTTTAAATTTGATATGCAATGTCTACTTTTACCTGGTTTCTTTAATGTGTTCCCATTTATTTGTTTCATATATTTTGTTCGTAGCCTAACATTAATGTGCGTAGTTTCTTTGATTTGACTTGGTGTTCTTGAGAATACATATTTGAGATGTCTCGCATCTGTGATTGTGTGGAGATGTGCTGTGAAATTGAAGCTGCAAGATAATTGCCATAAGCAGCACCTCCAAAAAGAAAAACTTCATTACATGATTGTGCTACATTTATGATTATTTATTGTATCGGTTGGGGTATATATCGATTGAGTTCAATTTTGACTCATTTCCCAATTTCCGACATGTAGACCTTTTCCTTCTCGACAACTATTGGTGTGGATTGTTTCGGCATTAGAATCATCTGGTCATGATTTTGTAATTATGGTCATGATGTAGAAGAAATAGTTCTAACAGTTGTGGAGATTTGTGAAAGCCGTTTAAGGACCAGGTCGTTAACCTGGTTACTTGTTGTTTGCAAGGTTTGACACTACAATTTGGATACAAGTATATGCTTGTATGACTCTATATTGATCGCTTTATGTATATCTTGTTATAATCGAGCTATGGCTTGTTTAAGTGCTCGAGGCTAAAGCTTTTGATCTAGCAACCCTTGTATTCAACCCAAGTATCAATGTGTTCATCTATGAGAATGCTGTCTGTACATGATTCCAAAAGCGTTTCTTTATATTGATTTAAGAAAACTTCAATTTTTTGTGCAAATACTATCTGTGTCATTCATCATCTCCAATTTTAGATATGGCAAATATGAAGACCGGAATGTTTAAAAGTATAATATGTATAGAGAATATGTTAGTATAATATATATAGAGTATGTGAATATATATATGTATATATATAGAGTATCTGAATGTAATCTTTTAGCCAAAAAGAAAATGAATGTGAATGTAATAAAATCCAGTTCACAAGAAACTAAAGAATAAACATGTATGCTGATGAATAAAAACAAACTGATAATCATCAGAGTTATATAAACTACTACAGACTCCAATAATCAGAAGTAAACATCCAAACAGCAACACACCAGCTTAAGAAAATACAATATTGAAAACTCAGTAAAACTCCTTTTGGACGTTTCTATTTCTAATTCTTTTCTACTGATTTACTTTGCACCAATTTTCTTCCTTGTAAATTGTATGGTACACCATATAACTGTGTCACATCATTGTGGAATTGACAAGTGTTCATCTAAAAATAAAATATAAATAATAATTCAAATAAAAAGACACTTGGCAACTGTGATGTAACACCATTTTAATAACACTATTATGGAATAAAAGATCCATTCCGATAAATTATATCATCAGTTCCAAAGTTTCTTCTATATTATTCAATTCAAACTCAATTGTGAAAAGCTCGTTTGAGTTTGGTAACATACCAAATCAAACTTGAGTTTGATTAGTTTTGAAACTCAACTCAAAATTGGCTAAATGAACAATTAAACAGGCTCAAATTCGAACAAGCACTAGTCAATTAGTTTAACTGCTATTCTTTCTCTTCAAATAAAATACCCTTTTGGGCCATTCTATGATATATTAATTTGTTTAGCCCAAAGGCCCAATGACGACTTGAGCTCGTTGTAAGGCCCATTAGTTTAACCCAAATGCCGATATACTGCATAAACTCTTCCTATATCTGGCCCAGCGTTACACAACATAATGGGCTCCACTAACAACTACTTAACATATGTGGTCGCTTTGCTAAAATGTTTAACCCTATATGTTTACAGAATTCAATTTTGCCAACTTATAAATCCTTCACATTATCTCCTCGAACCAGCATGGAGTAATAATGTTACTCTAAAAACATTTATTAGACTTTATTAGTTTACAACATAAGTACTGTATTTTTCTTGAAAACTGTTTTACCGGGATTAAGTTTAATTGGGATTATAATTTCTGTCTTTTGCTTTGCTAATATATCGGACTAAGACTAATTTTTCGAGATATTATTTTACGTAAATGCAGTGACTTATCTCGAATAAATTTTTGGATGAGATGGTTTGTCAAGCACAATTTATTTAATTCTCATTAGAAAAACACGTCTTTGGTTTATAATTATATTTGAAAGATTCTGAAGGTTGGTCGTCAATCTATGTTTTAATCAAAAAATATTAGATGCCTGTAGGGAAATTCTAGAAATCGATTTGAGATCAATGAAGTCGGTTCATTATGGTCGATTGAATTTGACAATATAGAGTGTTTTTACTAAAAATAGAATCTTTCCAATTATCTATAAGAAACCCATTATATTAAATTTATCGTAAAATTTTCTCAACACTTGTGCAATAGAATTAATTTGATAAAAAAAAAAAAAGATAAGCATATTGGTGATAATGACTTGTCTTTGATCATATTTAGGTGATTATTGCATTTTGAATCTCAATTTTTTTTCACAAGATTTTTAGCTTATGATAAAGTAATTCAGTTCATTTGTCCACATAGAAAATTTATTCTCTGTTAGATATCATGTCCTTAATTGATGATATATAAAACTGCAATTAACAAGAGGTATTTGTTTATCTTTAGTCTTACCCCATTCATGTAAAAATATTGTAAATTCATTTTCATGTAAGATAATGATTTCGTGAGTGAATGGTCCCGATTGGATGATATCTTGTTTCACATTTTTTTTCATTTTTCATAGATTTTTTTCATATATGTCAACCAAATGTTACACAAATTTCTCAAGACAAAGTCATTTTTTCTTGAGAAGCTAAAATATTTGGTGGAAATGTAACATCATTTCGAAATATAATTTCATTTGTAACATCCATGAAATACAAAATCATTTTTTTCTTGAGAAGCAAACAAAATATAATCATGGACAAGGCATGTAAGGCCATGGAAATGTGTACATCACACACTTTGTCTACTTTTGATATGGTAATTTAAATATAACATAGTATTCTATCATTGTTTATATTATTGATTTTTCATTTCTTTTGAGTAAAAATTATTTATAATTAATTAATGCTCATGAATTTATTATGTTCTTATTTTTAAATTTAAAAAATAGCGACAACTCAATAATATTAAAATAATTGTATATCTGTTTAAATTACTAATTTAAAAGAAGAAAATTATGTGATGTGCAAAACATTTTCCAAAAAAAAAAAAAAATATGCATAATTCTAAAAGAAGTGAATGAAAAGCATAAGCATGGCATGGCCCTAGATACTTTGTGCCCTTCCCACAATAAATATGCCATTGGGTAAAGTGTCACATTCCTTTTTTGATGAAATTAATAGATTGAGTTTAAATACTATTTTACATAAACTTTTAATATATATTTTATACAAACCAAACGTATGATATATATACAATCAGATGATTATATTATCTTATTTTTCCCTTCTGCATTTACAATAATCGATAAAAACAAGTGTTTTCAAATATTTTAACACATATCAAACATTTGTTATAAAATATAAATTAAAAAATTATACTTAATGGGTCCCCAATTATGTATATGGGTATTTTGGCAATTCAATAAAGTAATTGATATAAATGCAATATTAGTATGTGGGCCTCCAGCGTGGGCCCAATAAAGCGAGCCATGGTCCAACTAAAATCTCTATAAATACCATCCTGATCAGTTAGATTAATCATTATCTGATTTACGCTCCAAAAACTAAAACTATTAAATACTCTCCAAATCCATGAGATTGAGGAGTATAACATCTGAGAACTACGAAGAGGCTTGATCCTATCAAAATAGGTACGTAGGCAGCTCGAAGTAACTGAGCGCAGCCCCACTATCTAAAAACACTTCGTCTTGTCTGTCGTGAGTCGGGTCGGATCCCATCCCCACGTGACCCTCACGTGACACTACTATTTGATCCCGCATCATTTTGCCCCGTCTGTGGGAAACCAGACTCGCTTGCTGAGAATGCAGACCAAGTCTCAAGCACGTACCAATGGCGATAGGACGGGCAATAGCCCCTCTATTGGGGGCGTTGGGAGTGGAGCTCCACCCCCGTTGCCTCATTCAAACCCTACTGTTGCCTGCTGGTGAAGCTCCAAACCTGCTTCCCCCACCATCGGCCCCGACTGTGGTCCCTCCCTCAGAGAGGGTGTTCGAGATCACTCAGGAGGCACTCATGGCCCTAGTGGAGGATGCCTCTGTCAGAGCAGCAGCCCAGGCA
Source organism: Verbascum thapsus (assembly GCA_963669365.1). Classification (NCBI taxonomy): domain Eukaryota; kingdom Viridiplantae; phylum Streptophyta; class Magnoliopsida; order Lamiales; family Scrophulariaceae; genus Verbascum; species Verbascum thapsus. The sequence continues at coordinate 12,166,514 of OY770116.1, forward strand.
GTCCAACAGTATGCATTGAGGCACCCCTCTCGGGGAGACCCTCAACAGGCTCCTAGAGCAGCCAACTCCCCCACTAGGGGTAGGCCTCGGCGCGCGCCACACAACTATCCCTCAAGGACCCTCGCCCCGGAGAAGTGAAGTCCCGCAGTCACACGCGACGCTGGGGAGGTGCGTTCCAGGCCTATGCCCCGAGGTCTCCTCACCAGAGTCGGAGATCTCACCTGTTGGACGAGGCTCACTCTAAGAAGGAACCCCGCGGGTCACCGCGCAGAGGTCGGAGGCCTCCGACCCCCGAGAGGAACCGCCCTAGACGGACTCCTAATTAGCGACCCCCCTTCAGGAGGAGAAGGCTTTACCGAGGGGCACATACGAAGAATTAAGAACGGCACATCTGGCGGTAGCGCCACCAAGAAGGAGTCCCTTCTGTCTCGCTATACTCGCGGAGGCGATCCCACAAGGGATGAAAATCCCTCATCTCAGCGAATATGAAGGCACTGGGACCCCCAGGAATACTTAGACAAGTTCAGCGCAAATGCCGACATGTATGACCTTAGCGATGCGGCTTATTGCAAGATCCTTAGGACTACCCTCGCGGGTAGCGCTCTGTCTTGGTTCAACCAGCTGCCCTTTGGTACTATTACCGAATTTGAGCAACTGACGCGAAGGTTCTTGCACCATTTCTCCATGAACAAGAAGTATCCCAAGACTGCGTCGCACCTGTTCACCATCGTTCAATGCGAAAGAGAGCTACTTCAGGACTATGTGAGACGCTTCTCGATGGCGGTATCAAAAGTGCCCCACGTCAACCATGAGTTGCTCTCTGGCATCATGCAGCAGAACTTCCGCTCGGACAGGTTCAAGGAGTCCATAGCTGGAAAGCCTCCATCCACTCTAGACGAATTGTTGGCTCGAACTGAGAAGTACATCCAGATCGAGGAAGCGATTGGCCCCGTCAAGGCTGAGGCAGGTGCAAGTAAATGGAAGGTCCGGGAAGATGATAAACTTCCGGAGTCTAAGGAGCGCAAACATGTGCCTCCTTTGGGCTTCTCCCAGTATACCCCGCTAACGCTATCTCGCGAGCAAGTGTTAGCCATAGCGGAGCAACAAGGAATAGTGACTTGACCGAAGAAGATGAGAGACAATCCTACTAGGAGGAAGTCAAATGACTACTGCCATTTTCACCGCGACAAAGGGCATACCACCGAAGACTGTCATCACTTACAAGTGGAGATAGAGAAGTTGGTCAAGAGAGGTTATTTGCAAGAGGTGGTGTCCACAACTGCCGTCGATGAAGGGATGGATAACCCCTGTAACACCCCATTTTCGAAAAATCATGCATTGTTTTTAGCATATAGATACAATTTTTATTTATATTTTATTATTGCTCATTTCTTTAATGTTTTAGACGAGATTTTCATTTAATCGAAAATAACGAGCTGATGTTTTCTCAAGTTTGAAAAGTCTTGCAGGATAGCTACCCGAAGAGACCGAGTTCGATCGTGATGCACTCGACACGAAATATTTTTATGAACGAACGAGAAATAGATAAGTTGAATATGAAATAATTTCAATAATTATATATATATGTTGACTAATATGTTCTATAATTAAGTGGATTTCTTTTAGTATATAGTTTATGTGCAATAATTATGTGACCTAGATGATTTTAAATTGAAGAAAAATACATGCATAGATACCATAATTATATTTAATTGTGTATGACACATTAGATAAAATCCCACTCAACCTCCCATGTCTCCATCAAATCCACACAAGGATCAAGATTACTAATTATTACACATCTTTATATATATAATACAAGAGATAAATCATTATACATCTATATATATATATATTGCAAGAGATAAATCATTACACATATTTATATATATATTATACCTATATCTATATATAATACAAGAGATACATGTATATACATGTATTATACATTTTTTTAATACACTATATATATATATATATATATATATGCATATATGGCTTTACACCTTCATTTTATACCTTAACTCTCTCTCTCTCATCTCAACAACTCTCTCCCTTCTCTCTAACACTCCTCTCTCTCACTCATCTCTAACACCTCTATTCTCTCAAGGCTTCACTTTCCTTCAAAAAAAAAAAAGTAAATCCTCCTTTCCAAAGGAGTTAAAGAAGTTAAGAACATAGAAAGTAGAAAGGAGAAGTATGCTCAAGTGTAGGATTTCATTTTACTTTCAAAAGGTAGTTTTTCTTTATTTTTGCTAATCTTCATCATTTTCTTCTTTAAGATCATGTTTAAGTTGCTAAAAATTGATTGCATGTATGATCAAAAGAGGGATTTCTAGTATGTGATGATTTTTGTTGCATGTGTTGTTTTATGTGGTTGATTGTCAAAATATGTCTTTATTTGAAGTTATGGGTGACAATAGATGTTGAAACAAGTATTGCATGTATGATCCTCTTGCTTAAATCCATTGGATGTATGATCTAAAGATGAATCCCCAAAAAGTGAAGAGTTTTTGATGAATAACTTTGTTTTATGTGGTTGATCTTCAAATAAGTGTCATTTTAAGTGTTGATGGTGCAAATAGATGTAGAAATAGGCCTTGCATGTTTAATTCTTTTACCCAAAATCATTGCATGTATGATTTAAGAATGATTTTCTACAAATATGATGAAATTTGTTGGATATTTGGTTAAATGTGATAGATCCTCAAAAATATGTTATTTTGAGTGTTGATTGTGGAGTTGCATGTTGAAATTGACTTTGCATGTTTGATTATCAAGTCTAAACTTCTTGCATGTGTATTAAAATGGGTTAAGGTGGTTTTGTTGAGGATGATTGGTTATAAAACTCGATTTTACATTTTATTAATGAAATATGTGAGTTAGAGCAATTTGTGAAAAATTCTAGAAATTTCAGTCCACTTTACCGATTTTTATAAATTTTTATACTTGAAATTTTCGAAAACTGTTTTAGCATATTATTTTATATGATGTTGGGAACCTATGGTTAAAATTTCGTGATTTTTGGAGTAATACACGAATTATGGTGAATTTTCAAAGATGGTGCTGTTTTGAATGAATTTCTTGTGATTCTTAACTCTAGAAGAAAAAGTTTATAAAATCGATCGACTTGAATCTTTCAAAGTTGTTTTACTACATTTATATACATGATGTTAGAAGTTTATATTATAAATTTCAGAATGTTTCACTAACTATGCGATTTATAGTGAATTTTAGAAGATTTGTTGGTTTTAGAGCATTTTCAAACCAATTTTGTTTATGATAAATATTTTATTAAAGCTTTTGTGGTTTGAAATTAAATTCATTGTTTTAGCATAATTAAATAAGGAGTTTTCAGTAAATGCATGATTAATTTCATGAATTTTGGATGAACACATGAATTATGAAAATTGTTACAATGAAGAGTGCATTTATGTCATAAGTTGCTAGTTTAAAAATCAATTTGTATTGCTATGATTAAAGTGTTATTAAGCATTTTGAGACATATCCATGATGATGACTTATGAAGATATTAAAGTATAATATATATATGTATATACATGTTTTGAATGTGTTTTAAAATCTAAATGTTGATGAACGGTCGAGTGCAGTACGAGACGACCGGACACTTCAGGAGCCATCCCCGCATCTAAGTGAAACGTAAAGTGGGTAACGTTTATTTTCAGTTATATTGTTTAGAATAACTCTTATGTTGATTGAAATGAAACGACATGATAAAGTACCAGGTTGACGAACCTTGGAGTTACGCCAGGTTGACGAACCTTGGAGTTATGCCAGGTCTTCGGACCTTGGAGTTATGCCAGGTCTTCGGACCTTGGAGTTATGCCAGGTCTTCGGACCTTGGAGTTATGCCAGGTCTTCGGACCTTGGAGATGATGCTTTTGACATACTGGTTACTCTTTTCAAAGTGACAGTTAATAACGTTATCCACTAAGATTTCTAAAATCTTACGTTGCTCAATTTAATCTTTTTCAGGTCCAACTTACGACGAAGCGGATGAGTAGCCAGCTGTATGGACTTTCCTCTATGAGCATATATATATGTTATGTTTTTAAAATATGTAAATGATTATAAATCAAATAATGCTTGATGATTTGGGAAACTACTATTTTCGATTTTTAAGTAATATTTTCATGTTTTTATAACAAGGTTTTGATTTGCAAATGTGGGTATGACACGAGTCAGTTTTGAATGGTTAGCTTTTAAAGTTAAGAAAAAAAAATACTCGTGTTTTTATAATGAAGACTTCCGCTGTAATTATTTACGAAATATTTTATATTTTCTTTCGAAAATATATTTTTTTTACGCTCAAAGTCACAGTGGCAACCTGGCCCCTATTAAGCTAGGGTTGGGGTGCTACAACCCCCCGTTAATGGAGTGATCCCTTGAGGAACTACCAACCCTATTAGGTATAAAGCTACTAGCCGTTGGCGGAGCTTTCAAGATTTATTTTACTTATTTCCAAAACTATGTCGAGTTGGTCCAAAGCCAAGCGTTGAATAAGGTGCCCCTTCGAGCACACTCTTGTTATTTGATTGTTTATTTCTAAGCATGTATCGAGTTGGCCTAGAGCCAAGCGTTGAATAATGTGCCCGTTTTGAGCACACTCTTAGTAATAACGATTGTCTAATTTTCCTTTACATTAACTTGTATGTATCGAGAATATTATTTCGTTTAAGTTATCGTGTGTCTAAACCTAGGCTCTCAATGGTTCATTACCCCCTACTGGACCTTAAATAGGGGCTGAGGCTCCCAAGCGCGAGCGCTCCCTCCAAATAAACTTAGACTCAAGGTCGAGGTTACCACGTGTAACCCCCCTACGAACATACATGGGGTTTGAAGCTCCCAAGTGTGAGAGCTCCCCCCAACAATACTTGGACTCGAGGTCGAGGTTACCACGTGCAACCCCCCTACGAGCATATATGAGGCTTGAGGCTCCCAAGTGTGAGAGTCCTCCCCCCCAATAAAACTTAGACTCGAGGTCGAGGTTACCACGTGTAACCCCCTATGAGCATACATGGGGTCTGAAGCTCCCAAGTGTGAGAGCTCCCCCCAACAATACTTGGACTCGAGGTCGAGGTTACCACGTGCAACCCTCATACGAGCATACATGAGGCTTGAGGCTCCCAAGTGTGAGAGCCCTCCAATAAAACTTAGACTCGAGGTCGAGGTTACCATGTGTAACCCCCCTACGAGCATACATGGGGTCTGAACCTCCCAAGTGTGAGAGCTCCCCCCCAACAGTACTTGGACTCGAGGTTGCAGTTACCACGCGCAACCCTCCTACGAGCATATATGAGGCTTGAGGCTCTCAAGTGTGAGAGCTTCCCCAATAAAACTTAAACTGAGGTCGAGGTTATCACGTGTAACCCCCCTACGAGCATACATGAGGCTTGAAGCTCCCAATTGTGAGAGCTCCCCCAACAAAACTTAGACTCGAGGACGAGGTTACCAAGTGCAACTCCCCTACGAGCATATATGAGGCTTGAGGCTCCCAAGTGTGAGCCCCCTCCCAACAAAACTTAGACTCGAGGTCGAGGTTACCACGTGTAACCCCCCTACGAGCATACATGGGGTCTGAAGCTCCCAAGTGTGAGAGCTCCCCCCAACAACAAAACTTAGACTCACGGTCGACGTTACCACGTGTAACCCCCTATGAGCGTATATGAGGTTCGAGGCTCCCAAGTGTGAGAGTCCCCTCCTTAACACAACCTAGACTCGAGTGCACCAAGAATAAACCTTAAAATCGCGCTAAGTGTCGAACCCTTCGTGCCTCAACAACAACGTTCAAGCCCAATGTCTTTGACATGGGGGCATAGGATGGGGACACGCCTTTAAAACATAGCGACAACACACGATATCAAAAATAACAGTGCATGCGACCTCACAGTAGAGTACAAAAGCGACAATGTCTACCTCTTTACATTCGTTAGGGAGGTATATGAGAGTACCTAAGCAACAACATTTATCCCAACACCCTCGACATGGGGGCATACGAGGAATGCACAATGAAAGGTAAAATAAAATAAAAGTTCGTCATTCATATTAATAAGTCGCTATTATTGAAAATCGAATGGACATGACGATCTTTGCGACCACCAAAGCAACGGATTCGAATGGCCGAGGGGTCGGGACCCCCGACCCTGCGCTGACGCGCGGACCGGGTGCGCGCGCTGCGCGCGCGCGCAGCGCTCTTGCGCGGACCCCCCCGCGCAAGGGTGATCGGAAAAAAATAATATATAAAAATAAAATAAATAAAAACAATAACGATGAAGGAGGAGGAATCTCATCTTGAGGATTCAAGTTGGAATTCGCCATCTCCAAGAGTTAGAGGAAGGAAAGCTCCCATCCCTCTGATTTTCTACTCCCGAGTGCCCACACAGTCGAGCACTCGGGAGTGGGGGGCATATGATGGGTCCTCAATTATGTATAGGGGTATTTTGGCAATTCAATAAAGTAATTGATATAAATGCAATATTAGTATGTTGGCCTCCAACGTGGTCCCAATAAAGCGAGCCTATGGCCCAGCTAAAATCTCTATAAATACCATCCTGATCAGCTAGATTAATCATTATTTGGTTTACGCTCCAAAAACTAGAACTATTAAATACTCTCCAAATCCACGAGATTGAGGAGTATAACATTTGAGAAATACGAAGAGGCTTGATCCTATCAAAATAGGTACGTAGGCAGCTCGAAGTAACTGAGCGCAGCCCCACTATCTAAAAACACTTCGTCTTGTCTGTCGTGAGTCGGGTCGGATCCCATCCCCACGTGACCCTCACGTGACACTACTATTTGATCCCGCATTAATACTCCAAAAATATAAACCTGGAAGAATAATTTCTCTTTGACAATCCCGATGAACACTAAAGATACTATCTGATGGGCTATTTAATTTAATGTTGGCCTATCCATCACGAGTGGGAACTTAGTCATGATCGGTGCTGTTCACAACCAATTTATTTTGGTCAAGAAATATTTAAATTCTTTTTTTTTTCTATCCCCTATTTATTTAATGAGTGGTTTTAAATGTGGAAAGTACACCAAAAATAATGCAACTTATATTAGGAGTAAAAATAATTAAGCTCTTCACCGTTTTTTTAAGTGGTGATCTCTATATGGGAACAAGATAGATGGACCCAAAATTAATTAGATATTTAGCTACATTAATTAAGGAATTCAATTAACCAAAATAATTTAAAGATAGCATAGCTCATCTACCTCCCAATTAGTTAATTTATTTATTATTTGGGTGATAAAAGGTGGAGTAGACGAAATATATGATAGGACCATGTTTTGTGGGAAATAGGCTTTGTTTGTTTATGTTTTGAAGTCCATTTTTTTAGATTTTAAATCCAAAAATTCAAAATAAACTTAACACACTAATTTTCATCTGAATTTACATTTTCTCAACTCTAACTTTTCAATCATCTATATAACTACCTATCAATCATATATACATAATTTCACATATTCAACAATCAAATCATTTATTATAATAATTATTTCTCTTTCATACTTTATATTTTTTTAATTTATATTTTATTATTTTTAATTCACATAATCATTATATATACAACTATAAGTCTATAACAATCATTCTACACATCATCAATCAATATATCAATATTGATTTGACATATTTACAACTTTCAACTTATTTTTAAAAATATAAACAAACACTTATTATTTTCACACGAATTTTAGTAGTATGCAATTCCTGAAAAAAAATTAAATTTTTTACTCAAAAACATAAATACATTTATTGATGACTATTGTATTTAGGTTGAAAATGGAGTTACAAGTTGGAACCAACAACTTTTGAGTTTTTGAGTCAATTTCCTTAACTTCTTAAAAAGCTTTAGATGGGTTAATTAGTGCAACATATAGTCAAATATGCTAGGACACATATCAAGAATATATATATATATATGTTAAGATATTAATAAAAAAAATCATATTTTTAGTTCAATATTGAAATCATAAATTTCCACATAATAAAATTTCAACAAATTGATTCTTGTCACTTGATCCTTTATCAAGAACATTATGAATCAATATTTGAGCTAAAGTTAGCTATTTAACATGAATATTTATGAGTTCACTCAAATACGAAGCATATAAAATATCATTTCCACACCAAAAAGGCACCATGGATTAAGATAAATCAATTCTTTATTATTGAATATTGATTGATACAAATAATTAATTTTACATGGTCCAATCAACCAAGTTTTGTCAATATTTTTTGGCCTAACATTAGATAATTGAACTGTAAAGTCCACTAAAATTAATGCATATATGGCGGGCATAAGTACTATATTATGGTGATTATGACTTGACCAAAATCAGTAAATTATGACAATTTATGACCTAGGAAAAGATGTTAGCCAAACTTTATTGGTGAATTTTATCTAAAAGAATTGTCTCATATTATCTTATGAATTCTTTTGATCAATAAAATTTTGTTGACTATTTTTTTTTTTTGAATTGAACTGAGTTTATATGGTTTGTGGATGATATATAATTACCGGAATACGTATACCTAAAGTATTAAATTCTTTAAAAACAAGATCCAAACGAATAGTTGAAGTAATCCAGCACTTAAGCTCTAGACAATTTGGAACCAACTTTGATTCTCTTTAGAAAATGAAAAAGAAAGAAGTTTATAACAGCGTTATAGCGAGAAAATCACGTTAAAAATTTGTATTATTGAATTATATATTAATACAAATACATGTGTTTGATAAAAAAAATCCTAATTATAAACTAGGAAAATACAAATATATGGAAGCATAAAATATAAAAAAAAAATCTTATGCAAAATTAATAGATATATCAATATATTCTGACACTCTCATGCAACCGAACCCTGAAATCTTGAACACTGAAACTGAAAAAAGAATTGAAAACAAATTGTTCTATTTTCATTAGCAGTTACATTTCTGGAGAGATCAAGGCATAACTCATAAGTGCATAACAAACTAATTAGATTAATTAATGCAATAAAAACTTAACTGAAACATAAGATATAATCAAAGAAACGGGTTTATATAAGGAAAGTAATTGAGACATTAAAAGGAAAATAATACTAGCAAAACCTGTATGTTTTTTAATTGGAATTTAGAGAACTGTATACCACAGAAATTCATACAAAAATTATAGATTTTTATTTTTTGTTTTAATAAATGAGTTAGAAGTTGTAAGATATATATCAAATAATGATAGATTGATTGATGATGTATTGAATAATTGTAGGTATATAATATTATGTGACTTAAGAAATAATAAAATATAAATTAAAAAATTGTAAAATGAGAGAAACGAATAATGTTATAATAAATAATTTTTGATCGGTAATCGTGTGAAATGCTCATATATGATTGAAAAAATAGAGATAAAAAAGTAAATATATATGAGAATAATTTGTATTAAGTTTATTTGAGATTTTGAATTTGAAAATTGAATTCAAAAACATAAATTGATAAAGTAAATAACTGAAATTAAATATGAAAATACATCTAAAATGCCAAAATGGTGAAAGAAGAAGTTATCGAAATCATCATCATCCAACGAATTTGATGGTATATTTTTTAATTTATATACTATTTTTTTTATTATACTATGCTTACCATAATATTCATTATCATAATTACTAAATAGTATATATTATTACAATAATTATCCAAATATGAGAATTAAAATCATTTGTCAAAATAGCGAGCACGTGTAAAGGCCAAAGGGCGAGAAAGGTCAGGGGATGCCTGCTATAAAGCGACAGATGGTCCTAAGATACTGTGGGACCCATCAGGCTAATAATGAATCTCCTTACTATTATTTTTGTGTTTGTCTTTGTCCTCTACCTTAAATACTAAAAATGGGCCCCACTGCCATTTTGCGTTTGGACAAAGATTTAATCTAAGTATTCATTTAATTAAATAATTTTTTATTACACGCCCCTTATTTAAAAGTTACATATAAAAATCATTCACCCTAAATTAAATACATATTGTGTCAATATTATTAGTACCAATGAGTGGGAAAAACATATAATTACCTACTTTCATTTTAAATTTTCTAACTTGATTTGCATTTTAGTCATACATCTTTATATTACATTATACAACATGGCTTACACAAAACAATGCAAAGAATTGACTCTAACCCAAAATATTATTCATTTCACCAAAAGGTAAAAAATAATCTACATAATATTCATTTTTTTAATTTTTTTATAATATTATAATCTTTCACAAATAAAATTTAAATTTTTTGCGCATTGTACATTTTCACTCAAGAAAATATACTTTGTTAATAAAATTTATAAAAATAAAATATTTTATTATTAAAATAATTAAAAATTATATTAATTGTATTTCGATATTTTAATAATTAATTAACAATTAAATATATATGTTATTTAATTAATTAATAAAGTATTTAAGTTGAACTTTATTATTTGATTAAAATATGCATACTTACAAAATTATGCATTGTTAGACAAGTTTTTGTATATATTGTTATTTAAAATTAAATTATAAAATATGTATTTTATTCTAGTTGAATTAAATATAACGTATATGATTTATTTATAACAAATTAAATTTTTATGGACTAAATTGAAAACAATTCAAACTAATTAATAATAAAATATACATTTTATATAAGTTAGAGTATAGATATTTATTTATAATTTAATTATAAATTTAAATTAATGTATAATTGAATAAAATATAATCAATATGATTAAATTATAACTAATTAAATTTATAAAGGCTAAATAAAAATAATTCAAACTTTATAAATTTGTAAGGAACTAAAATGAAAATAAATAAAAGAGGAAGGACTAAACTGAAAACCGTGAAAAAATTTGAAAAAGAATATTACAGCTGCTCCATTTCTAGCGCAGCTCTAACCCAGCGCCAAAACTATCTCGCACGATAGAATATCATAGATTGTCGATGGTCTTAACCTATGATGCACGAACACGGATACGGAGATACGGATACGGATACGGTACGATACGGATATGAAATATAAAAATTTCTAAAATTGTAGGATACGATACGATGAGGATATGATGATATATATTATAAAAATTTGAATTATTTTACTATTCTCGTTAATGAATTTCATATTCAATTAATTGTAATAATTACTAAATATATAAAACTTCTAAATATAATAATCATAAATATATGCACCAAAATGATCAAGTAGTTCGATCAATTATTCAAAATAGAAGTACTAATTTTTAATTTTATTTTACACGATGTATTTAATATTCAATGTTCGTATTTAGCATTAAAAAATACATAAAACATTATAAAAATATTCCTAAATATTAATTAATTTACTTGAAGAGTTTAAGGTGGAAGGAGATGATTCGATCGTAGTTGCAGAAAAAGTGAATTTTGATCATAGTTGCAGTGAAAAAAGCTACAACATATAAATACCAAAATGTGGAATGATGGTTTCTCGTTGTTAATTTCAATATCTTTTCAATTAATCATTGATTTTTCTTTATTAAACTATGCTTTTAATTTATAGTTTTTAAAGAAGAGCACTTTAAAACTAAAATTTTTTTTGATAAAAAAGTATTAAATAATTAAAAAACACACACACCGTATCCGGACTGTACCAGATACTCCTATTTTTCGTATCGAATATCGTATCCTATTTTTTTTTTTTTTCGGATACTTTAAATCCATATCTCATATTTATCCACCCTGTATCCGTATCCGACACGTATTCCATATTGCACGGGGCAATTTTTTGAAGTATTCGTGCATCATAGGTCTTAACGAAGTTTCTACAATTGTATCCCCATCATACCTCAAGGTTAATTTTGAGCCTTGGAGATTGTGACTCCTTGGGAAACCAAAACAATAAATGCAATTACAACATAGAGGGATGTATTTTTGGATAAATTATGAATCACGAGAATTATATGATATGTACATACGTGATCCCTATATACACACACTTCTTAGTAGCTCACTATTGGTGTCTCCTTTTTACATATCAAAAATGAAATAAGTGGGAGCTCAACCGACAACCATATTGCTTCAGTGTTGAGAATTTTATTTTTAAAAAATTACGTATTGCAGTTTTACATATTTACAATAAAATCTCTTTACAGTAAAATCCTCAAGATCCGAGAAAATATTATTATAGGAAAGTTAATTTTAAATAGAGGTTTACATATTAAAATTATATTTTAATGAATAGCTAATATAAATTATTATAGGAAAATGTGTAATTTCATGTTTAAAAGAATCAATTTGAAAGATATATAAGACTTCATGAATTAAAAAAAAAAAAAGCGTACATCAAGTACGTTCATTGTGTATATTTTAGACTTAAAAGATTAATTCATGTATGTATCTAGAAACTATGAAAAAAAATAATGTACATTATATATGCATTTAAAATATTCACTCATGCATGTTGTATCTTCGAAATGTCTTCTCGTTTGTTTTCTTTTTCGATACATATATAAATGCTCTAGGATAATCATATCAAGGGTTGCACCATTAACCCCAAAAATTTTGGTCATTGTTAAATAAAATGAAAAAAATTCTAATTTTAATCCCACAAATATCGTGATTATAGTTTTAATCTCACATTTTACGAGATTTAGAAAACGTCTAAATATTTCGCACAAATTGCAACATTAATCCTTTTTATAATAATAATGGTGATCTCATACTTTATTTTTGTTATTATATTACATATGCATTAAACAAACCGTTAACCAAATGTTTTTTTTACTCTTATCCTTTTGAAAAATAATTTAAAAATTAAAAATAGGACATATAAGTTTGGCTGCGACGTTCTAAACAATGCCGAATCATCATCTTCGTCAATTATTTTTTATTTTCTTCTAATTTTATGTGGCGTAAGTGACAATGATATTTGTTTAAAGGGTGTTTGATACATTTTATATAGTTAAGGTTAAAAAACAATTTTAAATAATAAAAATAAAGTATAGGACTAATATTGATTAAAATAAGGACTAACATTGCAACTTTATTAGATTATTACGACTGCTTTCAAGATTTTGAAAGCAGTAAACTCTAGAATCTTGATATCTTGTGGGACTAAATTTGCAACTTTTTTCCACATAAAACTTTCAATTTAGTATTTCATATTATCTTATGTTTAATGTAATTAATATAGCTAAATAATTATAGATACTTTATGTATATATCTTGAATACATTTAAAATTTAATGTCACTTTATTAGTACATAGTAGGTAAATTTCTAAAGGATGCTACTAAAAAACATATTACAATGTAGATTTTATTTTTATTTATAATTGGTCCCAAGTTGAAACATAGTTATTTTATACTATAAACAGTTTTTTTTAAAAATAAAGTATTCTTGTATACAGATTTTAATGTATAGTGATTGAAGAGCTTATAAGTATATACACTCACCTTCTAAGTAAAATGTAAATTCTGACTAGTTCAACTTAATTGATAGAAAGCAGATGTTATTAGTATATAGTGGCCAATCACTTGTAAGGGTGTACATAAATCTACTCAAATCGATTAAATTAAATCGATTCATCCAAAATTCACCAATTTTAAGAATTTATATAGTGGTGGTGGTTTGATATTTTTGTTATCTGTTACCAGTTACTTTTGGATCAGATGATGGATTTTGTAGTTGCGTCATGTCTAACCCGTAACTCGATCACTAGTTATGTAGAATGCACATAAATGTATCATTTTTGTGTTAAAGATTAGTTCCAAGTTTCAAAATAATATAAAGATTATTAAGCCTATAAGTTGTCATTAGTATATTCTCTTATTAGAAGCGTGTTTTGTATCTTGAGTATAAATACCCCTCTCAGGTATACTTTGTAAACATAACAGATATCAAACTCTCTCTCTCGATCAATACAATGTTCTTCTTTAATCCGCTGCTTCAATCTTATCATGGCATCCGAGCCAGCAACATCATTCTATGATCGATCAATCCACGCACCGTTCCCTGATCGATTTCTACACATTTTTTCTGGTTAGCCTCGTAATTCTATTTTCAGCCATTTTCTTTGAAATTAGGGTTAGGGTTTTAATCTCGTTCGATTTCGTTGGGGCTTTCATCTTGTTTTTATTGGGACGTTTTTCCCCTATTTTCAATTCAAGATTCAGATTCTGATTATCATGGTTACAAAAATGTCATTGATCCAAATAGCCCTCTTTACATACACCCCTCTGATTCGCCCAATATTGATCTTGTGAGCGATGTTCTTAAGGGAAGTGAGAATTACAAAATATGGAGTAGAGAGATGATTGTGGCCTTAGAGGAAAAAAAATAAAATAGGTTTTATTGATGGTTCTTGCAAATGTCCATGTGATGATGATTTTCAAGTAACACAGTGGAAGAGATGCAATGCCCTTGTAAAGTCGTGGATCAACCGTTCTTTATCAAGGGAATTAATTCATGGGGTGGTCTACTGTGATTCGGCTTACCTTGTATGGAGCGACTTAAAAGAGAGATTTGACAAAATTAATGGAGCAAGAATGTACGTTCTGTACAGAGAAATAAATACAATCACTCAAGGAAGCAACACAATAACAATATATTACTCCAAATTAAAGCAGCTATGGGACGAATATGAGTCTCTGGTTCCATCACCAGCCACGGTTGTCACCAAGGAATATACGGATTTCTGCAATCATTTAAAAGTTATGCAATTCTTAATGGGATTGAGTGAATCATATAGCAGCACCAGGGCTCATATCCTTATGATGTCTCCCATACCTAGTCACGGTCAAGTATTCTCTATTGTAAGCAATGAAGAGACGCAAAGGGGTATTAATCTACCCCCACCCGAGCCACCTACTGCTTTCCTATCCACATCACAACAGAACCAACCTAAGAAAGAGACCCTTACATGTGATCATTGCTAATATACTGGCCACACTAAGGCTACTTGCTTTAAGATACACGGTTATCCTGCAAATTGGAGGGGTGGCAGGGGGGGCAGAAACAATAGAGGTGGTAGAGGAGGTAGAACTAATGGCAAGGAAAATTTCAACCAGACCTACCATGCTAATCAAGGACACTCACAATCTAATAATGAGGCACAAGGATCAACACCTAATCAGGGACCTCATCATGACACTCAGGACAAATTCAACAGCAATCCATGACCCTGACCCTGACACCTCAGCAACTAAATCAGATACTCGGATTTCTGAACAACAATGCACAAAATCCTCCTCAAACTGACAATACTATGACAAATGTGGCAAGTACAATTTCTGAATTTACTATTTCCATGAGCAATAATATCACTAATACATGGATATTAGATAGTGGGGCTAACAAGCATATGACTCATAACCTTAACCTGTTAAGTAATGTTGAAGAAATTCAAAATACCTTTGTCAATTTGCCTAATGGAGATAATTGCAAAGTTACACACATTGGTAAAGTTAAGTTCTGTAATGACTTTATTTTAGAGGGTGTCTTATGTGTACCAGACTTTAAGTACAACCTTCTGTCAATATCTAAATTGACAACAGGTTTGAGTAGTTTCATTAGCTTCTATCCCCATTTCTGTTTGATACAGGATCAGTGGACTGGAGAGACAAAATGGATTGGTAACCATAGGAATGGACTTTACTACTTAAAAAATCCTACCTCACAAAACAGAAACTTTGGGACTACAAATAATGCTACTGCAAATATTACTAGTTGTAATAGTGATAAAGCCAATCTTTGGCACTTAAGATTTGGTCACATGTCCTACAACAGGTTTGATTTTATTCCTGAATTAGGTATCAAAGTTGGAAAGGACAATAAGCTGTGTAGTGTATGCCCTATGGCTAAACATACTAGGTCTGTTTTTCCTGATAGAACTAGTGTTACACATATTGTTTTAGAATTACTATATTTGGATATATGGGGGCCATATAAAGAGCCAACATATAATAATGAAAGGTATTTTTTGACTATAGTAGATGACTACTCCAGGAATACCTGGACTTTTTTGATGCAATACAAATCTGATGTTTTGCCAATTATTCAACAATTTTTTTGTTTTATTCAGAAACATCATAATGCCAAAATAAAGGGAATAAGGACAGACAATGCATGTGATTTCTTTAAACATGAATGTGGGACTTTTTTTGATTCCTTAGGCATATTGCACCAAAGTTCTTGCCCATACACACCCCAACAAAATGGGGTGGTTGAAAGAAAACATAGACACATTCTCAATGTGACTAGGGCTCTTAAATTTCAATCTTCTGTTCCTATTAAATTTTGGGGTGAATGCATATTGACTGCCACATACATCATAAACAGAACACCAACACCCTTATTAGGAGGCAAAACACCTCATTTCATGTTAATTGGACAGAAACCTAACATATCTCACTTAAAAGTCTTTGGATGTTTATGTTATGCTAAGATTTTAACTCAAACAGACAAATTTCAACCTAGATCTAAGACTTGTGTTTTGATGGGATATGCTAATAATCAAAATGGTTATAAACTCTTAGATTTGGACAACAATTCTTTCTTGGTCTCTAAAGATATAATTTTTCATGAGAATGTTTTCCCCTTTAAGTTATCTATTACAGGTTCCCATACATTTTCTGACATTGACCATCAAAAGTATTATGATGATTTGATTGATCCTTATATAAGTTCTCAAGAAAATGAGGGTACTTTACCTGAGTCACTAGAAGAAGAACCTGATGTACCATTAATAGATACACCATCTGTTAATGAGGACATCACTAACCAGAATACACATAATGGTGAGCTAAGGAGGTCTGGGAGAAATAACCAACCCCCAATTTGGTCAAAAGATTATGTCTCTTCACATGTTTGTTCTACTAAACACCCTATTTCTGATGTGTTATCATATGAGAAATGTAATCCCTCATATGTATCTTTTCTGTCTTCCATTGATCATAATATTCCTAAGTCTTATAATGAGGTTGTTAAAAATAAAAAATGGAGGAATGCTATGAAAACTGAAATACAAGCACTTGTGCTAAATAAAACATGGAAAATGGTGGATTTACCTAAAAACAAAGTTCTCATTGGTTGTAGGTGGGTGTACACCATTAAATATAAATTTGATGGTAGTATAGAAAGACATAAGGCTAGATTAGTGGCTAAAGGCTATAATCAAAAGGAACGATTGGATTATACAGAAACATTCTCACCTGTTGCTAAGCAAGTGACAGTGAGAACTGTTATAGCCTTAGTTGCTCATAAATCTTGGCCATTATATCAAATGGATGTTACTAATGCTTTCTTGCAGGGAGACCTTGAGGAAGAAGTGTACATGGATGTGCCTTTGGGTATGAATCAAAAGGAAAGTGCAGGTAAAGTGTGTAAGTTGCTCAAATCCCTTTATGGATTGAAACAAGCTAGTAGACAATGGAATGTAAAATTTACAGATGCTATGCACAAAGCTGGTTTTAAACATTCTTTTAATGATTATTCTCTTTTTACTAAGGTTCAAGGAAATGATATTGTGATTTTACTTGTATATGTCGATGATATATTGATCACTGGATCTAATGAGTCTTTGATAAATGGTTTAAAGAAATATCTGCAGGATACTTTTTATATGAAAGATCTTGGTTTTTTAAAAAAATTTCTGGGTATTGATATTGTAAGATCCCAACAAGGGATCTATTTGAATCAACGAATGTATGTGCTTGAGTTGCTTGCAGATGCAGGGATGCTTGGTTGCCGACCAGTGCATACCCCTATAGAACAGAACACCAAATTAACATCAGTTGAGTTTGATGAAGGATTGCAATCAAAAGAGGATGATCCAGTGGTAGAAGATGTTTCTTATTATCAAAAAATCATGGGGAAGCTGATTTATTTGTGCATGACCAGACCGGACATCAGTTATTCGGTCCAAGCTCTAAGTCAATTTATGCACCAACCAAAAAAGTCACATATGGATGCAATGTTCCGAGTGTTAAGATATCTAAAAGGCAGACCGGGGCTAGGACTGTTGATGGCTTCAGGGGGAGAATTCAAGCTTAAGGGATATTGTGATTCCGATTGGGCATCATGCCCAATGACACGAAGATCATTGAGTGGTTTTGCAATACAGATTGGTGACTCGATGGTTTCGTGGAAAATTAAAAAACAAAAGGTTATCTCTCGTTCATCAGCAAAAGCCGAGTATAGGTCTATGGCTACCACTGTTAGTGAACTTGTTTGGCTGATAAGTTTGCTCAAGGATTTGGGGATAAGACAGCAAGAACCTGTAGAACTTTTTTGTTACAGCAAATCCGCTTTACATATAGCTGCAAACCCAGTTTATCACGAAAGGACTAAGCACATCGAGGTCGACTGTCATTTTATACGCGAGAAGATACAGAACCTCATACATTCCAAGCCAAGCACAACCAGTAGATTTATTTACCAAGGCATTAGGAAGACAACAATTTGAATTTTTACTTAGCAAGTTGTGTGTCTTTGATTTGTATAAGCCACACACTTGAGGGGGAGTATTAAGCCTATAAGTTGTCATTAGTATATTCTCTTATTAGAAGCGTGTTTTGTATCTTGAGTATAAATACCCCTCTCAGGTATACTTTGTAAACATAACAGATATCAAACTCTCTCTCTCGATCAATACAATGTTCTTCTTTAATCTGCCGCTTCAATCTTATCAAAGATAAACTCTCTAATAATGATAATTTTTATCTATACGTATATAACACCCTTTACTTTTATTTGTGGAAGAAATTAAATACTTTGTATGAGAACTTATTTTCATTTTATTTGGAAAAAAAAAAATTATTTTCACAATCAAAAAATACATTTTACATATTTCTGCTTTAATTTTTATGATATTTTACTTTTAGTATTATTAGAGAGTTTTCACTCATTACAAATTATAATTATTTAATTTTTATTTATAACACCACCTTATCTTCTAAATCACACTTGTTCAATTTTGTTTAGTTAAATCTACAAATATCTTACATGCTAGTTTTATTTTTTAATTTATTGTTTATTAATACTATAAATAAAATAAAAAATCTTAATTCACCGCCTAAATTCATTAACCCGATCGAGCCATTTTAAGAGACTAGTAACCAACACGTGCGTTGCACGTGAGTCATAATCTCGTTAATGTTATTTATCTATACACATATTTTTAAATAATTCTTTTATTATTTATGAAAGTATAGCTTATTAGGTGAAGTTTTAGTTCATGTTTGAATAATTGAATATGTTCATAATCTATCATTTTTTTTTTTGTTTGCAAATGATAAGTAATATCACCTTGTGATATTTGGGCTTTTTTGATATAACCCCCCGAGGTATGTAACTTTGGCAAACAACCCCCGAGGTTTGAAATTTTGGTAAACAACCATTTCTGGTTAGTTGACCGTTAGTCAACAGTTAAGGTCATGGGCAAAATTGTAATACAATAATTCCAAACAAATATATTAATTTTCAATGTATTTATTTGGAATTATATTGAAAATAAATACATATTAATTTTATTTATTTGCAAAAATGTAATTTAATAATTCCAAACAAATATATTAAATAAATATATTAATTTTATTAATTTTATTTATTTGTAAAATTGTAATTTAGTAATTCCAAACAAATATATTAATATTACATTGAAAATAAATACATATTAATTTTATTAATTTTATTTATTTGCAAAATTGTAATTTAATAATTTCAAACAAATATATTAAATAAATATATTAATTTTTATTTATTTTATTTATTTGCAAAATTGTAATTTAATAATTCTAAATAAATATATTAATTTTATTAATTCCAAATAAATACATTGAAAATTAATATCTTTGTTTGGAATTATTAGATTACAATTTTGCCCATGACCTTAACTGTTGACTAATGGTCAACTAACCAGAAATGGTTGTTTACCAAAATTTCAAACCTCGGGGGGTTGTTTGCCAAAGCTACATACCTCGGGGGGTTATATCAAAAAAGCCCGTGATATTTAGTACTATTATGAATTTATAGTTAATGCAACAATGATTATACAAAAAATAAATATATTAATAGTAAAGATAAGTAAAAATGAATGTTTATTGCTATAAATAACATAAAACTATTTAAAGAAAACTAAAATCATTGTAAAAATCAGTGGCAAATAAAAAAAAAAAAAATTCTAATGTGAATTGATAAGTAATCTATTTTTTTTCTACTTTGATTTTGACTGCAGGCACGTTCATTTTTTTTCCCTTCCCCTCGAGTTCTTTGTGTCACTTTTTTTTAGTGTTTCTATTATGGCATCATCATCACTCAAAGTGTCAACATATATGACATCGTTTTGTTTCTTCTTTATTGCCCCCGGTTTTTTACTTTCTCCATTTCCCACTGCACATGTATCAGTAATGTAGCATCCTTGTTTCTTCTTTATGATTTGTCTTTTTTTTTTTTTTTTGTTTCTCCATTCTCCAAAGCATCTTCTACATGTATATCTTCCTTGTCAACTTTTCTTTTAGAACTTCGGTCTTTTTCTATCATTTTCTTCCTTATCCCCTTGGTCTTTGTTTTTCCATTTTCTTGATCAAATCCATCATGTTCGATGTCTTGATATTTTGAGTTGTCTTCATTTTGAGGTAATTTTGATGTACGAGGTCACATTTGTTTGGTGGAGATATTGATTTCCTTTTTGTTATTGTGGATGCTATTGGAGCTATCATATCGATTGCATCTGCTACGACATTCAATTTTCCATTTATCACTTTCTGTCCTTTTATTTAGGGCAAATAGAAAATAGAATTCTGTTGAATGTTGGAGGCTCAATCTCTTGTAATATTCTGATTGATTCTCACCCTGAAATAAATGGAAGTTTTTAAGATAATTTTAAAAAAATATTCACGTAAAAAAGTTGTTATTAGAAAGAAATATAAGTAGTTATCAAGTAACTTGAATCAATTATGTTTATAACAATTAGTTATAAGTTGTTTGAAAGAATGCACCCACACAAACATTATAATTTTACAGTAGATTAACAATTCTTAAAAATAAGTTGAAAATAAATGATTATCTTACTTTTTCAATTGAAGTGAGGTATTCGTGCAACCAACATACACTGTTGCTACATCTTCAAATAGTGTTATGTAAGCATTGTCACCTCCTTGTTTAACTTTTAAAACCAACCTATATCTGCATTTAATTCAATAAAATTTAATATACATATGTACATATAAACTAAGTCAAATTTGCAATACATAAAATTTAGAATTTCTATATTTTTACCTTGGTGTTGTTTCTATCTCTTCATCAATACACTTCTTGCATGTTACATCATCATTAACCTTGAAAACCGATGCTTTGCATTTTTTACACGAATTATACGATAAGGATGATTTGTTTTCAACTTTTTCAACAATACCTTTGAAACAGTAGTATGTATTTTACAAAATAAAATGTGATTAAGTTTAAATTTTTATGTAAGGCTTACCTAATTATAAGATTTTAATTGTTTGAATTACCTCGCGTAATGACACTCTATTATGTATTATTTCTTGAAGTGTCATTTCTTTTGCATCTTTCATCCTCTTTTTCATCGATAATTCACATATCTTGAGCGAGTTATTAGTTGTACTTATCCTGCATAAGATTTAAATAAATATATCGACACCATAATTATTTAACAAAATTAGTAATATTTTCATTTTTTTGTATACCATTGTTGCATTTAATTTGCTTCTTTAGAAGTCGGATTTATTTGTAGAACCGATGTCGATGTAGTTAGTAAATGCAGTTCACCTGAAAAAGAAAAAATATATAATTTTAAATTTAAATATTCTATGATAAACAATTTTAATTATATACTATAGTGTGATATGAATCTTACCCAAATAACGCTTTATCAAAACTTTTGAAATAACTACTATTGGATTTTGATTCACAGTTTCTTGCAATATCTGTCCTTCATTTTTTGCCATGTCTTCCCATAGACACACTACTAATGGTTGATATCTGCTCAAATAAAAATCAATTAAATTACTACATTCTTAATAAGTAATAAATCGAAGTATCTATATTGAATATTAACTATGCAATAGTACTTCTACATAATATATAATTTCATTAATTGTCTTAATGGATTATACACCTCATTGTTGTAAACACAAAATTTGGTATTTTTCATGTATAAAGAATTCATATGTCAAAGAAGTATTCAACATGAAGAAAACATACTCTTTATTCATGATTGTTATTTCTCTCACTAATTTGAAACCTCCTTTTGGAACAACTGTTGTTCGATAGTTGTTTGCTTTTATTAAAACTCCACAAATATCTACATCGTTGTAATTTAAGAATAAGAAATCTATATAAAATTAACACTACTAATGGTTGATATCTGCTCAAATAAAAATCAATTAAATTACTACATTCTTAATAAGTAATAAATCGAAGTATCTATATTGAATATTAACTATGCAATAGTACTTCTACATAATATATAATTTCATTAATTGTCTTAATGGATTATACACCTCATTGTTGTAAACACAAAATTTGGTATTTTTCATGTATAAAGAATTCATATGTCAAAGAAGTATTCAACATGAAGAAAACATACTCTTTATTCATGATTGTTATTTCTCTCACTAATTTGAAACCTCCTTTTGGAACAACTGTTGTTCGATAGTTGTTTGCTTTTATTAAAACTCCACAAATATCTACATCGTTGTAATTTAAGAATAAGAAATCTATATAAAATTAATATATCATAAAATAAATAAGACAAAGAAAAAGAAAGTTACCAGTTGGTCCATTATTATGAAGTTCAAGATCTTTAAAGTCAATAAATTTATAATTTATTTTATCCTCGATTGGTTCAAAAGCATTCTTCACTGTGCTAAATTATTGAAGCACCAACTCCTTTTGTGGATGCTTTTTTGGTGTAATCATGTCTTTCTGTGACATTTTGACTTGCATATTTTCTCATCTTTAAAGTCAATAAATTTATAATTTATTTTATCCTCGATTGGTTCAAAAGCATTCTTCACTGTGCTAAATTATTGAAGCACCAACTCCTTTTGTGGATGCTTTTTTGGTGTAATCATGTCTTTCTGTGACATTTTGACTTGCATATTTTCTCTTCATTCGATCAAGATTCATGGGACTTGCATATTAAATTTTCAAGTACAGTGATTTTCAGCTGAGCGTGGTATCTTTCAAAATATAATTAAATTAATGTAAAATTTAATATATTACATAATATTTTACCTTTTGTTATATTTGATTTGGAGGATTCTTGACGAAGCATAATGATCAATTCCAGAGATTGCTTAGTTGGATAAATCAACCTTGCAAACAAAAGAATAACATTTATTTTAGCCTCTAGCACAATATAATAGTATTATGAATTGGTTTGGAGGATAGTTAACTAAACATAATAACCAAGAGACACCTACAACTTGTTTAGTAGGATATATCGACTTTTTTTAGTCTCTAGAATATTTATTGTTTATTGCTTGTTTCTTATGGAATTTGCTATCAGTAAATTTATTTTAGTTGTAATAAAATGTTACTAAAATATATAAACTAAATGAATAACATGAAATACTTACAGAATATAATGATCTAAATTTGTCGGAAGTAGTCGGTGAAAGTCACGCAATCGTATACACTTGTGTGATTTGTTTATAAACACATATATTTATAGATTGATTGTAATCACATACTTATAGAGGTTATATTTCTCCTAAATCTAATCAGAATATCGTTTATTCATTATTCCTATATAAAATAGAATTGGAGATATATAGTACTAATCAAATACATTCAAAATTATAGTCTCACGTATGGTGGATTTTTGGTTATTTGTATATGTGGGGCTGTTAATTAGCCTGCTAAGTAGAATTATAGTCCACAAATTATAGTCCACGTATGGTGGTCTTAATTAACTCATCTTATCTTAATTGACTGGGTAATGAATCTTGTATTAGTGTTTGACTAAAACTCATCTTAATTTATTATATAAATATAATATTTTTATTATAGATATACATAACATATTTTTATTATTTATTATTTGACTATTTTGCCATTAAATTGTGATTTATATAAGGGTATATTAGGTAGATCAAAATTTCAAAGAAACACTCATACTTTTATAATAGAATAGATAGATAGATAATTGTGTTGAAATTTTTTTTATCCACCAATCTAGAGTTATTTTGATTTTTTTTAAACCGTAAGAATACGACCCCATAAACTGTACATGGATTCCCAAAAAACGATTTAAATGTCTTGATTGATGATGCCAGATATTACCAATTCCAAGGATTCATTAATTTTGGTGTCAAAAACAAAAACAATGAGATATATTTATATATATATTTTTGGTATTCTTTTACGAATATTTGGTATTCAAAAGATAATATATATTGACCATTGATTTGTACATAACACCATTCATTTCACTCTCGTGAATGAACCCTCCCAAGAAAGGGAGTCTGCTGATAAAGTATATCATTATAACAAAATTTTACGTCTATTAAGTTAAAAGATTAATATTTAATATCACCATTATTAAGACTTAAAATTTAATAATAATTATAATATGTAATAAATTGGATCATATTTGGGTAATACAAAAAAATAGGAGTGAAGAGCAGGATTCGAAATAATATAAATTGCAGTTGGATAACACAATTAGAAAATAATGTATTAGATTAATACGTCAGTGATTATTTTTCATTTACTCTTTACTCAAAATAGATTAAAATTAATGATCCGCTCAATATACAATGAATTGAATTGGGAAGGGTGAGCCGTAAAGAGCCAAAATTAGGAAGGTTGCAGCAACCCCCACCCTAGAAACCTCCCAAATCCAACCCTATATATACATTCAATAATAATAATAATAAATTAATAATAGACCTACTACTACTATTATTATTATTAATATTATTTAAGTAAACATAGTAAATGGATGTTGATAGGATGGCATGAAATGAAATGAAACCAAAAACAACATTACTACTATTATATTAATTATTAATTTATTATATTATGTTTTGTGGTCTAATCGTTGAAAGCGACTGGAAATAGAGTTGCATATTTTAAAAGTAGCTAACACATATTTTAAAAGTTGGATAAATTATTTTCATATAATCTCCACTAGGGTGAAAACGAGCCGAGTCGAGCCGAACGCATGGATGTTCAAGCTTGTTTGAATTGTTCATCGAGTCGAGCTCAAACGAGCTTTAATCGAGTCGATCACGATTTGAGCTTGAGTAGTTTGAATATTTTGTATATGTTTTTGTTATTTTTTGCTTATCGAGCCGAACTCAAGTCGAGCTTCAAAATTTATCAAACAGAAAAATTTGTTCAAGCTTGGTTTGATAATTTATCAAACCGAGCTCGAACCGAACTTTTAGCGATCGAGCTCGAGTCGAGTATCGAATATCGAGCTAAATTTTCACCCCTAATCTCCACCCCACAAATATATAATAAATTTTACAACAACTTTATTAGAAACCATATATTATAGATTTTTCTCACAATTAATGTCGTACGTTGTTTTGATGAAAAATCTCGAATTGAAAAGTAAATGTTATGATGAAAAATCTTTTTTCTTTTTAATTTCCCACTCTCTGTGCCACAACAGCGACATTTGCGCCAGTCCTACGTGTCACTTTCATTCCGTTCAACACGGCAGACCCTTTTGTG
The DNA here is from genome assembly GCA_963669365.1 of Verbascum thapsus. Taxonomy (NCBI): domain Eukaryota; kingdom Viridiplantae; phylum Streptophyta; class Magnoliopsida; order Lamiales; family Scrophulariaceae; genus Verbascum; species Verbascum thapsus. Next base: position 12,192,237 of record OY770116.1, read on the forward strand.
CACATTCATCAAACCCCCGCCATTGTTATCAATTTTAGGATACATTGTGCTAAATAATGTTAATAATTCATGCCCAAATTGCAATTACTCCATAAAGATTAGCAACGTTAAAAACAATACTAATAACGAATTTCAGAAGAAAAATACTAATTACATTGATTAAATGGATAAATTAAAAAAATGTTAGATAGAGATTTTATCTTTTTTTAGTAAATTCTAATAGTAAGGACTTGTTTTGTTCATTAGATAAGCCCTTATTGATTAATTTATCCAACCTCATCAAGTATTTAGTTCATATTATATTTATCCATCATTGATAATAAGCCCATATTTTATCAATAATTTTTATAATGAACACTAAATTTAGAACTTTTCAATATTATCAATTTTATCACATCTTTCATACAAAAATTTCAGTCAAAAATCAAAAAAATCAGGAATATAGGTTAGGAGAGGTTAACGTGAACACTGGCGGTTTTGGTGGCTTTACAAACGGGGCAAGTATTTATCGACGACCCGCAGACAGTACACAGGCACAGATGCCTGCACGGTAACAGCAACACACGCGCTTCGTCTTCTCCACACCTCCTGCAACTCGTCTTGTACTCGCGATCATGGCCGTCCACGTTACTCCCGCAGCACGATTGCGCATCGTCCATTTCCGCCTGTTGCATCAGGAGCTGTTGTTCAAGATTGTATCTCAAGGCAATTGCTGTGGCTTTATTTGTTTGAGCCAAATCTTTCCATATTTGATTATCGATGCACAGAGATTTCACTCTTTCCTCCAGTTCGCGATTCATTCTTACCATCTTTTCGATTTCTTCATCTTTTGCTCTCAGTTTCTTCATCACGTTCTGTTCCACCGCCGCCGCGATTCTTCTACAGTATCTCTTTCGCCTATCTTCTATTTCCAATCTCACCTTCTCCGTCTGTTCATAGTACGTAAAAGAACTGATAAATTTAGAGTTTAGAATGAACCTAATTGAAAAACTAGTTTCGGTTAGATCTACGTACGTGTTCAGCGATGAAGCGATCGACTTCGAATTGCTGGTGTTGGAAGTGAAACGACGTATCTTCGCCGAGGAAAGAGAAATTAGAACCGCACCGATTGTTATTATTATTCGTACTGATCTGATACGATCAATATCAAATGGGAGACTTCCCCGTTAAACTTCAGAGGATCGAATGAATGAATCGATCCCGGAAAAGCTCAACAATCTATTAATCACACTCAAAACGTAAGAAGAAGAAGAAGAAGAAGATACTTGGCACATAAACTTGCTTGCCTTTTTTCTATTGATCCATCTTCTATATATACAAAACGTCTTGAAGGTAAAAGCGGAAATACAAGGAAAATACCAAAAACCATAACAGAATGTAACAAACTATAAATGGAAATCTAGTTAACTTTCTAAATTTAGATTAACCCTAATTTATCCTTAATACGTAATTAACTCTTGTCTTTGTGAGTTGTCCTTCGTGAGTTGTCCCAATCCTCTGCTGCCATGTGTCATTCTTGCTGGCTTCTACTGATGACGAAATCGTTCTTCCACTTAAAGAGTTGCTATTTGTTTTGTTTATTGTTGCTATTTTCGGATGTCATGAATTTGCCTGCATCAAATACCCTCCCCTTCAAGAATCCTTGTCCTCAAGGATTAAATGAGGGAAACTGCTGCCTAATGTCTTGAAGGAGTTCCCAAGTACTGTCTTCAGTTGGAGCATTAAACCATTTGATTAAAACCTGCGTAGCTGGACGATTTCCTTGGCGTATAATCCTGCGATCGAGTACCTGTTCAGGAGACAATAAAACGTGCCCGTGTGGAGTGTGATTTATAGGTAAGGGTGTTTGGCAAGTAAATGGACCAAGCTTCTTCTTAAGTTGAGAGATGTGAAAAGTAGAATGTATTTTGCTATCCCTAGGAAGATCCAAAACATAAGCGACAGAACCAACCCTCCGTAACACTTGATAAGGCCCAAAATAACGCGGTGAAAGTTTCTGATAAGTATGCTTCTTCAAGGATGTCTGACGGTATGGTTGCAATTTAACAAAAACCCAATCTCCCACGTCTAACTGTCGCTCGCTGCGTGATTTATCTGCCTGCGTTTTCATGCGGTTTTGAGCTCGAACCAAGTGAAGTTTAATGAGGCGAATGGTGGCATCCCGCTGCTGTAAACTTCGATCGATAGTGTCAACCTTAGAACGCAAGGGAGTGTAATGAATGTAATCCGGTGGGGGCTGACCATAAACAGCCGCGTAAGGGGTGGTGCGAATGGAAGAGTGGTACGAGGTGTTGTACCACCATTCGGCTAAAGACAACCAGTTGGCCCAATCCTTAGGTCTGTCACTCGTCATGCAACGTAAATAACATTCAATTGTGCGATTCACAACCTCGGTTTGTCCATCGGTTTGAGGGTGGTAGGCGGTTGACATGTGAAGTTTAACATTTTGCAGTTTAAACAATTCTTGCCAAAAGGTACTGAGGAAAATTGAATCACGATCACTAATGATGGTTTGGGGAAACCCATGGAGCTTGTAAACGTTATCCATGAAAGCTTGAGCAACTGTTACTGCTGTATAAGGATGTTTAAGTGCAATAAAATGGCCGTACTTACTTAAGCGGTCGACTACCACAAAGATGGAATCCATGCCGTGTGATAGAGGAAGGCCATTGATAAAATCCATCGAAATATCCTGCCAAATTCGATCGGGAATAGGAAGTGGTTGTAAGAGCCCCGGAGTCGCCACATTTTCACCTTTGTTACGTTGGCACACATCACATTCTTGGACAAACATTCGCACATCTTGTTTGAGCCCCTTCCAAAAAAGTGTGTTTTTAAGTCTTTTAAGAGTATTATGAACTCCAGAATGCCCCCCTTCGGAGCTACTATGATATAGCCGTAATAATTCCTGTCTCAACGAGGAATCAGCAGCTACCACAAGCTTATTTTTTCGTGTCAACAGTCCATCTTTCCACTTGTAATTGGGTTTTGCGAGTGGGTTATTGTTGAGTTTAACAATTAATGCCTTGATTTTATCATCATGTTCCCATCCGTCACGTATCCTTTGCAGCAGTGGGTGGGTGAGTGTAGTGATAGTTGCTAAACACCCCTCGATCGTTGGAATAGGTTCATAAGGCACCCTAGAAAGGGCATCGGCCACAATGTTATCACTACCCTTTTTGTACACAATGGTGTAGTCGTACCCAGCAAGCTTTGCTAACCATTTTTGTTGGCAAGGTGTGGATACCCGCTGTTCGAGCAAGTACTTGAGGCTCTGATGATCCGTCTTAATCGTAAAATGACGCCCGATGAGGTAAGCTCGCCATCTTTGTACCGCCGCCACAATGGCGAGCATTTCGCGTTCATACACAGAGAGAGCTGCGTTACGAGGACCTAAACCCTTGCTCATAAAAGCAATGGGTCTACCTTGTTGAATGAGGACAGCACCAATGCCTAGGCCCGATGCATCTGTTTCCACTATGAATTCCTTGGCGAAATCGGGAAGAGCTAAGACGGGTGCACAACACATGGCTTCTTTCAGCTGATCGAATGCAAGACTTGCAGATTCTCCCCAATTGAAACTATCCTTCTTCAACAGATCTGTTAGAGGCTTTGCAATTTTTCCATAGTCTCGAATGAACCGTCTGTAGTAACCAGTTAATCCTAGGAAGCCACGTAATTCTCGTAAGGTTTTTGGGTGCGGCCATGCCTTCATTGCTTGAATCTTTTGGGGATCCGCAGATACCCCCCCTTGCGTGATAACATGTCCGAGGTATTCGACCATGTTCCTGCCAAAACTACATTTGCTTTGCTTGACATAGAGCTGATTAGTACGAAGGGTGAGTAGGGTTGTACGCAAATGTAAAAGATGATTATCCCAAGTGTCACTATAGATCAAAATATCATCGAAAAACACAAGAATGAACTTCCGGAGAAATTTTTGGAATACCTTATTCATTAAGCTCTGAAATGTCGAGGGGGCGTTCGTCAACCCGAAGGGCATTACCAAGAATTCGTAATGGCCTTGGTGGGTTCGAAATGCTGTTTTGTGGATGTCATCCGTCTTCATCCGAATCTGGTGGTACCCCGACCTTAAGTCCAATTTTGTAAAGATCGTAGCCCCGTGCAGTTCGTCAAGTAACTCTTCAATTAAAGGGATCGGAAATTTGTCTTTAATTGTATGTTTATTGAGCTCCCTGTAATCGATGCATAGCCTCCAACTCCCATCTTTCTTTTTCACTAATACCACCGGTGATGAAAAGGGGCTGTTACTATCGCGAATAATTCCTCCATCTAACATCTCCTGTATAATTTTTTCAATTTCATTCTTTTGAATTGCAGGGTAACGGTACGGTTTTACATTGATAGCATCTGTTCCTTCCTTGAGGGTGATGGAGTGGTCATGTAATCGGTGTGGGGGTAGTGTTGTGGGTTCGGCGAAGACATCAGCAAATTCAGCTAGCAGTGATGTAAGCCCGGGGTTATTGTTAAGTTCTTCATGCTGTTGTTTCAGATTTAGATTGGTATTGGTTGGATAGGTTTTGGGTTGGATCAAACCAACATGCATCAAGGAAAGTTGGGCTGGTTGTTGTAGGGTTTTATGCATACGCTGCGCATCAATGGTTTCAATGTTTGGGGGTTGTTTGCCTCGTAAGGACACCTTCTTGCCATCCATCATGAAATGCATTTTAAGCTCACTGAAATTCCAATTGATATCGCCCAGGGTGACAAGCCATTGGACGCCCAAAACTATCTCGCAACCGCCTAAGGGCAGTATCATGGCCTCCGTAGTAAAAGAAATCCCTTGCATACGCCATGAAAATTCCCTACATACATGTGAACTATATATCCTACTGCCATCAGCCACCGCGACAGGGAAGGGTTTGGTTCCCTCCAACTTACACCCCAAACGTTTGGCTGTCTTTAAGTCAAGAAAATTATGAGTGCTACCCGTGTCTATGAGAATGTGCACGGGAAACCCATTGGAAGATCCAACAATCCTCATAGTACGAAAATCGTGCACCCCGGTCATGGCGTTCATCGAGACATGATAGTTAGCTACTGCTTCTTCCTGAAAATCAGATTCATCCTCTTGGATATTCTGATTCATTGGGGCCAATTCCTCCACATTATCCTCAGTTTCATCCGTCTCTGCTACCTCCATTATATATAATTGTTTCCTCTTATTACACACATGTCCAGGTACGAATTTGTCATCACACCAAAAACAAGGATTCTTCGATCTCTTCTCATCTAATTCTTGAGGACTCAGTCGTCGCGAAGGGATTAAGGGTGGGCCTGTTGAACGGTGCGGCGGATAATTTGGTTTATTAGGTCGTGGCTGGAGGTTGTTTTGTTGTGGGGAATAATGGTGATCGGTTCGAGGACTGTAGGTGGTTTTGTTCGGTGAGGATCGATTCAGGGTGGGTGGATTTGTTCTCGGGTGGGTGAGTAGGTTGGCATGTTCTTGTAGTTTGGCTAGGCTAATAGCATCTTGAAGTGTACGGGGTTTAAACATTCTAACGTGTATGGCGACATCATTTTTGAGTCCCCCTAAGAAGCAGCTAATAGCATACGTTTCAGGTAACTCGACACAATTCATTAACTCATCAAAACGATCCAAATATTCTTGAATGGTGTTCGTTTGTTTCAAATTAACAAGTTCAGCCATGGGATCCTCATATAGTAAAACCCCAAACCGTTCGTTTAATGCCCTCACATACTCTCCCCAATGAGGTAAATCTCTAGTTATACGATTTTTCATGAAAATTTGGTGCCATTGGAGGGCCTTACCTTCCAAGTGGACTGCTGCAATTTTGACTTTGGCTTCCGGCGGGGTGTCATCCACCTCGAAGAATTGTTCACATTTATAAATCCATCCCCGAAGATCGTCTCCACAGAATTTTGGAAATTCGACCTGAGCAAATCGTGTAGGTGCTTGATATGTATGAGGCCATTGATTCTTTTGAATTATAGTGGGTGCCTCCCCGTGCTCGTTCCCTCCATTCATCCCTTGTTGATTCTCGCCGGAAATCCCCCCTTGAGAATCCTTCACTGAAATAGCTACAGCTGCGATCATGTTCCGCAGCTCGTCAATTGATTTCCTGGTTTCCTCCGAGCTCATTCGCAACTGATCCTTGAGCCCATCCATCTCACGTCGCAGCTCCACTCCCCGTGTTCCGTCTGCCATCGGAATGGTCCAGTCGCCGTCAATCCGAGGATCGACGGCTCTGATACCACTTGATACGATCAATATCAAATGGGAGACTTCCCCGTTAAACTTCAGAGGATCGAATGAATGAATCGATCCCGGAAAAGCTCAACAATCTATTAATCACACTCAAAACGTAAGAAGAAGAAGAAGAAGATACTTGGCACATAAACTTGCTTGCCTTTTTTCTATTGATCCATCTTCTATATATACAAAACGTCTTGAAGGTAAAAGCGGAAATACAAGGAAAATACCAAAAACCATAACAGAATGTAACAAACTATAAATGGAAATCTAGTTAACTTTCTAAATTTAGATTAACCCTAATTTATCCTTAATACGTAATTAACTCTTGTCTTTGTGAGTTGTCCTTCGTGAGTTGTCCCAATCCTCTGCTGCCATGTGTCATTCTTGCTGGCTTCTACTGATGACGAAATCGTTCTTCCACTTAAAGAGTTGCTATTTGTTTTGTTTATTGTTGCTATTTTCGGATGTCATGAATTTGCCTGCATCAGATCTGATTTTGAAATGACGAAATCAGAGGAGGATTGATCGCGTCTCTCGAACGCTTTCTCGAGATCGGAACGGCGGCGTATGTTACACCGCTATCTGACTTATAAATCGCCGACGCATTTTTCACCGGAAAAGTATCAGGTAACGCCGATCCGTACATCGGAGCAACAGTTTCCGCCGCCGTTGATGTTCCGGATAAAGGAGGAGCTACCAAGCCATAACCTATCGGAGCGGCGTACACATTTCGGAAGCCTTCAAAACTATTCATCGTCAAATCTCTGCATTTCAAATTCATCAAACGAACTTTTATGATCCAAATACCATTAAAGATACTGAAATAACAATGAAATACTGAATCCTTACCTATTAATATTGAGAAGCTGTGGATGAAAAAGATTGAGATTGCGAGCTTCAACAGCCATTAATACTTCTTGATTTTTCTGTAATATCACTGACAAGATACACACATATATATATATATATATATATGTGCAATTGCAAATGAGAGTTCCAATGGATGGGGGTTTATTTTATTTAGGATTTGGTTTGGTTTAGCTTTAAGCATGGAGCGAGAAAAAGTTGTGTGAAAAGATGTTTGTTTTGGAGTATTTAAAGGGCTGATTGCTGACACACAGAGATATGAAAAAGTAAACTGTAGAGATTTGTCTGTTTCTTTCTTCTGTTTGTTTTCAAATTTCAGTAGATATATAATAAATCAATACCACTTCATCTTCATTTAAATTTTTCGTCCTATAATTTAATATTAATCTAAATTATTTCGAGTTTTTCACATATATTTTATACCTTTTAAAATATTTAGAATTTATTTTAAATCAATTTTGTTGAGAGGTTGTGAAGTGAATTTACGTAAAATATAAAATAATAAAAAACTCGATCAAAATTTCAATTCACAGAATTGACCATTAAATTTGAAATAAAATATCAATTATAAGTAAATGTAAGATACTATAATTTTTACAAAAATTGTTGCAACATATTTTATAATTTTCATCTATACTATCTATTTCTTCATCAAAGAAATAAATAATATTTATTTATCCTAGTTAATTGAAGGTCTTCGACAAAAGTTCGAAACTATTGTAAATAGATTATATGTTTTTTACATATATGTTTTATTGTTTGCTTATATGACAATTTTGATACAAATTTATTTCATCAACTCAAATTTTTACATTTAAATTTCATGACTCAGCAACTATATATTTCTCGCTAGCTTGTTTAGTAGAATTGTACATTCTTCTTGATCATTATCTGCATTGTATGCATATATCGAGTGTGCCCAATTTTATTGATATATTTGTTAATCTATTTATACTGATATATTAGTTATCTGATTCTGTGTAGATATTTGTGAAGGACACGATGTTTAACAAAAGAAATCGGCAATATAATAAAGAGTAATGCTATATACCACCGTTTTTATACCACCAATTTTTCACCTCCCCTTGATTTAGAAAGTATTAATGTAATAAATTCAATTGAATTAATTAAACTAAATGATTGTTTACTAATAATAGAAGGAGTGAAAAATCGGTGATATGAAAACGGTGGTATATATCATTACTCATATATAAAATTTCACTTGAATGTCATTTCAAAATATAAATGCAATCAACAAGAAATACGCAACTTTTCACGTTTTTATTTATGGTTAATTCTAAACATGTATTTATTAATTCTGGACATGTATTTATGGTTAATACATTAAATTTTATTGTATGTTCAACCCTACGTTCATAAATATTCATCATTTGCTTAAAGTGAAATTGAAAGATTACCAACTGGTTGCATTACCGTATTAAAAATATAACAAGATTTACATAAAAAATAATACATGTAAATGTTAGCACTTTTTTTCAAGTTCTAACTTAATAAAAATGACATAGGGAAACTTGAATTACAACTAATTACAATGAACTAAGAAAATCATGTAGCAACAAATTCTTTGACATTATATAAATGAATGTTGAATTATATAATAATGATATTTATATAAGAGCTTTGTACTATATATCTTTTTAGGATTATCTTTCTTTTCTATTGTTTCCACTCTTTTCAAAACTTTTTACCCATGTAACATAATCAACTAAAGTTGTTATTAAAGGTTTTCCTTTTTTATTTATATTAAATGTTACTACTTTATTTTTTAAAACATTACTAAAACCCCTTAAATAGATTTTTATATCTAAAAAATTCTTTTGTTATATAATGTGTTTATTTAAAAAAATTATATTGATAAATGATAATACTTACTTTTTAACTTCCAGTTTTTAGGCTATTTTACTTTAATAAAAAGTTAAAAGGTCATATTCATTATATATATATATATTAGTAAATCAAAATTTTCATATGCAATTCATCTATTTTAAATTATTTAAAAGAAAGAAAATGATAAAAATAAACAGCCACTTCTTAACTTAAAAAATGAATATAATCTAGTTCAAGTATGATTTTTTGATTATTGTGAATGAAAAGTTCGTAAAATAGGTTCTGGAGATTGAAAATTATTTATTGCAATTTTGGATATATATTTATTTTGGGGGGTTCGAGTAAGTTTTTGATGATGCTGTGCATTTTGATTATCATTTTCTTTTTAATTGAGTTATATTTTAATTTATCGACTTTAAGTTAATGTAGTTTGTAATGTGAATTATGTGATAACAGATTTCTTGATTGCATAAAGATAATTTGAAGCTCTAAGGATATACATGTCAGTTTTTAATGTAAAAATTAAAGTTGGAGCTCCTAAAGTAAATTTTGGAGTGCTAATATCATCACAAGATATATGTATATTATATGATATTACATGATATATCGATAAATCCATTTTCTATATAAAATATTATTAAATTATTGTCAATAGAAACGATATTTAAACAAATAAAACAAAATTTATCAGAAACATAAAAAATAATAATTAATTATTTTCTTAAATAGCTATAATATAGTATTACTTAAATTTAATATTTTACTAAATTTATTTATTTACATATATTCCTAATATACGTAACCATAAATTTTCTTATTTCAGTTTAGCTTCTCATTATAAAATCACGTGCGTAGCACATGATTCTTTCTAGTTTAAAAAAAAATAGAAGAAGTTGGTAGAAGAAGCTATACGCAACCTTTTACTCTTCGCTTATTTGCAATTTTTGTGCAAAGAAGCAGACACATAATTAATGAAAACAGACCGAAAAAAGAAGGAAAATATAGAAGAAAATTCACATTACTCACCATTTTCCCCAATGTTACTACAAAATTTTCTGAAACATACAATATTATTGAGTAATTTGCAGATTGCACACCTTAGATTAGGCTACTAAGCGATCTCCAACTTAAACTTTGCATAAATTGCGGTCTCCACCCCGAAAATGCAATAAATTTAACACTTTGCAACTTGAAACTGATCAAGATTTAGCCTGAATTGATTCTCAAATCAATACAGGAAACAAAATTAGGTTTTCGAAGCTACAAAATCATTTAATCTCAACTGGTAATAAGTCGACGACCCATCACCATATACGATTTGGAGAAACAAAATTGGGCTACAAGCATTAACCTAGCTCTGGTGCAATGTTGAAATCAACGATAAACAGAAGCAAAAAGAAGAAAATTCTATTACGAATCAACAGAGTACTTTCAAGCACGAGACAGGAGGTTTATGTACTTCACAAGTTGTAAAACAGTGTCAAAAAAAATTTAACATGTATGTATTCCCAGCTGAAACAAAAACAGTATACTAACTGCTAATGATTATAAGAATTTAGAGGTAAAATCAAGCAGACTTATCCTTGTTCCCTGCCAAAATCATGGAAATCTGAAGGCCTCGACTGAAGGCCTGATTAAATAGCAGACGAGTTTGAAATTCTGAAACGAAAGGGAACCAAGATAACACAACAACAGGCATGAATATAATTATTCCCATAATGGCTTCATATGCTCTTGACAACTCCATGATCGAATCCCATAAACCGATACCCTTCAGACACGGTCTGCATGCTTGTGCAATAAGAATAAGTGCCCATCCAGTGGGCATGAAGGCTAATATAGCAGCAAATAGATCACTAAGAGCGAGACCTCCTACCACAAATAATACTGTCATAACCGATACAAATCCGAGAAACAAAAGCGCTTTCAGGATTCTGAACATTAGCTGAAAGTCTGTACTGAATTTCCGTCTTCCCATTGACACCATCTGTTGTTGTAAGAATAAGTTAATAGAAGAGTCCATTAAATGCTCTATGTATTGTAAGACAAAAAGATTGGTATGTATTAGGGGTGGCGATTGGGTTGATTGGGTGGGTCGGGTTGGGTCGGATCCATTTGAGTTGAGTTCAAAGTGGGTTGGGTCCAATTGGGTCCAATGACAAAACACATGCATTATTATTGGACCCAACAAGGACCCAATCATGAACCCAACAAGGACCCAAATTTAGAATATAAGATATTTTAAATAAGTTTAGAAAATTAGGGTTCTAACTTCTAAGTGCTAGGGGTTGAGATGAAACTATAATTTTAAAATATTAGAACTCAAATTGGACCCAAATGAGTCCAAATTTAAAACCCAGTTGGACCCAGATATTATTAATAACCAATCCAATTCGAACTATAATTTTAAAATATTAGAACTCAAGCCATTGAAAACTTAGTTAGGTTTGGGTCCAATTGGACCCAAATCGCCACCCCTCAGTATAATCTCAGATGAACTCTCTCTTAATAGCAAAGTTCATTGAAAGATATACCTTTAATACCAAAAGCACAGTTGCCATGACAAACCAAGAGAGGCCATAAACCTGTGGAGATGAATTCAAGTGCAACAATGAGCACACAAAGAAGATTTTTTTTTTAAAAGAAAAGACTGATAAGAGTTATATTTACCAGGATATCTTTGCTGCCTTGTGATATCTTAAGTTGATAAACTATCCCATATTGGTATATGAAAAACCGAAACGAAAGCATAATCTCGAGCACTCTACCCCTCACATTGGTATATTTCAAATGCTCTTGTTCTTCATTCCACCAAGATTCCCAACTTTTGTCGTGTGCAATTCCGATACCGCCCCTATTCCCCATCCACCTCTTCCAGTCCGTCCAGTCATCCACCGTCTTTTGCCACTCGAATCCCGATGGATTGAAAACAAACGGAGCAAATAACCACGAGGCAACAAGGAACCACATCGAAAATGTAATGAAGTAGTACAAAGACGAACTTCGATAAGAATGCCCATAAACCTCATAAACGATCAACAACATTAAAAGCTCCAAACCTTTAACAAAATGACTACGAGAGTACATTCTGTAGTTATCAGCAAACTTTGCATGAAAAACCACAAAGCCACGACCCGTGGCTCGGTATTTGGAACCACCATGTAAAAGGGTTCGACCAAAATAATGGGCTTTTGTGCCAAGCTGAAATGTAAAGAAAACAGATGCTAATTGGAGCTGCATAACGATAAAATCACCAATAGCACTTCGAAATCCTCTTTCAAGGCCAATCTCCATAACCATGGGTAGCACAAGTAACAAGCCTAGCTGAAAGAAAGACTGTGTTGCCAAAGCTTCCTCGAGAGCTCTAGTCTGAAGAATAGATGGATCATCCAAAATTCGCCTTTCTAACCCGCTCAACACCAGGTACGCTCGTCCATATAAGAACGCATACACAGTCAGTACAGTAACCTGAAATAATCAACACATTAAAATAGATTTGATCATATCCAAATATTTTACATTATTATATAATCATATGATTTTATTGTAATAGATGTAATCCCGTTGCGATAGGATTGAGGTTTTCATCACAAAGAATTGACCGTACTGTCCATTGATGTAAGTCACATATTTCATTTGCCTCGTCTACATAACATACATGGTTAGAAAGAGACGAGTGTTTTCATAAGATATCATTTCTTAAATATCTTGATCTACCTCTCTAAGTTTTTCAAAAAAAAAAAAAAATTTACATAGAGAAACAAATTAGATCCACTATAACAAAAATAATGAAACTTGTGCTCAAGAAAAAAAAATTGTAGTGCCATAAAAGTAAATCACACTCACAAGTCACAAAATAGAATTTTTGTTGTTACATTCTTCAAGAGTTAATAGACCATGAAATTAATTATACTACTCTCATTGAACTATTTCTTCTGACATTCATTTTGATTCATTCCACGTGATTTTGGTCAACACAAACTCGTACCACAATATATATTGGTTTTCCGGGTACCCAATTCTACTTTTTGGAGGATAACTGAAAATCATCATCAAGTAATGTGCCAACTCTACCTTTTATTCTTCTAATGATCCCAAAAGTTCAATTTGCAGAAAATTGAAACCTCAATCGTCTCAAACTCATATAAAACATAACTGAATGTATTAAAAGAATATTAAGGCTCAATTATCTAATTATATATAGTGATATAGTATTAAAAAGCAATGAACCTGTAGGCTGTATGATGCATGTAAATAAAGAAATACAACTAATCTCACATACCATGCTACTGAAGTAAAACCCAACTGTTGTGAAGTAAAAGGACATCATTCTGTAGAAATCAAATCTACGTCCAAGTCGATAAACATCTCGACTGAGAGTCTGTTCTCCATTGCCATTTGCAACTTTGGCCTCAAAAAGAGATATCTGATTCATACCAACATCTCGTCCCTTGCCTACTTGGATATACTCATGATGTGTTACATAACCCCTCCGCAGAGTTGAATTGTAACCTGAATATAGTAACTTGATTAAAAATCGAATAAAGTGAGACATCATTGTGAAAAAAGTTTCAAATCTATATTACCTGAAAATATATCTTCACTCAAGTTGATTGTTTTTGAAGCTTTGCTTATGCCCCCTCTCGTCAAATGAAAGATTCTGTCGAAGATATCAGGATGCCCGTAGTGGAACCTCACCCTGTCGAACAATAATGATAATTTGAGAACAATCTAAAACACGATCATATCAGAACAGCTCAACTCATTTTGCTTAAGCTGTAAAATAAAAAACATTCAAGTTCATGGTGTAAGAATCTAAATGGATCTTGTTTGTATATCTAGGTCATTTATACACATGTATTGTGAACACAAACATGGCTTTACTGATCAGTTTTTTTTGTCTTTTGTGATAAAAAATGTAACTTAAAGTTGGTTTACCTCTAAAATATTCATTAGCATATGAATAGCCGTTTCTCAGTTAATACATGGTTACAAAAGGACTTGATGACAAACTATTTCTGAAGTCTATTGATATAAATAACCAATTCAAACTTTTGAGGAGCTTGATTACAAATCTAAATTATTGGTAGCAAACATAAGAATAACATTGAAAAACCTTTTCTAACCACAGCATTATTCAACCACACTGAACTGAAGTAGCTGACTGTGCGAAAAACATATTTACCTTAAAGGATTTGCCAAAATTCTCTGCCCAATCGTCACAAAACTGGTTTCTTGATTTGACATGAACCAAGCGAGTGAAGAAACACTGTTATCAAAGCAAAAAGGTAAGCATTTGCATTCTGAACTAATTAATATCCTTAAGCAGTACTTAAGCCCTTAAAGTAAAAATACAAACCTTCCCGTGAAAATGTGCTCCCTTAGCCCCAATATGGTTGGCGTTCGTTGTCCGGAATGAGTTTTTAAAAATTCCTCCAAAACATTGCGCATCTTGAAAGCTTCTTCAAAATAATTATCCTGTTGATTTATAGGATCATGTTGTGACTGGTGATTATGTAAGTAGTATTATAAAAACATTATCCTTGAAGACATGTAAAATTCACCAACCTGATTCATGTCTATGGTTTGCAATGCTTCTCCACGAGTAAAAATGATCGCATGATTTTGATTCTCAGGTTTCCCTTCACCAATTTCAGTTGGAGAACCTGGAAGCTTGATACGATATATTTCCTAATATCATAAAATTATAAATGTCAGAATTAATCTATATAATGACCAACGCAAAATCTACAAATAATAATAATCTTATACCTCATCCAACTTCTCCCCTCCTTTAACCAAGACAGAATAATAAACCTTTTCAGTTTTTCCGTTAATTGTCTCTTCCCTTTCATCTATGTACGCAACACGTAGAGATGGATACCTTCAAGATACATTTTTGAAATTTGAATTTCGTCAAAATATCAATCTGTACAACTAAACAGTTAATCCTCAAATTTGATACTTACGTCAACATCAGGTTCAGAATATTGGCATAACAACTCCGGTCTTGGGGATCACTAGATTTTTTCTGAGCACCATAAACCTGACAAGATACAACATAAGTGAATTTCAAATCCGCTAAAGCTTGTGCTCGTTCCTTGAGAGTTCTGTAGTCTCTATGGTTGATATCAATAGCCCGATATCCACCAAAAATGGCTGCAAGGAAACAGAACATATTTTCTCTTAAAGTTAGCCAAATTTTAATATTGAATTAACTACCGAAAGAGATTAAGAATAATAGTTAAACATCAATGGTTAAAAAAGACTAATAAATATCCACCAACCATTATCATCAGCAAAATCCAAAAAGCATTGAAGTTCCAAAGTCTCCCGGTAGTACATCATCCCTCTCACTGGTGTTGAGCAAAATAAATAGAAAAAGACGCCTCAGAAAAATGCGAATCGTTAAGTAAAATAACTTGTATTTGACGGTTAAACTGACCTGTCCGAGCAAGTGTTTGACCCCTGTATGATACCCATTGACGATCCATTTCTCCTCGGTCTTTGTTGGCATAACCTAGTTTGGTATCTTGGATTCGTTCTTGATAATTTTTCCATTCATCTTTGTAAGGATCATAAACAGTTCATGAGTTTAATATCTAGCAAACGTTATTGCACGAAAACAAGGAAATCAAACTCACCAGGGTATATTTTCTGAAGATAAAATAGGGTTGTTATGCCATCTTCATTTTCCTTGTTAAGCTCTTCCTTTGAATAAAGAACGGGCTCTCTATAGTATGGTGTCAAAACACTGAACCATAGAACAAAATTGATATATTTGTTAGATATTAATCTAAGATATGGAACCTATATATTAATCTATATGGAATATATTATCAAACAATAGTTACTAGACTTGCAGAAAGCCAAAATAACTACCCATGTTTTAAATAATACAAATGACACAGAAATAGAAAAGACCAAATTTTCATCCATAACAGATATAGCAACATGTTATGGAACTGTTGTTTGCCTACGAATTACATTTTCGAAGAGCCCGAATAGTCAAAGTACATTATAGGCTGGATACATGAACTTGTAGTTTTATAACTTGGTGGAAATGAATGATGGAAGTATAATATTTCCGTGCTCTGTATACACCACGAATGAAGCAGAATCAAAATTCTATTTTGTATGTTCCTTTGTCACTGAATATTTACAAATATTGCAAACTTTTGGAATAGATAGACATACCTTTTGAAAGAAACTGATCTCAACAGATGTAAAATTGAATGTAGAATTCATATTTTCAGATTTAAAAAATCTTCATCTAAAGGTTGCAACCTTTAGACAATTTTGAACTCTTTAATTTGAAAGTATCTAACAATAGCACGTTTTGAAAAAAATCTTGTAATTCTGGTTTCTGAAGATTGTTAAATAGGAGCAAATGGTATATAACTAGCCACCACTAAAGCCTAGTTCCAATATATGATTTGTGTTACGGTTGAAGGAGTTACAGGGTAGCAACATTTAGAAGGTACGATAAATCTTCATTAATATTCAAGTTCTTGAAGACTCGTCGTTTACCCACGAATATATGATCTGAACCAAGTGTTGATTTTTTTTTTCTTTTTGTAACATGTGAGCTTTTTGAAGAATATTAGATTAATTTCTTAAATTTGGCATTTTACCGAACAAGCATAACTTTACATTATGTGAAAACGAAATTGAAGTCCTATTCAACTAGCTATGTGGTAGCTAAAATCAAATAAAGAGAAATATGAACTTGGCACACAAGTAAACATGGAGGATTTCAAGATGAGAACTGACCTAAAAGAGAGCATGTTACGAACTTTTGGGGCACTAGGCATTGTCATAAATAAAGAGTTTGCAAAGAACGTAATGCGCCTTCGAGCTTCTAAATTCATGGGCACATTTATTGCTGATTCTTTCACAGTCAAAAGCAAATGAAGCCTAACAACCTGTATAATACAATGCAAAACGAAAAGGAAAAACGAATAAGAAGAATAATATAACATAAGCGAAAGAAGAAAAGTAAAATATCTAATGAAATAACCTTTTCCATCCATGATCTGCTCTCTAAGAGATCAATATTCACCCTTTCAAACTTCAGCTCTTTCTTGTCATCTTTCTCCAAGACCCTACGAAAAGAAAGAACGTGTACATCTCAAAGTGTTACAACAAAAACTAGTCAGCGTTTATCAATATAAATTTTCTCAGGGGCATACTCATGGCCATTCTTCATCACATCTTGAATGATAATCTCAATAATATCCTGGAGTTTGTTTATGATCTGAGATCTATATACATGAGCATCCTCATAATCAGCCATCTGCCAATATAAAAAGAAACCCATATAATATAGACTTTACAAGAAAGATATTCAATCTCAATCATATTAGCAAATAAGTTTAACTTTAGAACAAGCATCAAAATATAGAACTTACAAGAAGGTCTAAAAATTTATCCAATTTATCACTTAATAGAGGCAGCCCGCTCATGTTAAATTCCCTCAAGAATTTTCGCTGTTGTATGCTGGTTTCCACTTCATGACATATTTGCAGAATAATTCTAAAAAGGTGGACAAAAAATTTAATAAGTAACACAATATTGTTTTCTTCCAGGTGATAAAAGTACTCGTAGAAAGTTAAGCTAACTATTATTGTCCCTTACTTTTGTTCCCCATCATCCAACAGAAGGGCAAGTAACATGTCCTTCAGTGTCTCATAGCACTCGATTATTGCAAAATACATGAAATCATCATTCTTAATTTTCCTGAAGAGATCAGCATCTTCCCTCTCCTTGAAATCTTTTGCCATGTCCAAGGCTATTGGAATCTAATACCAAGTTGTAAGAAAATGAGTCAACAAGGGAAGCACAATGAGCATCCAAGATATACGAACTAGAACTAGACCAACTTTACCTTACTAGCAAGCAAGAAAGGAGGCCATTGGACAACTGAGACATCGCTCGATGAATATGGCACAAGCAGAAGATTTTTCTCCCTGGAAAATAGATTATATATAAGCATCAATTTTTGTTTAACCCATAAAATAGCAAGTTCGACAGATGGGTATCGATAAGAACATTATTTCTAACTAATAATACAATCTAGTATAAAGCATTTGAAAACTGAAGCACCTATACTATGTTTGAAGTCAAAAAAATCAAATAACAATACATAAAGTACAATATTTGAAACAAGGATTTCATTTCATTAGTGCTTTCCTCAGTAAAATCGAACAACCAAGTGGAGTGCTAATGTCACACTTAGAGAAAATTAACCAACCTATGACTAATGAAATCCTCATTCCTCAGAGATAATATGAACTCATTCCACATCTGAGAGAACTTTGCAATGTTTATTCTTTCCAACGTGTCATCCTGCCATATAGATAAGAAAGACAGCTTTGATGTTTAGAAATGCTTAAAATTGATTATGACTCTTGATATTAAGTAAAACATTAAGGCTTTGTTTGTTTATGTTCCCATTTTCAAGTTTTTAAATCACAAAATTCAAAATAAACTTAACACACCAAATTTTCATCCAAATTTACCCTTTCTCAACTCTACTTTTTCAATCCACTATATAACTACCTATCAATCATATATACATCATTTCACACATTTACCAATCAAATCATTTATTATAATCATTATTTCTCTTTTTCTTTCATACTTTTCAATTTTTTTATTTTTAATTCACTTAATTATTATATAAACAACTAAAATAACTCTACACATCATCTATCAACCTATCAATATTGATTTGACACATTTCACAACATTCAACCTATTTCTAAAAACATAAACAAACAACTGCCATTCTCACACGAATTTCGGTAGTACGCAATTCCCGAGAAAATTTTAAAAATTTTACTCAAAAACATAAACAAACATAACCTAAGTTTCCATGAGAATATCAACAAGAGAGTGTAGTACCCGCTGATGTCGGCTGATATCCTCTTTCGAATATGGAACAAGACGCTTGCTGAAAGCTGAAGGAACAGAATCAAATCTTGCTCGTAACATACCTAGTGTTCTTATCTGGGATTGACAAAATTTGGAATAAAAAAATTAAGTATAATTTTATTGCGAAACCAAGATGGTTTATGAACTTATCTGATTGTATAACAGTATAAGAACCGCTGACCTCTCCAAGGTGGCTGAATGCTCCGTAGATCCCACCAATAATAGTTGAGAAGATAGCATACCATATTTGTGTATCCGTGAAATAGACCTAAAATCAAATAAACATTTTATAGTATTCGAAAAGACATTTTGGGAGGAAATATTTGTGCAGATTACTATTTTATCATATTACTTACCAGAACAATTGGAGTCCATACCGCAATAACAACAAAAATATTATGCCTAGCTGCATGATGTGCATGAACAAACTGATTAGGTCACAACCTCGAGGCTAACAACAACATAAATTTGTCAATGTGGAAAAGAAGTTACCTTTTGGAAAAATTTCATGCCAATCATAGTTACCAACGGAGATATCCATGATCATCCTTGTTGGTTCGATTAATGGCAATATCTAATCAAGAACAAAAAAAAAAAAAGGCTAATCAAGAAACCACGCAATCCCGAGAGAAGAAAGAGACAGGATATAAGATAGCTCTTAAAATGATTGATGTCTACCCTTTCTAAGACTCGTGCAGATAATAAGGCAAACAGGAACAAAATTTTGTTACTAGAGGAGTTTATGCAGTATATAAAAGTTAACGTGCCATAATTCACAATATTAAGGTGGTTTTCAAATTCAATCTTAGAGCCAATTTGTTGTGACTTTTGAGAGATCGAAATGCTGATTTATACTACCTACTGGGTTTAGATGATTCTGCCACTTGAAATGATTGTAAAAGCTGTTATTCATTTCTCCTATAGGCATCTTTTAACCATACAACACTCCATGGATTTGTTAACTTTATACCGACAACTTTATACCGACAGGGAAACTTTAATTGACCATCGTGCTTTCTGAAAGATGCAGAATGTCTCCAAATACTATATTTCTAAACTATTATGTATATCATCGAGCCATTATGCGGTTCAAAATTTATTTATCGAAACTTTTAGATGCAAATAAACCTAATTTTTCCAGTTATGCATGCACCAAAAAGTTTCCATAATTATATCCACAAGAATGAAAATATGATCAGAAAAGATAGTCAAATGAAAGAGTAGCTTTTTGCTTTGGCGACATTGGAGGCACCTATAGTTTGAAGAAAAAACAAAATAAAAGTACTAGTCATGATATAATTCATAGCTCTTACTCATAAAATAAAAGTACCTCAACATAGTAGCTAAATGCCAGCTTGCTTATTAGCAGGGTGATCCAAAAGAGTGAATATCTGAGCACAAAGAAGGTTTCTGTCAGAAATATGTAAACTACTAGGAGTTGATCTCAGAATATTTGGCAAAATATTTCGTCGGAGATCCTTTCATAGTTTTTTGGTCATACTGGAATTGCTTATATGCTTGCATGTATACAATTTACATCACTCGTAAATTTAAGGAAAAACATATACACTTGTCATGCATATAAGTAGATGAAATAGGATATGAAACACAGTTTGGAATAGAGAATCCGGACAGGTTTGTGGTAGGTTCCTGGTCTTTAAAAATGGATTTACTACCTTAACTTTCTTTCTAAGAAATTCTACACGTTTTTTCCTACACAAGGAGATTTTCTCTTACATATCTGTTGCTAAATGATTTTTCTAGCCAAGTATTAATCAAAGTTTAATTCTACAAATTTGTGAGATCTAATATACTCTTTATTATTTATTTGTCCTTGAATATTCATATATTCTCTATGTTTGTTGATATTATTATTTCAATTTAGTTGCTGGAATAATATAACGCGATTTAGAATCCCAATCCGTAATTTCTTGGTAAATTCAGCAATTAACTACATAATTATGGACAAGTTTTTTATTGTTTATTATTGAAATATATGATCTAATTTAAATGAACCAAACTTTGAGTTTATTGATTAGAATTAGTGTTTCTCTAGTTCGCTAATATTATTGTTATCCTAAAGAGCATTTAGGGTTGTTTAATTCATAAAAAAATAGTTAAAGTGCTTGTTTTAATCATCGACAAACTAAAAAGAAACGAGGTTGCTAGAGCTTGTTAACAACTATAACTAATTTATTTAAGAACATTGAATTATCATTGCATCAAGGATCGAATTTGTAAATCAATACTGGGATAACTCCATAGGCTAGAATCTCTTCCATTACTATATTCCTCTATACATCTTATTACTGCAATTTCTCGAATTCAAGTATTAACATTCAGTTTAGTTTAATCATCGTATAAGCCCCCTTTATTTTATTATTCGTATTTTGGAAATGAATCCAAACCATTCCTTCATGATCGACCTGCTCATCACTATACACAAATTTATTTGAGTAGGATTTTTATTTTGTTGGATTCAACACCCATCAGGAGTCTCCTCCGATCTTTTACCGGAAAAGCCACATGAAACTCAGGCGGCAGGTCATCGACTCCCAAGTTTCACATGACTTTTGCCATAAAAACTAAGGACCTTGAATAAAAGGAACGTGTGACAAATTTTAAAATTTGAAATCAAAATCGGAATCACGTGCACCAAAGTGAAACTACACTTATCTTAGAGGACTAATAACATAACTTTGTGCTATAAAGGACATCTGTTATCTTACTTTAGAAGCGAGAACATGTCTTCATGCATGCCTCTTCCAACATAGAGCTTTGGCTGCAATTCAAGACGTTTAAGTTTAATTCGTCAAAGGAGGATCATATTAACCAGGAAAACAAATTACATGGACTTACCTGTGCCCACCACATTAGGATGTTAATGATACGCCAGTTTGAACGTTCCATTGTCCTCCGCAGAAAAGGAAACAGAAATATCAAGGCAGCTACGAAATTGGGTATTAAGTAAATTGCAACACAGTAGTCATACAATGATTGGGTCTGCCAATCTGCTCCCAAACTATTGAAAAATCTTATTATCCCAGTCGGATTGTCAACAGATCTGGAATATGCTACTGGCATAACCACAAGCCAAAATGCAGCAACTATAAATTTCAGGAGGTAGCGGAGTATTTGGTTAAATTTCAGGCTTCTCCAGGCATTAAAACTGAGGATTATATCCAGGGAAGCTGCATAATAGATATGGTTGACATGGAATTAATCTTTTTATAGCTGATATAAAAGATAGCACAGTTTTATAGAATTGCTACAACACTAAAAATGATTCCAGGTACCTCGCAAAAAATTCAAAACAGCAGCTGTGATAAAGATGCTCAAGACGCTTCGAACTACATCTTCATCCAAAAACGCATTTGAGGTACGTTGGTGCCATGCAATGATAATCATCGCCTGATACAAATAAAGGGACGTATACTTAAGAAAACCACAGATGAAACCAGAGAATTTAATTGGAGAAAGAAATCAATAAACAAGCTCTCATATTTTGCTATATAAAGATTATGTCCATTGTCAAAGATAATGAAACTCCACTAAGAAGAAAATTACTAGAGTTTCTCGTACTGTATTATAATAAAACTCTGCTAGGAAGAAAATTACAAGAGTGTCTCGTACTGTATTAGCCATAATTTCTCATATCTTAACTCCATAGGCCATAACAATAATGCAATAGGTCCAATAGGTAGTGAAATATAAGTACAGTTTCATATAAAAGAAATTTGTATGTCTCAGTTTTGCATCACCTAACATTTTCTTTCAAGAACACCCCTGACAAGTTCTGTTTCTCTACTGATTCTTTTATGAAATTTATTTATATACATAAAATGACAATTTTTGGCATGCTTAACCCATAGTGATCAGTAGTTGTTAAAATGATACAGAATTTATGTTCATTTCTTTTAGGATTAAGTTATATGTTACTGCATCAAGCAGAATATCATTCTCATTTCGAATCTCATGCATTCCCGTCCTGCATCTACACTCCATTTGGTCTTTGAGCTTTATTATCCATATACCCTCTTTGCACTTCAAAGGCCATTCTAAGTTATAAGGTCATATGAGGATTAATATATACCTAAATTACTATACAAGGAAAATCAGTAAAAAATATTATAACAATTTGAAGTACCTGGAGAGCCAATATGAAAAAAATCCACATTCTGTCAAAACTTCTATAAAGGTGCAAAAATGTACGCAGCTCGACAAAATTTGTCTTCGGTTTCCTTTTTCCCAGAGGCGGATCATTTGCCTGTGAACATGACCCATATATCTAAGTTTTAGAATGGAAAAAGACAAAGAAAAGGGAAACTCAGAGCATCTATCACAAAAGAATCGCATAAACTGACTAATAAAATGTGCAAGTGAAGTACAGCTTTCATTTAAAACTGACTAATAATCTAAATTGCCTGAACTGAATATTCATCTCTCCAACAATAATGATGTACAAGCAGCAAAGGATCACATAGCATCTTTTTTTCTTCTCATAACGATAAATCCTTAGAAACTGAAACAAGAATAGTGGATGACAAAATGCACTACAGGACACTTCAATAATGGGAATTCATGTATTATTTATTTATATCTATTTTACAAGTATGAATGATTTACTATGTAAATCATGATTTACACTTTTTAATTAAGACCAAAATACCCTCATATTCTATTAGTAATCATTTAAGAATGTTATCAAAATAATTTATGGGTACATGAACTTCAAATAAATAATAAATAAGGTCATATATACTTAACAATTAATATTATATATGTTGTCTCATTCCAACCGAAATTATAATCTAGAGATTTATGGTTAAGGGGTCGTATCTGAGGATAGCTTCGAGAGTACACTCGTGTATTCTTCATCAATGTTGCAGAAATTTTTAATAAGATGTTTACTCAGGTAATGGTTCTTGTAATAGTCAATGATCTCACGCCCGACCAACAATAAGCATGTCATATAGTTAGCACTTATAATTAATTTATAGCATATAAATTGCATGAAAAGCATGAATTTGATTACTACTTAATTATTATATGATAAACGTATATGATTTTACGAAAATGATTATGCTCTACTTATGTGATACCTGTATTTGAAATGCATTTTGATAGCATCCTCTATTAGTTAAGGAGGCATGATGTCTAAGTAGGCCTTCCAATACAAGTTTGAACAATTGAATTTGCTTTGAGATATTTAAATTTTATTTATATAAAATATTTTAATTTTTACTTTGTAAGATGCAAGTCTCTTATTCATGTTCATTGTACATATCTTATTCAAATTTAATTATATTTTACACTTATTTTAACATTCATACAATCACGTGCAAAGTAAATGTTTTTTTACTAGTACATATAAAAGGCCCTTTAATTTACTACAATTTAGATAAAGAAAATGTGTTGTAGTCAAACCTATTAATTTCCCAAATAAAAACCATACAAGAGGCTGATAACTATTGAACTAAGCTAGATTTCCTCTTTTATTTGGTTAAATTGTCAGTTCTATTCTTTAACAAAAATTAATAAGAACTTAGCACGTGATAATTGAAGATACATTGAAAGAGAATTCCAAGAAAATTGAAAGGAGATATGATAAGAATGCCTTTATATTTCTCTTTATAAGTGAGCATCAGTTACATACAAATGATAGGCATACCTTATGTCCTGGCTTTATAACATCTGAATGGATGAAAAAGTCGGCTTTTCGGTCCATAGGCCACCCCAACTTAAAACATTTCTCAGTCCTGAGAGCAAAGGGAATTCAAGAAAATAGAATTGATAAAACACTAAGAAGACAAATATCTTGTTAAACAAAACAAAATGGTTATCATAATTAATACAGTTACCAAAAGTATTCATTAAGGTCATCATAGTTTCTCCATGCTGAATGGCTTGCTTTCCCATTTTTGTTTCTCTTTACTTCCTTTAAGATCAGAGATTGTTGAATTAGAAAAACAATAATAATAATAATAATAATAATAATAATAATAAGTAACCAGATTTAAAAGTTCAAAACTAAAGTAGGATTTTACCTTTAGCATAACCTCGTAAATAGGTGCCACAACCTCCCTCAGAAATGATTCCTCACCTTGTGCTATTTGATATGTACCTCCAGTGACATGTTGAACATTTCCAAACAAAGTTCCATACATGTCATTTGCCATCTTGTATTTAGAAAAACACCAAGAGTTTACTTTTGCGCAAAATAAACAAAACAATCAATATGACAATAAATATAAAAAGTTCTTTCTAAATCATATAATTGTGACAAAGACATATTAGAGTATGAACGATAATGTAATAGTATGTCAAAGAAGGGAACATACATGGTGAAAAATGTAGCATATGCATTCTGGCATAAACCGAATATTTGAAGCTTCACCCCAAATAAGAAGATAAAGTCCAATATAAAGAAGTTGCGACTGTTGCCTTCTATCACCCCATGGACATCTACAAGAAAATGGAGATTCACAGATGATTTGATTATATGGGGCGTTAAAGATTATTAGGTATATAGAGCCATAAAGCGATCAGCTTACTCCAGATTTGGTGTACAGTGCAAATATTTACACCATGACTGATAATTTTTGAAAATATTGTCCATCAATTTCTGAATTGTAATGCCATCCAACTGCAGTAACATTTGTTGTGAGTATACTACATATTTCATAAGGAAAAGGTTATACATAACTTATGTTTTCTTTGACTGATTGTAGGAAAAAGTTGAATACTTACTTGCTCATAATCCTGAAGATTCTTTTTCCTCACATCCATATTAGCAAGAAGCAATATCAAGTGCTCCCGCTGATTAGCTACATTTCCCTTCTTCAAAAACCAAATGAGAACAAAAGAACATAGTCAGTATGTTAACGTGAGATATGAGAATAGATGCGTATATATGAGAATGGCCTCTATAGCAATGCAGTATGTTAACGTGATAAAGTCCAAATGATTTGAATAATATCAGAATTACTATTTTTTCTGCAGAAGAAACTTGATTACGTGCTTATCATTTCAGAAGGTCTACCGTCTACGGGATGAAATCAAAGAGAGAATATAAAACACAGAGAAATAGAAATGCAATTTCTAGCCTCATCAACATAATTAACATTGGTCAACTTACAAACATCCTCATAATTTCTTGTCATAGCCCTCCTATGAGGTCACACTCTCAAGCAAATAGTATAAAGGAGTTGATATTACTACTGAATAAGTCCTTAGAGCCATTTAAGTTTATGCGAAAGGAAAAGCTACACAAAGATTAAAATTTACCTGAAAACCAAATCGTAAAGAAAGCCATTCAAGAATATCAGTTACTGATCTCTCCTTTTCGTCAGGCATTTGAAATATGGGAAGATTTTCTATATACCGAATAGCTCTAACTGCTGCTTTTATCTGATTAGATGAATAGAGATTAAGATACTGAATCATAATATTATCCCAGAATCAGAAAGACATAAACATGCAGGTGAATCTTCATAAACAACCTCGGGGAGTTCCATAATTGCTGGTTTAGCAACAACAGCATATAACGGCAGAATGTTATAATGCTCATACTGTTCTTTTTTCTCCTCAACATCTTTTGCATATCTCTCGGTCTGCAATAATATGTTAAAAGATAATGCAAATGTTTTACCAATAATAATAATATAATATTCAAACAATATGAATCAAACCTCATCATCAACTTTTGTTGAAGGTACTACAGTCCTCAGGACATCGTACAACACAGTTGCAATCTGATAGATCTTCGCCATCTCCTCCCTTCAAAGAAGAATAACATGATATTTTTGTAAATAAATAATACAAGAAATAGTCAATAATTGTACCTAATAAAACACTAGCATGAGATAGAGTCTCACGGTTTTTTTGTATTTTGGCCCTCTCTGATATTTTTCTCATAGAAAATCTGATAATATTTCTGGATTTCTCTAGGATCATTTTTCGCCAGTATGGGTTTTGTTTCTTCTTCTTCCTACAACCAATTAAAATGTAAAGATGAAAGAGTACAAAATATCATCATTCAAAGAAAATTCAGAATACTAGAGATAAATACTCTGCATATGAACTATATCACATCTGATATAAACTAAAGTTGCCCATAGGCAATTCATTGTCATTGAGTTATATCTATCTCCATTATACAAGTTCAATTCTGTACACTTCAGAAACAATTCGAAGCATAAATCTTGATATAAGAGATCATAATCAAATGCTATAACATGCTTCACTATTATAACTTGGGCGTTAAATTTGTAGCATAGCCAAATAGTGTGCCTTCATGTGCTGAAGCCAGACAAGAACACTAGATCGATTTTGGTCAATTTTTCACAATGAAGACATTACATTGGAAACTTATTAACGAGTTAAACTGGAGTATAATCTTCTTTAATGTGCCTTTTTTTCGTAAACTAGATAATGATTCTTAAAATAGATTCAGCAAGTTACTGTTAACAGGTGGTATTCCTTCATATCATGTTGATATTCAATTATCATATAGCGAGCAAGAAATGCTGATAAAACAAATATAAAATTATAATCAACATCAGGTCTACCCTTTGAAGTCTGTGCAACAAATATGTTTTAAACTGCCGAACCCCCCGACCGCTTGATGTTGGATCCATCCTGTGTGCTTTCTCAAATGCATCAAAACGGCCTAATTCAGAAAAATAAAAAGTAAAAACCGAGAAAAAGTAGTTAGTTCATAAGCTTGGTAATGAGGGAACTATCTAACTTATACATGTAAATAAAACCGTTTTAATGTATACTTTTGTTGAAATGATAATACTTGATATAGTAAAATGCTGTAGAAAATGGATAAGATGAACTGAACAAGCAACTTCATATCACTTTGAATTCCCTTTCAGTGCTGAATTTGGTTATATACTAGATTAGATTTAGCTGGGAATCCATTCATAACAAATGGCAAAAAAATAAGCATGAATATTCATCAAAGTATATATATATAGCCGCAAATACTCAATACAGTTGCCCACTTTTTCCTTTCCAAAAAGAAGTTTTTGTATATTCGGGGATAACAAGTTCCTAACTCAGCGAAACTCTTAACTGTTTACTTAAAAAATAATAGAGAAACAACCAAACATTCTGGCCTATCTCGGCATTATAAATTAAGATCATTTGTAATAATTCCAAAATAATATTGTTGATTTACTAGATTACCAAAAATTCTCACGAGCTTTTACTATTACATTTTTCAGCCACTGAGATTGGATGTAAATAGCATAAAAGATACCCTACAATGGTAAGAAAAGGAGCTGCATAATTGCTCATAAATACAAGAAACCTCTTATAGTATGGTTAACCTTAAGACAATTATCGAAGAAGAGAAATCTTAGTCAAACAGGGCCATTAAAAGAGCAATCTATTACAACTAACTCTAAACATATATTAACTAGAAAGCTCAAAACCTTCCTCAACCACATCATATAAGCCTCCCCACAAAACTGGTACTATTAAAACTAAAAGAAATGAATCATAACTATAGGGTGAAACGCAGATTCTACCGAAACGTATGATATGTTTTGCATTTAGCCCGCTATTATAAAAAAGCATTTTGCCCATTTTTGTTAATATTCTCTCATTTCTAGTTCATAAAAAGTTCGACATGAACTACACAAAAAACACGAAAAAAAAACACTATTGACACAAGCAATACAAAGATATCAGACACACATAGTATAACATAAGATAGAAGCAACAAGGGTTGAAAAGTGGAAGCAGGGCATTGAATGAAACAAAATTGATCTTCTTACATAAGTAAGCAACACGTGGGTTATCCTTTTCAATCTCATTGGCCACACGGAGGATGGGGGCAATTGAAGCCAAAGACGACGGCACCAGCTCACTGTCGACGGCGCCGTTATCGTCAGCAAGGTCCACCATTGTCGGCGCTCTACTTACCCTCCTCGACAGCGATCTAGGTGGGCCCACCTCATCCTTGGTCCCACTCGAACTCGCCATATTCCCCTAAACCAATACAACAAGCTGCTGCTTCTTCTTCCTTTCTCTTTTTTGTCGTCCTGATGATTTTAATTTTTCTCCGTAGAGTTGTGCCCGCCAAAGCGCATGTGAACATCATTTTGAGAGTATATATATATTATTATATATAAAGAGATACCTTGGTGAAGAAGTGGGATTTGCTTTTGATTGGGTTTTCTCTAGGAGGAAGTAAAGAATGTGGGACTGAGACGGAGTGAATTGATTAAGGTCTGCTTTTTGCTTTGCTTTACTATGTGTACGTAAGCGTATGGAGAAATGGGGATGCTTTTTGCTTGATAGATACATTACTTTTTGGTTGTTTAATGAAAATTACAACAGACACCGCACTATGCTTTGATTGATTACTTTGACGAGGAAGATAACTTAGCGAGGGACTCTACCCTTGTAACTATACACATATATATATATATGATATATATATATATATTAATATGATATATCTTTGTATATCTTTTCCCGCTTCCTCTCTCAGCGACACCAATTCTGACTTTAATCAATTCGACTTTATTCTCAAAAACCCAAAATTCGTGTGAGAATGATATGTTTTTAAATAAAATTTTAAAATTTTCTCGAAAATTGTGTACTATTAGGGGGTGAAAATGAGTCGAGTCGATTCGAACGCATGGATGTTCAAGCTTGGTTTGATTGTTTATCGAGCCGAGCACAAACGAGCTTTAATCGAGTCGATCATGGGTCGAGCTCGAGTAGTTTGAATATCTTGTACATATTTTTGTTATTTTTTGCTTATCGAGTCGAGCTCAAATCGAGCTTCAAAATTTATCGAACATAAAAAATTGTTCAAGCTTGGTTTGGTTTTAAACCATATTTTATAATCTAATTATAAATTTTTAACTATAGTAGAATATTTGATATTATGTATATACATAAGTGTCTATACACATATATATTTAATTTGGTTAAATAATAAAAAATAAATAAGATATCAATTTGGTTCAATTGCATTATCTTCTTTTAGAAAAATAATAATTAAATTGAACATGCTTATTTTTTATTTAGATAATGTTTGACTTTTAAAAATTGTAACACCCGTTTCAAAATCCTCAAATATATATATATATTACATATATGTACTCGCTCACAATATTTACACGGAAGCGATTAACCATATTAGTTTATAACCTTCATACGACGACACACAGATACAAAAATATACAACATCTTGAGAACTTTTGATTTCTCAAGCGAGTAAAAAGAAGTCCTATATGATATGCAAATGATGAGCTGAGGGTGAAAGGCTTGGAACCAGCCAACCGACCTTTGATCCATGCTTTAGACTTTACGTACGACTTCAGGATCAACTTTATCTACAACAGCTAAAAGAAAAGCATTGCGTTTGGTGAGTCACAAACTCAGCAAGTATAATACGATAACGAGTTATTTAACATCATACAAATACATAGACATCAACAAATAACCAATCTTTAAGGAAATATAAGAATATCATCCAAAATTGTATCACACTTAACTCATATCATTCGCAAACATGAAATGCATATGACTGTCATTTTCTCTTACTGTTAATGGCATGTTATAACCAAGAGTAGTCGTGATCACGAAAATGATCATGGCTCTCTGTAATTCATATAACACATGTGAGTTCATTGAACTCGGGTGGCCGTACGGTACTCTGTGGTCCAATTATTTGGACAATCTGTAACACATGACTCAAGGTCTATAACAGCCATAACAGAGCCTCTTATCTCTGATGAATGCATTTACATATCACATATCTCATTTCCATCATCACTTCATCAACAACATTTCACCATCATAAAGATTCGTAGCATCTGAGAATGTGAAAAGATTCAGTTTTCCTTCTTAATCATAGAATGCACTACTTCTATCATACCATTCGCATTACACAATAAGCCATATTCGTCACATAATCCACGTTATAGCACCATAGGCTATTCAATCCATACAATTAGATAAATAAAAGATTCACTTAGAACCATCAATCAAACAAATATCAGTCAAATAACAGTCACCACATTATACTCACAAGTTGTGGATTCCCGATATGTCTTCGCCTAGTTGACGTTTTCAGCTCCTCTATTGGAATCCCGCCCTATTAATCATATTACAAATCATAACTATACTTCACATAACACATAAAATACAACTGAATGCATGAGTACTTTATTGACGACCTGTCTAAGCCTTACTTACAACTAAAAAATCACCCGTAATCTACACTCGAGCAGTTTCTGCTACATAAATTATAATAAATTCTAGACTTATGCATTTTATCTTAAATTATTCCCTAATACCGTAAACACAGTGGGTAACGTGACATAAAAGTTTCATATTAAACTAGCATATTTGTCATATTCAGTTCATCCCCCAAATAAACTGCACCCGGAAACAGTTTTAGCACGGGCAAGGTTGTTTCTAACAATTTTATAAATTCCCATGTTTCTTCATAAATTCCCAACATTTCAGTAAACCTTCCTAAGATGTATATAAGGATGAAAAAAATTATTATAGACCAAACACAAATTCCTAACCTGGTGAACTAATACCAAAACAGTGGTTGTTTGTACTTCTATCGAATAAACTGGTAGTTTTTACGCTACGATTTTTAGAAAATTCTACATAACTCCAAATGTTACCAAATTTTACAGTGATATTCCTAACACCCTAAAGTTAGTACAGAAAATTCTGCACAATAAATTGCGAAGGTTTAATTATGCAATTAAAGACTTAAACTCGAAACTTAGATTCTGAAATTCTACAAATCAAGTGTTATTCAACTTTAATTTATCTAATACACATGTATTCACTCCAATATCAGCATATATATAGGTTCTAAACATCTAAAACCTTCAAACTACATATTAATTCCAACATATACAAGTTATATTGCCAAACTCATAAATAAAATGAACCAAATAATTGATAACACACTTACTCGTTACGAAAACGTCGATTTTCTTATTTTTCCTGAATTTTTCTTCTATTTTTGTTTCGTCTTTCCTCTATTTCTTTCCTTGCGTTTCTCTCTTTCTTTCTTAGTTTGTAGTTAAGAAGTGCTCTTATATATATATATATATATATATATATATATATATATAATATATTGATCAAAGTTGAGGCATGGTGACTAATGATGGCTTTGGTGAAAAAAGTAGTGACAAGGCATGGTAAATAATGATAGCTTTGGTGACTAAGCTATATATATATTATTATACATTATTTATTTATACGGTATATCTTCTACGTGTCATGTATTTAAACTAATCGAAACATATAGAGAACACGTAAGTGATGCGTGTGTGCGAAATATATTTATCCAAACGTCGTGTCTGTTTAGACGTCATGCTTATATAATCAGTGCTAAATGCTAGCGAAATAAATGCTTATGTTTATTCTTATGTATGATTTAATGTAATGTTCGGTTTTGGGCTGTGACAATCATCCCCCTCTCAAAAATTTCGTCCTCGAAATTTGTACATCAATCTAAATAATTCTGGATACTGTTCTCGCATATATTGTTCCGTCTCCCAAGTTGCTTCTTGTCTCGAATGATTCTTCCACAACACTTTTACCAATGGTATCGTTCTGTTCCTGAGTTGTTTGTCCTTGTAGCCTATAATTTCAACTGGTTCTTCAATATAACTTAAATTATCCGAAATCTCTACTGGTTCATCTCGAAGAATGTGAGAAGGATCGGATCTGTACCGACGAAGCATGCTAACGTGAAATACGTTATGAATCTGAGACAAGTTTGGTGGTAATGCAAGACGGTATGCCAAGGGACCAACTCTCTCAAGTATTTCAGAAGGTCCGATGTAACGAGGAGATAGTTTACCCTTCTTGCCAAATCTAAGAATACCTTTCCACGGAGACACACGTAAGAATACCTTATCGCCAATCTCGTATTCCATTTTCCGTCTATGTTGATCAATGTAACTCTTTTGTCTATCTTGTGCTGCTTTCAATCGGCATTTGACAACTTTTACTTTTTCAATTGTGTCCTGGACTAATCTGGTCCTTCCAACAACCACATTCCCTCTTCATCCCAACATATTGGACTCCTGCATTTCCTACCATATAATGCTTCGTAAGGTGTCATGCCAATGCTGTTATGAAATTGATTGTTATATGCAAATTTCATCAGTGCAACATAATTATCCCACGAGCTTTTAAATTCAAGAACACATGCCCTAAGCATATCTTCTAATGTCTGAATAGTTCTCTCTGATTGTCCATCTGTCTGTGGATGAAATGCCGTACTAAAATTTAATTTAGTACCTAGTGCTTGTTGTAGGCTACCCCAAAATTTCGATGTAAAACGAGGATCACGATCTGAAACAATGGATATAGGTACACCATGTAATCTCACAATTTCATCTATATATCTTTTTGCAAGGTTTTCTAATGTAGCACCCCATCGGAACGGTAAAAAGTGAGCTGATTTTGTAAGCCTATCAATAATAACCCAAACGGCATCGTTCTTTTTCTGTGTCATTGGTAGACCATATAGAAAATCCATAGTGATACGTTCCACTTCCAAACTGGAATAGGTAATGGATGCAATTTACCAGCAGGTACCTGATGTTCTGCTTTAATTTGTTGACATGTCAAACATTTAGAAATATATTCAGCTACATCTTTCTTCATTCTAGGCCACCAGTAATGAGTTTTCAATGTCTGATACATTTTTGTACTACCTGGATGCATGACATAGGGCGCTATGTGAGCTTCCTCCATTATCTCATGTCTAAGGCCATCAACATTAGGAACTCAGAGTCTGTCGTTAATTGTCAAACTACCGTCATCATTGATAACAAAAGATTTACTCTTTTCCTGCTTTACCTTGTCAGTAATACTAATAAGCTTGTCATCAAGAAATTGAGTCTTCTTAATTCGGTCAATCATAGTAGGGCGAATGCCA
The DNA here is from genome assembly GCA_963669365.1 of Verbascum thapsus. Taxonomy (NCBI): domain Eukaryota; kingdom Viridiplantae; phylum Streptophyta; class Magnoliopsida; order Lamiales; family Scrophulariaceae; genus Verbascum; species Verbascum thapsus. The sequence goes on from OY770116.1 coordinate 12,226,079, forward strand.
ATGGTAGCATATATGACACCCACGTCATTAACTTTCATCTGAGCATTCATCTTCCTCAAGTCAAACAAATATGGGATAGAATCTGCTGAAAGACAAGAAATAGTACCATAGGATTTTCGACTCAAAGCATCAGCAACAACATTAGCTTTCCCTTGGTGATATTCAATAGTGCAATCATAATCTTTAGTAATTCAAGCCATCTTCTTTGTCTCATATTCAACTCCTTCTGACTTAACAAGTATTTCAGAATTCTATGATCAGTGAAAATTTGAAATGTGGCACCGTATAAATAATGTCTCCATATTTTCAAAGCAAAGACAACCGCAGCAAGTTCAAGGTCATGAGTAGGATACGATATTTCATGCGGCCTAAGTTGTCGAGAAGCATATGCAATAACCTTGCCCTGTTGCATTAAAACGCATCCCGAACCTTGGTAAGAAGCATCACTATAAATAACGAAACCATCGGTACCTGAAGGAATTGTCAATACTGGAGCACTAGTTAGTCGCTTCTTCAATTCGTCGAAACTTTCCTGAAATTGATCCGTCCATATGAAAGGAATACCCTTCTGTAATAATTTGGTCATCGGAGCAGCAATAAGAGAAAAATTCTCAACAAATCGCCGATATTAGCCTGCCAAACCCAGAAAACTATGAACTTCGGTAACTGTTTTTGGGCTTTCCCACTTGAGTACTGCTTCGATTTTCTGAGGGTCAACCTTAATACCATCACCCGAAATAACGTGTCCCAAAAATATAACTTGGTCCATCCAAAATGCGCATTTACTGAATTTTGCATACAACTGCTTTGCACGTAAGATTTGTAGGACATTTCTCAAATGTTGTTCATGTTCTTCGGAAGATTTTGAATAAATCAAAATATCATCAATGAACACAATCACAAATGTATCCAGATAGGCTCTAAATATATTATTCATCAGTGCCATGAATACAGCAGGCGCATTCGTCAGACCAAAAGGCATCACTAAAAATTCATAATGACCATACCTGGTTCGAAAAGCTATCTTCGGAATATCGGTTTCTGCGATCTTTAACTGATGATACCCGAATCTCAAATCAATCTTGGAGAAGATACTAGCGCCTTGTAGCTGGTCAAATAAATCATCCACTCTAGGTAACGGATACTTGTTCTTCATTGTAACCTGATTTAACTGTCGATAGTCCACACACAATCTGAATGTGCCATCCTTTTTCTTAACAAATAATACTGGTGCACCCCATGGTGAAACACTCGGTCTAATATACCCCTTCTCGAGTAATTCATATAGTTGAGTTTTCAGTTCTTTTAATTCAATTGGTGCCATTCGGTACGGAGGAATACAAATTGGTGATGTTCCTGGTTGCAATTCAATGGTAAACTCCATATCCCGATTTGGAGGTAACCCTGGTAGGTCATCTGGAAACACATCTGGATATTCTCTAACTACGAAAATAGCTTCAAGTTTCGAATCGCTTAATCTGGTATTCACGACATAAGATAAATATATTTGACACCCTTTTCGGATCAATTTAGATGCTCTCGATGCAGATATTATACAAACAGGTGTAGTTTCATTATCCCCTTTATATACTATAGAAGTATCTTCAAAAAGTTGTAGTACGATTTCCTTAGTGAAACAGTCCAGTTTAGCATGATGTTCGCTTAACCAGTCCATACACAAAATCACGTCAAAATCCCTCAATGGCATAACGAGCAATGTAGCATGCAATTTATGACTGTTAAACAATAATTGGCATGCACGATATACGGTATTAACAATGACCACACTGCCCACTGGTGTTCGAACAAGCAAATCATACCCCAAAGACTGCCCACTGGTGTTCGAACAAGCAAATCATACCCCAAAGACTCTGGCTCACTCAAATGAGATGCAAATGATAATGATATAAATGAATGTGTTGCACCCGGATCAAACAAAACATGAGCATTTGCGCCAAAAATAAATATAGTACCCGTGATTATGTTAGGTGAAGATTTGGCTTCTTCTTGAGTCATGGCAAAGACTCGAGCTTGAGGTCGTTCTTTACGAGCTTGACTACCTTCAGCATTAGATCCTCTTCCCATACTAAATCGTCCTTGACCCCTACCTCTATTAGGAGTGAACCCACTAAACTTGCTTTGCTCAACGGTGGCGTCCTCTCGTGGCATTGGGCAATTTCTTGCTATATGACCAGGCTCCCCACATCTGAAACACTTTCCTGTGAATAATCTACATTCTCCATAGTGATTTCTTCCACAATGAACACATGCGGGAGGAAGTGAGGTAGAACCGACACTCATATTATTTGGTGTTGTGCTTCTGAAATTACTGACTTTAGAGGTGCTTGGAGAAGTTCTTTGCGAATGTGCCATAGTTCCCTTTTTATTCATGAATCCTCCTCTTTCCTCGTTCTGTCTCTTTTTATTGAACTGAAAGTTCTTCGATTCTGAATCTAATTTCTCAGAACGAATTGCAGCAGCTTTTAACTTGTTGTAGGATTCCAAATCAGTTTGTGTGATGCGGTTTCATATAGCATATCGAAGTCCCGATTCAAATCTAGTGCACTTCTTCTTCTCTGTAGCTATCATATGTGGAGCATAATGAGAAAGTTAATTAAATTGTACTTCATACTCAGCAACTGACCTGTTTCCCTGGTGAAGCTCAAGAAATTCTTTTTCCTTCTGGTCTTTGTAAACTTCTGGCACGTAAGCATCATGAAATTCTCTAAGAAAATCATCCCATACCAATACAGGTGGCTGAACAGTACTGTCAGGTATAGTCTCCCACCAAGCATAGGCATCTCCCTGCAGAAGTGATAAGGCATAGTCGAATTTTTCTTCTGGAGTATATTGCATCAAAGCAAAAATCCTCTCTGTTTGTTTTAACCAAGTTTTTTGCCTTTGCTGGATCATAGTACCCACAAACTCAACGGCTCCCATTTTTCTCAATTTATCATACCTTCGCTCACGTGTTTCAGGACGGCCATACCTTCTATAATATTGTGGATACGCAATATTCTCGGCTCCATGCACAGGGGGTGGAGGTAGATGAGATGAATGAGACTCTAGGTCAGCTGATCCTTCCCCTCCATGAACACTATGCTCATCATTTCCTACACGTGCTTGTTGACTCGCAGTGCTTTGCCTAAGATATTAGACACATGGTTACTTATGCAAACATATAGCATATGATGTGTATGCACATGTCATGTTGTCTACAGAACCCCATAACCGGGCTCTGATACCACTAAAATGTAACACCCGTTTCAAAATCCTCATATATATATATATTACATATATGTACTCGCTCACAATATTTACACGGAAGCGATTAACCATATTAGTTTATAACCTTCATACGATGACACACAAATACAAAAATATACAACATCTTGAGAACTTTTGATTTCTCAAGCGAGTAAAAAGAAGTCCTATATGATATGCAAATGATGAGCTGAGGGTGAAAGGCTTGGAATCAGCCAACCGACCTTTGATCCATGCTTTAGACTTTACGTACGACTTCAGGATCAACTTTATCTACAACAGCTAAAAGAAAAACATTGCGTTTGGTGAGTCGCAAACTCAGCAAGTATAATACGATAACGAGTTATTTAACATCATACAAATACATAGACATCAACAAATAACCAATCTTTAAGGAAATATAAGAATATCATCCAAAATTGTATCACACTTAACTCATATCATTCGCAAACATGAAATGCATATGACTGTCATTTTCTCTTACTGTTAATGACATGTTATAACCAAGAGTAGTCGTGATCACGAAAATGGCCATGGCTCTCTGTAATTCATATAACACATGTGAGTTCATTGAACTCGGGTGGCCGTACGGTACTCTGTGGTCCAATTATTTGGACAATCTGTAACACATGACTCAAGGTCTATAACAACCATAACAGAGCCTCTTATCTCTGATGAATGCATTTACATATCACATATCTCATTTCCATCATCACTTCATCAACAACATTTCACCATCATAAAGATCATACCATTCGCATTACACAATAAGTCATACTCGTCACATAATCCACGTTATAGCACCATAGGCTATTCAATCCATACAATTAGACAAATAAAATATTCACTTAGAACCATCAATCAAACAAATATCAGTCAAATAACAGTCACCACATTATACTCACAAGTTGTGGATTCCCAATATGTCTTCGCCTAGTTGACGTTTTCAGCTCCTCTATTGGAATCCCGCCCTATTAATCATATTACAAATCATAACACATAAAATACAACTGAATGCATGAGTACTTTATTGACGACCTGTCTAAGCCTTACTTACAACTAAAAAGTCACCCGTAAGCTACACTCGAGCAGTTTCTGCTACATAAATTATAATAAATTCTAGACTTATGCATTTTATCTTAAATTATTCCCTAATACCGTAAACACAGTGGATAACGTGACATAAAAGTTTCATATTAAACTAGCATATTTGTCATATTCATTTCATCCCCCAAATAAACTGCACACCCGGAAACAGTTTCAGCACGGGCAAGGTTGTTTCTAACAATTTTACAAATTCTCATGTTTCTTTATAAATTCCCAAAATTTCAGTAAACCTTCCTAAGATGTATATAAGGATGAAAAAAATTATTATAGACCAAACACAAATTCCTAACCTGGTGAACTAATACCAAAACACTGGCTGTTTGTACTTCTATCGAATAAACTGGCAATTTTTACGCTACGATTTTTAGAAAATTCTACATAACTCCAAATGTTACCAAATTTTACAGTGATATTTCTAACACCCTAAAGTTAGTACAGAAAATTCTGCACAATAAATTGTGAAGGTTTAATTATGCAATTAAAGGCTTAAACTCGAAACTTAGATTCTGAAATTCTACAAATCAAGTGTTATTCAACTTTAATTTATCTAATACACATGTATTCACTCCAATATCAGCATATATATAGGTTCTAAACATCTAAAACCTTCAAACTACATATTAATTCCAACATAGACAAGTTATATTGCCAAACTCATAAATAAAATGAACCAAATAATTGATAACACACTTACTCGTTACGAAAACGTCGATTTTCTTATTTTTCCTGGATTTTTCTTCTATTTTTGTTTCTTCTTTCCTCTATTTCTTTCCTTGCGTTTCTCTCTTTCTTTCTTAGTTTGTAGTTAAGAAGTGCTCTTATATATATATATATATAGATAATATATTGATCAAAGTTGAGGCATGGTGACTAATGATGGCTTTGGTGAAAAAAGTAGTGACAAGGCATGGTAAATAATGATAGCTTTGGTAACTAAGCTATATATATATATATATATTATTATACATTATTTATTTATACGGTATATCTTCTACGTGCCATGTATTTAAACTAATCGAAACATATAGAGAACACGTAAGTGATGCGTGTGTGCGAAATATATTTATCCAAACGTCGTGTCTGTTTAGACGTCATGCTTATATAATCAGTGCTAAATGCTAGCAAAATAAATGCTTATGTTTATTCTTATGTATGATTTAATGTAATGTTCGGTTTTGGGCTGTGACAAAAATATTGATACATATATGGATTTTTCATATATCAATGCATTGATAATTATTTAAGTCGGAAATATATTATTGTTAATAAATAAAATATATTAATCATATGTGACCAACAACCATTTCAAAAGTACAATCACAAAAACAACATAACAATTTTTCAATTTCATTCAATAAATAAATATCAAATAAAATGTAAATCACGATCTATTTTGACAAAAAAAATATTCCAAATAAATTAAAAATACGAAACTATTTCTTCAGAAATAATAACTTAAATGAAATGCATAAATAAATAACTATTTTTGTTGATTTTGTATTATATTTGATTAGGGGTAGTAAGGGCATTATATTGTATTTATGGATTACTTTGATATGGGAATCACATATACCTCAATAAATAAGGTATTGTGATTCTCTTATTTGAGATGATAATTCCCATATTTTGGGAATTAGATTGCATTTCATAATATTCAATAAAAAATACCAAACAAGGTAATTTGATTTTTGGGAATCATATTCCCTATTTTGATTCCATTCCCTTGACAAACAAACGAAGCCTTAGTGTGTTAAGTTTATTTTGAAATTTGTGATTTAAAAACTTGAAAATGGAATTTGAAAACATAACAAACAAGGCCTTAGTATTATGGCTTGGTGAATTTGAGATGTTACCTATGGTTGGTAAAAGTATGAAAAAGAACGGCTAGTCTAGAGATAGTTTAAAGACTCGATTTTTATAATATAATATTAACATGCTCGTAGTGGTGATGAAATATACGACTTTAATACGATAATATAGAACTACAAATCTCAAATCTATTGAATAAGTTAGGGATGTCGTTCCAAAGCATTTTGATGTGGTTTATTGTCTTAAATCACCATTTATAGGTTTATATGTGTATAGTCGTGATCTTCACAAAAAATAGCACTTTCGAGTTTTGAGGTATTCTTGTTCATCACATGCTCCATAAGCTTATGGATATTGTTGCAAAGCATTCCGATATAGTTTAGTGTCTCAAATTACCATTTGTAAATTTATAGGTGTATAATCGTGATTTTAACGAAAAATAATACTTTTGGATTTTGGTTAATCTTGGTAATCGTAATGTCTATAAGCTTAAGGATGTCATTGCAAAACATTCTGATTTGGTTTAGTGCCTCAAGTCACCATTTGATTTAGGTACCTAAAATTAATGCACATCATTTTTCTTTAGACGTATGGTTGTACGGAGAACTAAATCACGTATCAATCAAATTGAAGGTGAAAATGGGCTTATAGTTGATGACCCACAACTTGTTAGAAAGGAGATAGTAGGATACTATACGAAGTTGCTCGGGACCTCACTAGAACCTAATGTGAGAGAGGGTTCACTAAACCCTTTTATTCATAAAAAGTTATCCACAACCAATGCTAGCAATATGGTGCGTGCAGTCTCAATGGATGAAATTAAAGAGGTGCTATTTGGTTTCAATGACGATAGGGCTCCAGGTCGGAATGGGTACAACTCACGATTCTTTAAACGACCATGGGGAGTGATAAGCGAGGAAACATCAATAGCTATCATTAATTTTTTTGAGACGGGGAAGCTGGTTAGACAATTAAACTCAACCATCATCTCATTGATTCAAAAGGTCGAAATTTTGAAACTTTGCTTTAGACTGATCTCATGTTGCAATGTTATCTACAAGGTAATTTCGAAGATCATGGATAACCATATGTGCTAGTATGCTAAGAGCACTCACAAGTCACAATGGTAAACCCTTATCCTTGGGCTTTTTACATTTTTCTATATGCCAAGTTATCTCTCTTCAAAATAAGAAGCCCCATAAACTTTTACCTACAATGGTAAAGCCCTTCTTTTTGACCCACAATGCCACGTCATCTTCCACCATGTATTACTTTCAATTTAATAGTATATATAAATAACTATGAAAATATTATCATCATAAAAAATATAGTATATTTTTATACATTATTGTAAACTTAGTTTAATAATCATTATTTATTTAATATAATTTTATTATTATTCTCAAAGAATAATAGAATTTACTATAGATATTGTTATTTTAGTACAAAAAAATATAGACAAATTATAAAATTTTTAATAAAAATTGATTCATAAAACGGTAAAATAACAATTAAATAAAAACAAGGATTATATTGCTAGTATTTTTTGAAAATAATTAAATTAAAATTAAAAAATAATGCTGACTCAGCATTTAAATGCCGAGTCAGCGTATTTTGGAGGGGCTGTTTAGGAACAAACCCTTTAGGTGGGCTATTTAGGAACAGCCCACCAAAATCCCCCCAAAATTCCCATTTAGAAACAACCCCTTTAGGTGGGCTGTTTAGGAACAGCCCACCAAAATCCCCATTGTAACTAAAAATCCTCCAAAAAGTCCCATGAAAAGCCCCGGTGCTCTAACTACCTTGGTGCGGTAAGGGCCATCCCCTTATGCGCTTTCTTGTAAAACCTTTTTTCATTATATACAATTGAACCTTTAATAAAAAAATAGTCCTTTGACTTTTGAGATATTCTTGTTCATTGCATGCTCTATAAGCTTAAAGATATCGTTGCAAAGCATTTCGATGTGGGTTAGTGCCTCAAATCACCATTTGTATGTTTATAACTGTATAGTTGTGATTTTCACGAAAAATAACACTTTTGGATTTTGAGGTATTCTTGTTAATCGCAATGTCTATAAGCTTACGGATGTCGTTGCAAAGCACTGCGATGTGGTTTGGCGCCTTAAATCACAATTGGTAAGTTTTATAGGTGTATGTATAGTCGTGATTTTCACGAAAAATAGCACTTTTGCATTTTGAATTATTCTTGTCCATGGCATGCTCATTAAGCTTAGGGGTGTCGTTACAAAGTATTCCGATATGATTTAGTGCCTCAAATTACCATTTGTAAGTTTAGGAATGTCGTTGCAAAACATTCCAATGTGGTTTAGTTACTCAAATCACCATTTTTTTTTTGTTTGTTTAAAGGTCAATTGCATATAATGAAAATGGATTACAAAAAAGCGGATCAGGGAGATGACTCTTACTGCACCAAGCTAGCTAACAACCTAGATACTCCGTACAACCGTGTAAAATACATGATATAGGAAATACAATGATTTATCAATCTACCAAGTAATATGCCTTAGTCTTGGCTGTCCGTCCGATCTTGAAACGAATCACTCAAATTCAGAGTGAGCAATCTATCACGAACGATATTTATGATACGATTTGGTACCACATATGGGGAGCTCTCCTTGTCAGCACATGCATCTAGTTGGACTACCAATATAAATTTCACTAGATTCTAAGAAAAATGATTTTCTAAAACAAAACTGGTTCACACATTAATATAATATCAATTTTGTTTGTGGTTCTCCAATCTCCAATATGCAAAACGTTTCCAATTTAATAATCCACATTTAATAACATCGAAATGATTATGTAGTGTGGGCTCCTAAATCAAGACAAATAAAACTCAGGTCAAGAAATACTGCTAAATTCCACTCACAAATTTCCCCCTCGATTGTTGAGACTTTCATGATTTTCACTACTTTCAACCAATCCCGCATTTCCCCTCAAAACTCTTACTCGCATGGGACTTGTATCCAAAACCCCTCCTGAATCACAGCCCCTCATCTCCCCACCACCAACAATGGACACCACCGCCGGAGCAAAATCTTACTGGCGTTTCAGCAAGCAAGACTTTTTCCCCGAACCCACATTCCACAACTTCGCCACCTACCTCTCCGCCTTCTCCGAGACCCCCCACCGTCTCAAGAACCGTCTTTTTGGCCGCTCCTCTGACGCCAATGAGCTCATCAATTGCAAAAAACAGTCCGAGAACGAGATGAAGAAATGCCTCACGTGGTGGGACCTTATCTGGATGGGCTTCGGCGCCGTCGTGGGATCGGGTATCTTCAGCATCACCGGTCAGGAAACCCACGATCATGCTGGCCCTGCCATTGTCCTCTCTTACGCCATTTCAGGTCTTTCGGCTTTGCTTTCTGTTTTCTGTTATACTGAATTTGCTGTTGAAATTCCGATTGCGGGTGGGTCTTTCTCGTTTCTTCGTATCGAATTGGGTGACTTTATTGCTTTCATTGCTGCTGGGAATATTCTGTTGGAGGGTCTTGTTGGGGCTGCTGGGTTGGGGAGATCTTGGTCCTCTTATCTTGCTAGCATTATTAAGAGTAACCCTGATTTCTTGAGGATTAAAGTTGAATCTTTTGCTGACGGGTTCAATTTATTGGATCCCTTGGCTGTGGTGGTTTTAATGGTTGTGAATGGATTTGCGATGACTGGGACGAAAAGGACTTCAATTCTTAATTACGTTAGTTCTTTGTTTGGTGTGGCTGTCATTGTGTTTATTATAATTGTCGGATTCATACACGGAAAGAGCGAAAATTTGGTACCGTTTTTCCCATACGGGGCTGAAGGGGTATTCACTGCTGCTGCCGTGGTTTTTTGGTCGTATACTGGTTTCGATATGGTAGCTAATATGGCTGAAGAGGTTAAAAAGCCTTCAAGAGATATACCAGTGGGATTAGTTGGTTCGATGTCCTTGATCACTATTGTATATTGCTTGATGGCGTTAGTGTTGGCAATGATGGTGAAATACTCTGAGGTGGATGTGAATGCAGCGTATTCTGTCGTGTTTGAGAGGATTGGGATGAATTGGGCTAAGTATTTGGTAAGTATAGTTGCACTAAAGGGTATGACTACTAGTTTGCTAGTCGGATCAATGGGACAGGCTCGATACACAACTCAAATAGCACGAGCCCATATGATTCCTCCTTATTTCGCTTTAATACATCCAAAAACCGGAACGCCAATATATGCAACCCTTTTGATAACCACGGGTAGCTGCATTCTTGCATTCTTCTCGAGTTTGGATGTTTTGTCGAGCGTGTTATCATTTAGTACGCTCTTCATTTTCATGCTTATGGCTGTTGCATTGCTTACAAGAAGATACTACGTTAAGGATGTCACACCAAGATTTGATGCAATAAAATTTATGTTATCGTTATTACTTATTTTTGGTTCATCACTCGGGATAACGATTTTATGGAGGTTACATAAAAGGGGATGGGTAGAATATGCCGTGATGGGAGGTTTATGGGCTTTGGGAACGTTAGGAATGGCGTTAAATACGAAATATAGGACTCCAAAAGTGTGGGGTGTTCCACTTGTACCATGGGTGCCTTCTTTATCGATACTTATGAATGTTTTTCTTATAGGCTCTCTTGGTAATGCGGCGATATGGAGATTTTTCATTTGTAGTGCTGTAATGCTGGTTTACTATGTATTGGCTGGTGTTCATGCGACTTATGATATGGCTCATATGGACGAACAAGAAGTAAAAGTCGAAGATGGAAATTTTATCTAAGGTGCCTCAGAATTGGTAACTAGGTATGTAATATATTGCCTTCAAATTCCTAATTTATATTGTTTTCAAGGTTGTAGGGGTTATAGTTTTATAATGTGCAGTTTACACGAGCCAAAATCTTGGTCATGAGTTCATAGTTTTGCTCATTGTGATTATCGTATTTATGTTTTAGGTTCATATTTTCATTTCATGTGTAATTATTGCCAAGATGTCGTGAAATTCGGGTTTAAAATCTATCCCTTGTTCAGAATTTTCCTGCTATTTTTGTGATAAATTTAATTAGTACGTTGGCTAGAATCTTATATATTTATCAGGAATTTGTATCATGTGAGAACTGGGAGTATCATCTGCATATACATTTTTATTCAATATTAATGTTTGGTAAAAAAGATTCTAAAGTATGTGTATTTGAATGATTGTGTTTTCAAAAATGAATATGATATTATAAAAAAAAATCGTGGTAAGATATTGACTTATTTTTGGAAATCGTTGAAAGTTGTGTAGATGTGATATATAGTTGATTTTATTGGTTGAAAATTATGTAGAATAGATATAAAGTAGAAAGATAATTAGTTGATGGTTGAATTGTGTAACTTGATGAAGAGAGAGGTATGATCTGATTGAAAATTGAAATAATGAAAATTTTAAGGGCAATGTGTACTGTATAGTAGAATTTAACATTTGGTATTTTGTGTATAGAATTCTATTTGATGTGTGCATTTCATTTTCTAGTGATAGGAAATAGTTTCCAAAAAACATAAATGTACATAGCCTTAATATTTTGTTTTTGAATTTGAGTGGTATTTGAGACAATTTTCCGGTGATTGCATTTATGGATTTTGTTACAAGCAAGTCTAATTTGTTAAATGGAACTTGGACAATTCGGGTTAAGCCAATGATCTAAGAAGTCAAACCCAGGCCCGGATAAAGGGAATTATGACTGCACTTAGACTACCTAGGATCAAGTCATTTGTATTCTATTTAGGACATGATTGGTATAATGGAATGAGGTGGGAATGGAATCAACATTCTTGAGTTCATTCCCATTACTATGATTGGTATGTTTTTATGTCGGGAATGGTCATTCCTGTTGGAATCCATATTCCCATAAGTATGGGAATAGTGATACATTCCATCCCCTTGGTATTAGCTATTTCTTATCTATTGTGACTTAACTTTTTTTTATTTCTTGTGATAAAATTATTTTTTTTCACACAAATAAAAAAGTCTTGAAAGATTAACGAATGCAATATATATATATATTTTCTACTTATGATTAATTATCTTAAATTATTTTAAAAATAATATAAATAATTAATAAATTAAAAAAATATTTAAATGCATTGAAAAAACAAAAAAAGATGCATATTATTTTTCCTACGTAATCGAAAATATTTTTATCAATAAGAATTACTTTAATTATAATAAATATAATTTCAAATGTAACAAGAATCAGAAAACATACAAAATTGCATTGACAAAATTAAAATAAGTGCGTTTAATAAATAATACCTCATCCTTAAACTAGTTTATCGATAAAAAAGTAATAGAAAACGTGGATTATTGTATAGACAATAATACATATATAACTTTTCCAATTATCATCTACGAACTATATTTTTCCGTCTTTCATTGCTTTCTCCACTTTTTTCGTCGTGTCTCTTGTTATTTTTCTTTAAATGAAAGTTTTAAAATCTCACATCATTTAAATTTAAAAGAACTAGAATGGATACAAATTTGTATTCAAGTTTAATAAATAACACAAATATACGAATATACAAAACATATAAAATATATTAAAAAAAGATCACATTTTTCAAATTCATTTTTTATCACTAATTGTTTGATTGGAACTAATAAATGAATAATAATTCAATTCCTTTCTCATTCCGTGAGTATACCAATTATAGTATTTATGAAATTAATATCATTCCTTTTGATATGAATATTAGTAGAGATATTTATTTCATTTTATTATGTTTTATTTTAGATTTAGATTGATTTATTTAGTTGTTTAGATAAGTTAGAATATTTATTTGGATTGAAATCCTATTTCTATTAGGACTCCTTTTCAAATTAGGATTCCTATTTATATTAGGATTCCTATTTCCATTAGGATTCCTACTTCTATTAGGATTCCTACTTCAATTAGGATTCTTGTTTTCTTTTGCCTATAAATAGGCTATATTTTTCATTAATAAAATTAGAGAATATTTTTGATTAAAATCCGTGAGTTTATTCTCTCGTCGTTCTTTAAGAACTTTTGAACTTATCGGATTTTATATCCGTGGCGTTCGTTCCCGACTTATCAAGCGGCAATCCATACCGTTTGTGGCGTCATCATAATTTCGTTCTGAGGTTCGTCTTCATTGACTTCATCGGGTCGAGGTCTTCTATACCAAGGTTCGTTGTCGCAATCGAATTCGGGTTAAAGATATCCATCTCACCAATTCAACTAGTGTGCAAACTTTGATCTTGGGGAAATTCCGCAATGAATCAATCCATCATGGGAAGATTCACATCACCTTTCCCATCTTAATTCCATTCCTTATATCATTCCATTCCCACTCAATTCCATTCATTCATACCAATCACGTCCTTATAGGTAACTAGATACATAGGCAACTTTGACTACATCAAGTGCAGTCATAATTTTCCTTTATTCTGGGACTGGGTTATCGTTGGCTTAGCCTGAATTCTCTAGCAAAAAAAGATTGTGGATTTATTTTGAAACTTATAAATTAATATTACAATAAAATATTGAAGATTTTTGGGTATCGGTCAAAATTTATTCAACAAATTAATTTAGTATTATTTGAGAAGTTTCATGTTTCGACAAAGATATTGGTAAATTTCGGGAAATTCGGAATTTTTTTTTGAGACATTTTTGCTGCAAAATTGGATTGATAGTGGAATATGAGACAGTTGTGAGGAGCCTCAATGATATGGTGGAGGTTTTCGATAGGGGTGGCAAGATGGATTCGCGGTTCCAACTCAATTAAACTAATTCGGGTTGGGTTGGGTTGGTTCCTAAGAAATTTTATTAATTCCTAATTGGTTCCAAGTTGGGTCTAATTAAGTTGGGCTTGGTTCCGTATTGGGTTGATTTGGTTCCACCTTAAAACCATTAAAAACTCAACCTACTTAACCCGCCCATTTGCCACCCCTAGTTTTCGGGTTCCCATTTGGACCATTGGAGTTCTTTAGTTACGGCTGGAGCTCATGAATACAGATGGAGGTAAGTCTGTTGTGTTCGAGTTAGCTTTCGCCGAATACATTGAATCTGATTTTAGTATAGTATAATATTTGTGTAAATCAACGACTCTGAATTAGGATCAATTAATTTATTTATATTTGAAGATAATGTATTGAGTTATTTCGGATGAATATGGAAAAGGTAAAAAAAAAAAATTAGTGTATTTTTTTGGAACACCAATGTCAGTAATACAAGTAAACCAAAGGCGATATTGTTTAAAGGTGCTCCTCGCTTTACTTTGTCTTTATTTTTCTTTAAGAATTTCCTGAATTTTAAGGGTTTCAATAACTAAAATCTCCAAACGTTTGCAACATATACCTATTAATATATTATATTATATTATATTTATATTATTACAAATTGTAAAAGATAATTTATTTCTTATTTACATATATTAAAATAATCTTTGATCAATATTGATAGGTACCGTTAATAATTTGGGCTTTCTCATTATTTAATTAACTAACGTGTAACATGTGCTATGCATAATATTAATCATAAAAAATAAAAATATATGAAAAATTGCACCTTTTGTCCATTGTTAATCACGAAAAATATATAATTAATATAGGAAAAATTACACATTTTGTAAAGTCTTGTAATTTTGGTTTCATTGAATACAAATTTGCAACTCTAGTCCTATTGGATTCAAGAAATTGCAAGGTTGGTCTCATAAACAAATGAAAGAAAAGTAGAAAATGGAGTGTACGCATTTTTATTTCAAAAAATAATAAAAAAAAAACTTCAAAATGGTTAAAAATTAAATTAAACTATTTTGAATAAAATCACAATGATTATATAACAATTAGAAAGAAAAAAAAAATGATAAAAGGATAAAGAATAATATAATTATGTTACATGTTTAGCTGTCACCTTTGAAAAATAAATTTTAAAACTTCTAGTTCATATTTTGAAAGACAAACAAAATTTTTTGGTAGTCTTTGATAGAGCCTAATGGCCCATGTGGATATAAGGAAACATAGACACAATGATAAGAAAATCTAAAAATTCTAAATTTATGAAAACTAAAATAAATAGAAGTTGTGAAAGCTCAAAGCAGACAAATGAAAATTTACAAACTGGTATAATGAATTATGATAGGGTCTCCAATTATATATAGGGGCATTTCTATAATTGAATACTAGCGTGTAACCCGTGCTATGCACGGTTCTATATTAATTTTATAAAAATGAATTATGTGTTCAAATTTGAAATATTCTAATGTATAATTATTTTTATTTGAGAATATAATTGAAACCCTTTTCGCAAACATCGTGATACAAATTAATCACAATTGTATTAAAGCTAATAAACGATAGTTAATTATTAAATAATATAATAAAAACATCAAGAACAAAATAACATAATGAATTCAAATCTTTATATTGAGAAATTAATATATCGTATGAAGATCTAAAAGACCATATTCATAAATTATCAAATAATATAATCACACTTATCAAATTAATACAACCCATATTTTCTTTTCTCTAAAGAAATAATCTCTACAAAATAAAAAAAGTATGTCATGAATAAATACATCCAATTATCTAGTATGTTCATAAATTAAGAACATACCAAATATCAATAAATACAATAAATAAATATAAAAATAAATTTGAAATATGGCAAAGTTGAATAGCATATATTCATCAATTGAAGAACATGAAAACATACAAATCAATGTCATGAAAATCGTCTTAGAAATATATGTAAGGTATTAGAAGATACATCAAATGAACATAATATTAAGTTTTAGAACGTTACTCAAACAACCGCAAAGATAGCGTGGATAGCTTCTACTATAATTCTATGACTAAAGAATATATGAGTATTAACTTAATTAATATCTATATTAATTATTGCAACTAAGCAAAACATGTATTATCCCGCATCAAAACTTTGGATTATATTAGTAGTATATCAAACATGCTAGTATTACGCATGTGACGGTCTTAGTCCTTGAATTAGGAAAGAAGTCAAAAACATTAATCAACTTACGACTTAAATTTACTCGATTGAGTGTTCCTACCACCCCAAATTTTGAATTAATCCTGTATTAAAAAAGCCAGACACAGATTTTAGATCAATTTCGGATAAGCGAAAACACCAAAAAAACCAATAAATACAAAAATATATAAAAGATAAACTCAGAATATAAGAAAGTAATCTAGCATAGTGTTCATAACATTTTATAGCCTTGTAAGCCTTTCTCATTTCAATTAATTGAAAAACTATACATAGAGATTAGAATAAAGACTAAAGATGCGAAGTTATACAGTTCGTCACTTAAAAATACTCAATTATTATGGTTTCAACCACCTCCGATTTTAGATTAGGCCTGGATTAAGAATATACAAAATACTAATACGAATAAATACAAAATATGTAAGAGATAAATTAATTAAGGAAGATTTAGTAGCATAATATTCATACTATTTGATAACATTTAATGCTACTATTTATACTATTTGATAACATTTAAAATTATGAGAATTCACCATTTCTAGTCAAAATTGAAATTTGGGTCAACAACTGCTTTACTATGATAAATATAATAGATAGATATGCTTTTACTTGAAAAAATTTCAAATTCAGTGAAAAATATACTAAGTGAATAAAATGATCACGTGGACAAACAATAAATTAAGAAACACTTGATTTTCGAAGCCCTCAAAGAGAAGTATAAAAGGTGAGAAAATATAATGAGAATATATATAAATGTTAAATAATTATGTACTTTTAATGAATGTGGATTTATGCAAAAAAAAATATACTCTTGAATGACCAAGTTATTGGCCGATTCTCAATACCTATGTAATCATAATCAAAGTTAAAATTATATGATACAATATCAAAATGTATACTTGAATAATAAGAATGGTTCATTCGTACCTCTGAAACATGGGACTGGGAGGATGTAAAACGATATATTAGATTTTTTAAATCTGTTAATAATCCAAGCAAGGAAAGATAACAAACAAATCGAATTAGAGAAGAAAGATAGCAGAAATAAATTTATACCTTCAAATTATATTTTCTTCTTTGCTTCACATTTTGTCGATGTAGTTATGGTGAATTGTTCTAGATTGTGAATCAACTTTGTTCTTATTTACGTATTTATCTCTCTTTTCAATTTTGAAGTCAATTAGAGGAGTACTAATTTTAAGCCGAGATTTGCCAATTTTCTTCCTTAGTTATGTGAATTAAATTAAATTAACTGTAAATAGTTGTTCTTTCCAAATGCCAATTGCTCAGTTAATGTAATGTAATGTAATATTTGAATTTGATTAGTTGAATTTAATTTTGATTTTGTCTATTTGATAAAAGAATGACTACCAATTAAGAGCTTGATTATTGAACTTTTGAATTTGAAAGATTTAAAAAATAAAAAACATAACATAATTGTTATCAATCATAAATGTATGATAGATTATTTCCCTTTTTATATTCACATATTATGCTCACTACTAAATAAGTGTCTTTATATTTCAATTAATAAGTTTTATTCAAAATATTAAATTACAAAGTCATTTAAATCAATTAATAAATTTTTTTAACAATAAAAATAATTTAAAATTACTACAAAAAAGATAGATAGCAAAGTGAGTCCCACACCGCTTTACTATAATATATATAATAGATTAGATTTTAATTAGAACCAAAATTTCAATAGGGCCAATTTTTTTTGAAAATTATGAATAAAATTATGGTAACAAAAACTTCCAATGTTAGATGCAAGCATGAAAAAGGAAAATATTAATTAGTGTTTTAATTACAACCAAAATTTCAATAAGGCCGTTTTTTTTGAAATTATGAATAAAGTTATGGTAAAAAAAACTTCCCATGTTAGATGCAAGCATGAAAAAGGAAAATATCAATTAGTGTTAATTGAATAATTTAAATATATAATGATTAGATTTTAATTACAACCAACATTTTAATATTAAAAAAAATGCGAAATTCTAGAAAATTAGTATTAGCAAAGTGAGTCCCACATCGAGCTATAATATATATAATAGATAATGATTGATTAAAAAGCAACATTGGGCCTCCCCATGGGTCCCGAGCCTACGGCCCAATAAGACGAGCCCATGACCCAACAGAGATCGCTATATATACCATCTTAGTCAGTTAAATGAATCATTATCTGGTTTCTACTCTGAAAACTAGTATTACAAAATTCTCTCCAAATCCCCGAGATTTAGGAATACGATATTCTTGAACTACGAAGAGGCTTAACCCTATCAATTATCAAAGTAGGTACGTATGCAGCTTGATGCCATCAAGTGCAGCCCCCCATCCAAAAACACCTAATGGTGCAGCCCCCCATCCAAAAACACCTAATCTGATTTGTCGTGAGGCGGGTCGGATCCCATTCCCACGTGCTCCTCACGTGACACAACTATTTGATCCCGCATCAAATTACTTTTTAACCGCAAAGGCGCAAACTTTGAAACAATAAGTAGTTATGAAGAGATCAATCAAAATTTGACAAAATAGGAATATAAATAGTCGGAATAATAGGAAAAAAAGAATTATGTTTATAGAAATTGCTAAGCACATGTGTTTCATAATTAGCAAAAAGAAAAATATAATCCTGTGAAATGCAAACTTTGCGATTTTTTTTTTCCATTAACTTAAAAGGCATGTGAGCTGCACTTAGGAAATTCCATATTGTACCACGTGAAATATGAAATTTACATTTAACACCTTGTGATAACATATATATAGCACGAAATTCTTCAAATTAGCATAAATGTGTCATAATTAGTCTTCAAGTCCAAGATGCTTGTGAAATAAAATTAAATATTCATAAATTCATACGTAACCTTGTTATTGTCGGGTATTCTAAGTTCTCATTTTTAATGACCCGAATTACTTTCAACGACTATTTAGCAGATATAATGGCTTGAAACCCGCCTTGTAGATGCTGTATAGATACCTAAATAGTATGTTTATAGAATTTTTGTTATTCACATGGGTTGTGCATGATTGATTATGGGTTAATCTTCATTGAGTTAGAGGGTGTTTGGCTAAGCTTATGAGCTCTTTTAAATATCTTATAAGATGTTTGGGAGTTTATAAGCTCTTTAAAAGTGTTTGAATAATTTTTTTTACTAAGAGCTTATAAAACCAAAAACTAAGATGTTTGGGTCTTATAACCAAATAAAAAATAAGTAAATCAAACCTAACTTATTTCAAAATCTTTAAATTTTGAATGATGTTTATATTATTAAAAGATACAAATAACCCTAGTTAATTTCTCCTTTCCAATAATATTTTTCTCCAAAAAATATTTATTTTTATTATTGCACTCTCTCGTATAACATTTGAATAGACTTATTTTATCAAACATTTAAGAGCTTATTTTTTAAATAAGACCAAACATCTTATAAGCTTTTAAAACATCTTATAAGATCATGTAAGTACTTATAAGATGTTTTAAATAAGTTTAGCTAAACACCCTCTTAGTCCAACATTGATCAAAATGTAGCATTAATAAATTTTAAATTTAAGGATGAAAGTGATCCAAACTAATAAATTCGAAAATTTTTAATAACATTAACCCAAAGTACACGAAAATATTTTCTTTTTCCAACCTTGATCGAAAATTTGTATTAAATGTTAAATGTATAAGTATAACAGATAAATGCATGACGCAATGCATGATGTATATATAGAGAGAGTAAAGAGCGAGTTTATAAGTAAACACGCTTTATAGTTAGTTATATTCTGTTATTGTATATAAGGGGTTAAAACCCTTCTTGTACGTTCATAACTCAATTTTCAGAAATACAAAATATCTTCATATTCTCTCAATCAATCAAAAGTATTCTTGATCTTTAATCTCTGCGTATCAATGGCGATCACCTGCGCATCAATGACGATCACCATGTTTCTAAAATGGTATCAGAGCAAGGTTTCCTTGCTTTGATTACCTCCATCTTTCCTTCCTGGTAATCGATCTCGTTTCTTTCTTTCCGCTGCAGTTTTTTAATCCTTCTTCGACGATCACATATGGATCCACAGATCGGCACATCTTTTAATCCAAACGCACAAATTAGTGTGCAACAGCAACAAGAAACCTTTGTCATTGATCATCAGAATCAATTGTATATCCATCCATCTGATACACCTAATCTGGATTTGGTGTCAGAAGTTCTTAAAGGATCGGATAACTATAATGTTTGGAGCCAAGAGATGATCGTCGCACTAGAGGCGAAGAAT
Organism: Verbascum thapsus; assembly: GCA_963669365.1. NCBI lineage: Eukaryota > Viridiplantae > Streptophyta > Magnoliopsida > Lamiales > Scrophulariaceae > Verbascum > Verbascum thapsus. The sequence goes on from OY770116.1 coordinate 12,246,514, forward strand.
AAGATTGGTTTAATCGACGGATCTCTTCAAGAACCTGATCGAGAATCTCCTAAACATTCTTACTGGAAAAGATGCAATACTTTGGTGAAATCTTGGATACATAGATCCTTGAGTAGAGAATTGATCCATGGAGTGGTTTATTGTGATTCAGCTCATCTGATTTGGGCAGACCTAAAGGAGCGTTTTGATAAGATAAATGGAGCTCGGTTGTATGCTCTTTAGTCTTTATCGACAAATAAACACAATTACCCAAGGATCTAGCAAAATTTCAGATTATTATTCAAAATTACGTATGTTGTGGGACGAATATGACTCACTTACACCGTCTCCTTCCAAGAACATCTCAAAAGAATATACAGATTATACAAATCAATTGAAAATGATGCAGTTTCTTATGGGGCTACATGAAGGATACGGCACAATAAGATTGATGATGAGTCCGTTACCTTCACATAATCAAGTATACTCTATGGTGATGAATGAGGAAACGCAAAGAGGAATATCGGTATCTGATACGAGCAATGAAACATCAGTGGCCTTATTGGGAAACACTTTTCAGCCACAAAGTAAGGTAAAGGGATAGATAGAGATTCTCTCTATTGTGATCATTGTGAGATCACTGGGCATACAAAGGAAAATTGCTTTAAAATTCATGGCTACCCTTCCAATTGGGTGAGAGGTGGAAGGAGAGGGGGCAGTAGAAGAGGTAATTCACGAGGTAGAGGAAATGGAAGAGGAGGATATACATCAAATAATGCTTCAGGACCAGTTGATAACAATGTCAATAACAAACCTGCTGGAGAACCTTCTTCTATGATGCAGCCAGGATTGAACCAACAGCAATGTCAACAAATTCTTGACATAATAGGGTCTATGAATGCAGGTAATCCCTCCACAGCTAATGCAGCTTCTGCCTCTACCAACAGTGCAGGTAACTCTTATATACACCCTCACAACTATGATGTTATGTCACACTGTCATTCCACTTGGATCCTTGACTCAGGAGCCAACCAACACATGACCTCTAATAATGCTCTATATGATTCTTATAATCAAGAAAGAACAGATATATCCAATGTTCAACTCCCTAATGGAAATCTCAGTAAGGTTATGAAATCTGGAACCATTCTGGTTGGAAATAACATTGTTTTAAAAAATGTATTATATGTTCCAGATTTTAAACATAATCTCCTTTCCATATCTAAGCTAACCCAAGATAATGATGTTTATGTTAGCTTTTATCCTACATTCTGTGTTATACAGGACAGAAGCCATGGATTGATAAAGGGGATTGGTAAAGTGCACAATGGATTGTATTTTCTATGCTGCCTTCCAACAGATCACCCTATTTTTTCCACTTGTAATAATGTTGTTGAATCAAATTCTAATTCCTGTAATATTCTTAAAGATAAACTTTGGCATCAAAGATTAGGACATATGTCCTTTAGTAGATTCAATTTTTTGCCTAAGCTTGGAATAAAGATACATAGCAATGATACTTTTTGTTCTACTTGTCCTATAGCTAAACACTCTAGGACTCCTTTTCCCACAAATAAACATGAACATAGTCAGAATCTCTTTGAATTAATACATATGGATATTTGGGGTCCATACAAGGAAGCTACTTATAATGATGAAAAGTATTTTTTGACTATAGTTGATGATTGTTCTAGAGGTACATGGATCTTTCTTCTCAAGCTGAAATCTGAAGCATGTGGTTACATTAGGGATTTCCTTCAGTATGTTGACACTCAGTTTTCCACTAAAGTTAAGTACATTAGAACAGATAATGCAAGAGAATTCTTTAACCATGAATGCAAAAGTCTGTTTACCTCTTTAGGGATCATACACCAAAGCTCTTGTTCCTATACACCACAACAAAATGGGTTAGTTGAAAGAAAACATAGGCATATTCTTGATGTGTCTAGAGCTTTAAAATTCCAATCACAAGTCCCTATGAAATTTTGGGGTGAGTGTGTCAAAACTGCTGTTTACTTAATCAATAGGACACCTACCCCTATTTTGAAAGGTAAAACTCCATTCAGTGTTATCTATGGAAAGGATCCTTCTTATGATCACTTGAGAAACTTTGGTTGCCTCTGTTATGCAAAATGTTTAACCAACACAGACAAGTTTCAACACAAATCCAAAGCTTGTGTTTTCATGGGATACTCCTTGGTTCAAAAAGGGTACAAGTTATTAGACATTGACACTCAAAATTTTATTGTTTCTAGAGATGTCATCTTTTATGAGAATATGTTCCCTTTTGCTTCTGTTTCTTCTCACAAAAATTCTGATGTTTTTCCTTCTGAGGATGCTGTTCTTTTGTATGAGGATTTGATTTATCCTTATTGACATCATTCCATATCTTCAGACAATTTTGATACTTCAAATCATAATGATACTATGGATTCTGACATTGGTTTGAATCAAACTGAAAACCCTAATTTAGAAAAGGTTCAATCTGATATGTCTAATGAGGAAATAGATCAATCTGAAAATTCCAATCAGCCTAGAATTGATCATGAAAATTCCTTAACCTTGAGAAGATCTAATAGAATAACCAAGACTCCATCGTGGATGAGAGATTATATTTCTCCTTCAGAATCCGAAACCAACTCAGCCTATCATAGTAAGTACCCTATTTCTGATTATCTTAACTATAGTACTATTAACCCTGTGTACAAAGCTTTTCTTGCTGCCATAACAGATGAGAATGTTCCTCATCATTATAATGAAGCCAAAGATCAGGAAAAATGGCAAAATGCCATGCACATTGAATTGCAAGCCCTTGAGCTGAATCAAACGTGGGAAGTAGTGGACTTACCACCTGGCAAATCTCCAATAGGATGTCGTTGGGTATATACAATCAAACACAATTCAGACGGCACTGTGGAGAGGTACAAAGCAAGGCTCGTTGCCAAGGGATATAATCAATTAGCCGGGATCGACTACACCGAGACCTTTTCACCGGTGGCCAAACATGTCACCATTCGAGTAGTTTTATCTTTAGCGGCTATACATGGCTGGGATTTATGGCAGATGGACGTCACAAACGCCTTCTTACAAGGAGACCTAGAAGAGGAGGTCTATATGAGCATACCACTAGGATATATGGCTGATCACGAAAGAGCACCCAAACAAGTTTGTAAGCTAAAGAAGTCACTTTATGGCCTGAAGCAAGCGTCACGACAGTGGAACCACAAATTCTCTACAGCCATGACTTCTTTTGAATTTCAACAATCACGTAACGATTATTCTTTATTTGTGAAGAAACAAGGGGACAGTATGGTAATCTTATTAGTCTATGTCGACGATATAGTTATCACTGGAAACGATAACACCCTAATGAACGCATGTAAGGATTTTTTGAATCATACGTTTCATATGAAGGATTTAGGCACTCTGAAATTTTTCCTGGGGATCGAGGTTGCACGCAGTAAAGAAGGTCTCTTCTTGAACCAACGAAAGTATGTGTTAGACTTGTTGACCAGCACAGGACTATTAGGCTGTAAACCAGTTGCTACGCCAATGGAACAAAATGTGAAGCTTACGAATGAAGATGGAGGTGTGGATGATCCGTATATCAGAAATATTTCAGAATTTCAGGGAATGGTTGGTAAGCTAATTTACTTATGCTTAACCCGACCAGATATCACTTATGCGGTACAGATTGTAAGTCAGTTCATGCATCGGCCTAAGAAGTCTCACTTAGATGCTACCATTCGTATTTTAAGGTATATCAAAGGTTCACCGGGTGCAAGTATTTTACTATCGTCAAAAAGTAAACTAGAGTTACATGCGTATTGCGATAGTGACTGGGCATCTTGCCCTATTTCACGGAGATCAACAACAGGATTTGCTATAATGCTTTGAAGTTCTTTATTATCTTGGAAATCAAAAAAACAAGCGACGGTATCTCGTAGTTCGGCTGAAGCCGAGTATAGGTCAATGGGAACTACAGTTTCAGAAATTATTTGGCTACTTGGATTATTTCACGATTTGGGGATAAATTCTTTAGAACCAGTGACTGTTCACACGGATAGTAAGTCAGCTATTCAAATCGCAGCGAATCCCGTTTTCCACGAACGAACAAAACATCTAGAGGTGGATTGCCATTTTATTCGGGATAAAATTCAAGACGGAAAAATCAAAACAACGTACATTCCCACTTCGCAGCAGCCGGCCGATGTCCTGACAAAGGCCTTATCTAAACCTCAGTTTGATTTGTTAATTGGCAAGATGGGAGTCTTCAACATTTATCGACTACCACCTTGAGGGGGATGTTAAATGTATAAGTATAACAGATAAATGCATGACGCAATGCATGACGTATATATAGAGAGAGTAAAGAGCGAGTATATAAGTAAACACGCTTTATAGTTAGTTATATTCTGTTATTGTATATAAAGGGTTAAAACCCTTCTTGTACGTTCATAACTCAATTTTCAGAAATACAAAATATCTTCATATTCTATCAATCAATCAATAGTATTCTTGATCTTTAATCTCTGCGTATCAATGGCGATCACCTGCGCATCAATGACTATCACCATGTTTCTAGCATTAAATCAAACTGCATAATAAAAATAGAACTGCGGAAAAGTTCTAGAAAACTTTTACATCAATCACAACTACTTTTGGCTTTGACTCTACCACTATCGATATTAAGACTCCTATGATGTTGAACACTAGTTGCTCTTTTTCATTACTAGTCTATGATATTACTAAAGGCTAACCCACTATTAGGAGCATTTTATTGTAGCTTTAGATTTTGGTGTGCTATATTATTGATTTGATATATTTTATGATATTCAGTTATAATTCTCATATGAATTTATGTATTTTTGCAATACATAAATCTGAATTAAAAAATTAAACAAATATAGCCTCAATTTCCTAAGGCTAAGTTAGAATTGTCCGAACGTGATAATTAAATGATACAATGTATATAGATGTGTTTGGTTTATGGCTCTCGTCAACAACGGCGTCCAGTGGCAATCCTCATCATATTCATAGTATCGTAGTACATGATCTACTGAAATAGGCTTTGACTCATTGTGCATCACTAAAATATTTTGGGAGGAATAGTTGCATGATAATTCTAACATAAAATTAATATGCCCGACCACAACTATTATTCATAGTAAATCATAAGATAAATATTAAATTAAATAAATATAAAATCATATCAATACTAATTCATATGATAAATATTATTGATGGGCAAAATATTAAGTATATATGATAAATATTATTGATGGGAAAAATATTTTATATAAATGTGTGTGTTTCATCTATATATATATATTAATATAATTATATAATTTTTATATATACTTATATACACATAAATTATACATGTTATTATATATGACATATATATATGTGTGTATATTGATTTATGGACACACATTTAATTCTGTATAAGCAAGAGTTTGTTAACTTCATGTTAAATTTCAATTTCAAGCTTACACAAATTATAACTATTCTCTCCTACGCTCAAAATAACTAAATGTCCGAGTTTATTGAGCTATGATGTTGTTGAGAGAAATTTAAAAAAAAAATTGTAAGAAAAACTATTAACCCTTAAGGATTAGGTTTTTGAACAAAAAGCTAATAAGTTGTATATATTAGATCAAAAATAATTTAGGTGAGTTTTTAGAATATAAAATAATATTTTAGAGAGTTTGTATTAATTTTCTAATAAAAATAGTAAATCGAAAGTAGATAAAATCAAAAGGAGACTATTATCGAGAAAAACTGCAAATCAATTCTATTAATTAATGAAGTTATCTAAAAGGTAACATACATCTTTTCAATAAATAAAAGGTGTTGTGCTTTAAATAAACAATTAATCAAATGTTAATTATATGATTTGTGCAGGAGATCATATTCCTAAACAAAGTAAAATTTTACTCATTTAATTAGATTTAATAGTATCCAACTACTAATGAGTACTATTTTCTTTTATATATTATAATTAATACACAATATCTTAGTATGTCTCTTTTTTATTAATAATATTTAATTAAATAATTTTCACCTATTAAGAGGACTTTAAATTTGGAAAAAAATTGAAATAAAGAAAACTGTGAATCTGTGATGACAAGTATGAATTGAGGCCACATTAAATAGACAGGCAATGGGGAAATCCCAACAGAAACTTGGTAGAAAACTAAGTGAGACATACTCTTCACATCCCATGAAAACAACTAATCTTTTGCACACAGAATGGACCTTTTTGAACTCTTTTCACCATTATGCACAACTCTTAGGTAGACATGCCCAAACGGTTCGCGGTTCCGGTTACGGTTCCGGAACCGCCGGTTCCCGGTTCCAGGAACCCCGGAACCTTATTCGAACCGGTTGGGCACGGTTTCGGTTCCGGTTCCGGTTCCACGGTTCTCGGGCCGGTTCCACGGTTCCGGGCGGTTCCAAAACTTGATTTTTTTTTTTGAATTTTTTTGGACAATGTATAACAAATAAAATCGAATAAAATAAAGACAAACAATTTTTATATTAATAATAAATTTAAACTAATAAATTTGTTATTAGTATAAAAATCGAATATAATTTAAACAATTTCTTTATTTTTTTGAATTTATTTTGGACAATGTTTAACAAATAAATCGGATAAAATAAAGACAAACATTAATCGGATAAAATTTGCAATGATTTTTTAAGCAACAAAATTAATTTCGTTGTTATTTGTGATGTTTTGACAACAAAACATGAGTTTTGTAGCTTATTGTCATTTGCTTACAAAGATAATAGAACGAATATTATGTTTGTTGTTAAAGTTGTATTTTCAAAAACTCCTCGTCCATAATATTTAATTGAGCATCGATTAATTTCTGATCCTAATAAGTAATAGATGTTGAAAAAATATTAAATTAATTGATACTTAAAAATTAACTAAAAATAATATGAAAATAAAAAAAAATACAAAATATATCTATGAGGATTTGAACCTTGGCCTTTTGAAATATACATCATGAGTAGTACCAACTAAGCTATCTCCATCTTTTAAATTCAAAATAACAACAAAAAAGACTAAGTTAGAACCGGCGGTTCTAACCGCCGGTTCTGGTTCCTCAAAATGAGGAACCGTAACCGAACCGGAGGAACCGGTTTCGGGTCCGGTTCCGGTTCTGGGAACCGTGGTCAACGGTTCCGGAATCGTTGATCACGGTTTGGTCCGGTCCGGTTCCCCAGTTTCGGTTCTAGTTTGGGCACCTCTACTCTTAGGACCTTCAAATTATTTATTGATGCAATTATTTGAGTAACTTTCCATAATAGCATGGTTAGTGAGTTGTACAATACTCTTCAACCACTACTTTTGTTTCCCTTCTTTTGCTTCAATTAATCAAAAATTAATGACCATATTCTCATCTGATACACAATCATAAATAAGCAATATCTAATAGCTCTATTACGTCTACATCTGCAATTGTACTCTCTTTATGAATTATGAGCTTTTAAGAAATGGTAATAGGAGGATACAAACTCCACACTTTAATTCATTAATCATTATAATTATATATTGCAATTATTGGGCTCTTTTAATTCACAAGTATTATTCATAAAGTGTAAGGATGATTGGTTCTTCACACTTGACAGTCTAAAAAGTGTTGAAATTTCTTGAATTCCAATGAAATGGTTCAATTATTTGCTATAGATAGATTAGGGTCAAAAAGAAAGTTGTAGCTCAATTATATGCACATATGGTGACCCCATAACCGCAGAAGCTAGTCTACTGCATGCCCATAATCTGTATGGTTTCAATTATTGGTCCAATCCCTTCATTATGGACCTAATTTAATCAATCACTTTCAAGACAAATTCAATTCAAAATTTAATTCCATTAATCTATATTCTCTTTTTTGACAGAGAAGTTAGATTCAGTCACCCACTTCCAATATATGAAGTTATATACAATTTTAACATTGTAAGAATTGTTATCAATTTCCATACTTAGGACCTTGGTAGAGTTGGTAGGACAGCTGAATCTTGTGGCCTTGGATCACGGGTTTTATTCTCGCTAAAGGAATGTCTATTTATTTTCTCTATTTTCTATTACACAAGAGCGAAATTTATCCAGTGCACACACACACCTAATAGTAGTGACTGCAAATTTCCCACGTCATTAAAAAAAAACCTAGGTATAGAATTTTATTTAATATATTACCTTTCAAAATACACATCAAGATATCTCACAAGACGTACGTTTGGGAAATTCTATCCCGGACTCTGCCCAATGCAGCCGGTCCGGGATAGCCACACATTTCAGGTGGGGGCCACACATTTGTATGGGTGGGTGTTAAAATACAACACCCACCCACCCTGAAATGTGTGGCTATCCCGGACCGGCTGCATTGGGCAGGGTCCGGGATAGAATTTCCCACATACGTTTTAACTCAAACGTAAAATTTTGGTTTATGACCAAATGTAAGTGCACTAACAAAATTAAGTGTTGATGTGATTGATGCAGTTGAAATTGTGACACAAGAGTAAATGTGGTGGGCCAATTTATCATTAAAATTAAAAAGTCCTATCCTATGTATGTGGGATAAGCGCCACGTTCCATCAACTGTAAGCACAAGTACACAATCTCTTCTATATTTTAGTACATGCTTCAAAATATCACAAAATTAAGTACTAATAAATGTGGAACAATAAGAACCACACTTCGCTGGATGGTGTATCTGTTTTATCAACTTTTTATGACAAAACCTAGAAAAGAATATGGACTGAGATATATGCATGGATTACATAAATATACGAAATAATTATGATAGATATGATATGTTTTGTATTGTAAGAAATTTGTTGAGTTGATATTTAGATAAATTTTTTATTAAATATTTTTAGTTAATTGGCATAATTGATCATATTTGTAATATTGCATTATTTTGCATTAAAATATGTGATAAATTTGATTTTTAGTATTATATACAACCATAAAATACTTTATTTTTGGTAAAAATTCATTTTATTTTTTCAGAAAAAATTCTATAAAATTATCTAGAATTTTGATAGACTTTAAAAAAAAAAAAATTATGACATGCTAACCAAATGGTAGTTTTTGAATAATCCTTAATTCCAAACAAATAATTTCAGAATAGAGATTGCAATTTATTGGAACCTAATTTTCTAGGAAACTATAAAAAGACATACAAAAAATCAAAATGCATTTTAGCTTAATCAAGTCTGTTAGGAATATGATGTCAATGAATAATCACACGAAAGAAAAGAACAATAAAAAAAACACACGAATTGTTTATTCAGTTCGTCAAAAGAATTTTGACTACGTCTGGAGGCGCTGTCAAGCCAGGAATTTTCACTATATGTTTTGAATAATATTACAATGATAGAATAGGGCTATTTATATAACATATGTAACCTAATATAAAAAAGATTACGTAAATGCATAACCTCGTATTCTTATTTTTATTACCTCATAGTTATGTAGTATTTTTATTATTTATTTCTTATCGAATAATTGTTCATAAGTACCTTTTATGTTGCTCCCCAAGTCAATTAGCATAGTATTACTAAAAATTACTTCTTTTATTATGATTCTTTTTCAAATTAAAACTCTTGTATTTTTTGCCTAAAAATAACTTGAAGGTTTATTCAAACCCTTTTGAGTATTTGAGACCAAGGAAGGATATATCAACAACTACATATTAACAAAGATACCATATTGTCCAATCCCAATTCTCAAATTGTAAGATTTAAACTTAATGCAAATTCGGTATGACTGGTGAAGTATTGTTATGTTAAAAGTGGAGATATATAAGAACCCTACACACATGCTTGGGGCATAATAGTATATGGGCTGGCCAAATATGTTCCTATTTTTGGAGACAAGAATGGTATTATCAAGTATGACTCAAAGTCCTTCAATTCCGTATGATAAATTGTATGTGTTATGATCCTTGATCAGGTGCATTGCATCTTATATTATATGATTATGACTAATTCTAGTTACACTTATAGGATAACTCACACTTTTCATATTATATATAAAATACCATTTGCCAAAATCCCATTCATTTTGGAGTTCTCTATTGGCATTCTTTTTCGCTAAAATGTTCCTTATTGTTAATCTTTGAATTTGATTAAACCTTTTAGCCTTTAGGTTCATTTTGATGGTTAAATATGTTAGACTTTCCAATTGAAGGGTTTTATTTTCCTTGTATATATTATCGATACTAGACATGTAAGATCACAGGTAGCTCATACGGTTCGTTTTTTGTGAGTATTTTTGAAAGCTTATACCATATATGTGTGGTATCAGATAGTTAAAAATCAAATCGATAGTCTTTAACTAGTATATTTACATTCGATATTATGTGATTTCGGAACTTTTTTAAAAATTCTTTTAACATAGTAGTCCCAAGAAGTTTTTCATCCTACACTCTTTATTTACAATCTTATCACATAAAAAAACCCTAGATTTCACATATACTAAAGCATTAGAAAAAAAGACTACATGTATAAAAGAAATATACATAAGTCACATGAGTATTAATATCTAGATAAATATAAACTTTAATAAAGATTTAAGCCAATATTTTTTATTGATATACTAAAAAAGAAGAAAGATATTCCCAACGCAATAAAAGTATTAGTCAAATAAGAATCTAACTCTTGTTCAAATCAGCTTTGTGTAATAAATTTGATTTTTGACGTATTTTTCATTATAAGTTTTAAAAATTTCTTTTGAAGATAACTAGTATATAATATGGATAATATAATCATGGTCTTAAATTTTGCCAAAATTTTAAATTTTTGAGAAATTCTGAAATAAAATATCACGTTTTATCCTATTTTGCAGAGTATCTAGCGCCGCATTCTATTGAATTTTCAAAAATTTCTCAATATCTTTGTCAAAACACAATTTTTTTTAATATTGATTAATTTGTTAAAATGATTGACGGAAATCCAAAAGGTTGACCAAGTTTTTGAGTAAGTTAAAAATTTAAACTTTTTTATATTTTTTTATATTTTACATTTAAATATAAGTTACAAAATGAATGCACAATTACTATGAGTATTATCATAGAAATTGGGCGCCTACAGTTCCATACCACAAAGTAGATTTACTTATAATTAAATATTATATATATAAAAAAGGAATCCAAAAGAAATATTATTTTATCAATTTTAAAATTGGACTCTTGAACTTTCTCAAATCATAAGATCTTTTTTCTTGAAAAAATACTAGCTAGCGTGTAACCCATTTTATACACGGTCAATATTAAATTTTAATATAATATTGTGATATGAACTAATTATAATAATTTTAAAACTAATAAAGGATAATTAGTAGTTAAATGATTATTAAATTTTTGAATATTAATTTTTATATTAAATCATCTAATCAATATAATTTTTCCCAATAAGAGTAGGTCCACGGAAAAATGAAAGATCAATTTTTACTCAACAAATAAAATTACTTTCAAAAATAATTTCTAATCTCTCAGTGTAAAATGATCAAGAAAACTAATTTATATCAATATAACTTGCAATAAGGAAAGTTTTTCAATTTAATCTAGAGTCACTGTATATAATTTCTATGCAAGCATGATGAAGAAGGGAAGGGCAAACTTATCACGTGGAACTAATTTACTTTAGTTCAAAAAATTTTAAAAACAGTGAAATCTTATCTATTATATATAATAGGGAACTAATTTACTTTAGTTCAGAAATTTTAAAAAACAGTGAAATCTTATCTATTATATATAATAGGTTAGATGCAAGATTTTCCTGTATAATTAAATAATTGCTTACTTAGTAAACATGCCTGCCACAAATTAAAACAAAGTGGAGTTAGAAGAAAAAATGAAAAGAAAAAATCAATGGAAGAAATAACAAAATATAAAAAGAATATTAATACCGAAATGTGCTTGGTAGGTTGGTGTTGGGACACATATAAGTGTAGAGCTCGAGAGAAAATGTCAACTTAACTTAACTTCGAAAATCGAAAAGAAACAATTACTCTATTAATTAACATATAGTTTGGATGTCATAAAATCATAATAATTTTACCTGAACTAAAACTTCTTTTAAGGAGTAAACTTCTTAAAAGAATTAAAAATATAAATTTTAATTTGATTAGCTTAAATTATATATGGAAGTTACTAAATTAGGATTACATATTTTAAATATTAGATAGATTACATGTAGTGATTTAGGCTAAATTGATAGTTTTCTTTCTTGCAAGTTAGTTTGATATAATTTGGTTTATTGGCTATTCCATAATAAGAATAAGTTGATGTATATAATGAATTCATGTAGATACACTATATCCCATTCAAAATAATATTTGAAATGGTTGTATAATATACACCGTCATGTATAATAAATAAGGCTCTCTCTCGTTTCAATGAAAAGAACTATAAGTTATGAAATATGTAGAGCATTCCATATTTCAACTGTTTTCAAATAAAAAGGGAAATTAGGTGAAAGTAAATTAGATCATACATTGACAAAGTTCCGAAATTCAAGAGTTGTCGTAATAGAAAATTTTGCGCATTCCACTACAACAAATTATTATCTTTCATTCACGAAAAATAGAAAAAAAAAAAGAATATATTTCTTGTTGGTGTTGTAAAGTTGTAATATTAAATGTGCCCTATTTGAATACTTAAAGATAAAAAAGTAAAAAATAATCAAAGAAAAAAGTAATCGACATAGAAATTATTGCCTCTCTCGGTAGAGAATCCTTACATCATCACAAAGATGAAAGAATTGGTATAAAGTATTAAAACCCTTAATAATTTTCAAGAGTGCTTAGGCTAAACAACAGTGTAAAATGAATTCAAATGTTAGACCTCAAGTCAGCAAAAAAATAAAAAAAAATTAAATAATTCATCTCTATAAAAGTGTATAAATAGAAAAATTTAGTGTTCATACATATCTTAAGACTTGAACTACTGACTAATCTAAGATCACATGAAGCACATGCTCATACTCATAAATGAACATATTCAAACAATATCAAAAAAAAAAAAAAAAAAAAAACAAATCTGTTAAAATAACAATTGTATTAAAATTTTAAAATAAAATAAAATGAGAAAGATCAAATAATAAGGTATAAATTTATTTAAGTAACTTAATCCAATCAATTCATTTATTCTCTATTTATTAGTAATAATCAAACTGAATATAAAACTAAATAAAAATTATTAAAATCATCACAAAAAATCTAACAATAGTGTATGCCAAAGAACCAAACATATATTTTTTTTTATGACAAGGGAACCCGCAGCCGCTATCGTTAGGTGCGCACTGAGTAAACACCGCTCTTGTGCAATAGCCTGTAAACCACACAAGAGAGGTAAACCAGCCTAGGTTGCCCATAGCTGACAGGCTCACAGTAGAGAAAGCAATTAGGCATTCCCTCATCAGGATTCGAAAACATGACCAAGGCCACAACATTCACATGCCCTTACCAACTCTACTGGGGGTTGCCCCCGAAGCAAACATATTTTTACCTCATAATAAAGAGGAGAAAGTATACAATGAATAGACTAAGAATGAAATTGACTACATATATAAATATACCTGAGAATATATATATACACATATATATTACAGGATTATGTATGAATCATAAAAATGATAGTTCCAAATATATATATATATATATATATATATATACGTTTTTAAGAAAAATGACATATTATGAGAGAATATGCCAGAATTTAGAAATGAAAAAAATACTAAGCAAAGTATCTGAACAATTACCTTTTCCTTTAAGTAAATAAAATTGATTATGCATCATTTAGACGAATCTGCACGAATTTTTATCTACCAACAAATTAATTAAAACTCGAGGGTAAACAATAAACTACAATATTGTAAAAGTATAAAAACTTACTGTCTAGAGCATCCCATCGTGTTGTTTTCGCAACCCTATGATATAAAAATAAATTTATATTAAGGTATGCAATAATGTAATGATCGAATGAAATAGAACAAATTTATTAGCCTACTTGGAACTTGCAAGGATTGAAATGGCATTTGCTACAAAGTCCATATTTTATAATGGCTCACGGTAATAAATACTAATTCAAATTTGCTACTTAATGAGGAGAATTAAAAGGTGAACGGCTGCCTACACCTTAATGTCAGTCAATACCATTTTTTTATAATTGAAAAGTTGCAATGGAGTTTTAATAGTCAATTAACTTTCAAATTTAGTATTGCTCCCAACTTGGAAACTCCGTCAAGTTCTCAAAATTACTCAAATTTAAAATTTAAACAAACCATTAGTTGGCATTTTTAGATTAAAAAATCAATATTTTTTGCTATCTTTGCATTTGTTCATTCCAAGTTTTACCACATTGAATTTTCCCATTTTTCGTTAGTAGATTCATGCAATTGATTTTTGCCATATTCATGCTCCTTTCCAAACTAAACGTTAATATTCCATTTCATAAAAATACTCTTTATCCATAATTATATTTGATTAAATCTAATTAAGGATGATTAAGACAAACCGAATAGTAGTCATAAATATAAATATAGCACAATTCAAATCAACCAATGAGAGAATTTAAAAGTATTAAAATAATTCAAAATTCTAGAAAATTAGTATTAGAATTGAGTCAAAATTAGCTTTGTGGTCAATGGACCGCTTTGCTATAATATATACTAGCGTGTACCCCGTGCTATGCACGGAGTATAATTTAAAATATCTCTTTTGAAAACCCATAATTATCATATTTATATCCATTAACTCAATACAAAAAATCATTCAATAGAACAATGAAGAAATAGATCAAATTTTAGTAATGTTAAAAAAATCATAATATTATGACACCTTATTGTTCATGAGAAATATAAAATAGTGTCACTTAATAGTAAAAAAATCCTTGTGCCAAATAAACAACAAATTATATTTAACCCAACAATACTTTTCAACAAATTTGTTTGGTGGAAGAAGTTGAGAACATTCTTTAAGAAAATAAATATATAAACAATTTGTTGTCAAAAAGAGTACCACAAAACAATAGAGCTCATTCCTTCTAATTTTTTTTTTCAATTTATTTTTCTTTAAAGACTATTATAATCCTACTATTATTATGAAGAATATTAAAGTGGTTTACTAAACTAAAATTAAAATGTAATTTGTTTTTGAACATATTCTTTTCTAAATAAATTGTCCAATTAAATATATATTTTTAAATTTTTTAATATAATAATTTAATTCTAAGCGATTTTTAGGTGATATATTTGAATTTTAATCGAACAATTTTTTTCTTTAACTTTAATGTAGTAGATGAAACAAACTTATAAAAAAGATTTGGTGAAATCCATAACTTCGTAGATAAAAAAATATTAAATATGACCAATCACATCAATATATTTAATGACTAATTATGTAAAGTCATGGATATCTATCTATCAAAGTAAATATATTAAGGGACTAAATTATATAATAATAATAAAATAATAAACAAATGTCACTTATAAATAGAATATGATTATACTCAATCGTAATATGTTTCATTTATCATACAAAAGTTAGGCTTGTAAATCAAATATTATGAGCTAAGAATACTAAAACTCATTGAGTTGGAATACAATAAGTTTAAGGCCAACTTACAAATTCTCTTATTCTAACTCTACTCAAGCTTATTGTAACTTACAAATTCTCTTATTCTCAGACTTTTACAAACTTCAAACTTATTTGGGCTGACTCATTAGTCTTTATCAAATAAAAAAGTCCTCAATATAATCATAATAGTTATTATTCATTTCCATTGAAGAAAACTGAATGTCATAATAAATTATAAACATAAGAAAATATGTAGAGATATATAAAAATATTTTTTTACATGAATATTGACTATTTCAATTCCACACAACTAATTAACCCAATATATTATAAAAAGAATATTAATGGGAAAAATTATTAAAAAAATTTACTAATTACACTTAATATCCACTGAAACCAAATAAAGATAAATAAATAAATAGATAAAACATAGTAGTCTGCTTCCACATTTGCCAGCTTTGTGTCCATGGAAGTCATTTGATTTATGTCTGCCATAGATTAACACTAATAGAAAATTAAAATAAAAAAGAAATAAAAAAAATGAATAAAAAATTGAGAGTAATAACATAAAAATAAGAAAGAAATCAAAACTTTATGATCTTGTAAATGTGATGTTAGACTATGAACATGCACAATTATGATATTACAATGAAATGCCAATTTAAAGAGAATTGAGAAAAGTAGCCATTTAATTTTTAAAAGAATTAATTGCTCATTTTATAAGCTTAAATTGTGGACATTAAAAACTATAACTATAGTCAATTACTCATTTAATTAACACCAAGTAATGGGCGTCAATATTTATAATAATAGTGAATTCCTCATTTAAAAAATCAATTACTCATTTCGTCATTCCAAAAGAGTCAATTACTCATTCAATTAGCATCAATTATGGAAGCTTATTGTTTGCCCTAATTGTCTGTAAAATCTTTTCTTTACTATTTTTAGAAGTCAAGATGTAAGGAACAAATAAATACGATTATCCCAAATATTGTTCAAATATTATTAACTATAACTTTTTATTGTGGAATTGCATTTCTTAATTAATACAATAAGTCTATTTACATCTAACAAATCTTAAAAAATTAAACTTTAGTCAACATATTATGATCTCATTTAATTGTAGGCTTACTAACAGAAACTTATCATAAAACTTGTTATAACCACTATCAATCATGAATGCAAAATAAATTATCCAAGTATTGTGTTATTTACCAAATAAGTGTTTTTATATTCCTAATTAATATGTTTAAATCCAAACTTTCAAATTACAAACTCAATCAAATCAATTAATAAAATTTTTCTCAACAATAAAAAAATTAAAATTACCGAAAAAAAAGATAGAGTGCAAAGTGGGTCCCACACCGCTTTGCTATAATATATATAATGATAATGATATTAGTTCTCAATTATTTTAATCAATAAAAAATAACATTAATAAGTAATGTAGTGAAATTTAGTACGTGAAGCCTATCTATACAGGTTCACATATAGACTTGAGGCGCTAAATTTTCATAATATTGGAATATTAAAATATAAATTCAACCAGAAGATAATTTCTATAATATTAAAACGATAAATCAATTAAGTTGTTTTTTATTTATAACTTGTAAAATATGAAAAATTATTTCCAATAACAAAAATTATAATTATATTATTAAATTAAATTTTGTTTCTAGTTCTCATAAAGAAACTAAATTTAAATTCAAAATTTAATCTAATAAGAAAAGGAAGAAGGGAATAGAAAATAGAAATCAGAGATTTGTCTTCAACCTTCAAAATTCAATATTGAACGCTTTTATTTGCTACATTCATAATCTAAAGTTTTCCCCAATTTTATTAAATACATATATACATTAAAAAAAAGATTATTAGTACACTTCTTTGCACATATATATTAAAAACAATTGTTAATATACAATAAATTTAACAACAAAAAATAATACTATAAACAGAAAAATAGTACACAATGGTATTAATTACAAAAAATAAAAATTAATGGAGTGAAATGATTACCTCAAGCATATATGTATAAGTATTCCATTGCTCCATTCATAACCACTCATCGCCAAATAAAATATGGACTAAAAATTTCAATCGACTAAGAAATTCTCATAATGTCATTAATGTTTAAGACTAAATTAAATGAAGAAAATCGAACAAAATTGAAAGCATAAAATTCAAAACTATTGAAAGATGAAAAATAAAGAAGTAATAAAATAAATTATTACACATCAAATCAAATTCACTTTTGTAGATGGAAAAATTAGTGAACATGGAGAAACGTAAAATTGATTTGTGAAGCAGAAAAAGTATGGCATAATTTATAAGTTTGTAGATTAAATGAAAATAATTTATAGATGTATCAGTTTCCTTATTAACTGCATAATTCCATCAATTGTGGAATGAATTAATACATAAATTTAGCTAATGTAAATTAAATATTCCTCCTAATTAAGAATTTCGATTTGGTAGCCAATTTTAAAAATAAAGTTTAAAATTTAAATTTAAGCCTAATGTGAACGTACTTAATTTAGACGATTCTTTATTTAGATATGCTAAGAATTATACATGGTAATAAATTTTGGTATTTCAATTTGCATTAATGATCACAAATCACAATCAAAACATTGTAACTCTTTCCATTTTGGTTGCAAGTGAATGTAATAGGAAAGTAATTTAATTTCATTATCTAATTTAAGAATAGTAATCAATCTAAAAATTTAACCAACCAATGAATTTTTCATTTTATTAAAAACATTCAAAATTCTAGAAAATTAGGATTAAGGGAAAACTGTGCTATAATATAGTAGATAATAGATAATAGATTACTTAATTAAAATAATACTATAGTTTATGATTATGAATTTGAATATGGAGTCTTCAAGTTTCAACCACAATCAATCTATAATGCTAAATAATCCATTTGATATTTAACCAATGATTTGTACAAAAATTGTAATACTTTATTTTAGGGGAGTTCATATGGATTTTATTATTACTTTACCCTCACATCATGTTTATATTTTTCACATCAAATTTTAGTCATATCACCTAATAAAGTTCATTATACATATATTAAATATAGAATATATAAATATAAAAGATTTATAATTGCCGTGATTAAAGTTATCCAAACTTGTACTGGAAATTTTCAAGTATTCCTATAAATTTCTTTCATTTCTTTAAAATTAAAATCAAAATTTTAAAATCCTTGAACTTAGACAGGGGTGTCAACTTGAGTTCAAATTCATTATATATTCAATTGGGTCCATTTGATTTGTAAATTGGGTCCTGTGGGGAAAAAACTTTTTTGGTCCGGGATTGTTGGTCCCAGACCAAGATAGCTACGCAAATGCATGTGGGGTAGGTGGTTTTTTCCACCCACCCCAAGTGGAAAACCACCTCACCCCACATGTATTTGTGTGGTGGGAACTGGACCGGTACCAAGGGTCCCGATCCAAGAAGAAACGACCCTCTGTGTGATTCTAATCTGGGTCTAAACCGGTCCAACTTGATTCTTTACAAGAAGTTACTTATAACTTAATTTTTTATGATAATTAACTTATTTATTAAAGAACTTATACATACTTCATAAATATTACACAATTTTTACACACGAAACACATTGTTTACGTGCGTTGCACATTTTTCCCCAAACTACACATTTTTTACTCACAATACATAATTTTTATATAAAAAATATTGTTTACATAATTCAAACGTTTTACACATAATTCACACTTTTTATAAAAACTTTATATTTTGACACATTCACACTTTTTACACACATTACATAACTTTTACGCAAAATACATACTTTTTACACTTAATTCATACTTTTTACACACACTTTTCCTTCATATTTCTAACATACACTACACACTTTTTTACACACATTGCACACTATTAGCCAAATATAAACACTTTTTATACATATTTCAAATTTTTTATACACACTACACATTTTTATACAAATTGCACAATTTTTACACAAAATTCACATTTTTTACGTACACTTCAAACCTTTTTCAAATACTTCATAGTTTTAACACATACTACATACAAAAATACAGTTTTTACATGAATTGCACTTTTCTTTGCCTAAAGTATACGCCTTTTAAACACATTTTAAATTTTTACATACAACACACTTTTTTTTTACACAAAATACATACTTTTACACACGAAATATATATTTTACGCACATTATACACTTTTTACACACACTTCATATTTTTGCACACACCACACATTTTTCCCCTAATAAATATTTTTAACACACACTACACATATTGCACATTTTTTTTCACATAATGCACGCTTTTAGATAAGGATATACACTTTTTAAAAATAAAACCTATGTGTACCACGACACTCTTTTCACAATTAGACCATATTTTTTACACATAACACATTTTTTATTCACGCTTTCGACTTTTTGTTTTGCACACAAATATGCTTTTTACACATACTGTTAGTGTTGGGTGCCCGGCAAGTCAATTGGTTGCCAAAATTTAGCAACACTATGAAAACAGTCTTGTTATTATTATTATAATTAAATGGTATTCTTTGTTATATATTTATATGTAATGAAGTCCCATGGGTAACATAGAGCTATGGGTACGGTCACACATTGAATGGTGATCATGGGATGTACTCGAATGGCTGTAATCCTAAAAGAGTTTCAAGTCATAGAGTCATTGAGAAAAGGATATAAATGACTCGTCAAGACTTGCTTGTATGTTGCATTTCCATTTAGGAATGTACCTTGTTCCATGGGTATTGGTCGGGGACCTATGCAACATATGAGGGTTCACATCGGGAATGGTGAATTGAGCAACCTCAGTGGAAATTCATATTGGTGTCTACATCGAATATGAAATTCCACGGTCACGTAGGCTTGTGGTGATCCACATGACTTGAGGAATCGCGGCTGTTCAAATATATGGCGCATTGCACTTTGATCTAGTTCATGATTACATGGATAATCATTAAATGACCTATTTTAGGTGTAGTCTGGTTATGTGATTTGGCAGGCGATTTCAAGATGGGATCCGTCTCTAATTGTAAGATTGGCGAATCTCCTATGCTATCTTAGAAATGAATGACTAAGGAATCTCTGGCCAGAGTTAGTCAATACAAAGATGTGTGATCCTTGCTTAATTGACACAAGTCATCATTTGCTAAAGATATAGTCATATGATTAAATTAGTAGGATTTCGACTGATAACCAAGTCTTAAATTTAATTGGGAGATTTGACAGAAGGATGAGACACATGCTACGATCGTGATCAGGAAAGGTCTACTTAAAATCATTCGAGTCTAAGGGTTGAGTCGACGTTGCTAGACATCGAACTCAATCTGTGAGAGTTATGAATTAATTGGTGGTTAATTCATAACCAAGATTAATTGTTTAGCATAATGATTAATCGAGGTAATAATTGATTAATTATTACCGAGCCATTTCGAAAATGGTCTCACTGCTAGCATTCGAATGAACCTAAGGGGTCATATACAGACTTGAATAAGTTTTCCGGTTATGTGTACGTTAGTAGCCAATTTTGAATTGGGCTATGTATATGAATTACTATTGGATATTGATTCATGATGGAATAAATTAATTAATTAAGTCTTGTGCTTGAATTAATTAATTGGATTTTTTTAAGTAATCTTTGGATTAGTTAATTAATGGGTTGAGCCCAAGTAATTTATTAATTGAAAGCACAATTAACAAATCAAA
This sequence comes from Verbascum thapsus, assembly GCA_963669365.1. Classification (NCBI taxonomy): domain Eukaryota; kingdom Viridiplantae; phylum Streptophyta; class Magnoliopsida; order Lamiales; family Scrophulariaceae; genus Verbascum; species Verbascum thapsus. The sequence continues at coordinate 12,267,834 of OY770116.1, forward strand.
AGAGGAAAGTCTCTTTAAGGTTGAAAGAGATAAGGAAAAGATCATAAATATTTGATATGGAGAATTTAGATTATGGAAGATTATATAAATCAATGATTTGAATTGAGAGAATAAAATCTACAAGGTATGATTGGATTAGAGATTCACATCTTTATCCATTACCATGTAGGGCACGCTTTTCTTCCCTATTTTGAGGGATAAAAATCGTGCCCCCTTGTATTATAAATAGGGGTCTTTTGTTCTTCATTCAAACCATCCAAGAATCCTAAGAATCATAAGTTCTGAGCTATAACTCGAGTTGTCGAATAATAGATATTCTCCATTAATCTTTTATAGTCTTTCCAAAAGAGCCTTCCTCTAAAGTATGCCATCATATACACATAATCATCCATAGTCTTAGTAACGAGTTGCTAGTGAAGCTGTTACGTACGAGAGAACATTCAAGGTGTGGATATTACACTTAGAGGCACTACATCTCAAGTGCTATAGACCTTGGTTGATCTCACGGGCTGAGAAGAGCTGCAGCATACGAATCGGCGTAGATATCGAGAATAAGATAAGGTTATTGGAATTCCAATCGATACTAAAGGAAAGCAAAAAGGTATATTTTGTTATTATCGTTTTCGCGCTCTATTTCGATTTGTGCATAAATGCTAGGCATTAATGTAGTGAAACGTTTCTAATAAATTTTTGAACTCTATTTCTGCTGCGAGGTATCACCTGAGGGTCTAAGCGATCCCAACAGTGGTATCAGAGCCATGGTTTATGCACAATTGAAACCGGTATGTGTTTAAATTTTGAGTTTATACACATATAAACGTTTAATTAATTTGTTTGTTTGTTGTTTGGGGATTTTGAGAAAACCAAAAACCTAGAACTCGAGGTTGCCTCGAAAGCAACGTTGTAGACAAAACGTACCACACACGAGCAACCCTCGAAGTTGCTTTGTGTGTAAAGCATAGAAATGCTTTGCGCGGGTGCGCGCAGCAGAGTGTTGTGCGCTGCACGGCAGTACAGCAGTGTGCTGCGAGCTGCACGGTAGTACAGCAGCGTGCTGCACAAGCTGCACGGGCACACTGTGGACACGTAGCAGCGTGATGAGCGAGTGCACGCAGTGCAGTGCTCGATGTTGCATGCGCAAGTGCACCAAGCGCACTACTGGGCAGCGCAGGCTGCTTCGGGCAGCATAACATGGTAGTTGTGCAGCGAGACGGTGCAGTAGCGACAGCGCGTGCGAGCGAAGCATGCGACTAGTGCACGTGTGTTTTTCGATCGTCATCTATATTTGGATTTATTTCTTATTAAACGATGATGTTATGCACAAGCATAAAATGAATTATGTTATTTTTCTTATGAATTCATGATTCAATAATGGTTATGAAACCATTATTTTTGGTCAAAGAATATTTGATCAAAAAAGATTCCCAAAGAAAATGAGAACAAAATTAAACGAAGTTTTGAATGTTGGATTTCAAAGAATTTAAAATCCCATTAAGTTACAAGTCGAATTAATTTAAAGGCTCGGTAAATTTATGATGCTTTATATCTCATATATTGGCATGCTTATGTGATATTTGTATGATTTACCATTTTATTGGGCATTCTGGATATATGTGTTTATCTTCGTTTTGTATATATGTGATATGTTGTTGCATGATCACCTTAAACAAGATAAATGCTAAAATTGATGAGACCTTGCATGTTGAATACCCTCCTTAAAAATATTAAAGTCTAGAATGTGAATAGCAAAGACCGAAAGTTTTGTTGTACTCTGCCTTCCACCACTAGTAGAAACATGTGATAGGCCGCGAAGCCCATATTCGTCGACTGCGAGTCGTAGGGGCGGGTATGGGCTTAGATGGTTGTGGGTCTACTAAGCCTTTTAAATGCACGTATGAATTGGGTAGTCCAAGTGTTGGCTACGAGTCGTGGAAAATTTGGATTGGTCAATTAGCTACGAGTATTTGGTGGGTTAGACTTAACACTGATTAGTATATGGGCTCGTGTTCTCGAGGTATATATGAAAGGTGAGGCGAAACCATCTTGAGAACCACAAAAGAGTTGTGGAAGGGTGGGCGAGCCTACTAATCATAAACATCATATGAGCTCGTATTCTCGGGGTGTATGATAGTTATGGTTAGATCTCAAGCCCACTAGGAAGGTAATCTCTTCTCGTCTTTCCATCATGAGGGTGATGGGATTCGATTAAAATAGTGGGAGCACACATATGATTTAAGACCCTATTATATGTGGAATAACAAGTAAAACTGAATGCTATTAATCTATCCGCCTATTCTTTTATAGTTAAGAAACCACTCGCATGTATTCTATATAACAAACTAAGCTTACTAGTCCTAATTCTGCTGTCTAGTATCGTACCCTAGGAACTAAGCCAGTGATGCTGGTTGGTTCTTCTGCTTCTAAGCCTAAGTCGAAAGTCAGTGGTTAGAGAAATAAGAAGGATAACAAGCAACTGAAAGGCAAAGTTTTTAGAGAACGAAAACTAGTGGCGAATGCTACTACTATGGTTTTAAAGGACACTAAAAAGAGGAATTGTGCAAAGCCTATGAAGGCTAGTGCTAGTATGTTACTTATTGAAGTTAATCTTTTGATTAACACTACTTCTTGGGTTTTAGACACCAGTTGTGGTGCTCATCTTTTAAATTGTTTACAAGTGATGACAAGAAATATATCTCTAAGTATAGAAGAGATGATCCTAAGGCTGGGGAATGGAGGAAGCATAGCTGCCATATCCATTGGGACGTCTACTTAGAGATAGATAGTAGAAAATTAGTATTAAATAATTGTTATTTTATTTTGATTAACAAAGAACATTATCTATGTCCTTGATTTAGATAGAGAGGGATATTATTTATCAATAAAGGATATTATTTATCAATAAAAGACAAAGGTTGTCTATGTTCTTTGGTCAATTCTGAAAACAAGTTAAACATATGATTTATATACTATATCCCTAAGTATTTCTACTTTGTGCATTCAACAAAGTAACAACGTGAGCAAACGTAAGTCTAGTAGTCTACCTGACACATACATGTGACATGCAAGATTAGGACATGCTTCTAAAGATAGAATTTAAAAGTTGGCTAGTCTCTTGGTTCTTAAGAACTTGGAAGACATACCAACATTCTATCTGAAATGGAAGATGACCAAATCACCATTTGGAAGGCAAATGGAGCATGCCACCGGCGCTTTGGACTCGATCCATTTAGATGTATGTGGTCTAATGGGGGAACTATTCCTACTTCATAACTTACCAATGGTTCTTGGTATGGTTATATGTATCTTATGAGATGAGATACAAGTCTGAAGCTTTTGAGAAGAGTTTAGACATGAAGTAGAGAAACAGACTGGTAGAAATATTAAAACTCTTTAATGAGATCGAGGAGTAGAATATTTATCCAGTGAGTTCAAAGACTATATAAAATAATTTGGAATTCTGTCACAATGGACTCCGCTTGGAACGCCACATCCAATGGTGTGTCTAAGCGTAGAAATCGAACATTAATGGATTTGGTCCAGTCCATGATGAGTTCTATAGACTTACCTCCATCCTTCTTGGGCTATGCCTTAGAAGTTGCTGCACATACGTGTTTAAAGTTCCATCTTAAAGTGTGCCTAGAACTCTATTTGACACGATGTTTAGAAAAGCGTCTGCCTATATATACCTGAAGGTATGGAGATACTCTGCTTATGTCAAGCAGTTAGTGGGAGACAAGTTGGGTTCGAGACCCACTTTATATAAATTTGTGGGGTATTCAAAAGAGTTCTATGGATGTGTAAACAATGTATAAAAAGTATGTCATGTATGTAAAAAGTGTGTATTTTGTATGAAATATATACTAGTGTGAGGAAAATATATGGTTTGGATGTAAAAAGCATGTATTTTATGTTTTATGTTTAAGTGTGTATTGTGTATTTAAATATTTTAATTTTTGTGTGTAAAATTTGTGTTTTATGTATGTAAAAAAGTGTTTATATTGTGTAAGGTGTATAGTGTATGCAAAAAATATGTATTTTGTGTGAAAAGTGTGATGTGTATGTATGAAATTATATTTATGTGTTAAAAGTGTGTATGTTGTGTAAAAGGTGTGAACTTTGTGTAAAAAAGTGTGTTTTGTGTGTAAAAAATGTGCATATTTTGTAAAAGTTGTGTGGTTTGCGTAAAAAATATGTTATGTAAAAACATGTACATTTTATATAAAAAGTGTACAGTAAAAAGTGGGGAAAATTGCATTTTTGGTACATTAATGTGGCTTGCACGTTTATTTAATAGACTAATATGGGGGGTGGCAATTTGGGTACACTAATGTGGGGTAGGTCTGGCAATTTGGGTACAAATTACGCCGGAATATTCGATTTCAGCCGGAAAATGACATGTGCCGGTCACGTGCGTTCAAATTTGGGGATTTTGACCAATTTTGACCAAAATGCTGACGTGGCCTATTATTGGAGGGAAATTGATTTTGACTTGATTGAGGATTCTTTACAATTTTGACCAAAATTAAGTAAACTAATTGATTATTGGGGGGATTGACCAATTTTGACTATTATAAATATAATAGTATTTGATTTTACCAAATTGCCCCAAGCTCCATTTTAATTAATTTCATCTTCTTCAACCTTATCTCCATAACCATTGCCGACACCATAGTTGTAATTTCTTCAGAAAATTACATTTGCTTAATAACAGTGCTTTATAACAGTGAAGAAATCAAATGAAAATTACCTACAGATGATTGTTTTTCTTGTCTGAATTCAAGTAAAAGAAATTAGTATTTTTCCTAAACCCTAAATTTATTCAAAAACATTTGTTTACTATTCGTGGAGGTGGTGTTGGTGGTGTGACGGCGACGGTGGTGGTGGCGGTGGCAGCGGGGTAACAGGGTGGTGATAGCAGTGGCGGGCAGGTTGATTACTATTCGTGGAGGTGGTGTGAGGACGACGGTGGTGATGGTGACGGCGATGGTGGCGGTGGCAGTGGCAGCATGGTAACAGGGTGGTGATAGCATCGACAGGCAGCATGGTGAGGGTGGGAGAATTAAAGAAAATAAAAATATATATTTTTATTAACAAATAGTTAAATTGGAAAAAAAAAAAGAAAAAAAATTCAAAGAACAAAAAAGTCAAAATTCCCAAAATTTGGTCAAAATTCCCAAAATTTGGTGAAAATAATTTTCCGACGAAAATCGAATATTCCGGCAAAAATTGAATTTTTCGGTGAAAATTGTATTCAAATTGCCATACATATCCCACATTAGTGTACCCAAATTGCCACCCCTGTATTAGTGTACCAAATAAACGTGCAGGCCACAATAGAGTACAAAAAATGCAATTTTCCCGTGAAAAGTGTATATCGTGTAAAAAAGTATGTACAGTGTGTGTAAAAAAAATGTAAGGCGTTAAAAATACGAAGTGTATTTTGTGTAAAAAGTGCACAGTATATGCAAAAAAAATATATAGATTTTATGTAAAAAATGTTTAGTGTGTGTAAACATGGATAGCGTGTGTAAAAATGTGTAATTTGTGTAAGTATATATATAGTGTAAAAAATGTGTAGTGTATTAAAATGTATATATGATTTGTAAAAAGTGTGTAGTGTGTGTAAAAAAATATACCATGTGTAAAAGTGAAAAAATATGTGTAAAAAGTGTGTAAAAAGTATGTAGTGTGTGTGTAAAATATGTAATTTTATGTAAAAAAATTGATTTGTGTGGGTTGTGTGTTGTGAGTTGGGGTGTAAATGAGTAGAGCTCGAGCTTAGTCTTGAAAATTTTACAGGCTCGAGCTCGTTTAAAAATTTTTAAGCTCGAGCTCAAACTCATCGAGCCCATTTTTTTGAGCTCGAGCTTGAGGCAAATGAGTAAAGCTCGATTTCGGCTCGTTTGTTTATACAAGTTCGAGCTCGCTCTTTTGCTCGTTCGAATCAAACTCAAACCTTTGATTATATCATATATTTTATGATTTTGATTATATGATAACTAAAAAAGGTGAATAAATTCTTGCTTACGTAACATTGTACTTCATAAAATATATAAATTATTAATGAATAACTTGCTAAAATCAAACTTTTTTCGCTAATGTAATGCATTTACAAGAATCATATATTATCTAGTAACTGGTAACGGAATATTCATGTACTTAAAAATTAGTGTATATATATAATATATGATGTCTAAATCTAAATTATCTATTGGTTTTATTGAAATAGGTATAACAAGAATAAAGAACTATGTCTCAAGAATTTTATATCACAATTACCAATGAATTATGAAATATTTATCCAATATTATTTTCATTAAAAATTTAATGTATCAACTATTTTTAAAATTAAATTATATAAATACAAATGTACTATATATGTATATGTATGTACAAACATACACATATATACATATATATAATAGTAAAGTTTGCGAGCCGGCTCGTTAGCTTATGAACACCTAAACAGAAGCTCGAGCTCGGTTCATCAATAAGCTCGAGCTCACGACAGTTCGAGTTTGAGCCAAGTTTTAATCGAGCCGGCTCACGAAGATTGTGAGCCAGTTTGACTCACCTTACACCACTAGTTGTGAGTGTAAATATTACTCTAAACTTATTTAAAATATCTTATATTCTAAATTGGGTCTAATTTAGTTCATGGGTCCTTATTGGGTTCACTTTGAGTTCAATAATAATGCATGTATTTTAACATGAGATCCAATTGGACCCAACTCAAATAAACCAACCCACACCCGACCAATCAACCCAATTATCACCCCTAAACTTAGATATCTATAAATTTACTAAAATCAAAATCTACACAAATATAATTGATTATCATATATAATATAGAATTAAGTAATATTGAATAAGATAAGCTCCAATTATTTGTTACTAGCAAAGGAAGTCTCTCAGAACATTCATTACTTATTAATATTTAATACTGTTTGACCAATAAAAATAAATCAAAACTTACATCATTTTGGAGAGAAAATTTAACATGTTTCTTACATACTTAGCCAACCCTAGACTAAAGTAACTTTATATTATATGCAATATCTTCATGGGGGCACACCCAACATTTCTCACTTATCTTACAAAAAATCTATTTTTTAAATAAATTTACATTATTAAAATTTGTAGTGCTTATGTAGATAAAATCTCCTCCCTCCATCAAAAAACGGCTATAAATAAGCAAACATCTCTTGAGAGTTGAGACCATGTTTCATATCTCCCTTTCTTCAATCATCGTCAATGGTGATTCTCTCTAAACCAGCTCTTGACCAGTACACATTCTTCCATGGCGTCCCTTTGATTGACCTCTCAAAACCCGACATGAAAACCCAGCTCGTTAAGGCCTGCGAGGATTTTGGATTCTTCAAAGTCATCAACCATGGCGTCCCAACGGAAATCATCTCGGAATTAGAATCACAGGCGTTTCAATTCTTCTCTTTGCCGCCGGCCGATAAAGAAAAAGCAGGGCCGCCGGACCCGTTTGGCTATGGCAGCAAGAACATTGGTCCCAACGGCGATGTGGGTTGGGTCGAATACTTGCTTTTAACCACTAATACTGAATCGGGTTATCAGAAATTTGCAGCCATTTTCGGTGAAGCTGCAGAAAAATTCCGGTGAGTTTTGTAAAAGAAAACAGGGAACAGGGTAACCAATTGAGCTAATTGATTTATCTGTAAAAAACAGAGCATAGTTACATACAACTTCAAGAACAATTGAACAGTGATTTTCTAACTAATTTTGTATTGAATTTATTCGTTTTAGTTGCGTTGTGAATGAATATTTAGTGGCTGTGAAGAAAATGGCTTGCGAGATTCTGGAAATGTTGGCTGATGGATTGAAGATTCAACCCAGAAATGGTTTCAGTAAGCTTCTAATGGACGAACAGAGTGACTCTGTTTTCAGGGTAAATCACTACCCTCCATGCCCAGAATCCGACGGCGAGAATTTAATCGGGTTCGGAGAGCATACCGACCCGCAAATCATATCCATTTTGAGATCCAACAACACTTCGGGGCTCCAAATCTCGTTGAAAGATGGCCGTTGGATTTCAATCCCGCCTGATCAAAATTCTTTCTTCATTAATGTTGGTGACTCATTACAGGTACAATACAACCCCTTTTGCGCCAAATTCAATTATGTTCTTATTTCTCAAACTATTTATATGGATAGAACCTTCTATTCTAATATGATTTTTTTCTGTATTTCTATTGTTTAATATATTAAATATTTTCAAAGTATACACTTAAATATGAATTTGTGAACCCGAGGATATAAACCGACCACTTATATTAATAAATATATGTAATTTTTTGGTAGATCTCATTATTCCAATTTCCAACTCTCCAAAAATATGCATCAGGAATAAGTCAACACTTGCTGTTATTAATACATAATAAAAAATAATTTATTTTGATGTACTCCATATATATGTTATGATATTTTACAGTTATTATTTAAGAAAAAGAGTCATAATCTATGACAGACAAGACTGAAAAACTTGTGGTCTAAAATATTGAAACAATTTATTTCAGTTATACTGGTACATCAATATTTGGTCAAATACGGAATATTTAATAAATTGGTATGTATCTAGTAGATTAGACGCGTACATAAAGACGTGTGGGTACAAGTATATCTTGCTAGAATTTTCAGTAACTTTATGCATGATGTGACGTTTCCAAGGTTTGACTATTAATTATTTTTCTTCTATTTTATCTTGTATTTCAATATTTTTATATATGTATTTTTATTTTTCAAGAAATACATGACATAATAAACTTAAATACAAGATAAAATAATTTTTTTCAAGTATATAATCTAATTTGGCATGGCCCATGATATCTCCCCTTATTTAATGCACGCCTTTCACATTCAACTACATTCCACCTTTTTCTTATTTAATGATTGTGATTAAATGAATCTTGGTACATTCTTATTGACAACAACATTTTTCAAGTCACTATCAATACGTGGGTACATCTTATTTCTTAATCATTGAAAAAACCCAATCAATTATATTAAATGTTTTAAGTCATATAACATAGTACTTAACTCTTTGTTTGATTTAAAATTTTTGATTAATAATTTTTTTTTTTTTTTTGTATTATAGGTAATGACGAATGGGAGATTTAAGAGTGTAAGGCATAGAGTTGTGGCTAATAAGTCAAAGTCAAGGCTATCAATGATTTACTTTGGAGGGCCACCATTAAGTCAAAAGATAGCTCCATTAATGAAAGGAGAAGACAGTTTGTACAAGGAATTCACTTGGTTTGAGTACAAAAAATCTGCTTATAAATCAAGACTTGCTGATAATAGATTGGGCTTATTTGAGAAAATTGCAGCCTAATAAATCTTCTTCAATTCAAATTGATTTATAGGTTTTTTCAGTTTAGTTGATAGATGGCAAAGTTTGTATTTTCTTTTGCTTGTTAATCTTGAGTTTCTCATACATATTGTAAGCTTTATCTTGTGAATAAATACATAAATTAAATCACAATCATATGATGGACGGATTTTAATAAATTCAAAATGTTGTTTCATTAAAAATTTAAAAATATACTATTTTGTAGTAAAAATGGATCAAGAAAATCCATTTATTAAACAATCATTTTTCTATTTCTCAATTTCTCTATATCTCAAAGATTTTATTTCATCAAAATTATATATGGGCACATTTTTAAAAAAATCCCAAAAGTTTCTTGAGAAATGTCATTATTTGCATTTTTCTCGTATTCTTTTTGAAAAGTCAGACTTTTCAATATTCATAATAATTAGAAACAACCAAAACATTTTCATGCGAATCAATTTTAACTATTTTTATTTTTTAATCAATGAGTTTTAACTCCTAAATTTCTAGATATTCAAAATATCAATTGGAAGCATTTGAAGTACAAGGCAGCAAAGCATATATATTAGAGGGAAAGTTACTTAGCTAAATCTCTCCTAGTCATGGTTCAAAGTCGCGGTATCGGCGATAATATCGGCGGGTGTTGTTCTATATCGGTCGCGGCATATCGGGATATTATATGGCGATACGATACAAAAGCATAATAAAATACGCTAAATTTTTTTAAAAAATTAGAATAATTAACAAAAAAAATATAAACAACACAAATTGCTACCTATTAATGCATATTAAAAACTTATTATGTACATCAACTGTCAATAAAGCTATATTTCTAATAATATCGCTGATAAGCAGATGCTATAGCATAGAATGACTCGCAAATCCTACATACATTTACTAACATAACATATATTTGTTTCATCTTAATCATGCAATTACTTGAGATCATGAATGAGAGGTGATAGTTGTACACGTGACAACCATTAACATTTTATGATTACTCCCAACAAATATTCATATTCCCAATTCAATCAACTTAATTTAATAAAATTTAAATAAAATCTGTGACCAACTTGTGATCATGTGTAAATATAGTTGTCTAGTGTTTCATTCCTTTGTAATTCAAGTTTGATAATAATGAGCTACAAAATGTTTCTTCTCAATAGCTCTACAATAAAAAAAAAAAAAAAACCTCATCAATATCAACTTCTTCAAACAAATTTTTTTTTATAAAAAATATCATATCACACCTAACAAATATGTTTGTTTCAAAGAACCTTATCTAAACATCCTTCTGGTATCATTTCTCTACTCCCTAATAAAAAAAATTCTTGCTTTACCTATGAAAAATGAGAAATTGAAAATAACATGGAATCTAATCGGGGCCATATTTTTCCTCTATTTTCTTAAAAAGCCGAAGAGCGCTATATATAATTGGCAATTTTTTTTATAAATATAACGATATAGAAGATCTGTGAAAATTATGATAAATTTTTAAGAAGAAAATCTAAAAAATCGAACCCACAATTTACTATTTAGTAAAACAAGAACCCACAAAAATTACAGAAATGATCTTCTATCCCATATTGGTGTCATATGCATTGACAACCTATCCATTTATTTTAAATTTTTATTTATAGTTTATTTTTAATAAACACTTGTCAAACTTATAATAATGATACACCGATAAAAATTGGCATCTAAAAATTCATTAGTAAAAAACTCATAATAACTAATAACTTCTATTATTTTTTCGGGCCCAAAATCTTGAATCCAAACTCTATCAGGCTAGAAAATTTGGGCCAAAATGACCACCCAAAAAACGAAACCAAACATGGTGGACAAGTTTGAGAAATTAAAAACAAAACCCTAACCCCATTTTCAATTGGCCGTCGTGCACTCATCATCCTAACCTGTAAGTGTGTGATTTTTGTTGAGTGATTGTCCCATCTGTTGATGCTTTTGTTGATCAATTTTGATTTTAGGGTTTCCAAAACTCAATTCCATTCACCAATCAATTCAAATGGAGAATGACAACAGCAGCAGTAGCAGCAATGACGTCCCTCCTGCTCAACCATTGGAATCACTCTCCATTTCTCCTCCCCCTCAACCCCAGTCAGTAATCTATTTCTTTTCCCCAATTTTAGTATTTCATTACTATATATAATAATAATTGTTGAATGAATTGATGTATGTAATTTGTTTGTAGGATGAGCGTGAAAGAGAGGTTCGATATAATAAGGAGCATTGGCGAAGAGTGCATACAAGAAGATGAGTTGGAGAGGTTATTGACTAATAAGCCTCATCCCATCTGCTATGATGGGTTCGAACCCTCTGGCAGAATGCACATTGCTCAGGTGCCTCATTATCTTGTACACTTTGTCGAAAAAATTATTTCTTTTTTAACTTTTTGAAGGATCAGTTAGTTTTTGCAGGTAATTTGTTGCCCCTCCTTACTGTTTTGGCTTATGGCATGATTCTCAATTTGGTTTCTTCGTATCTTTCTTATGATCCTATTAAAATTCCTCTTTTATTTTCCTACCTGTTTAAGGATCAGTTAGTTTTAAAGGGCATTTTGTGCTTCTTACTCTTTGGGCTAATGACTTGATACTCAACGGGTTTATGCTAGTCTAGATAAGTACTCTTTTTTGGATATATTCTTCACTGAATTGCTTTACTAGTTGATGTTTTCATGCCTCATATGTTACTATGCTTGGGATGATATTCTTCGTAAACTGATCTTTAGAAAGGGAATTGACAAAAGGCACTCCAACTTTCATCTATTTGCCAAAAGGACAAAGTTAGGCCTTCATTATTGTTTCTTTTAAAGATACTTTACTGCTCATATTAAATCTATTTAGTGTGAACATGTTAAAATCAAGTCAGCCTATAATATCTGAAAACATGAATAAGGATAATATGAAAAATGTGATTGACGTTTTCATAGTGACCTCCAAACTAAAAACAAAATACATGTAATCCTACAATATTTTGTAAATTGATTGAAATAAAAGAATTCTATTTTTTCATATTTAATTTATTACCTAACAATAAAAATTTCTTTTATTCATTATCATTTATTTTGTTAAGACTTTATGAAACACGTACAAACACAAAGAACTATTGCTTAACTAGAAGTTTGAAGAGATATATGTTTTGGATGAAATTTATGAAGGTTCCGCACTTCTTGTTGTACAAACCATGTGTACTTCTGATAGTACAAGGTGCAACTGTGTCTTGCACTAATTTTATAATTATTACATTGAGGATAATTTTGTCCCGCTGACAAAATAAGTTGGAGGTTGGAGTGTCAACAAATAGAAGTTGGATTGCCTTTATCAACTTTATTGAGAAAATTTGTATGCTTTCATTTCATTCTTAAACTCTGGATAAGCTTTAAATCTCCAAAGCTTTCTCCGTTAAATGCATCCAGTTTCATATCATTCTTTACTGCTTTGGATAGGGGCTTGGTATTGTGCAATTGCTATATTATGGTGCAAGGATTATAAAAATGTAACTTAAAGTGTAACTTCATCAAATATGACTTGTGATTTATATTTTCTGTTACTCCTGGCTGATTTGGTTGTCTAAAACCGTATTTTTGTCATAGATTCAGCCTGTATGATTATATAGACGCTGAAGATGTCTTTTTCTTGCATATGCTCTGATCTTTCTATTGCCATTATGAGTAGCTATAAATTTGTGGACTTAACCTTTAGCACGAGTCTGAGAACGATGTCTTACCTATCTATGAGGTGTGTTCTACTGGTTTTTCTGAGAAAGCATTGTATGCTTCCAAGCTACATTCATATTTAATACCTTTTCTCGTGAGGATAGTAATATCTGTAAACATTGAAACTTGACCTTTTAGAGCAAATCTGAGATGGTCTTTGATATCCTATTGTGAATCTCTGAGTAGGGAGTTATGAAGACAATTAATGTCAACAAGCTCACTTCCGCTGGCTGCAAAGTGAAAATTTGGATTGCGGATTGGTTTGCGCAGCTGAACAACAAAATGGGTGGTGACCTGAAGAAAATTCAAGTGATAGGACAATACTTGATTGAAATATGGAAAGCTGTAGGAATGGATATTGAAGGAGGTCAGGTAGAATTTGTGTGGTCTTCTGAAGAGATTAACTCCCGGGCCCATGAGTACTGGCCTCTTGTAATGGACATAGCCAGAAGGAATAAGCTTCCTAGGATAATGAGGTTAAATTTCTTTTTTCATTTTATAATTTTAATGAGCCATTACGAATGGGCATCTTTTCCTAATTCTTTGTGGGTTGGTTTAGGTGTTGTCAAATCATGGGTCGCTCTGACCAAGATGAACTGTCAGCTGCACAAATTTTTTACCCGTGCATGCAATGTGCTGATGTTTTTTTCCTGAAGGTGACTTTTTATATAAGCTATGTTCAATAAGGATATGCATGTGTTGCTTTCATAAACTTATAAGATACTATTTATCTTTCAAATACATATGTGGAAGTTTTAACATGTTTTCACCCCGTTTCGTTGTTGTATTTATTATGATAGCTATTGATTGGATAAAGCTAATTTATTTGCTTAAAATTTCAGTTGAGATGTTTGTTCTGAAAAAAGAATTGTTTTTCCCCCTCATAAAGGTCTGAAATTATTTAATATATTTTGAGCACCGTACGGTTGGGACCTAAAATTTTCTTGATAATTTCTAAATTTTAGTCTCGGTATGGACTTAGTAATCAAGAAAAAGCTAGTCTTTACCAGTTGAGCAGCTCGATTTAAGTAGGATTTAATTGTTGCTTTCATTAACGTTTATAACTTGTATTTGTCCTAATCTATAAGAAATGGTTTTAATGGCTATTAAACTTGACATTTTTTGGTTTCCTCATCGTGTCATTATATGAACTTCTTATCGAAGCTCTATGGTGTATGTTGTTAGGATATCTCTGTTGTAAAAGTTATGTAACAGTGTTAATATGCTCATATTTTTTCTGTTTATACAGACCTTTGAAACAATAGGAAACGTAAGGATTCAATTTACGAAACTACTTTTTATTTGGTCCTTGCTAATAATGTGGCTTATTATTTCATACAAGTGGTTTTCTGAAAATATTGATAGTCAATGTTATGCATCGAGACTTTTTCATTCAGTTTACGCAATGTACATTGGGGCTTTTTCCACAGCTAGTCAATTGAGAGTTCACATTGTCCCTTTTTCCACACAGGCTGACATCTGCCAGTTGGGCATGGACCAACGCAAAGTAAATGTGCTCGCAAGGGAGTACTGTGATGACATCAAGAGGAAAAATAAGCCTATAATATTGTCCCACCGTAAGTATACATGCTATGGTTTGATTTCAAAGTTAACACCAAGCTAACATTCTCTAAGGGTGTGTTTGGATCGAAGGATTTGAAATCCATGGACAAATCCATTTAAGTTCGTTTGGAAGAATTCATGTTACGATGGATTCAAATCCCTTGTCATTCATTTTAACCTATTTTCTCCATAACCACGGTGGATTTCAAATGACACCTTTTAGGTGTCATTTCAAATCCCTCCTCCAATCCCCTCCCCAAATCCAAATGACTCGATCCAAACACACCCTAAAGTGACTTCTTATTTTTTGTGCAGATATGCTCCCTGGTTTGCAGGAAGGACAGGAAAAGATGTCAAAGAGTGATCCATCATCTTCTATCTATATGGAGGATGAAGAGGTATTATCTTGATCCAACTTGTACAATATATAGTAGCTTCTATTTATAGTTCGTTAAAGTATAAATAGCCGTTACCATTATTTTCTTCTTTTCAACATGGTTCATCCAAATGTTTTTGCCTTTCTGTTGCCTATTATTCTTACAGGAATATTTGAATTTTACAGGCCGATGTGAATGTGAAGATAAAGAAAGCATTCTGCCCTCCAAAGGTGGTGGCAAAAAATCCATGCCTGGAGTACATAAAGTACATCATTTTTCCATGGTTCAATGAGTTCACAGTTGAGCGAAAACCAGAGAATGGAGGTGACAAGTGAGTATTTCTGAGTTAATGGATGCTCCTTGTTTTTCTTGGCTACCAATTCCCAATTAATGTAAATTTTATGATTTTGAAATTCTCATGTAATAATTTTATATGTAATGTGCATTAAAAAAAATTCCTATTCTCCTTCAGGACCTTTAAAAGTTTCGAAAATTTAGCTGATGATTATGAAAGTGGGGAACTGCATCCAGGGGATCTCAAACCTGCACTAGCAAAGGCTATTAATCGGATACTACAGGTCTTAACTCTTTTAACAAAATCCACTGTTTATCTGTCGTAATAAAATAAAATGCAGCTCTACATTAGTGAAACTTTAAAGTCCTCGCAGAAAAATATTCTTGCTCAAATTGTTCTTGATAGTTATTTTGCATGTCTATTTACTTGGCCTTGGTTTCTGTTTTGCAGCCAGTGCGTGATCATTTCACTAACGATCCTAAGGCTAAGGAGCTAATGAAAAGGGTAAAGGTATGTACTTTTGGTGAAAATATCTTTTACATTTTTCATGTACTAAAATTGCTTACAAGGCGTGATTCATATACGTGATATTTGCATATATGAATTATATTAACTTAGAATTATATTATGTTATTAGTTATAACACTTTTTATATACCACCGATTTAAACCTCATCTTTGCTTTCTAAATCAAGAGACTGAAAATAGGTAATGGGATTGAGAACTTAGATGAGACTGGATATGAAATGGCATTATGTCATTCTGACCAATTTCCCATTATTATTAATGTTTATAATTCCTTGCTCTTAACTCTAAATCAATATATATTTTTTTTTTACTAAATGCAGAGTTACAAGGTAACAAGATGATATGGAATAGAAACGAGAACAAGCACGTGGGACGCATACGCTTATTGCTCTACTAAAGAGGAAATTACATTTGATATGTAGCTGGTTTTGTTTTATAATTATTTCAGAGTTTTGTTACTGTTCAACTTATTTATCTTGATGTACTTATAAATTTCAAATTAGAAAGACAATTGATTTAATTGCAACCTTATCTTGTATTTATTACATGGTATCAAGCTTATTTGTCGTTGCATTTCTAAAAAAAATAATATAATTATTAGTTATGGTAAATTGAAATAACTAAGAATTTGCTGTAAAATAAGAATATTGAGTATTTAATTTGAACACCTCCATTTCTTCTCATATACATATCAAATTAAGAATCAGATTTTTATTCCAAAATCGTGTTACATCTCTTATTCCATGTATTGGCATAAATACCCTAATTTAATTTAGCGGAGAGTAGTGTAAAAAGATAAGATTAAGGATGAATGCTAAAACAATTTTTAGGCTAGTCCTGCTCTTGGTATTCACTTTGGCCTCAGGTTCCTATCTTTATCCTTTCCTTTTCTTTTCATATTAGGATAATTAGATTTCTTAATAAACTTCAATAATCTAGAGTTTATGGTTATTATTTTGCGGGATAAAGGCAAAAAAAAAACCCATGTGAAATAATTTATTGGCTGAAAACCCCCTGTGAAATAAATATAGGTTAAAAACCTCCTGTGAAATTTTTTCGTTACAAAAAACCTCCTCGGTCAGTTAGGTGAGCTACACGCGCAAAAAACCCCATGACCGAGGGGGTTTTTTGCAACGAAAAAAATTCATAGGAGGTTTTTAGCCTATATTTATTTCATAGGGGGTTCTCAGCCAATAAATTATTTCACTGGGTTTTTTTTTGCATTTATCCCCAATTGATATATTAATAGTTTTTCACAAAATGTTTATTTTATTTTTAGTAAATATGCCTCATAATAGTAAAAACAATAATGTTAATGATCTAAAATTTAAATATTATGAGGAATATTTACTAAAAATAAAAGAAACATTTTATGAAAAACTATCTTTAATATCGTTTTTTGTGTAAACATGAGTAAAAGTGTATCCCAAATGAATATATAAGTAATTATTGTTTTTACTATTATGAGGCATATTTACTAAAAATAAAAGAAACATTTTATGAAAAACTATCTTTAATATCGTTTTTTGTGTAAACATGAGTAAAAGTGTATCCCAAATGAATATATAAGTACTTATATGTTAATGATCTAAAATTTAAATATTATGAGGCATATTTACTAAAAATAAAAGAAACATTTTATGGAAAACTATCTTTAATATTGTTTTTTTTGTGTAAACATAAGTAAAAGTGTATCCCAAATGAATATATAAGTACAATACATAAAAGAGGCATAAAAGTAAATGAATAAGTCATTTAATGTCTAATAATGACAAAAAAATGCACATACGGCGCGTGTAGCTCACCTAACTGACCGAGGGGGTTTTTTGCAACGAAAAAATTTCACAGGGGGTTTTTAGCCTATATTTATTTCACAGGGGTTTTCAGCCAATAAATTATTTCACAGGGGGTTTTCAGCCAATAAATTATTTCACAGGGGTTTTTTTGTATTTATCCCTTATTTTGCATAATATATTAATAAATTTCAATAATAGCAGGATGAAGGAAAAATCGAAGACCTGCCATTAGGTGAGACACATGGAAAGTACGATAGTTGGGAGGCAGACAATAGATACGATATGCAGAACCGAACCGAGTATTATAATCTGATATTCGACTGAGATAATGATATTTTTTTTTAATAATTTGAAGAATTCAACCCTAAATTTAATGGTAGATATTGTCTATATATGATCTCATTCAATTTATATGATTCATGATTCGGACTTTTTTTATATCCTTTAACTAATATATCTTTTAATTAATATTTTGACGTATGATATAGATTGATCAAAGGAAATAAGAATGCCAAAGAATATTTGAAATTCTCCTTTGCAAATTATAACAAAACATCAAATAATGAAGGCTATGAAGAAGGATATACCTGGACTTATATATATATATATATGACTTTACATGGAATTAAAAAGTAAAGATTGAATCATATATATATATATATATATGACATGAAGTAACTAAGACTAATATTATTATTCAAGGCTTGAGTCAGAATCGTCATCGTCCCAATCTGGAGAGCAGTGACAGGCAAAGATACTGATGCTGATGAGCATAGGCAAAACCTTCTTCCCTTGATTATGATCAGCAGTATCAATCTTATCAGCCTCAGCGGATATATAATCCACCATATAATCCTGCTTGTGCAATGGCACCTCAGCCTCAGTAAGCATTCTCGATATACTTTCCCTCGACAGATTATCCCGTTTGAGTCTAGGGCTTGGGCATGGCATCCAGAATGATAAATCACATGTTACATTCGTATAATCATAATCAACCTCTAACACGTACATTGTTTGCATATGAATCTTTATGTAAAATTGATCAACATTATGATCAGGGTTTTGTTTGGGTATTTCGAGATTAGAAGCTTCACGTGCAAAACAATAATCCTCAACTGGTTTGTTGCAATCCATCGAGAGCACTGATTAGTTGAATATATTCTTCAAAAACTATTAAGGGTTGAATATATTCTTCAAAGGGTTGAAGATTGAATGTAGAAAAACTAAGGATATATACAATGATTAATGGCTCTTGATGGGTATTTATATAGGTGTTTAATTATGTGGACGGTTAAGGTTATAAAGAGTTTGAATAGGACTGTACTATGTTTAAGATTTTATTTACATCTATATTAACCGTTAAGCCCAAATATTTTGTAACTTGAACTATCTATTTGAAATAGTAGTTCATTAACCGAAATGGAATGGAAGAGTATAGGTTTATGATCCGAAAAGACTAATGCATACGTTCTAATAAAATCTGCACTAATTGACTTAGCCCTTTAAATCAAAAATTAATATGTTGTTTTGTGAAGAAATTATATTTATATAGCAAATTTATATTCATGATTGATACTAATTTTGATATGAATTCAAAAAATTCAAAATTATATTTTCAGATAATTGTAATCTTAAAATTGGTAACCAACTAACAATATTTCATCTTAAAAATAAGTCAATGTATCAATTTGAATACTTTGAATTAAAAAAAAGTGATTAAACTAAATTAAATTAATTAATTTTTAAATTAATAATATAGTAGTCTATTCAATTGTAAATATTAAATTTTAAATTTTTTTAATGAAAAGTATTTATAGAATAAACTTTTAGATTGAAAACTATTTTAATGGGTTTTCAGATTTAAATTTAGGAGATTTAAATAATTTTTACGTAATATAGTAAAGATTAATATTTAATTAAATATTTTTTGTTCTTCAATATCGAAATTTTTATATTTACAAAACTTATTATAGAATAAACTTTTTATTTGAAAAATAATTTAATGGGTTTTCAGATATAAATTTAGGAGATTTAAATAATTTACATAACAGTAAAAATTAATATTTAACTAAATATTTTTGGTTCTTCGATATCGAAATTCTTATAGTTACATACATAGAAATAAAAACTGATTTAAATTGGTATAAGTAAATATTAATAAGATCTAATTATATTAAATTTGCTTTTAAGAAAAAATAACTAATTACTTGATTACACATAAAAAATAGCAGTGAAACCAAGGAATTCATCTATGAATCATCTAATATACCTTGTTGTGAAACTAAAAAGAAAAATATTATTCTAAGGATAACGACAACACCAAAAACGTTACACATCCAAACTATAAACCTAACAAACTCAGTAGAGCTAAATAATTATGTACATAACTAATAAATACCTAAAAACAGACAAAAAAGGAAGATAAAGATGCGAGTTCTACTCAAGAAAAATGTTAGCAATATAGACATTTATAGTTGGGCATAGTTATTTTTATAGTATAGTTGTATATATTAAACATCTTATAATAAATACGATCGCATTAAATATTATCTTAATTACTTTGTAACTAACAATTTTTAATACGATAAATACGTTCTTTCATGTATCAAGAAATCATTGTAGTTTTTTTCAACTGTCGGATACAAGTGATTGTGTATCCGTCAACTTGAATAAAACTTCCATTTTCTCATCAATTTCGATATCGTAGAGGTAATCATTTACTTAAGGATCATATACAACATCTTTCATTTGTAATTTCACTTTATATTCATACTGTATTAGTATATTTGTAATGGTAAATCATAAATTTTTTATTGTATCATTCCATTTTAATTTGTAGAATACTAATATGATATCTGATTATGAAGTGGCAAAGAT
This sequence comes from Verbascum thapsus, assembly GCA_963669365.1. Taxonomy (NCBI): domain Eukaryota; kingdom Viridiplantae; phylum Streptophyta; class Magnoliopsida; order Lamiales; family Scrophulariaceae; genus Verbascum; species Verbascum thapsus. Next base: position 12,288,363 of record OY770116.1, read on the forward strand.
AACTCATATGTTATTGCCTAGATGTGATTATTCATTTTCGGTAAAATATATATTGTATACTATAAAATATTTATTTTTATATTATATTAATTTGATAGCATATCAATAATTTATACTTTAGTTAGGTGTATAATAGAAGAATCATATTTCCAAGTTTCAAATAATCCAAACACTAAAATTAACAATAATTATTGAAACAAAATAGTTTCCATGTGGAACATATCTGGTTTATACTAATTATTGGTCCCAAGTAGTACATAAAAGGTTCTAAAAGGAGGCGTTCAATAGATCCTGGAGTTATTTTAAATTTTTAAAAAAATTGTGTTATAAACGCTCAATCGTTAATCGCTGCTTGTAAAAGACTTTTTGAGTTAAAAGCTTGTGATTAAAAGATAATTTAGACAAAGATTTGAGCGCTAAAATTGATGTCTTAGTACTCATTGCTTAGATCAGAGTTTGGATTTATAATCCTTCAACGAACCTATTAGGATCGTATTATAATTTATCGGCTTGATTTGATTTGATTGTTAGAATTCAACCTAAATCAATTTGGATTTATGTTAACTTGAAGAGCGAGCCTAACATGAATATCTTATATATATACTAATGCAATTGATTCGGACTTTTTTTATATCCTTTAACTAATATATATTTTAATTAATATCTTTAACTAATATATATTTTAATTAATATCTTTAACTAATATATATTTTAATTAATATCTTTAACTAATATATCTTTTAATTAATATCTTTGACGTATGATATTAGATTCAAAGGAAATAAGAATGCCAAAAGACTATTTGAGATTCTCCTTGCAAATTATAACAAAATATCAAACAATGAAGGCTATGACGAAGGATATACCTGGGCTTATGATCAATAGCATTACTAAAGAACTTATTGAATTGTCCAAATAAAAGTAATTCAAAAACTCACAAATTGAAAACCAAGTCAGAAAAATCTTCACTTACTACCCTATATAGTTTCTTGATAACTTTACATCGAATTAAAAAGCAAAGATTCAATCATATATATATGACATGAACTAGTAAGACACATATTATTCAAGGCTTGATCAGTCAGAATCGTCATCGTCCCAAACTGGACTGCAATAACAAGCAAAGATGCTAATGTTGATGAGCATATGCAAAACCTTCTTGCCTTGATTATGAGCAGCATTCGCAATATTATCAGCCTCAGCGGATATATAATCCACCATATAATCCTGCTTGTGCAATGGAACCCCAGCCTCAGTAAGCATGCTCGATATACTTTCCTTCGACAAATTATCTCGTTTGAGTCTAGGGCTTGGGCATGGCATCCAGAATGATAAAACTCTTGTTCTACTCACAAGATCATCTTCTGAAAAACTATCTTTTTCTTCATCATCATCCTCTAACGGGTACAATGTTTCCATATGAATCTTTATGAAAAACTGATCAAGATTATGATCAGGGTTTTGTTCGGGTATTTGAAAATTATAAGCTTCCCGTGCATAACACAAATCATCAACTGGCACGCTGCAATCCATCGAGAGCTTGAAGTGAAGGCAATGATTAGTTGAGGATATATATAGTGTTGAAGATATATATTCGATCTTCAAAAATTTAGGGTTGAAGATTGCTTATAGTGATGAAGTTTAATGGCTCTTGATGGGTATTTATATATATAGAGTTTGATTATCTAGACGGTTAGGGTTAGAAAGAGTTTGAATAGGACTGTCCTATGTCTAAGATTTTATTTCCTAATGGAGTCAATTTATGTGAGATTAGCAGTTACGGATAGTAATTAAGGAATTTTTTTTAAAAAAAACTCATTTTAACTTTTCTTATTTTAATTATTAATTGACCCCATATTATATTAAGTAAGATTCTATTTGTTAAAGAAGTGTCTTGAATCGACTATAGTGCGCTTCTCAGGTTTTCTGTAATTCTGTAATCTGAAAACAAATCAAAACCTAGCCTCTAATAAAACTCGTTCTCCCTCTGCCCGTGGACGTAGCCAACACAACGTTGGTGAACCACGTAAATTCTGTGTCTCTTATTTACGTTTTCAGTTCCTTCTTTGATTGTTCGATTAATCCATCACAACACTATTATAGCTAAAATACTTCAATAAAGTATGATTTGATGATTTTCTACTCTAGAAAAAAAGTTTACGTACAATAAATAATAATACAAGAGAGACCCAAACCAGTTTAATGTGGGATTTTGAGATTTTCTTCTCTTTCGAAAGTTAACAAGATATTTATCAATTCTCTTGAATTAATAATATATATAAAAAAATTATAAAATTATGAACTAAATATAATAGCAATTTATACACTTACTAATTGTATGATTATGGTGCAAAAATAATTATACCTGACACAATATTTGAATTAGTAATGATAGTTGTTAGAGCATAATCATTTAATTTTCAATTTTAACCTTTTAACATCTATTTGATAAGAAATTATTTTTAAATAATATAATTTTGATATTCATACATTTAAAATGAGATTAATGGTTCTATAGTTCATACAAGATAATGAGATATCCATGAGAAAAAAAAAGTGAAGATTAAAAATAATTAATTTGAATTGATCTAAACATTAAAATATTTGTGGAGCTAATTGTAATTATATACAATTATGTGAGATTACACCACTAGAAAACGAAGCAAACGCGACGGGCGTTTCGCCCGTCGCCATTTTTTTTAAGTTTCGCGACGGTATGGCGACGGTATGGCGTCGGTGAAATTCCAACCCGTTTTCTTAAATGGGTTAAAAATAATGCGACGGTATGGCGACGGGATGGCGACGGTACGATAAATAAATAATTTAAAATTTTATTTTTAAACCATTGGCAACGGGATGGCGACGATATATACTAAAATATTTTTAAACAATTATTAATTTAATATAAATATATTTTAAAAATATGGCGTCGGGTTTGCGACGGGCTTCAAGAAATAATTATTATTATTTGGCGACGGGATGGCGACGGTATATAATAAAATATATACAATTATTAATTTAATATAAATATATTTTAAAAATATGGCGTCGGGTTTGCGACGGGATTCAAGAAATAATTATTATTATTTGGCGACGGGATGGCGACGGTATATAATAAAATATATACAATTATTAATTTAATATAAATATATTTTAAAAATATGGCGTCGGGTTTGCGACGGGCTTCAAGAAATAATTATTATTATTTGGCGACGGGATGGCGACGGTATATAATAAAATATATATAATTATTAATTTAATATAAATATATTTTTAAAAATATGGCGACGGTATTGCGTCGGGATGGCGACGGTATGGCGTCGGTATGGCGACGGTACGATAAATAAATAATTTAAAATTTTATTTTTAAACCATTTCATTGACTTACCGACGCCATACCGACGCTATTTTTATTTTTAAAATAAATAAAATATTATTATTAATATATTTTAAAATAAAATATATATTATTGGTTATTTTATACCGCCGCTATACCGACGCTAATTACTATTTAATTTTTACACCGTAAGGATTAACAACTATCAAATTGTCAATCGTAGCCGATAATTGAACTATAAGTCGACACTCGATATACATATTATATATATATCACGAGTCCGTACTATAATACGTAGTTCGTAAATACTATGCGTTGTAACGATTTCTCTAGTTAACTTAAAGTAATAATCACTAACAAAATTTTCTTTTTTTTTATATATATTTTGCATAATTAAATGATTAGTCACAACGACTAGTAGTTCACTAAATAATATTTTATTTTTGTGTCACATCTTACAACTACCAATTAGAATATATAAGTTCAAATTTATTTAGGAGGTGATGAATTAAGTTTTAAACAATTTTTGAGTGAATATGAAATGAAAATGAAACGAACAAGTACCTAAAAATAAATTGAAAATTACTTTTATTTTGAAAAGCTTGAAATTATTAATTTTAGAGCAAGTTTGGGAAGAAACATGGAATAGAGAATCAGTAAATATTTGTGAAATCCTAATCACCATGAGACCAAAATATTAAGTGGGTGTGCAAGATCATTTGTGGAGCCGTCTGATGAAGAATGGGCAATTATTGGTGAGATAACTATGTAATAAAGAATAATTTATATACTTAAAAATTTAAATATAAAAATATATAATAAATAATTATTGTGAAAAGTTGTCAACCATAATAGGAATTTTATATCCCTAATACACTTGACATTTTATACCAATTCTTACAAGCTAAAAAAATATAAAAAATGATAAATAAACAATGAATTGTTTTAAATGATTGGTGAAATAAGTGAAGAACTCACTCATAAACGAATATTAATTATGTTAAGAGAACATTACTTTTAAATGAATATATATATATATATATATGTAAGAAAGGTGTGATTAGAAATTTATATAAGATATTTGACTGATATAAACTCAGGATCATACAATCACTTTGAGAATTTTCACACTCCCGCTAAATAGTGGCGACGGGATAGCGTCGGGATGGCGACGGGATTTAAATTTTTGAAAATTTTCACACTCCCGCTAAATAGTGGCGACGGGATAGCGTCGGGATGGCGACGGGATTTAAATTTTTGAAAATTTTCATACTCCCGCTAAAAAGTGGCGACGGGATAGCGTCGGGATGGCGACGGGATTTAAATTTTTGAAAATTTTCACACTCCCGCTAAATCTTATTAGGCGCCATATTCAATTTTTTTCACAAATAGTGGCGACGGGATAGCGTCGGGTTGGCGACGGGTTTTAAATTTTCGAAAATTTTCACTCCCGCTAAATTTTCGAAAATTTTACAAATTGTTACTCTATATAAAGCCTCATATTCACAACTTCCTAATCCAAATCTTCAATCTCTTCTTCCATTTTTCATTACATGTATCATCTAATATTTTTATTTATATTTTGTTATATTTTGATTTTAATGTGCACTAATATCTTGTTGTTTTGTTTAATTGTGTAGGACAATTAAAAAGGGTAATTACGAATCAATCCCTTACAATTCAATTTTGTTTTTTAATTATTCATTATGATATGAATTCTATGTATTAATATTCTTACACTTTCTATTATGAATCCTAATTTTTTTATATTTCTTATAGGAAAAATTGTTAAATACAAATAAAGAGAAAAGAAAAGGTATGTATTATATTTTTTAATTCGTTTTTAAGGCTTAATGTTTATTATCAATTCCAATTCTTTTTATTCTTGATGTATTTTGCTATATTCTTGATATTTATGTTGAAGTAGATAAATTATTAGTGTTTATGTTGATTTATTATTTTTGATGTTTAATCTTTTAATGTTTGATACATTTGAATCAGTGCAAGAGGTTGATATCTCCAATTATTGATGAAATTCTGAAATTGCAGCCGATTGCTCGATATGTTGCAGCAACCCGGCTGCATATTTTTTTACAAAATTTACCAGAAACGCGACGGGATTGCGACGGTCTTCAAATGTTTGAAGACCGTCGCCAAACCGACGCCAAATTATTATTTGGCGACGGGATGGCGACGGTATATAATAAAATATATACAATTATTAATTTAATATAAATATATTTTAAAAATATGGCGTCGGGTTTGCGACGGGTTTCAAGAAATAATTATTATTATTTGGCGACGGGATGGCGACGGTATATAATAAAATATATACAATTATTAATTTAATATAAATATATTTTAAAAATATGGCGTCGGGTTTGCGACGGGCTTCAAGAAATAATTATTATTATTTGGCGACGGGATGGCGACGGTATATAATAAAATATATATAATTATTAATTTAATATAAATATATTTTAAAAATATGGCGACGGTATTGCGTCGGTCAATACCCGGCCAAAACCGGGTCAAGTGTTTAGGTAGTTGGCGTCGGGATGGCGGCGGGATGTATTTTAGCGACGCCGAAATTGCGACGGGTCGATACCGACGCGAACCCGTCGCAATTTCGGCTTTGGCGACGGTTTAGCGACGGTATCGGGCGTCGCGTTTGCTTTGTTTTCTAGTAGTGTTATTTTTAAATATTTTATGTAAATGTTGCAAGTTCACAATTAATGGCTAATGAGTGGCTGTAAGTCTAAAAGTTTTTACAGACGGTAAGAAAAGTTTTTTCCTAATTGGAATACAATTGGAAGATTTTTATTTTAGGTAAAATCAGTTTAATGTTGGGAACCTATCAAACTAGGATACTAGCAAATATGTAGTCGTTTTTCCAATATGGTAATTTTTGTTACATATTTTGTTACTGGTAACTATCTGATTATAAAAGTTAAACTGCGTTATTTGTACTTTATGATTTCATTCCTCTTGGTAACGTACGTGGCTAACAATGGATACGAGTAACTCGTTATCAATTTTTTGGGACTGTTTTCAAATTTTTATAAAACGTGGGACTAAAACTAGAATCGTGATACCCGTAGGACTGAATTTGCAATTTTCCCAATAGTAATATAATTATTGGGTAGACACATAAATTATACATTTTACTGATTTAATATTTGCAATGGATCACCATGTGATCCGGTTTAGTGATTAGTTACAATCTTATAATAGTCACTATGCACCATGACACCATCTAAAGACTGAAGGGGTATTAATAAAAACACAGTAAAATATGGTCATGATTTGGTGACAACAAAATAGAACACAACTATAATTATTTTCACTAAAGTTGTAATTAAATTGTGGATCACTAAAGGTCAATATACAACAATTTTTCTTGTCAGTAATTATCAAGAGTAACAAATTTCGTTATTATTAAACATTCAAAACTTATTCTTGTAACATAATAAAAGCTCGTCACTAAAACTTAAATTAGTGTCAACTTTGACATATTGTCACTTGACAATAGTTAATATTTGTTTTTTTTATATAGATTCAAGGAAATAAGAATGCCATAGAATATTTGAAATTCTCCTTGCAAATTATAACAAAATATCAAATAACAAAATATTCAAATAAAGCTCAAAAATAGAAAACCAAACCAGAAAATTAAATCTTCACAAATAAAACTACCCTAGCTAGTTTCTTGATGACTTTACATCGAATTAAAAAGTAAAGATTGGATCATATATATATATATATATGACATGAACTAAGACTAATGTTCGTAGTAACAAACTAACAAGCAAAGATACTGATGTAGATGAGCATAGGCAAAACCTTCTTGCCTTGATTATGAGCTGCATTGGCAATGCAATCAGCCTCAGCCGAGATATAATTCACCATACCTTCCTGCTTGTGCAATGGAACCCCAGCCTTAGTAAGCATGCTCGATATACTTTCCTTCGACAAATTATCTCGTTTGAGTCGAGGGCATGGGCATGGGCATGGCTTCCAGAATGATAAAACATTTGTTACATTCTCTAACACGTGCAATGTTTCCATTTTAATCTTTATGTAAAATTGATCAAGATTATTATTATTATTATTATTATTATTATGATCAGGGTTTTGTTCGGGTATTTCGAGATTACGAGCTTCTCGTGCATAACACAAATCGTCAACTGGTACGCTGCAATCCATCGAGCTAGGGCTTGAAAATATAGTGTTGAAGATATATATATATAATATATATACTTCAAAAATTTAGGGTTGAATCTTGCTTATAGTGACGAAGTTAGTTTAATGGTCTTGATGATGGGTATTTATATAGGTGTTTATGTAGACGCGGGTTAGGGTTAGAAAGACTAGTTTGAATATATAGGACTGTACTATGTTTAAGATTTATTTCTTAATTCAAAGATCTTTATTTTAGGTAAAACCAGATTAATGTTGGGAACCGGATACTAGCAAATCTGTAAATTCGTAGGGCTTCGTTTTTCCAATAAGGTAATTTTTGTTACATATTATGAACATGGGTTGAATTAAAAATATACGAGGCTTACTAACAATTTATACTAGGGATTCATTTCAAATTTGTATTCGAGTTTCCTTAATGGGTTGAATTAAAAATATAATTTACGGACCATCCAGATAAACCTACTATACTATATATATATATATAGTATATACATCAATTAATGTTGTTCATATCAATGCAAGAAGACAGGAAACGATGAATGTCAGAAGGACGATAACCATGACCTTTCATACTTACAATGAAGAAACTTGGGGTGTACTCATACACGTAGAGTCTGTTAGACTTGATTTGAAATATGTTTAGTTTATAAAATATTAAATCGAAAATATAATTATTTTTCCGAACAATTCTGGTTGGTTTTTACGTATTTAGATTTAGTAGGTCAGTTGCAGGTTTTTTAGTTATAAATATATAATATATATTTGTTATTTTTTAGTTAAAACTTAAAACTAGTAAGAAACTCAATAACATGTTAGATCTTATAGATCTGAATAAAAATGACAAAAATACACTTTGTTCTTTAAAAATTTTAGACATTTTTGTATAAGTATTTTTTAATTACATGTTTTATGTGAACTACTCAAATTTTTAAGATATTTTATATTTTTACATTTTCCAATTAAACATGCCAAATATTGCGTCGGGATTTCATCATATATGGTTCTTTTAAATTTTCAATGAAAAATACATTTTCTTGTGTTTTCATTATTTTGAATCGTGTTACTTAAAGTTTCATTTAAACTTAAACATTGAATCATATGCGAAATAAATATTTTTCACCCTTAAAAAGGTCACGTGCAACATTTGTAATGGAATCATGATGAGTATCTTTTTAAAAATATAAAAGTTTGCAAAATAAAATGTCTGGTTTAGATAAGAAAGTGCAAAAAGTTTGTAGTTTTATTCAAAAAAGTGTAAAAACTTGAAAAACCTTAAGAGATCTGTTTTTACCTCAAGATTGATTATACATAAGATTGATTTTACTTTAACATCCATGTTTCTATATAAGATATTAATCTATGTATCTTATTAAAATATATCACTGTCATAATTCTTCATCGTTATAGAAATCTAATTTTTTTTTAATAATTTTTAATATACAATATCATTATCAGTATAAATATCAACACCATCATCATCATCTAAAGGCATCATCCTTCTCGATGACACTCTCTTACACAATTTCTCTGTTTTATCACATACTCTTGCTGGCCCTCAATCTTCATTCCAAAAATGGTACCCCTGCCTCTTTCAATCTTCTTAACCCTAATGTCGTGTCTCTCTCACACAAACTTCAAATATAAACTTCATGCAAACCCTAACCCTAATTTTCCCATCCCAGAGTTGCCAACATATATTAAACATCTGTCATCCTGATTTCAATCCTAACTCTATGTTGCCTACCCTCCCGACCAAGTTATTAATACTACAAATCCAAACACCGACTTCCTCATCCCTATCTTGACGATGTACCACACCTAAAACCCTATTAAGTCATTTATTCATCGCCATCTCACCTAACTCAATTCTAGTTGTCATGCCCCTTCTCCAAACCCTATTTTCTGCCCATATTTTTCACGAAAAATTCTAATTTCCATGCTATATATTTTTCACACCTTCCCACTCCATCTTTCACACCAGAATTTCTTTTGTCTTCTGCCCCTCTCTCATCATAATTTCTCTTTCATGTTCACCAAAACAAATTTAACTCAGACAACTATCTCTTGTGAAAATATCAATTAGACCTAATACTTAGTAACCATAATTTACTTGGCTAGGTGGATGGCTCAATTCCATGTTCCTCATCTCGCATCCTTAACTCTACGGGGGAATCTTTCCTTAGTCTGGCGTATAATACATGGCCATGCATGAATCAATATTACTACTAAAAACCAGCATGCCACTTCTCTCATTTTAGTGTTGAATCAAGTGTCGCTAATTTGCATATAATGTTCCGACCCAAATGATAGTGGAATTATTGTTAAATGAACTTGACCACTTCAAATCAAGAGTCCACATAATGGAGTCCACATAGTTTATTACTATGCTATGTATGGGTTGCAAGAATTTTTAAGTGGAATATAGATACTTGTAAATATGAGTCCAAAAAAATTCAAATGTTTTCATTATGTTAGCCCTAGAAGATTTATTCTACTATTTATACAAAGTTTTATTAATACAATGAAAGTCCTACTACTAAATAATTTTCTACTATATCTATATATAATATAATATATAAATATGTTCACAATAATATTATGTTCAAAGATATAATTAAACTCTAGACAACTAAATTTTTTTTATAGGCATGGTATTGTGAAGAGTTAGGAATATATTTTTTTTTTATTTATTAAATAGTATCTTACTATCAATATGTCTCTTTTTTTTAGAGATTATTTTTGCTACATAAATGATTTCCCGTTACTATTAGAATTCATTTATATAATAAATTCAATTATTATAACGATGGTACCAATGTGTCTCTTTTCTTGTATAGATTGTTTTTGGTACATAAATGATTTCTTACTATTAGAATTCTTTTATATAACAAATTTAATTATTATAATAATGGTGGGGATGAAAGTTTTTTCACATAAGAAGAAATAATTTTGTTATTCACACATTATATAGGAGAGAGATTATAATTATAATAATTTAATTATTATACTGTATTATCAATATTATGTTATTTAGGTTTTGTTTCTTAGTATACTTATAATATTATATTATGTAAATTTTTTAGTATGAATTGGACTTATGGAAAGAATAAAATTAATATTTTTGCCAATTTTGATCTTCTAAATATCCTTTAAATTACCAATAATTATCTAGTAAAAGGTATTTTGAATGTTAGCATAAACATACGACAACGCACAAGTTTTTACATGGTTCCACAAATAACTAATGCTCTTAAAGCCGGACCAGACCGGCATTTAACCGCGAACCGGTCACTAGACTGGTCCGGTTGTGTCATTAATCCTGATGGCATTTGATCCACAGCGAACCGGCAACGAACCGTTCCAAACCGGGCGGTTAAACGGTTAATGACTAAACCGGTTCTTATTTTTTTTCCCAACTTTATTTACAAAAATACTCTCAAATGAGCACTGATCTTGAATTAAACTCTAGACCTTCTCTCATATAACTCAAGTAGCTCACCATCACACTAAAGTGATTTTTTTATTCCAATCTATAATATTATATATTATATTAACTTTTCAAATATTAATTTTTGTATTTTAAAATATTAAATTCTACTTTATTCTAATTCAATTGCATATAAAGTTGAACATTAAAATACTTTTTATAAAATATATAATGGCACCATAAAAAAATTTGAGTTTAAAATGATAAATATCTTTATACGTATATATATTTAACTAAACTATTTTACTTAAGTTTAATTAGCTCAAATTAATTCTCTTAAAAATAAACTCAAATTAATTTTTTTTATAAAATTAATAGCATAATATGTGTAAACCGACAAGTAATATATATATATATATAATCCGGGTTATCCGATTTTTTTGTAACGGTCCGACCGGTCAAACCAGTGACCCAATGACTCGGTAGATTTTTCGGTTTGATCACTTGTCCGATTTTTAAAAACATTGCAAATAACATTTATATCTAGACTCTAAGGTACATCAGAGATTTTATTGAACATTTTATATTGACACAAATTACAAAAAGGAATACTACCAAAGTTAAAACACAAGCCAAAAACTTAACACGTGAATTCTCTTAATTATTTTGTATTACACTTCACAAAATTCCTATAAAGTACTATTAATGATCTCCTCACATGGTTGATGTTACTACAAATATGTAATATATATTATATTGGATCCATTGTGATATACAATTTCTCATCATATTAAGTCTGCAAATTGAATAGAAACGTGTAATAAATTATACATATTTAAAAAGCATTTAATAGAACAATCAGAATAATATTAATGTATTGACATAGGTTTGAGTCTTCTACAACACTCCATGAATTTAATATTTGGTTTGTTTCGTTTTCTCAACTGTGATGCCCAGTGTTTGGGGAGTGAAAATTTTCAGAGCTTAATGTAACAAACTTAATTAGATAATATTGTAGTAAGTAAGTAGTAACATAATGAATGTGTGTGTGGGGGTGGGGTGAATACCATTTAAATATTAGTTTTCTCTTTATTTTACTAAATAATTGTTCAGATATATAAACTCCACTGTTGGGTCATAATTATTTGGTATATATGTTAATTATATATGTTCCATTGGTAATTGCATGATAAAATATAAATATTTAATTAGGGGGCTGTTTGGTGAGTATTGAGTTTGACTAAAATGTATCCTAGGATGCGCGAACACGCGATATGGGACACGGCGTACGACACGACAGGATCACGTGACACGTGACACGATATTTTTCAACGCTTGTATATATATAATATATATAGTTTACTTATTTTTTTGTAAAATTTGATATATCATAAAAGTAAACTACTAATCCTTACTCAATAAGTCTAACAAATATAAAATAAAAAGAACCACGTCTTCAACCCAAAAATAACCACATCTTCATTGTTCAAATTATAATGCAAATAAGTGAATATAAAAACATTACAAGAAACCACAATAACATTCATTCTATAATTTTCCGAATTCAAACCAAAGTTGAGTTGAGTGGGGATTTTTGTCGAACGGGTGGTGGGGATGAAATTAATTGAGTTCTCGACAATGAAGTCTTAGGCATTGACAACGTAAGATAGTATACTTGATTACTTGGTAATGTCATACGAATTTGAGTTCAAAATTAGGGATTTTAGAAATTTAGGAATTCTAAAGTATATGTTGAATATATTGTAGAAGTAAAAAGAGATCAATCATTTGTTGGATTAGAGACGGAAGTAGAAGACGACGAAGTGAAATGAGAATTTTTTTTGAAGAAGTGAAATGGGAGTTCAATATATTTTTTTTCACTTTTTATTTTTGTACTTTTTTAAATTTCATTTGACCTCACATAATATAATTTCTTCAAAAATATGGCACAAGTGTCCCAGTCCGTGTCGGACACTCCACATGCCGTGTTCGACGCGTGTCCAAGTTAATTTTTAACTTATTTTATTTTTGGACACGGGTTTGCCGTGTCGGACACGTGTCAGAGCCATGTCGGAGCCGTGTCCGTGTCCGACATGTGTCCGACACCATACGACTTAAATTTTAGAGGTGTCCGTGCATTAAAACATGTACCTAATCGAGTTTGAAACTCGATACTCATCAATATATTCAATTGTAGTTAATTATTTAGTATTAAAATTATAAATGTAATAATTTTCTAAATATTATGTAGGAATATTATTATTATATATATTACTCATTATATTTAAGTTTTGTTATTAGTATATTTATAATATTATATTATTTAGATTTTATTTATTAGTTTTTTTGATTTTATTAGATTTTTAAGGTAAAGTGGAACTCTATTTATTAATAAATTAAACAGTGTTATAATACTAAAAGGTTTCTAGTTCCAATTACTAAAAAGATTTTAAATTTGAATAAAGGGTATATGATCAGAGTGGCCCAAGCGCTTATTTGTTTAGGAGAAACTAATCCAATTCGTAGCTGTTGATGTTTATACCGATCGATCATAGAAAAAAATTCTGATTTATTCCGATTAAGCTTCCTTCCTATTAATCTGGAAGTTTTTCTCAGATACAAGGAAATGATTTAGTTCCAGAGCTAAAGATCATAGTTCTAGAACAAGCAATCGAAATGATTCTGGAGCATCCTCAGGATTAGGTATTGTTCCTCCGACGATGGTAGTACCAATCATTTTAAATTTCAGTCGTACTGAGGATTAAACAATTGATAAATTTACAACCTTAGGTAATCATTCTTCATGTTAATATTTTTAATCTTAATAAGTAAAATTTCATGTTATTATAACTTTTAACATGCACAGTAGTCACTACCTAATATTTATTTAAATATTTTATACTTTTTATTAAACATAAATATTAAAAGTAACTAATGATGGCCGCCTGGTTCATCATTACATTTTGTGTGACAGTAAATATACAACAATCACCTTAATCCAACTTTCTTTAATGACCACATTGGTAGAATTACTCATATCGTATTACATTCAAATTTGATGTCAATCACATATAAATGATTGTGATTTTAAAATTTCAAAATTTTATAAAAATAACTCTTAAATTTTCCCATAATGACCTAAATTTTTATTTTACGATTACGCTTGGACCGTTGAGGCCTGGACAACAGGATATACTAATAGTCTAATACTAATACATTTTATAACAGTAAAAATTGTCCAACTTAATCCAGTTTCTTCTATATTTTGCCTGTAAATTAGACATCAAGAAAGAGATGAACAATCAAGAGATCAGAAAAGAACAAAAGACATGATCATTTCCAAGAAACTAGTTTACTAATCTTAGAATTCATGTTCACTTCTAAACGAATAAACCACCATCGTAAATTCTAATCCAAAATAAAACATAATATTGTCCTAAACTAAATAAAATGCAGCATATTAAGTAGAAAGATAACGGGTCAAACACGAACAATCATTATCATACTTTGCTTTTGTGTTCGGGTCGATGGGTAAACTCAAAGTCAATATGAACAAAAGCTCTCTCAACTTCAGGAAGTTGTTCCAGCTTCTCTTGAAGTGTTTCTCCAATATTATGGGCTTGGCTCAAAAACATATCTTCAGGCAATACTATGTCAACCTCCACAAAGTAATGTGAACCAAATGTATACGCTCTTACCGTATCTATATGTTTGATCTCTCTATGATGGTTCCATATCAGATAAGTTAGTTTTGCAAGGAAATCTGGAGGGGCCGTTCTTCCAATTAACGACCACACATTTTCAACAACGGTTTTTGCCCATGTGTTGATTGTGTATATTGCTATGATTATGGCACCAGTAGGATCAATCCACCATTTGAATCTAATGGCTAAAACAGCTGTGACTAATCCTACTGAGTTGGTGATGACATCGAAAAAATGATCTTGAGCATAGGCTCTGACAATTTCATTCTTGAATCTTCGACAGTAGAGCATAAGCACAAATTTCACCACTGTCACAGACACCATGATCCCTATCATCCACATCTCCTTGTCATGGTTCATATCAGGACCAGACTGTACATAAAGAAGTGAAACAAATATTCAAAATTTAGAATAACCACATGAATTGGCTTGATTGCTTGGATTATAGATAGTTTGAAGATGAAATACCTTTGCAACGAGTTGACGGACAGATTCCAGTAAAATTTGCAGTCCCAAAGTTGCCATTACAGATGCAAACACAATAATTCCCTGCATAATGCACCCAGTTACAGAAGACAATATGAAATAAAACATTTTTCATGAGAACTATTTATATAAACCTTGCACATTACAATTTTTAGACAACACAATCAAGAATAAGATTTTTTTGTAACTTCAAAATATCTGTGTAAATGTCATCTCATCTGATTATATTTCTCTGTGTGACATGACGTAACCATAAGCTGTGTATTGGCAGTTTCTCTGTAGCCAAAATCAATTTAGATGGCAATGTAATGCTTATATTATAGTATATATCGTTGCTTGCAAGAGAAGAATAGAGTGCGAGGACTTACCACTGGTTGCATTCGTTTCTTTCCAATTGGATAGTGATATTGGTTTGGATGTCTCATGGCATGGGATGTAAACCATAGAATCAGCCCAGATAACAGGTCTAGGAAAGAATCCATGGTTGATGCAATCACAGCCAAAGATCTGCTCTGAACTGAAGCAAACACTTTTGCGGCAAAAAGGAACAAATTACATATATTTGACACATGAACAGCCATCCTTTCGCTCTTGGCGAGCTGTTTCAGTTCATCCTGACAGACATTGGAGAAATATAAGATAAAAATACAACTCTGCTTTAGAAAATGAAGTTTCTTCACAAAAGCTGGTTGGGAACATGTCAATATGGTCTTAAAGCACAGTCTGAGACCAAATAATGGGAAAATAGGAAAGGGATGACAACCTCTAAGCAGGAAAGTCGACATAACATGATTTCTGTGTTAAGCAAAAAAATACCTTGAAGTCTCCATCAAACTGGGATATGGACTAACTCCACAAGTGTTAAGATGATTAGCGTTGGAGTGTAAAAGAGTGAACAAAGCGAATCAAAGTAAAGATATGGAGTATGTATAAACATCAGGTTTCAGACATCAAACATAATGTAATCATGAACATGGCAGTGGCTAATAACTAATCTCGTTTGTTACATAAGATGAAAAGGTAAATCCAGAATCCAGAAATCAACCTCTGTAAGAGCATGTGGTACACCACCAGCTTCGTGAATCGTCTCCATTTCATTAAATCCTTCTAGGAGTCTCTCCTGGTTCTTGTAATATTCAGCAACTTTTCCTTGTTTTCCTGTTATATGACGAACGTCAAGCAACATGACGTGATGTCAAGAGAAATGAAGTTTAGTCATGTTGGAACAAATTACAGGAAAGTCTCCAGACTAAATTTAGAATTATACATTCTTACAAACATTGCAAAGTTAAAACTAAAAACACACCAACTGATATGAAATTTTACATTGCAACGTTAAAATTGAAAACATGCGCCAACTGATATGGAAAGTTGCAGGCATCAGTTGTCTATGCAGATCACAAGAAATCATATATTTTCGAGAAGTGCGATGGACCAACTTGTACAAATGATCAGTTTATTTTTCGTTTTGGTCCATGTTCGGTCTTATTTGAAAATTATGATATTCTGTTCAGATTAAAATGCATCCAGCTTCAAGTCACAATAATCAATTTCCCCGGTGTGAACGTATAGGGAAATTGTTAAATAGCTTTGTCAACAAATTATCTTTACCAAGTTCACGAAAAGACAGGATTTATGAGATTTTCTGAGAGCTAAAAGATTTAAAAAAAGAAAAAAAAAAAAAAAAGGAAAGGAAAGGTAAAGATGAAAGAGAAATAAATCCTTAATGAACTTGGAATTTTATGTTTTCCATTTTACTCCTTTACTAGAGTTGAGTACTGGAAAAGGCAAGGAATTATAAATCATGGGGGAATCAGATTCAAATAGATTTTTTTCTTTCATAGACCTCTGTTAGTGTAGGAAAATTAAAACCAAGTTTTGAAATTGTCATCTGAAACACACGAGGATAAAATACAAAGACAAAATTATATAGTAGTATAAATATAAAATTAAAACTTCACAAGTTCACATCAACACTAAAAAGAGAACTGAACGCGAACAATTTCCGTATTCTTTATTCCGTTTATAATAACCCCGTGTCTCGAGAAAAAAGAAAAAGACAATTAGTTTTTCTCTACCAATAAATCATTCACTCAACATGAGTTATGTGCTTTTTACACTCTTACTTTTCTAATCATCTGCAAGCTACGGCATGCGATGCTGCGAGACAGAGAGTAAATACACAAAAATGAACCCTAAAACTCTAATAGATTTCGCAATTAATTAAATAGAAAGAAATTAGTCAATTACCACTCACAGTACATCTATAATCTATATATACAAAATACATACATACATATAAAAAAATACACAGACATACTTTGATTTCGAAGAAGGCGTCGAAGACTGAAAGAATGGTGACGATGATCGGAATCGCGCTCCGGCAATCGGAACTCGTTAATGTTGAGTCTCCAGGATGACGCCGAGTCATCGCCGGCGAGTAACTCCCTACGGCTTTCGACGACGGCGCCGCCACAAGTGTCAGTCTCCATTTGTTTCTCTCAGATCCACAAAAAGTTTAAGGAAAATGCAAATATATAAACAGTTAGAGAGAGTTTGAAACTACCCCGGAAGGTTATTGCTACTGTGCTGTGTACGTACTCTTATGGAGGCACCGGTTGTCTACGTGGTGGAACCTTATTGGCTGCTAATAGTGGGGTCTACAAATTTGTATAATAATTTTTTATTGATGATATTATTTTCTAGTCCAAACTTTTTTCCATATTCTATTCAATATATTTAGAAATTTGATATGTATAATTTATAAATACACTTATTAAAAGATATTTAATATGTGTAGATATTTTGACACTGTATTAGCCATCAAATATATGAAATAGAAAATGAAACACCATTTATAATAGATAATATATGAAATGGAAAATAGAAATCAATTGAAATAGAAAATTTTATCATAATTTCTGTATTTCTAATCAATATTTTCATTTATTTATTACCAAATATTATTTGTGTTAATAATTGAGTTTAATATATTTAGATTTTAGAGTGCTAATATTATTCTTAACTATTAAGAAAATACAGTTGATTTTGTTTTTGGAAAATTCAATTGCATTAAAAAAAAAAAAAGGTAATACAGTTAATTTATATTTGACTAGTAATGAAATCGATATGAGTCAAATGAAAAGTTCAAATTTGACGACATTACGTAATATGTATGTATTTAGAAAAACTAGTTTACATTATTATTGAGTTTAAAATGTTTGTTTAAGATTAATTAAATTCTTGATAGTATCAATCTCAAATTAGGTTAATCAAATTAATTACGAGTTAATATGTTCATTTTATTTTATTTTGCATAAATTTCTTTAATCTTTATAAATGGTCAATACTTGAAACTTATCAAAGATGGTAAGGTGTTCAACAATTGACTCAACTCAAACAATTTTAACAATTATTCTCAAGATGAAAATCGATCGGCTTAATTTATTTATCAGCCTATATACATTATCACGAATTCATGGTAACAAATAAACTTATAAACAACACAAATATTGTGATTATTTTTGTTCATTATTTAAGCACTATTAAGTTTAAGTTTAAATAAGATATATTATATTATGCAGATTTTAATGCGCACTAACTATATAATAATGTATTATTTTCCTAAGAACTCTTTTACTAGAGTGAAAATAAACATAAATCAATGACATATGTGATTTCATTTTCTTTTAAATTATTAAAATCTCAATTTTGGTTAGGTGAAATATTGTACTTTTGACTAGTGGGGGCAACAACTTTTGAATTTATAAATGATGACACGGCAATTGTGTGTGGGACTGCGAAGTTTGGAAATTCACGTTAATTCTATTGTTATATTATATGATCTTTGATAAAGATTTATCGGTAAAATTCACTTTTATTGTTTCTATGTGAGCTACATAATAAAATTGAAAAGATTTTATAAAACCATGTTAATTTGAATTCATAAAAAAAATCTTTATTTGTTAAAAAATGTATAATATTTTTTATGTTATGTTAACCAAGCGTGAAATTTCATTTTCGTCACAAGATGAGCGGTTTTTTTAATATGAATTTTTATATTTATTAACATGCTAATTTAATATTTTATATATTTTTTATATAATTTGAAAGATAGATAGTACTGATAAAGGTGAAAACATGAAAAAAATACGTCAAGAGAAATGAGATTTAAACTTTTTGTCTAAAACACATTAACTTTTATTTTGAAAAAACACGCAGAATTTAATAAATTCAAAAAGTATCATATAACATCTTAAATATAATCTTACTCAAGACCTTTAATATTACATAATTTGATTTAACATGATAAAAACTCATTATTCTTTGTTGGAATTTAGAATCACCTACCAATTGAATCTAAATTGATTCGTATAGACCGCCTCTTTTGAGACATGCGGTCATTTCAAATTGTGCATAAAGATACACACAACGAGTATCCTATAAAACCAAAAGAATAATAAATATATATCAATACTTTTCACATTTGAATTTCAAAATTATATTTTATTTTCAACTCTACTACAACTTTGCCACAATTGTGTATCATTCTTATAAATACAGAATAATTTTATATTACATATTCTTCTTTTTTGAAAGATATTGAATATGATAAATATAAGATTGTTGAGTATAACTGCACAATTTACGAAATGGATGTCGTGTCAATAAAATTATTCTACCAAAAGAAAATAAATTATTCTAAGTATCCCACTGCAAGCATTTGTTTACGTAAAGAAATCTTCCACTTTGCAAAAAAGTTAGGCCTTTGAGAAAGTTCAACTCACTTTCACACATTACTTTAATACTAAAAAAAATAAAATAGTTAAGAAACATGTTTTATTACGTTTGCTAAAGTGAGGAGGTCCAATAAATATCTTTGATGGATCAAGGTGGACAATTGTCACAATGAAAAAGGAAAAAAAGCTACAAAATTATATATTATTAAATAGGTGTATACTAATTTGAGCATGACAAATTTAATATCTTTAGGCGCCTATCTGGTCATGGATAATAATAAATATTCACCATTTGGTTCAACCTAATTTAATTTATTTTGATGAGTTGGTTGATTTTAAAGGTGTTCATGAGTCGAGTTCGAGCTGAATTGGACCAAAAATTCCGAGCTTGAGTCACAATTTTCGAACTCGACGAGCTGAAAAAAATGAGCTCGAGCTCATTTTTTTTTTGATAAAAATTTATTATTAATTTTTAATTTATTTACGTATCATTAAATAAAATAATAAGTAATATTAAAAATATTATTATCTATAAATATATTATTATTAAAATATATCATATTATATATAAATAAATATATGAATAAATATTTCTTTTTGTATATATTAATTAGAAAAAAAATTATTCCAGCTCGCGAGTTGACGAACAAGCATTTTTGGGCTTGAGTTCGAATCAAGCTATTTTCGAGCCGGCTCAACTTTTGTAGAAAAATTATTTTAGATATGAGTATTATAGCATATATATAGTTTAGTTGCTTAAGTAAGCTATAACTCAAAAAACTGGGAGTACACTATGTAGTTTTCTTTGTAATTTTCATACTCCCAAATTTGGATTAGAGTTAATTATGGTCAAGTTTATGTGTTTGTTAGTTTTCAATTGTTAGTTTCTTATGAAATACAAAGCAAATAGTTTTGTTTTGCTCACTAAAAAATAAGAAATTAGTGACAATCTATCAAAGTTGTCACTAATTTAAGTTTTAGTGACGGACTTTTATTAGCTTGTCTTTGGATTCTGTATAGATATGTAAGAATTTGTTTAAGAGAACATAGAAAAAGAAGAGACCAAAATGAAGTAAGTAAGACATTCTATTATTCACGACATAACAAGGCGGAGCATACAATCCAATTAAACAGGTTCATTTCGGAATGAACATAATCTGAAAGCATTATTTCAGTTATTTCATTTCTGTACGACAGTCAAAAACAATCGATTGGAGCAAAATTTACACTTCACTTGTTATTAGCTATAGATTATATATGACTCTTGTATATCATCTAACCAATTAATTATACAAGACAGAGCATGATATTCTAAAACTAATCAAGCATGCTAGAATCTCTTTACTTCATCATCAACAAGATGCCTAACATCTATTTCGATGCTTTTCCTTTCTCATATTTCAATATATTAATATCAAGCTAATCAATGCATATCCGAATGTTGATTTGTGAAATTTCAATAATTGTTTTGAACAAATTTTTCTAAACTATATCGAGATTGTCAATGAATCAAGATAATGTAGCTATTGTTAAAGAAGTGCCTTGAATCGACTATAGTGCGCTTCGCAGAGTTAGTCGGGGGTCTCGCTGGATTACTAATGGAACTCGGATTTGGGCCTGCAAATACGTGATGGGCTGAGCCCAAGTTAGATTAGTTTGTTAGTATTATAAATAGACCTGTTCGCAGGTTATTCTGCATCTCTGTAATCTGAAAACCTAGCCTCTAATAAAACTCGTTCTTCCTCTGCCCGTGGACGTAGCCAACACAACGTTGGTGAACCACGTAAATTCTGTGTCTCTTATTTACGTTTTCAGTTCCTTCTTTGATTGCTCTGATTAATCCATCACAACAAACTGGTATCAAGAGCCAGATCAATCGATCAGGTTCTCCTCACTTGGATTTTTCGGCAAGAATTGAAGATGTCTGCGTTTAACGTAAAGGTTGACAAATTCACCGGGAGAAACCGTTTTGGTTTATGGCAGATCAAGATGCGATCTCTTCTGAAACAGCAGAGCTTATGGGCTCCGCTATCTGGAAAGACGAAGAAGGAAGCTGTAGATGATGAAGAATGGAGTACTCTGGAGGAGAAGGCTCATTCTACGATCATGCTATGTTTGTCCGACGACGTGATCATTGAGGTCGCTGATGAAGATACTGCGGCAGGTCTCTGGTTAAAATTAGAGAGTCTCTATATGACGAAATCTCTGACCAACAAGTTGCTTTTGAAGCAACGCCTGTTCCGATTACGCATGCAGGAAGGTACGTCCCTTCGGGACCACCTAGATAAATTAAATAAAATTTTGCTCGATCTGCGTAATATTGATGTTAAAGTAGAAGATGAGGATGCTGCTTTAATTCTGTTGGTATCTTTGCCTGAATCATATGCGAATTTTGTGGATTCGTTTATTGTTGGGAAAGATAGTTTATCTCTGGAAGATGTGAGATCCGCTCTTCACACCAGAGAAGATCGTCAAAAGGCGTCTGGTTCCAATACAGAGAATCAGGCATCTGGTCTGGCTGCAACAGTTAAGGGAAGTGGAAAATCGAAAAAGAAAAAGATTAAAAAGGGTCCAAAACCTGATGATATTTGCAACTATTGCAAAGAAACAGGGCATTGGAAATTTGATTGTCCTAAGAAGAAAAAGCAGTCGGACAGAAAAGAAGGTCCTAGTGGGTCTGCTGCTGTAGCAGAAACTGATACAAAGTCTGAAGAGGATTTGGCCTTAGTTGCAGATGAACAGTCACATCGCAGGGATGTGTGGGTTCTTGATTCTGGGGCATCGTACCACATATGTCCGTACAGGGAGTATTTCTCGACCTATGAAAAGACAGATGGAGGCAGCGTTAACATGGTCAACAGTGCTGTCTGTAAAGTAATCGGAATTGGCTCAATAAAGATCAGGACACATGATGGTTCGTTCTGCACCTTGAATGACGTCAGGCATGTCCCACAGATGACTAAGAATCTGATTTCGTTGAGTTTACTCGACAGCAAAGGTTTCAGTTTCAAAGGTGAGGGTGGTGTTATGCATATCTGTCGAGATTCAAAGGTGGTTCTGACAGGCTTGAAACGTGGTACCTTGTATTTTCTGCGAGGTTCTACGGTGACTGATTCCACTGCGGTTGCATTGTCTGAAGTTCAAGACCAGGATATGACTAAGTTATGGCATATGAGGCTTGGTCATATGAGTGAAAAAGGGATGCAGATTCTATCTAAGAGAGATCTTCTGTTTGGGTACAAGATGCAGATCCTTAACTTCTGCGAACATTGTGTGTTTGGGAAGCTTCATCGAAATAAGTTTCCAAAGAAGGGTGTCCATCAGACTAAGGGAACGCTTGATTATATCCATTCTGATTGTTGGGGTCCTTCACGTGTTGAGTCTCTTGGAGGTAACAGGTATTTTATGTCTATTATTGATGATTATTCGAGAATGACTTGGGTAATTATGATGAAGCATAAGAGTGAAGTCTTCAAGAATTTCAAGCAGTGGAAGACTATGATAGAAAATCAAACTGGGAAGAAAATTAAGCGACTTCGAACTGATAACGGTCTGGAATTCTGTTCGTCTGAGTTTAATGAGTTCTGTAAGAATGAAGGAATAGTTCGTCATCACACTATTAGAGATACACCCCAGCAGAATGGTGTGGCAGAGCGCATGAATCAGACATTGCTGGAGAGAGCAAGGTGCATGCTCTCTAATGCTGGATTATCTAGAAGATTTTGGGCTGAGGCTGTTAGCTTGGCGTGTTACCTGATCAACCGTTGGCCTCACACTGGCATCGATTGCAAAACAACGTATGAGGTATGATCAGGTAAACCTGCAGATTATTCTTTGCTAAAAGTTTTTGGTTGCACAGTTTATTATCATGTTAGTGAGGGTAAATTAGAACCAAGAGCGAGAAAGGGTATATTTGTTGGCTTTGGGGACGGGGTGAAGGGGTATAGAATCTGGTCTCCTTCAGAAAATAGAATTATATTAAGTAGAAATGTTATATTTGATGAGAACTCTATGCTTAAACCTCCTGTGAAGCTCACTGTTGCAGAAGAAAATAGTAGTGTTGATAAACAGGTGGAGCTGCAAGATACTCTAGATGAGAGTAAATTACAGTACCAAGGTGGAGAAGATCAACACACTCAGCCAGAGTCATCTAGTTCAGAAGTTCATCCAGCAGCTCGTCAACCAAGTATAGCTTTAGATAGAGCTAGAAGGATTGGCATCAAACCTCCTGTGAGGTATGGTTTGTACGATATGGTGGCTTATGCACTTCAAGTCGCCGAAGAGGTGGACATTCATGAACCATCCACTTATAAAGAAGCTGTATCTGGCAATGAGTCTATTAAATGGCTTACTGCAATGGGAGAGGAGATGGAGTCACTTGAGAAAAATCAGACTTGGGAGTTGGTCAAACGACCTAAAGAGAGGAAGATTGTTACTTGCAAGTGGGTTTTCAAGAAAAAGGAAGGAATAACACCAGCTGAAGGTGTTAAATATAAAGCTCGATGATAAACCTCGATTATACGTATTTTCTAGCCTAAGATTAGTCATTTCTATATCATTTTATGTCATGATTTATACCTCATATGCGTTTAATAGTTTTGTTACATGTTTGTATGGAAAAATCATTAATTTCGAGAAAGTAACGAAAAACGTATGAAAGGAGATACATGGGCGCTGCTTGGAAATATAACCGTATCTTGGGCTACAAACCTCCAATGTTAATGAGCCTTATATGTTTGGAAAGCTAAGACAATTACCTAAAAGTTTTGTGAAGATGACAAGATCCGGTTCAAACGTTTAAAGTCCCGAAAGTTATAAATACGCCTTGTTCCGAACCAAATGGCGCAGTCCTGGTAAAATGATCATAACTCGAGTTCTACAATTTGGATTGGATCCAAATCAGTGGGGTTTTGAAGCTAAGACATAGATCTACAACTTTGTAGAAGACACCAAAGCCAAATTCGGACCAAATACATGGCGTACATACGCCGTGTTAAATCGCGTACAAACAACGAAGGCAGAGAATTAGGCCATCTCGCGTACGTACGCCGATTTGTACGGCGTACGTACGCCGTGTTAAATCGAGTACGTACGCCGTGTTAAATCAAGTACGTACGCCACTTTACTCGAAGCCCAAATACTTTCGGCCCACATTCGGAGTTTATGTTTAAATTAGGTATAAATACCCCTTCCCAACATTGTTTTAGGGTTCGACTTTTATTTTCTTGAATTGAGTTGTAAGGATTGGAGATCAAAAGACGAGATTCAAGAACGATTGTAAACAGTTTATTCGACAACGGGTTTAATCGAAATTATTTTCTTTAATCTCTTTTGATTCTTGTCGTTTCATCATGTTTACTTTATTAATTGTTTATTGTTCTTTCATATCTATGGAGTAATCCATCTTATTTTGGAATCGAGAATAGCCCGATAATATGTTATCGATATAGATTATAGAACCGTTGATATTACATCGCGTATGCTTATGATTCGAATTCTTGATTATTAATGCTTGTGAATTTGCTGGCCACTTATTTGCATGTTCATAGATATTAGGTGAAAATTCTGAAAGGTGACATCTATATCGGAACCCTAGAATTCAAACCTAGGATCCTAAATCACGAAAGTAGTTTTAGGTCTTTTGAGGAATCGATACACTATCATAGAGATTAATGAATATGAGTTTAGTCTAATCATCACGAAAGTAGCTGATTAATTATCATGGGTAATTTGTTATACTTCGACAGAAGATAGTGAGTACAATTGGATAGTGTCCTTCATAAGTAGCGATAGTGATTTCATTGGTAATATAATTGAGTCGATAATGTTTATCGTGGTGAACCCTGAGTCCGGAATTTCCAATCACACATAACTTAAATCAAATTTTCTTGCGTTCTGTTTAGTTTTCTTTACAATTTGTCTCGTATTTTTATTAGGCTTAGATTACTGATAATTGATAGGCTAGTGCTTGATTATTCGGTCTTCGTGGGAACGATATCTTTTGTACTGCACCGAAGCCGTGCGCTTGCGGTTTAGGCACATCACTCGACTTGTTGCAAGAGGGTTCACACAGATAGAGGGAGTAGACTATGATGAGATTTTTTCACCAGTGGTCAGACATACATCCATCAGAGTGTTACTAGCAATAGTTGCACATCAAGATCTAGAACTTGAGCAACTTGATGTGAAGACAGCGTTTTTACATGGTGAGCTGGACAAAGAAATTTACATGACCCAGCCAGATGGTTTTCAAGTTCCAGGAAAATAAGAGTACGTTTGCAAGTTAAAGAGGTCGTTATATGGGCTGAAGCAATCTCCTAGACAGTGGTATAAGAGGTTCGACAGTTATATGGTTCATCTGGGATACAACAAGAGTCCATATGATTATTGTGTCTATCACAATAAAACAGATGATGGTTTCATGATATATCTTGTTCTGTACGTTGATGATATGCTCATTGCTGCTAAGTCTAAGTCTGATATTCAGAAGTTGAAAGATCTTCTCAGTGTAGAATTTGAAATGAAGGATTTGAGTGCTGCTCAGAAAATATTGGGGATGGAGATCTATCGGGATAGAAATTAGAAAAAAACTTTTCTTATCACAGAAAGGTTATATTCAGAAGGTGCTGTCAAGATTTGGCATGTCTACAGCAAAGCCTATTGATACTCCGAGTGCTGCAAATATTCATTTGTCTTCTGCTTATGCGCCGCAATCTGAAACTGAGAAAGAGTACATGTCTCGAGTCCCATATTCTAGTGCAGTTGGAAGCTTGATGTATGTTATGGTCTGCACTAGGCCTGATATTGCACATGCTGTCAGTGTTGTTAGTAGGTTCATGGGGCAACCTAGAAAGGAGCATTGGCAAGCGGTGAAGAGAATTTTTCGATACCTTAGAGGCACGTCTGATGTTGGCCTCATTTATGGTGGAGATTCACAGTGTTCTGTGGCTGGCTATTCTGATTCTGATTATGCTGGAGATGTTGACAGCAGGAGGTCGATGACTGGTTATGTGTTCACTCTTGGTGGTTCTGTTGTTAGTTGGAAAGCAACATTGCAAGCTGCAGTTACTTTGTCTACAATTGAGGCAGAGTATGTAGCGTTGACAGAAGCTGCAAAAGAAGGAATATGGCTGAAAGGGCTAGTTAGTGACCTTGGTCTACATCATGATCAAACTGTCGTTTATTGTGACAGTTTGAGTGCAATCTGTTTAGCCAAGGATCAAGTTCATCATGAGAGGACAAAGCATATTGATGTGAGGTATCATTTCCTGAGAAGTGAGAAGAGGATCAAGGTGGTGAAAGTTGGTACTGCTGATAATCCCGCTGACATGTTTACCAAGCCGGTTCCTCATAGCAAGTTTCAACATTGTTTGAACTTGCTAAATATCACAAGCTGTTAAGTTACCCTTTGGGGCAATTCTGAGGTGGAGGAAGAAGTCTGGCAATCGAAATGGTGCGTCTGTTTGGAGGATTCAAGTCAAGGTGGAGTTTTGTTAAAGAAGTGCCTTGAATCGACTATAGTGCGCTTCGCAGAGTTAGTCGGGGGTCTCGCTGGATTAATAATGGAACTCGGATTTGGGCCTGCAGATACGTGATGGGCTGAGCCCAAGTTAGATTAGTCTGTTAGTATTATAAATAGACCTGTTCGCAGGTTATTCTGCATCTCTGTAATCTGAAAACCTAGCCTCTAATAAAACTCGTTCTTCCTCTGCCCGTGGACGTAGCCAACACAACGTTGGTGAACTACGTAAATTCTGTGTCTCTTATTTACATTTTCAGTTCCTTCTTTGATTGCTCTGATTAATCCATCACAACAGCTATAATAGGGTAAGTTACATAAACAGTACCATTGGAGATTCTAATTATGAAAAACATGCTAGCTATGCGAGCTTACCATAACTTGCCGCCGATGCTACGAGGTGGTTTTCTCCTTGTTTCTTCGAAGACGGCAGCGAGACAACTCTACTCTGTTGGTGCCGACGACGATTGATCAAAAAATGAGGGTTTGAGGTTGAGATTTGCAGAAATCGGCAAGGAAAGTGTGGGTTTATGTGATTGGGGTTTTTGACGTTGGGATAGATCCGATTACCCACGAACAGGAACTAATGGGTCACACAGCTGGAGCTTTTCATTTTAGTCCTCAAGTATTTTATTTTATATTTATGTATATGCTTAGGGCATCTCCAATGGAGCACCATTTTGGTGTTGGAGTACCAAAATGGTGCTCCAATGGAACGGTATAAGTGGGCCATACCCACGGCAAATTTGCCGTTGGTGAACAGTAGAGCGGCAAATTTGCCAATGCTGGATTATATCTCGATCGAGGCTGATAATATTGCGAATGCTGCTCATAATAAAGGCAAGAAGGTTTTGCTTATGCTCATCAACATTAGCATCTTTGCTTGTTACTGCTGTGATCCAGTTTCTGACGATGATGACGATTCTGATGACTCAAGCCTTGAATAATATGTGTCTTAGTTAGTTCATGTCATATATGATCGAATCTTTACTTTTTAATTCGATCGATGTAAAGTCATCAAGAAACTAGGGCAGTAAGTCAAGATTTTCTGGTTTGGTTTTCAATTTTTGAGCTTTATTTGAATATTTTGTTATTTGATATTTTGTTATAATGTGGAAGGAGAATTTCAAATATTCTTTATTCTTATTTCCTTTGAATCTATATCAATCGTCAAAGATATTGAATTAATTAACAAACAAAACTGATTTAGGTTGAATTATGACAATCAAATCCAATCAATTGCATTAGCATATATATTCATGTTAGGCTTGCTCTTCAAGTTATCATAGATCAAAACTGATTTAGGTTGAATTATGACAATCAAATCCAATCAAGCCGAGAAATTATAATGCTATACTAATAGGTTTGTTGATTATAAATCCAAACTCTCATCTAAGCACTGAGTAATAAGACATCAGTTTTAGCGTTCAAATCTTTGTCTAAGTTATCTTTTAATCACAAGCATTTAACTCAAAACCAGTTATCTATTGAACGCCTCCTTTTAGAACCTTTTATGTACTACTTTGGACCAACAATTTGTATAAACCAAATATGTTGCACATGGAAACTATTTTATTTCAATAATTATTTTTAATTTTAATATTTGGATTATTTGAAACTTAGAAATATCATTCGTCTAATTATACACCTAGCTAAAGTATAAAGTTTTGATACGCCATCAAATTAATATAATATAAAAATAAATATTGTATACTATACAATATATATTTTTACCGAAAATGAAAGATGTTGTATATGATCCTTAAGTAAATTATTGCCTCTACAATATCGAAATTGATGAGAAAATGGAAGTTTGTATTCAAGTCGATGGATACACAATCACTTGTATACGATAATTGCAGATTGCAGCTCGGCAAATAAAGTTGGCAAGACCTACATTGATTTCTTGATACATGAAAGAACGTATTTATCCCATTGATGATTGTTAGTTACAAAGTATTTAAGATAATATTTAATGCGAAGAGTTAAAATATAATTCAAGATTGATTATAATTATATTGGATGATCTTCCAAATTCTTAAATTTCATATACTTGGGAGAATACTTGTAACAAAATGTTTCTTATGAATAGATTTTGGCTTGTTTTTGTTATAAGATGTTTAATATAAACAACTATACAATAAAAATAATTATGCCCAACTATAAATGTCTATATTGCTTAAATTCTTCTTGAGTAGACCTCACATCTTTATCTTCTTGTTAGTTATGTTTAGGTACTTGTTAGTCATGTACATAATTATTTGGCTAAAGTTTGATGTGTTACGTTTTTGGTGTTGTCGTTATCTTTAGAATAATATTTTTTTTTTTAGTTTCACAACAAGGTATGTAAGATGATTCATAGATGAATTCCATGGTTTCACTGCTATTTTTTTTTTTTTATGTGTAAGCACTTGTATTTGCTGCTTTTTCTTAAAAACAAATTTAATATAATTAGATCTAATTATTATTTTTTTTTTGGGTTCTTAATTATTATTTACTTATACCAATTTAAATCAGTTTTTACTTCTATGTATGTAACTATAAGAATTTCGAAGAACCAAAAATATTTAGTTAAATATTAATGTTTAGTATTGTGTAAAAATTAGGGTTTAAATCTCCAAACCCTAGTTAATTATTATTTACCTAAACCCTAGTATTGTGTAAAAATTATTTAAATCTCCAAAATTAATATATGAAAACCCATTAAAATATTTTTCAATCTAAAAAGTTTATTTGGAAATATAAGAATTTCGATATCGAAGAACAAAAAATATTTAATTAAATATTAATGTTTACTATTATGTAAAACTTATTTAAATCTCCTAAATTTATATCTGAAAATCCATTAAAATAGTTTTCAATCTAAAAAGTTTATTCTACAAAACCTTTTCATTAAAAAATCTAAAAATTTAATATTAACAATTTAATAGACTACAATATTATTCATTTATTAATTTAATTTCGATTAATCACATTTTTAAATTCAAAGTATTCAAATTGATACATTGACTTATTTTTAAGATGAAATATTGTTAGTTAATTTGTTATCAATTTTAAGATTACAATTATCTAAAAGTATGTTTTTAAATTTTGTAAGAAGATTAAATTTTGAATTAATATCAAAATTAGTATCAATCATGATATAAATATAGTTTCTTCACAAAACAACAACATATTAATTTCTGGTTTATAGGGCTAATTAGTCCAGATTCTATTAGAACGTATGCATCACTAAACCTGTACTACTCTTCCATTTCGGTTAATATTGAACTACTATTTCAAATAGATAGTTCAAGTTATAAAATATTTGGGCGTAAGTGGTATGAGAAGTAGAATTCTAGATATTGAATTCAAATCACCTTATACAAGTCCTGGCTAAGATAATACGCATCTAATATTACATTTTATTACAAAAATAAAAACTGTGATATAAAAATTAATATTCACGATGGTTTTAGTACACACCTAAAAATAATTGTATATGTATTAGTTGATAGGTTTCCAACATTAAACTGAATTTACCTAAAATAAAGATCTTCGAATTGTATTCGCATTAGGAAATAAAATCTTAAACATGGTACAGTCCTATTCAAACTCTTTCTAACCCTAACCGTCTAGATAATCAAACTCTCTATATATAAATACCCATCAAGAGCCATTAAACTTCATCACTATAAGCAATATTCAACCCTAAATTTTTGAAGAAAATTATATATCTTCAACACTACATAAATCCACAGATTTCAAGCTCTCGATGGATTGCAGCGTGCCAGTTGACGATTTGTGTTATGCAAGGGAAGCTTATAATTTCGGAATACCCGAACAAAACCCTGATCATAATCTTGATCAGTTTTTCATAAAGATTCATATGGAAACATTGTACCCGTTAGAGGATGATGAAGAAGAAGAAGATAGTTTTTCAGAAGATGATCTTGTGAGTAGAACAAGAGTTTTATCATTCTGGAAGCCATGCCCAAGCCCTAGACTCAAACGAGATAATTTGTCGATGGAACGTATATCGAGCATTCTTACTGAGGCTGGTGTGCCATTGCACAAGCAGGATCATATGGTGCATCATATCTCGGCCGAGGCTGATAATATTGCCAATGCTGCTCATAATCAAGGCAAGAAGGTTTTGCTTATGCTCCTCGACATTAGCATCATTGCTTGTTACTGCTGTGATCCAGTTTCTGACGATTCTGATGACTCAAGCCCTGAATAATATTAGTTCTTAGTTCATGTCATAT
The DNA here is from genome assembly GCA_963669365.1 of Verbascum thapsus. Lineage (NCBI taxonomy): Eukaryota > Viridiplantae > Streptophyta > Magnoliopsida > Lamiales > Scrophulariaceae > Verbascum > Verbascum thapsus. Next base: position 12,320,025 of record OY770116.1, read on the forward strand.
ATGATTGAATGTTTGCTTTTTAATTCCATGTAAAGTCATCAAGAAACTAGGGTCGTAAGTCAAGATTTTCTGGTTTGGTTTGAATTGTACTTTTATTTGCACAAATTCATATATATAAGTTCTTTAGTAATGCTATTCTTAAGTCCAGTATATATATTATCCTTCTTAATTCATAGCCTTCATTATTTGATATTTTGTTATAATTTGCAAGGAGAATTTCAAATATTTTTTTGGCATTCTTATTTCTTTGAATCTATATCATACGTTAGAGATATTAACAACCAAATATTAACTACTGAGAATTGTAAGGTATATTAGTTAAAGGATATAAAAAAGTCCGAATCAATTGCATTAGTATATATATTCATGTTAGGTTCGCTCTTCAAGTCATCATAAATCCAAATTAATTTAGATTGAATTCTGAAGATCAAACCAAATCAAGCCGAGAATTATAATGCTATACTACTAGGTTCGTTGAAGGATTATAAATCCAAACTCTGATCTAAGTACTAGTAATAAGAAATCACTTTTAGCGCTCAAATCTTTGTCTAAGTTATCTTTTAATCACAAGCATTTAACTCAAACCAAGTCTTTTACAAGCAACGATTACCGACTGAGCGTTTAGAACCTTTTGTATACTACTTGGGACCAACAATTAGTACAAACCAGATATGTTCGCACATGGAAACTATTTTTTTCAGTAATTACTGTTAATTTTAATTTTTGGATATTTGAAACTTAGAAATATGCATGATTCGTCTAATTATACACCTAGCTAAAGTATAAAGTATTGATACGCTATCAAATTAATATAATATAAAATAAATATCATATAGCATACAATATATATTTTACCGAAAATAAATAATCAGATCTAGGCAATAACATATAAGTTTCTTTGCCACTTCATAATCAAATATCATAATAGTATTCTAAAAATTAAAATGGAATGATACAATAAAAAAATTATGATTTACCATTACAAAAATACTAATAAACCATTAATAAAGTGAAATTATAAATGAAAGATGTTGTATATAATCCTTAAGTAAATGATTTCCTCTACAATAGCGAAATTGATGAGAAAATGGAAGTTTGTATTCAAGTTGATGGATACACAATCACTTGTATCCGATACTTTGGAAATAGCTACAATGATTTCTTGATACATGAAATTACGTATTTATCGCAATGAAAATTGTTAGTTACAAAGTAATTAAGATAATATTTAATGCGAAGAGTTTGTTACATCTGGGAGGGAAAATCAGGGGTCAAAGAGAATCAACAGTTAACTTTGGGCTAAAAGGAAGAAGTGGGCCGAATCTACAAAGAAAGATTTGACAGTCTTGGGCTCGACAACTGTACCAAAATATTGATGGGCTTCGAAGATTGTAAATATGTTTAATCCATTTAGAAATTTAAATTTTCTTTAATTTTCTTCTGTAAAAGTTATTAGAAGTGGAGAGTGCATGGTAGAGAAGACAACAGAATTAGGGCTCTAACCTCGTCATCAAAATCGATCTTAACTGAGCTTAATTGGGCTGTTATCAAATTGAACTCATTAAAATGCTCAGCCACCACAGTACCCTCTGACATCTTTAGATTAAAGAGACGCCTCATCAGATGCATCTTATTTGCCACTGATGGCTTCTCGTACATGTCTGCTAAAAACCTTCAGAATACCTTTGGTGGTTGTCTCCTTCGTCGTATGGAACGTTCCGTGACAGAGACAGACGAATTACACTTCACCGCCTTCCTGTCAAGCACCATCCAATCTTCGTCTTTCATATCCGACGACTTATAACCAAGGGGCTGATACAGATCTTTACCGTACATGTAATCTTCCATCTACATCTTCCAGAACCCAAAGTCTGTCCCGTCAAACTTTTCAATCGGCGTTTTTCCTTCACCCATCATATTCGCTCCCACTCGACCTAAAGCTCTTGATACCAGTTGTTTAAGTACATATTAATGTTTACTGTTGTGTAAAAATTATTTAAATCTCCTAAATGTATACCCAAAAACCAATTAAATTATTTTTCAAATTAAAAGTTTATCCTTTAATAACTTTTGTAAATATAAGAATTTCGATATCGAAGAACAAAAAATATTTAATTTAAATATTAATCTTTACTATTATGTAAAACTTATTTTAAGTCTCCTAAATTTAAATCTGAAAACCCATAAAAAATAGTTTTCAATCTAACTTAATTTTAAATCCATTAATTTTAAATTGGATTAATTTAATTTTGTTTAATCACATTTATTCAAGGTATTCGAATTGATACATTGACTTATTTTTAAGATTAAATATTGTTAATTTGTTGTCAATTTTAAGATTTCAATTATCTAAAAATATAATTTTATAAATTTTGTAAGAAGATAAATTTTGAATTAATACCAAAATTGGTATCAATCATGAATATAAATATAATTTCTACACAAAACAACAGCATATTCAATGAATTAGTCCAGATTTTATTAGAACGTATGCATCAGTCTTTCCGGATCATAAACCTATACTCTTCCATAGAGATACCCGAACAAAACCCTGATCCTAATCTTGATCAATTTTACATAGAGATTCAATTGGAAACATTGTACCTGTATGAGGATGATTATAATGATGATGAAGAATATATTATTTCAGGAGATGATCTTGACCCTGTAATAAATCTTGTATCATTCTGGATCCCATGCCCAAGCCCTAGACTCGAACGAGATAATTTGTCGAGGGAAAGAATATCGAGCATGCTTACTGAGGCTGGGGTTCCATTGCACAAGCAGGATTATATGGTGCATCATATCTTGGCCGAGGCTGATAATATTGCAAATGCTGCTCATAATCAAGGAAAGAAGGTTTTGCCTATGATCCTCAACATTAGCATCTTTGCCTGTTACTGCTCTCCAGTTTGGGACGATGATGACGATTCTGACTCGAGTCTTGACTAATATTAGTCGCTTTTTAATTCGATGTAAAGTCTTCAAGAAACTAGGGTAGTAAGTCAAGATTTTCTGGTTTAGTTTTCAATTTTTGAGTTTTGTATTACTGTTGTATTTGGATTTTTCGCTTTAGGAAAATTCATAGCCTTCATTGTTTGATATTTTGTTATAATTTGCAAGGCGAGTTTCAAATATTCTTTGGCATTCTTGTTTCCTTTGAATCTATATCATACGTCAAACATATTAAATTAACAACCAAATATTAATATATTAGTTAAAGGATATAATAAAGTCTGAATCAATTGCATTAGTATATATAATATTATATATATATATATATTCATGTTAGGCTCGCTCTTCAAGTTATCATAAATCCAAATTGATTTTGGTTGAATTCTGAAAATCAAACCAAATCAAGCCGAGAAATTATAATGCTATACTAATAGGTTCGTTGAAGGATTATAAATCCAAACTCTCATATAATCACTGAGTAATAAGACATCAGTTTTGGCGCTCAAATCTTTGTCTAAGTTATCTTTTAATCAGTTTTAGCCTTCAAATCCTTCTTTAAGTTATCTTTTAATCACACGCCTTTAACTCAAAACCAGTCTTTTACAAGCAGTGATTAGTGACTGAGTGTTTATAACAGAATTTTTTTCAAATTTAAAATAACTCTAGGATAAACAATTTTTTTAAATTTAAAATAATTTCAAAATCTTTTGAACGCCTCCTTTTAGAACCTTTTATGTACTACTGGGGACCAATAATTAGTATAAACCAGATATGTTGCACATGGAAACTATTTTGTTTCAATAATTATTGTTAATTTTAGTGTTTGGATTATTTGAAACTTGGAAATATGATTCTTCTATTATACACCTAACTAAAGTATAAATTATTGATATGCTATCAAATTAATATAATATAAAAATAAATATTTTATAGTATACAATATATATTTTACCGAAAATGAATAATCACATCTAGGCAATAACATATGAGTTATCTTTGCCACTTCATAATCAGATATCATAATAGTATTCTACAAATTAAAATGGAATGATACAGTAAAAAATTTATGATTTACCATTACAAATATACTAATACAGTATGAATATAAAGCGAAATTACAAACGAAAGATGTTGTATATGATCCTTAAGTAAATGGTTACCTCTACCATATCGAAATTGACGAGAAAATGGAAGTTTTATTCAAGTTGACGGATACACAATCACTTGTATCCGACAGTTGAAAAAAACTACAATGTTTCTTGATACATGAAAGAACGTATTTATCGCATTAAAATTTGTTAGTTACAAAGTAATTAAGATAATATTTAACGCGATCGTATTTATTATAAGATGTTTAATATATACAACTATACTATAAAAATAACTATGCCCAACTATAAATGTCTATATTGCTAACATTTTTCTTGAGTAGAACTCGCATCTTTATCTTTTTTTTTCTTATTTATTAATTAGTTATGTACATAATTATTTAGCTCTACTGAGTTTGTTAGGTTTATAGTTTGGATGTGTAACGTTTTTTGTGTTGTCGTTATCCTTAGAATAATATTTTTCTTTTTAGTTTCGCAACAAGGTATGTTAGATGATTCATAGGGGCTTTTTTGATATAACCCCCCGAGGTATGTAGCTTTGGCAAACAACCCCCCGAGGTTTGAAATTTTGGTAAACAACCATTTCTGGTTAGTTGACCGTTAGTCAACAGTTAAGATCATGGGCAAAATTGTAAGCTAATAATTCCAAACAAATATATTAATTTTCAATGTATTTATTTGGAATTAATAAAATTAATATATTTGTTTGGAATTATTAAATTACAATTTTGCAAATAAATAAAATTAATAAAATTAATATATTTATTTAATATATTTGTTTGGAATTATTAAATTACAATTTTGCAAATAAATAAAATTAATAAAATTAATATGTATTTATTTTCAATGTAATATTAATATATTTGTTTGGAATTATTAAATTATAATTTTACAAATAAATAAAATTAATATATTTATTTAATATATTTTTTTTTGGAATTATTCAATTACAATTTTGCAAATAAATAAAATTAATAAAATTAATATGTATTTATTTTCAATATAATTCCAAATAAATACATTGAAAATTAATATATTTGTTTGGAATTATTAAATTACAATTTTGCCCATGTCCTTAACTTTTGACTAACGGTCAACTAACCAGAAATGGTTGTTTACCAAAATTTCAAATCTCGAGGGGTTGTTTGCCAAAGCTACATACCTCGGGGGGTTATATCAAAAAAGCCCTGATTCATAGATGAATTCCTTGGTCTCACTGCTATTTTTTATGTGTAATCAAGTATTTAGTTGTTTTTTCTTAAAAGCAAATTTAATATAATTAGATCTAATTAATATTTGTTTGTACCAATTTAAATCAGTTTTTACTTCTATGTATGTAACTATATATAAGAATTTCGATATTGAAGAACCAAAAATATTTAGTAAAATATTAATGTTTACTGTTATGTAAATTATTTAAATCTCCTAATTTATATCTGAATACCCATTAAATTATTTTTCAAATAAAATGTTTATTCTATAATAACATTTGTAAATATAAGAATTTCGATATCGAAGAACAAAAAATATTTAATTAAATATTAATCTTTACTATATTATGTAAAAATTATTTAAGTCTCCTCAATTTAAATCTGAAAACCCATTAAAATAGTTTTCAATCTAAAAGTTTGTTCTATAAATACTTTTCATTAAAAAAATTTAAAATTTAATATTTACAATTGAATAGACTACTATATTATTAATTTAAAAATTAATTAATTTAATTTAGTTTAATCACTTTTTTTTAATTCAAAGTATTCAAATTGATACATTGACTTATTTTTAAGATGAAATATTGTTAGTTGGTTACCAATTTTAAGATTACAATTATCTGAAAATATAATTTTGAATTTTTTGAATTCATATCAAAATTAGTATCAATCATGAATATAAATTTGCTATATAAATATAATTTCTTCACAAAACAACATATTAATTTTTGATTTAAAGGGCTAAGTCAATTAGTGCAGATTTTATTAGAACGTATGCATTAGTCTTTTCGGATCATAAACCTATACTCTTCCATTCCATTTCGGTTAATGAACTACTATTTCAAATAGATAGTTCAAGTTACAAAATATTTGGGCTTAACGGTTAATATAGATGTAAATAAAATCTTAAACATAGTACAGTCCTATTCAAACTCTTTATAACCTTAACCGTCCACATAATTAAACACCTATATAAATACCCATCAAGAGCCATTAATCATTGTATATATCCTTAGTTTTTCTACATTCAATCTTCAACCCTTTGAAGAATATATTCAACCCTTAATAGTTTTTGAAGAATATATTCAACTAATCAGTGCTCTCGATGGATTGCAACAAACCAGTTGAGGATTATTGTTTTGCACGTGAAGCTTCTAATCTCGAAATACCCAAACAAAACCCTGATCATAATGTTGATCAATTTTACATAAAGATTCATATGCAAACAATGTACGTGTTAGAGGTTGATTATGATTATACGAATGTAACATGTGATTTATCATTCTGGATGCCATGCCCAAGCCCTAGACTCAAACGGGATAATCTGTCGAGGGAAAGTATATCGAGAATGCTTACTGAGGCTGAGGTGCCATTGCACAAGCAGGATTATATGGTGGATTATATATCCGCTGAGGCTGATAAGATTGATACTGCTGATCATAATCAAGGGAAGAAGGTTTTGCCTATGCTCATCAGCATCAGTATCTTTGCCTGTCACTGCTCTCCAGATTGGGACGATGACGATTCTGACTCAAGCCTTGAATAATAATATTAGTCTTAGTTACTTCATGTCATATATATATATGATTCAATCTTTACTTTTTAATTCCATGTAAAGTCATCAAGAAACTAGCTAGGGTAGTTTAATTTTTGAAGATTTTCTGGTTTTGTATTCAATTTTTGAGCTTTATTTGAATTACTTTTATTTGGAAAATTCATATATTTTATTTGAAATTTTTTTATGATTTGCAAAGAGAATTTCAGATATTCTTTGCAATTCTTATTTCCGTTGAATCTATATCACACGTCAAAGATATAAGTTAAAATACATATTAGTTAAAGGATATAAAAAAAGTCTAAATCAATTGCGTTAGTATATATGTAATATATTCATGTTAGGCTCGCTCTTCAAGTTATCATAAATCCAAATTGATTTAGGTTGAATTCTGACAAGCAAATAAAATCAAGTCGAGAAATTATAATGCGACTCTAATAGGTTGGTTGAAGGATTTATAAACTGTACTTCGTTTTTCCCAAACTACTTACCTACCTTTACAACAACTCTAGTCATAGCTCGGTATGTTTTTATTAGTGGAACCAGTGTAAGTTGTGTCCTGTTTATAATATGAGCGATTCTATTTAAACACGATGTACGAATATTTAAACACTACGAATAGCAAACTTAGTTTCTTTATAACATACTAATAATTAAAACCAATACTTTATTATTCAATTAAATCATACTTATTTGCTCATAGTAGATTAACCAAAAACAAAATAGATAAACTTTTATTCGTTAATTATAATTTAATATTCAAAGATGTGACGATATTGTAGTACATGAGACTTTTGATTAACATGGCTTTCTACATAAACAACGTCTTCGGAAACCTTCACAATCCCCTTCCGTAAAACCTTCACCGATACATAATTCTTTGCAGTTGTGATCGATAAAACATGGACCTTTAAATTTTAAACTTTTCGATTTGCACATTCTACCTATAGCCTTCTCTGCAAAAATCACAACCAAAGAAAATAAATTTATTAATATATTATGCAAAAATAATAACCATAAACTCTAGATTATTGAAGTTTATTAAGAAATCTAATCTTAATATGAAAAGAAAAAATAAATGACGAAGATACAAACCTGAGGCCAAAGTGAAAACCAAGAGCAGGACTAGCCAAAAAATTGTTTTAGCATTCATCCTTAATCTTATATTTTTACCCCTACTCTCCGAAAGATAGGGTATTAATGCTAATTTTATATGTAATGAGAAGAAATGGATGTGTTCGAATTAAATACTCAATATTCTTAACACATTTCATTTTACAGCAAATTCTTAGTTATTACAATTTACCATAACTAATAATTATATATATTTTTTAGAAATGCAACGACAAATAAGCAGGATACCATGTAATAAAAATACAAGATAAGGTTGCAATTAAATCACTTGTCTTTTTAATTTGAAAATGATAAGATTCAATACTTGATTTGATTTGGGCCTAATTACAACTAGGAACAGTTAAGGTTTTGAAAGTGTATGAAGATAACTCTTGTATTATGTCATCAATGAAGTACAAAGAAGATAACTCCTGCATTTTGACTTTATGAAAGTTTATGGCCTTTTCATGTTTTATAATTTTATTTTCAAAATTTTAAATTATAAAATTCTAAATAAACTTAATTCGTTGAATTGTTATTTTTCAATTCTATATAACTACATATTAATCATATATACATCATTTTACACATTTATGAGTCTCACAAATGAATAAGAGTATCGTCATAATTAAATTAAACGGTTATGTATAAGTATAATATTAACATATCATTATGTTGGGATGTATCTTGACGCTTGGGCCCAGTAAGACGAGCTCATGACCCAATATAGGTACTATAAGTACCATATTAATCAACTAAAAATTTATTATCTGGTTTACACTATAAAATTTAGAAATATTTAATAATTGATGAGTGAGGAGTATAATAAGCGAGAACTATGAAAAAGTTTGATCCTATCGAAATATGTGGCTCGAAGTTACCGAGCACAGCCCACAATCAAATAGCATATTTTTAATCTGTTATGGAATGGATAAGATCTTATTTCTATGTGTTATTCACATGATACATCATCACACATTTATCAATTATATCGTTTATTATAATAATTATTTCACTTTCTCTTTTATATTATACATTTTTTAAATTTATATTTTTTATTTTTATTTAAATAATTATTATATATACAATTAACACAATCATTAAACAAATCACTCATCAACCTATTACTATTAATTCAACATATTTTACAACATTCAACAACTTATTTTAAAAAATATAAACAAACACCTATTTTGCTCACATGAATTTTTCTAAAATATAAACAAACACCTATTTTGCTCACATGAATTTTTCTAGTACGCAATTTTTGAGAAAATTTTATATTTTTTCTCAAAAATATATACAAACAAAGCCTGGATTTTGTGAATAGAATATGTTAAAAAGAAATTTTTGGTATTAAAAAAACAAACAATGAATTTTGAAAACACTAAAAAATCGCCGTCCAAATTGCCTTTCACGAAGAAAATTGTACTAAACTAAAAAAGAAAACTTCATGACGTCTTATATTAACTCTAAGAATTGACAAAAATTAAAAATGGAACCGTCCAAGCACTGTTTATTTAGGAGTATAATAATATGGGAAAATTGTTAGTAAAAGTGGTACATAATTTCTTTAAATTTTAATTAAGTTCTTTATCTTTTAATTTTGCTACCATTTCAGTTGTTAAAGTGGTAATCCAAGCCCGAGCTAATAAGTTTATAAATTGAGAATTTTGCATTTTATTCAAGAGTTTTCCAAATTTTGGATGAAAAAATAGATATTTTGCTAGTTTTATATTTATATATAGAGTAATCTAAACATACACTATACACATTTACACAAATAATATTCATATACTAATATACAATCACCAATAATTAAACTTTGCAATTATTTTATTTTTCATATATCTATTTTTTGGCTAGATAAGAAGAGACTTTTGGGAAGGTTAAAGAAAGCACCTTTTTTATTATTAATTAAGACTCGTAATTTAAAATATCTTAACATTATATTAAATAATATTATTAATATTAACATTGTATCCATATTCATTTGAGTATCTAGGATCTATAGAAAATTATGTTTCAAGTTTTATGTGAATCTTTTAAAAACATATTGATTCTCATACTTCAAAATAATTGTATTATAGAAAATTTATAATAGTTAATACTACTTTATAACTATCAGTATTAATGAAGAAAGAAAATTGATACAAGTTGAGGTTTAAAGAATAAAATAAGTTAGATTTATACTTAGTGAAAATTAAAGAGGACTGAAAATTACAATTACATCTTTAATACTGAATCTTGTGATCTTAGTCATGAGTTTGATCTTTTAAAAAGAATATATATTTATCTCATCTATTATGAGTTTGTCAATATATAACCTAAATTAATTATTTAGTGTAATTTACATACTGTATACATGAGATTTTACCCAATATGTATTTCAAGGGCATTGATTGTGGCCTGTGGGCTGTGGGTTTTGGTTGTTATTCAAAGTATATATATATATATATATGTATGTATATATGAGAGATCCTCTTATCCAACATATGTATGAATTTATTCTTGAAATGTGTAATCCCATACTCATATCAACCCCACCAATTACAGTCACACAAACAAAATCTAATAAAATATTACTACCAGTTGATTACATTGCTTACCTCTACTGTATACAAAAATAAATAAATAAAAAATACAATACTAATATATCCGAAAATAGAAGAGATTATATACATTGTTTTGGTGGGTTGACTTTGTTTGAGTTTATCCAATTCAGGTCAAATATAGTGATAAATATTACATAACTATCTTATGAGGTACACAATTGCTTATGGATTCTATTTAGGATATTACTTTGCAATAATATTGATATGTAGGCTCTTCAACTATTTTACTTTATGAATTAATCAATTCCTGAATTTTAATATTTAAAGTCCCCAATGAATGACAATCGTCTGTACATGATGGGCCTAATTGAAATTTGATATATAATAATTATATTTTTTCTGATTCAAAGAATTTCGAGAGCTTCTAAAAATAATAAATATTAAGCATTTATCATATAGAGTATAGAAATAATCATCCAATTCCATATTTATGACTATAACTTGAGTATATGATACTTTTACATCTTGTTCTTTTACACAACTTTTCAAGTTTTGACTTTCTGTTTTTCTTTTTTTTTTTGGATTTATTAGGCCAATTTTGTGTACATTAATTAGTACGCAAATATCATCAATATTTCCACTTGATCTCAAATTGTTTGGGTGTTATTTTAATTTTTAATAGGTTTTGCTTTCCCAATTCTTTTTTTGCGCTAAAATATGAAAAGTAAAAAAATAATAATGTAAAGTCACAAAAAGAGATCAAAGTGAGACGAAAAAATTATAGTCTTATGGTAATATTATTATATGATCTCGTGTATAATATATCTTCTTAATTTTCAATTAAAAAGTATAAAAAAGACAAAATAATAACATTACAACTTATAAACGCAAGTGAGGTGAATATAATATTTTGGAACTATAATTAAATTTAATCCATTTATAATATGACGGTGCCTTATGTCATTGAAGCAAATAACAAATTGAAGACTTCTCTATAATATAATAAAAGAAAATAAAAGAATATAGAAATAGCATAAGCATACACTGATATTAATGGAATCGTGAATATTATATTCATTAATTCATTCTGGGCAAGCTAGCTAGGTAAATAAATACCGCGCTTTGCGTTTCGTTTTCTTCTTCGGCGCTGCTGAAAATGGAGTTGCGACAATGGCGGATCTAGTCAACACTTTCTTCACTGTTAGTCTCTTCAGAAATCTCTTTCTCATCTATCGTTTCATTTTTTCTTGATATACCTTTTTTTATATACTTTTTTTTTATCACTTATTATGTTTCAAAATTAGGGTTCCTCCTAATTGCTGATATGTTTATCTGAAGTGAACAATGTTTAGTGGAATGGTTCTATTTGTTCTGTTTCCACTGAGATTTTAGTGATAATTGAGGTTTTTGTTGGTAATCTTTGCATGGCTATACGTTTTAAAGAATCTAGGTTTATTCAACTGGTTTGTCATTAAATTGGACAGAGGATTTCTGTATTTTCGTTGGAATTTGTTATTCTAGGAAACATATGTGGTTATTTAGTCATGCCTGATACAGATACGTTTGTTGTATGTTATTCCTACTTAACGTTTAGCATTCTCTTTTATTGCAGTAAATTTGGTTCAGGATAATCATTTGTGTCTATGGTGTTTCTGCTCACAACTTAAGTTAGAAATGTTCCTCAAGTTCCACATTTATGTACTGCATAAACATCAATGAACTTGTTCTCAAGCAGAGTCTTTCAATTCCCGTGAGTGTTCTGGTGCTTTTGTGTGGATTTGCGAGTTTCTACAGCGTTTTGGTTTCAGCAGTTGATTTCATTGTATTTCTATTTGGAAGAGGGCTTATGGAACCATCAAAGAATCATAATTTTGTGCAATTTAATGCCTCTGAACATAGAAATAAAGATCTTGGTCCTGAACAACAAGTTTATAAGGTGGAGTCTTCAGGTTATACAAATGCCAGTTATAATCCATCAGAAGTTAATTTTTCAGAACCTAAACCGATACGTAATTACTCTATACAGACTGGTGAGGAGTTTGCTCTTGAATTTATGCGCGACAGGGTCAATCCTAGTCAGTCATTTGTTCCAAATATCTCAGGGGATCCTAGTTACACACCTGGTTACTTGGAGCTAAAGGGCATTTTGGGCATTAGTCATACTGGCTCTGAAAGCTATTCAGGTATCTCCATGAGTGCCACAGCAGATAAAGGAATGAGAGAATCTGATCGGAGCAATTTGTCTTTACACGGGAACAGTGGTAACCATGGGTCTTTGCAATCTATGCAATCCAACAACAGCCAGTGCACACTTATGTATACTTCATCTGGGGCATCTGATAGTTCATCACTGAAGCTTAAGATTCTCTGCAGCTTTGCTGGTAGAATCTTACCTCGCCCAAGTGATGGAAAGCTCAGATATGTTGGTGGTGAAACACGCATCATCCGAATAAGTAAGGACATTTCATGGCAAGAATTGTGGGAAAAAACAACTACAATTTATGATGAAACACATACTATAAAATATCAGCTTCCTGGAGAGGATCTTGATGCTCTAGTTTCTGTATCAAGTGATGAGGATTTATTGAACATGATGGAAGAATGCAATTTACTTGAAGATGGAGAAGGACCCAAAAAGCTTCGAATGTTTCTATTCTCTCTTGAAGATTTGGAAGATGATCATTTCAGCCTTGCTAACTCCAATGTTGATTCAGAGATGAAATATGTAGTTGCTGTCAATGGCATGGACATTGGGTCACGGAAAGGATCTACTCTACGCGGTTTAGCAAGCTCTTCGGGGAACAACTTAAATGAGTTGGATACACTGAATGTTGCAAGGGAAACAAGTAGGACGGCCACTGAATTTGCTGGAATAAGTACTTCAAATATGGCAGACTATGCTGTGCCATCAATAACTACCGAATCTTCTAACTCTGTTTTACCAAACTATAAAATTTATGAAACTGATTCCCTCTTTTATCAAGGTCAGCCAGTGCACCATGATGAACACAATCAACATCCTCCACAGTTTGGCTGTAATTTGACTACTCCTTTTTATACGGCTTCTAAAAGTAATGTGCAACAATCATCGTATGGGCCTGTTTCTCTACAAAAAGGTCTTGAAGAGAAGCAACCAAGTAACTCAGGCATACAGGGTGCCGAAATGCAAGATAAGGAGTCAAATCATAAAGTTGATGATCCAATTCAACCTGAAAATGGAAGCAATCAAATATCGACTACCGAGCACTTTAACAGAATAGTTAGTTATCCTGTTGAAGATTCATCAGTTGTACCTAAACTGGATAGAGAACTCTCTTCAAATATTCCAAAGAGTGAAAGGAGGACCCAGGAACAGATACAGGTCTCTAGACCTCTTGATGCTGTTAATCCATCCCAACATCCTAAATCCATTGTCAATGAGTATGTTACCTCTGCTAATGCCCCTTGTCCTGATTCCATCAATTCAGAGTCTGATTGTACTAATTTGTGCTACTCTGAGTCTTTTGTCCCTCCTCAGAGGGTCTTTTATTCTGAGCGTATTCCTCGTGAGCAGTCAGGAGTCCTGAGCAGAACGTCAAAGTCGGATGATTCACACAGTTCTCAATTTCTTGTTAAACAATCCCAAACTGATATGGCCCAGCAGGATTTTATGACAGGATCCATTGAAAAATCGCAGAACGGGAATGTAGAGAGTCACACCCAGCAGTCAATTCCTGCCTTTCCTGTGGAACCTGAAATCTCTGATAATGGTCATTTGAGAACACAAACGATACAGCCAGTTGATGTTAAAGATTCAGTGCATGAAAATCGAATTCCATTGTCGGAGGCGGAAGCTGGATTCAAAATTATCAATGCGACTCATGAGGACTCAGTGAAACATGAAGATCTTACATCTCACCGGGATGACGGGGCTGGCAGTCAGTCCATTGTTAATGATGCTCACGGATATCCTCAACCTCCTACATGGACTGGGACCCAGGAAGAATCTAAAACTGAACAGGGAGATATACTTATTGATATCAATGATCGATTCCCACGTGATCTTCTTTCCGATATATTTTCAAAAGCTATTCTTTCGGATAACTCATCTGATATTGGTCCTCTACAGAGAGATGGAGCTGGTTTGAGTGTGAACTTAGAAAACCATGAACCTCAACACTGGTCCTTCTTCCAGAGACTGGCTGGGGATGAGTTTGCAAGAAGGGATGTTTCTCTCATTGATCAAGACCATGTTGTATTTTCTTCTGGGCTTACCAAAGTTGAAGAGGAGACTCCTTTGGCATTTGACTTTGTGCCACTGATGAGAGAGGGAATTCCTCCGAGTCAGGGGGGAGTGCAGGAGAATTTTGGTGAAGATGGTTTGAAAGATGTACCTGGTGGAGATGGATCTGTTTCTCTTCATTCCAATTATAATCCATCACAAGTGGAAATTAGTGAAGGCATGCATGACGGTTTGATGGATAATACGAGGATCCGGGATTCAGATTATGAGGTACTTTTTTCTGTTAAATTTTGGAAATTATGTGTTCTTTGCAAAACACATTTGCTTCTGCACAGAGTATCTTTTAATCCTTATCAATGTTTTAGGACGGGACAGGAAATATTGGCTTACCTCCCTTGGATCCTTCTTTGCTGGATTTTGATATTGAGTCATTGCAGGTTAGTTCTTGTTTATGCACTTTTGGCATTCTTCAAATGGTGACCTGTGATCTTAAAATTTCGTGCTAGAGTTTGTTATCATAAGGCGTTGGAAAATGTTTCACTTGTTATTTCGTTTTCAGTGCTTTCTTTCTTCGTATTTCATTTAGCCCCCTATAAGTCAAGTGGTTGCAATACCAGCTTACTTTTCAAAATAAGTGTGATGGTAAATTTGACAATAGAGTTTGTTGTTATAAAATAGCAGAAATTGTTTATTCCTTGTTATTACTGTGTTCACAATTTTCTTTCTTCTTTGTTTGGTAAACCAGTCAATAATTGAAGAGGTTGCAATACCGGCTTACTTTTGGAATAGCATGGCACAACTTATAAACTTCTTTGGAAACTGATCTTTAGAGTGACACAATCTTTTGCAATTTGGCCATAGTTTTTTTTTTCCAATTGAAACCTGACTCAATCAGTTAATCAATTATTTTTGTTGTACTGCTGAAATTGGAATTGTGAACTTGTTTAAACTCTGCCACTCAATAACTAAATTAATTTTGATCACCACTTATAATTTTGAAACTATTTGGTGTTTGCAGATTATACATAATGCAGATCTTGAGGAATTGAAGGAACTTGGCTCTGGCACATTTGGAACTGTATATCATGGAAAATGGAGAGGCTCAGATGTAGCAATTAAGCGCATAAAGAAGAGTTGCTTCACTGGTCGTCAGTCAGAGCAAGAGAGACTGGTAATTAGTCTTTTTCTCCTGTATTTCTCTGCTTTTGTTTCTTCTCCATATAGACTTTTAAGCTTTTACTTATTACTGGTGGAACATTCACTTGTTTAAACTTTAAAATTTTGACCAATAAGTTAAAAGTTGATTTTAAGCAAATCAAAAGAAATTATTAGCAAATGTTGTTTTTAAACTATTGTTGCGTCATATTATATTACTGGGCATGCATTTGGCCCTTGCTAAAATGGCTATTACCATTATTCCAACTTTCAGACCGTAGAGTTTTGGAGGGAAGCTGAAATTCTTTCAAAGCTTCATCACCCAAATGTGGTTGCATTTTACGGTGTTGTACAAGATGGGCCAGGGGGGACATTGGCTACCGTGACAGAATACATGGTCGATGGATCTTTAAGACATGTTTTACTTCGAAAGGACAGGTACTTTTTCCACAGCGTGATAGTTTGTTTTTGTATACTATCCCATGGTTAGCAATCATACATTTGCGTTCTTCTCATCTTTTGACTAGTATATTTGATAAGCAATGAAACTATGATCACCAAAATTGTAACCTTGACTTGTGGCCTCCTTTCACTTCTATTTCTATTTTCCCCTCACAGTTACTTTTTTCTTTTACACAACTTTGCAGACATCTTGATCGCCGAAAGCGGCTCATAATAGCCATGGATGCAGCTTTTGGAATGGAATATTTACATGCAAAGAATATTGTGCACTTCGATCTGAAATGTGACAATTTGCTGGTTAACCTGAAAGATCCTACAAGGCCTATATGCAAGGTTGTCTTCTGGATCTTAACCTTCTACCTTAACTAGAAAACTTATTCTGTCCTATCTTATTCTCATGGTATTTTATCTAGGAATTAGGTCGTTAGTAATCCTAGAAAATTTTATAATATTCACTATTACAAAGATTAGGAGAAACTATTGACTCCAAATGTTATTGTGCAATTTGTCAGGTTGGTGATTTTGGTCTATCGAAAATAAAGAGGAACACCTTGGTGTCTGGTGGAGTTCGGGGAACTCTGCCATGGATGGCTCCAGAGCTGCTAAACGGTAGTAGCAATAAAGTTTCTGAGAAGGTAAGACCCAATATACAGGTCTACTTTTAAATGCTTGAATTGATAAGGAATCTGGAAATGGATGTTTCCCAAAATTCATTGAAATATTTTCTCATCCATTTTTTTATGATCCAAAATATCCAGTGGTCTGTAAAACTTTTTTTTCTGTTAGGAAAATGAATTTGAAAGAATTGTACCGACCGAGTGTTGTTTGTCCTGTTAACGTGCAAACCCGCAAATTGCGCTGTTCCATAGTTCGCCATGAAAGTAGAAGAAAACAATTATGCATATTGTTGATTCAGTATATCCATTGTACTTCAGTTATTTTAAATGATACATTGAACACCTCTAATCTCTCTGTTTGGTTGCTCATTTTGCAGGTTGATGTCTTCTCATTTGGTATTGTCTTGTGGGAGATACTCACTGGAGAGGAGCCTTATGCCAACATGCATTACGGCGCAATCATAGGTTCGTAAAGTCAACAGTTGTTTATTTTCATTTAATAGTTATGCCGCACTAAATGTTTTGGTGTATATATATGAAGCTTTAGCTTGAATATGAAAAGTACTAATCTCTTATAACCTAAAATGCGAAGTCATGGACCACTAATAATGATGATAGTAAAACTCATAAGAATAGTGATTGTAAAAATCTTCTTCTGGTGTAATTTTACTATTCAGCCTTTCAAATTCAGAAGCTTCAAGTAAATCCAGTTATAGTTTCCTTGGAGATTTCAAACAAAAACTGCAAATTGTGTTAGTTTGATTAATGTTAACAAACAAAACAGCTGAATTCATGAAATCCTGGTCATGCTTATAGTTCTATGGTTTTTCTTTTCGAAGCTGAAATCCTGGTCATGTACTTGTAGTTATA
Source organism: Verbascum thapsus (assembly GCA_963669365.1). Lineage (NCBI taxonomy): Eukaryota > Viridiplantae > Streptophyta > Magnoliopsida > Lamiales > Scrophulariaceae > Verbascum > Verbascum thapsus. Next base: position 12,337,849 of record OY770116.1, read on the forward strand.
TGGTTCCTCTTTTCGAAGCTCAGGAAACATAAAAAGATTATTTGAAATCGTGGCAATCATGATTCCTATAATGGCCAGCAAAAGTAGCCCCCATTCTATATTTTTATTATGGGAAGGTTACACGCAGACCCCTCACTCATTACGTAATTACCAAAATCCCCTCACTTATAGCAAATTACATAAAGGCCCCCTCATGTTAGGGCACTTCTTGCAATTACACCCCACTGTGTATTTAGAATGTCTTAAACTTTAACCCCTGTGAAACCTTCTGAATACACCCCTGAATTGGATGTGTTGGTAAATTCCAACAAGTGATGGGGGGTTTTTGGTAATTACTGAATCAATGAGGGGTCATGTGTGATTTTTCCTTTTTATTATTTATTGTTTGACAACAACTAGGAAAGATTATAATGTTCCACTGGTATTAAAACACACACTGGTTTACAGGTGGCATTGTGAACAACACATTGAGGCCAACCATTCCAAGCTACTGTGATGTAGAATGGAGAAGACTAATGGAGCAATGTTGGGCACCTAACCCTTCTATTAGACCTTCTTTTACTGAAATCGCTAGCCGTTTGCGCGTAATGTCTGCTGCTGCGGTCCCCACACGAAAGCCCACTTCATAGCCAATGTCAGTCTAATTGTTTTGGTGTCTTCATAACTAATAGATTTAATTTATTTGTACACGCAGGCAGGCACAATGTAAATCATGCATCAGTGAGGTCTTGGGAGATATTAGTTTCTTTCAAATGCTTTTGTTCTTTTTGTTTAGTGGAACAGAGTTTGTCCAATAATCACTACTACGTTTATGCATCACAATCACATACATACCCCAGTACTATCTAATTGTGAAAAAGTGGATTGATTTTATTGCATCAGTCTAAAACCATAGAAAGTGGGACCAAATAATGGAATTAAACGAAATTAAAATGTAGATGTGTTGCTATCGTCTTAAAATTGTTGGTTTTTATTGTGAAAGGGAGAGAAAAAGTGAAACTTGCATTTTTCCGTTTTGTAATTTAGTTCAAATCTAATTTTGGTAATGTTCATTATATATTTTACACATTTAGTTTTATAAATTTAAAAAAAGTTTTACATTCAAAATTTAACAGTCAACTTCATAATCAACTCTTTGATCGATATTTTTGAAAAAATTCATGTGTAAATGCACATCTACGTGGATTATATTTAATATTATGATATTCTTACTAAATATCATTCGTCTCTTATAAACAAAATCTTTCAAAATATTGATTAATGGAGTTGACGGTTAAATTTTGGACGATAAAATTATATGTATGATATTTTAAAAATTATAAACTAAATAAAATATAAATTTTTGAAAGAAAAAAAAAAGAATAAAATTAACTATCTAAGTAGGCGAATCACTATGGCTATGCATCCAACACGTAGGGAAAGGTTCCAGCACATGTCATTGTCCCATCGCAAGAAACGTGTCTCAGGTGCCCATTCATCATTCATTTTCATTTCAACATTTCTCTCTCTCTCTCTCTCTAAATATTTTACATAAATCTTCTTTCCCTAGAAGAAATCCGTTGCCGTCTCTGTAAGTGTTTACTTTACTATCTCATTTTTCCCATTTTTTTATTTTCTTTTGAACGAAATCCTCCGTGGAATGGAATAGTATTTTGCTTGGAAAAAATCGGGTACCTTGATATCCGGGTTTTGTGATTTCTTGCGGAGTATTTCTATATTTGTGGTTTATTCTTTGTTGTTTGGCTTCACCTCATGAGGATCAGCGAGCTATATTGGAAGCTCAAAGGGTTTTTACTTTTAATTATATGGAATTTCTGGGCTCAATTAGGTGTTAAATTGTTTTGACGAGCCTTGAACTTTTGGGGGCTGGAGCAATTTTTTTTTCAAAAATTTTCTGGACATGGTTGTAATTGATGGTTTGTTAACTTCTGAAATTCCGGGTTCTTATTTTGTTGTTTTATTGGCTTGAATATTTCTTCTTATGCAGTAGGATTAGAAAGGGTACTTAGTTCTGCCAATGATCGGATTTCATTTTGCTCTAGGGTTTATGGAAAAGAAAAAGAAAATAAGGGAAAAAGTAAAAAAAAAAAAAAAACATATTGTTTGGGTTTATTACTATCAGAATTTTGTATTCAGTAGTTTGCAATCTCTAATGCAAGGTTCAACGCATCAACGTTTATACTTGTTGGTTTTACTTTATCTATGTTCATAGTTTATAGTATGCACCTCTAAATGTCATTCGAGTACGCTCGAAGTAGTTAAGTTTTCTGTTTTTTGTTGTGCTAGATGTAATCATCCCTGATAATTATATAGACACACTGTATCGACATTGAAGTTTATAGCTGGTGATTATTCATTTTTAGTTTCAACTATGCATATATTGAATTGCTACTTATGCAGTGATTATTTGATTGAAAGTCCTAGTTCTATCGAAATGTCAATTAGAACCTCTTATACCCATGCTTCATTTTGTATTCTAGAGTTGGATTGTGAAATATAGTGGTAGAAACATAGCATCAATCAACGGTCATGGATCATCCTGATCAAAGACATCAACAGCAACCTGTAACGGCTACTGGCACTCGAGCTGCTGCTACAGTTTCTTCTCCAACTCAACATCTCCCCTACCATCAAGCCCACCATTTTCACCATCAACAGCAACAACAAAAACTTCAAGCTTTCTGGGCTAATCAAATGCAAGAAATCGAACGAACAACCGATTTCAAGAACCACAATCTCCCTCTTGCCCGAATCAAAAAGATAATGAAAGCTGATGAAGATGTGAGAATGATTTCTTCAGAGGCCCCTGTTATATTCTCGAAAGCGTGCGAAATGTTCATCTTGGAGCTGACCCTTCGATCCTGGATCCATACCGAAGAGAACAAAAGGCGGACCCTTCAGAAGAATGATATTGCTGCTGCTATTTCGAGGACCGATGTGTTTGACTTTTTGGTCGATATTATTCCTAGAGATGAATTGAAGGAAGAGGGGCTTGGCATAACAATGGCTGGCGTCCCATTGGTTGGAACTGGTGGTGAGAGTCTACCGTATTACTATGCACCTCCACAGGGCTCAACTGGGATGATAATGGACCCTCAGGCTGCTCTTTATGCTGGTCAACAGCAGCAGCGGGCGGCTCTGCCTTTCATGCCATGGCCACAGTCTCAGGCTCACCAGCCACAGCCGCCAGTGCCGCCGCCACTGCAACCAGGTGATTCGTAAGGGAAAAGGGTAATGTGGTTTCCTCATAGTTTTTTGATGTTCAGAAACAAATTTGGAAATGTTTAATATTGTCTGAATGTTGTAGTATTTATGGTTTCTATGGTTTAGTAATCATGTAAGGTGGCAGCCAGATGAACTGAATGTAGTAGTAGTGTATACTGTATGTCAGTATGGTCTTCATGTCAATATGGTCTTCTTATGAGACGATAATCTATTTGATGTGGGCTGTTTAGTGGACAGTAGGGGTGTCAATTTGGGTCCACATATATTTTCACCAAAATCCAACTGGATTTTCAACGGGTTTGGTCCAAACATTTGAGCATTTTGTTTCCAATTGGGTCGGTTTTAATAATGTTTGGGTCCAATTGGGTTTTAAATTGGGTTCAATTTGAGTCTAATCTGTTTTCTACTATCAATAATCATCTACACTCTATACAATCAGTTTGTTACACCTAGAGGTGCCCAAACGGTTCGCGGTTTCGGTTACGGTTCTGGGAACCCCGGAACCGTATTCGAACCGTTTGGGCACGGTTCCGGTTACCCGGTTCCCGGTTCTACGGTTCCGGGGCGGTTCCACAGTTCTGAACTTTTTTTTATTTTTATTTTTGAATTTATTTTGGACAATGTTTAACAAATAAATTGGATAAAATAAAGACAAACATTCAAAATATTCAACAATAGACAAATAATTTTTGTATTACTAACAAATTTAAACAATGCAAAGTTTAAAATTCAATCACATTTTAATTTTCATAATTCTAATTACAATTTTTGTATTACTGTTGCATTACAATAACAATTTACAACTACAAGTACAAACCTAAATGCTAAAGCTAAAATTTTATACGATACTATTTTTACAACGAATATTGAAAAAAAAATAAAATAAAAAACGAAAAAATTGTTGGAACCGTCGATTTCTAGCCGTTGGAACCGGCGGTTCCACACCGGCGGTTAGAACCGCCGGTTACGGTTCCTCGGGAAGAGGAACCGTAACCGAACCGCTTTACGCGGTTCCGGTTCCCGGTTCCGAATCGGGAACCGTCCAGAACGGTTGACCACGGTTCGAACCGGTTCGGTTCCACGGTTTCGGTTCTAAGTTGGGCACCTCTAGTTACACCACTTTGATTCATAATGGGTTTTTATTGGGTCCATTATGGGTTTTTATTAGGTTCAACTATAATGCATATTTTTTTTATATTTGACCCAATTCATTTTAAGCCCAAATCAAATGGACTCTCTCATACCTTCAACCCAATTGCCACCCTGAATGGACAGTTTCATATTTATAATTCAAGTGCCATCTCTGCAAGAGGCTTTAGAAGAGTTCATAAGAGCCGAATTTGCTCATGTGAGCACAGCTTGATACTAAATGAACTTTTTACTAAATTGTTTGGTGGGCTTGATGAGCTTCAAGTGGAGCTTGACTTGACCTGAATTTTCAAATTTTTCAAGTACTAATTAATTTGTAATTTCAATATTTTTAAATTTTTAAGTACAATTAATATGACAAATCTATTAAAACAAGTAGCGATTTCATAATACTTCCAATAGTACATTTCCTTAGACTCGATTTCAAAGTTTCATATGGTTGATTATTTCTCTGTATTTTTTTAGTATAGTACATTTTGAATTAAAATAAAATGGATCTATATTCTGTATTTTTTATTTAATTTTTTTCGCATTTCTTGAAATAATGGATCCTTGTTGATGAACTCTGAATGTATAAATGTATAACCTTATATCTTAATTTATTATTTTTATTATAGTGTATATGTAAATGTATTATAAGGAAAACTAATGAACACCCCCCCCACCCAAAAAAAAATAATAATTTCATATTTTCATAAAAATATGTTATAACTCAAAAAATTCAGTCACCCAATTTTTCATTTCAAAAATCTAAAACTTATAAGAAATTTATGGACTTAGTTGCTTTCAATCTTGTAATTGAAAAATAATCAACTTTAGTTACATGTAGAATTAATATTTTTAGAACTTTTTTACAGATAGTCACTCTAAATATGGTTTTAAATTTAATTTTTGGATTTTTAATATTTAAAAAAAATAAAAATATATTAACGGATAATTACAATATTAAAAAAAATTACATTAAAGTATTTAATGCTAACTTTTGAGTTTTTTGGAATGAAAAGTTTGTACAACGAGATGGTTTTTTTTTGGACACGAAAAGTTATTTTAAGAGGATTTTAGTAATTTTTTCTATATCATATGAACTTAGACATTTAGCATGAAGGTGACCTTAGAAGAATTAACTCTACCTGTAACACAGAACGTCAACTAATTTCTAACTAGTTATAGGCTTATAGCATAATTTTGAATATGGGCATATAATTTTATTGTGAATTTTTAATTTTATGGAGATGATTATAAGAAATTTTGGATCTGACTAAAAGAAATAATAAAAATTATTTTTGAATATTAAATTGACAGCGTCACTAGTCATTGTGATTTTGAAACTGACCCAAAAGACTTTGAACATGCACAAACAACTGCTCTTGTTCACACGCTTGTCAACGAAAGCCCAACAAAAGACAAGCGTGTGAACAAGGGCACTTCTTTTTCTCTTTTGTATTCTTGTTTGCAAGTAAACTCCATATGTATATTTCTTCAATAATAAACGTATAATTTACGCTTTAATACTTAATTATTCTTTATCTATATCTATATCTAGGGGTGGCAAATGGGTGGATCGGATCGGATTTGGGTTGGGTCCAATTGGGTTTGTAAAAAAAATAAGTTGGAACCAACAAGAAACCAAAATGTCTTTTCAATATGAATTGGGTCCTTATTGGTTTTGATTGGTTCCAAATGGTTCTTATACTAAGATCCATTTAGGAACCATAAATGATCCAAAATAGGAGGTTGGTGACTTATGGATCCAACACAATGCAAATATTTGTATACTAATCATTAATCTTTTTTTCTTGTTCACCAACTAATCCAATATAATGCAAATAATTTTTTTTTCTTGTTTACTAACTAACTTATTACATTATATTTTTATAATTTTCTTATAAAAATTCCAATCATATTATACAAATGTAATAATTTATATGTAAAATATATTATTAACTAATGTATTTTAATTTATAACGAAAAAATTAATGTAGAGAAATTAAGGATATAATATTTTTTTTCGGTTACAAAAATTAAAAATATAAATTTTTTTTTCGGTTACAGAAATTAAAGATATATTAATTGATACTAAGTTATAATTTATTATTTGAAAGTTAGTCGGTTCAGAATAGAGGTGTAAACGAGCCGAGTTTGACATTTTTTTCGAACTCGAGCCGAGCTCAAAATTTTCGAGCTCGGACTCGAGCTCGAGAGCATGGCTTCGAGCTCGAGCCGAGCCCAAGCTCGCGAGCTCGAGTCCGTACTCGAGCCGAGCCAAATATTTTTATTTATTTTTAATTATTTAATATATATTTATTAATTATTTAATATATATTTATTAATATAATAATAAAAATATAATATATATTAAAAAATAAAAAAGCTCAAATGACTAAAAATAATATAAAATAATTTTTTGATCTTATTATAAAAATTTATTTAAAGTATAAGTTCAAATGACTAAAACAAGTATGGGTTTAGTTCTTAAGCAATCACATATTCTCTACAAGTGAAATTTTAAATAAAGAAAACCAATTGGGTCTAAGAAAGAAAAAATGGAGAATTATTTCTCTCTTTTTTAATTGGATCCATTTGGGAACCAAAATAGGCCCATTATTGGAACCAATTTGGACCCAATCAAAAACCATAAGAAACCAAAGTCTTGAAAATTCAATAAATACAAAACCAATTGGAACCATAATTCTTTTTTTTAAGATCCATCCAAACCTAAAACTAATTGGGTCGGGTTGGACCCATGGTTCCGGAACCAATTTGCCACCCCTATCTATATCTATATCTATATCTATATCTATATCTATATCTATATCTATATCTATACTATTATAAAAGTATGAGTGTTTTTTTGAATTTTTGATATACCTAATATATCCCTATATAATTATATTTTTAATGGTAAAATAGACAAATAATAAATACATAAAAAATTGTATATATATACAATAATAAGGAGTTTAAATACATTAAAACTCTATAATGAAAAACAAATCTATATCTATACATATATCTATCTCCACTATATCAATATATATATATACATCCGTCCATCCATCCATCTATATTTGTTTAATAAATAAAAAGTTATATTATATGTATATATATGAACAATCACATACTCCAATATCTATATCTATTTAATGTATAAATACTTATATTCTATATTTATATATATGCACAGTGCATATCTATCTTTCTACACTACATGAATATGCATCCATCTATATTTATTTAATATAAAAAAATTATACTTATTGTATACATATAAGCATTATCCCAAACATAATTATACACATATATTATATAATTGAGTATAATATTATCATATTAAAAGTGTATCGACTACTGTATCCAATGGGAAATTGTTCAATACAATACACCTAATTTGCTCTTCACAAGTGTACATATTTATATACTTATGTACGACATAATCGTAGAACAAGGAAATAAAGAAGACAAAGAAAAAGTAATTATTTCACTGTTTGAAAACATGAACTATATATAATATTATCATCATGTTATTGAATGACAAAATGTAAATTACTAAAAAAAAAAAAAGAAATGAATAATTACTAAAACTCTACGATCTGTAGTTAACTTGTTTAAATAGAAAAGAGTTAAATAATATTATAATTCATTTACATTTATAGAAAAAGACGTATATATCAAATTAGAACTATACGATAAAATTAACTATAATTACTTAATATAATTATAATTATTTAGTTTAAACATACAAATAGTCTATTTCTTTTGTTTTAAAGCTTAATAAATTAGAACATGTAATAATTTGTTTTTGTTAAGTCACTTTTGAATCAAAGAAGTGTCTCATAAAATATTTAAATCTCAATTATCCTTCTATGTTCTAATACATATTATAAGTATCTTTTAGATCACATAGTCAACACCTTCTATATTCTACGACATATTATAAATACTAATTAAATCTTTCATGTCAATCAATATTTGTTTTTTTAAATAATTATAGTTTATTGAATACTAATACACTTAATTAAATTATTAGTTAAATTTGAAGTATATAAAACTCTAAAATAAAAAATTATTTATATAATTGAATTATTTAATAAGATTGTGATTTAAAATTTATTTGATAAGTATTTATTTAATTAAGAAAAAGGTTTTTGGTAAAACTCCAGTGCGACTATCAAATTCCGGCTGCTACTGTAAGTATTGAATCAATAGCTATTGGAACGAGAAATATTTTAGAACTCCATATTTTTATAATATAAAATAATTATGCCCAACGTGTAATAAATAAGAGAGATTAATTAATGTAATCAACTTTCAACATAATTAGAGTTCTTTTTAAAAAAAATTGAATTTTATAAGGATATTTTAGGTATATCAAAAATGTAAAAAAATAACGCGTACTTCTATAATGTGATGAAGCCAAAAATGATACACATTCCATTTTCAAAAACGTAAGTTTATAATTTCAATTAAAAAATGATCTATTATTATCAATATTATTATGATTATTGTTGTTATTATTTTGTATTTTTGATAAATTATATTGTATTTTTTTAGCTTTTTAGGCAGGTGTGGATAAATAAAGTTGTTCAATTTATGATTTTGAAAGTGTCAGGTTCCACGAATTGTAGTGAGGGTTTATCCAGGAGACTTAATGGTGGAGGCAGTTTTCTAAATAAAAGAGGTTAATTAGTATAATCAAATTCCAACATAATTAGAGTTCTAATATGATTAAAGTTCTTATTTTTTACAATAATATTACGTACATACAATATAATTAGAAACAAAAAATTATGTTAACATTCTATAGTAATACTATAGTAATTTCAACTTTAAATTTTATATTAAAATATTCTTAGACGACAAAATTACATGTATCCAATAACAAAATACGTTATCATATCATAAATTTAGTTCACTAATTTTAACTGAAAGTCAATCTATTAACATAAGTCAATGTTAAAAAGAAATAATTAATTAAATGTGGAGTATTATAAAAAACGATAATATCATGTAAAATTTGATTATGATATTATAATATAAAAAAAAGAAAAAAGTGAACATTAATTTCAATTAATTCACTTAATTTACTCTATGTTAGTACGTAGTGAATCAAATCTATCATCACAATTATGCATAAAAAGTAATATAAATCAATCCTCCCACCGTCCCACATGTAAATAATAACAAAACTGAATAATGATTTGTTTAAAATTAAAGAAAATAAAAATAATTTCCACTTTATAATAGTCTTGCTAAATAGTTTTCCTATTTTATAAAAGTATATATTTCTACGGTATTATGATATATATATATATATATTTTTTATTTTGACATAATTATTTAGACAAAACTAAAAAAGTTATCGTTTTATTTATTTATTAAAGTATTTGGTGGGATGGTGGTGTGCATGCATGCATGGTGAAAAAAAGTAAAAAGTTTTATGGATGAGTATTTTTTGTCATTTGCTTAGAGAGAGAAATCTGAGTGGAGCTCTTATAATAATTTTTGGAGCTCCTATATCAATTCCCACCAAACAATAATCTTTTATTTCAATAAGTCTTGCTAGCTAAATAGTTTTTCAATAGTATACAAATATATATTTTACGCTATTATGTTATATATATATATATATATATATATATATATATATATATATATATAAATTTAGTGAAAAAGTAGAGGAGGGGGTGCTGATGCCAATTTTTCAAAGTTGAGGGGCGTTTATTGTAAATATGTATAACTTATTTTTGTTATTTATTATTTAGCCCTTTTACCATTAAAAATGAAATATATAGGGATATATTAGCTAAATAAAAAATTGTAAAAACACCAACACTTTTATAATAGACCATAATAGATCAATCAATGGAGAACATTTAAAAAATATATTAATCTTGAAAATAATTTTGAAAAATGTATTAGATTTGAGGAGGGCTGAAAATGTACACCAAAGGTCCAAAACACTTTGCCAAATACAATCTGACAACGCTTTTGGCAAATGCATGGTTGAAGCCTTTAGAAATCATCTTTTAAAAATATTTTTCTTTAAATTGAGCTTTAAATTTATTGAACATATAACTTGAAACTTATAATATTAAGTGTATATTTCACTATTACTCCATAACATTTCAATTATATATCGCTTTAGTCCTTCAAGTATCAAATATTATGCATTTGTCTTTGATGTCCAATTATAGCTTCAATTTCGTCATTTTGACCATATTCTGGTGGATTTGACCGAGTTGAGCAACATCTGCATCGAAAATGGCATCTTTATGGGCAAATATGACATGCATATGTTGTTGGATATGTGAGTAGGGGTGAAAATGAGTCGAGTCGAGCCGAACGCATAAGTGTTCAAGCTTGTTTGAATTACAATCGAGCTTTAAAAATTGTGTTTAATCGAGCCGATCACGAGTCGAGCTCGAGTAGTTTGAATATCTTGTACATATTTTTGTCATTTTTTGCTAATCGAGCCGAGCTCGAGTCGAGCTTTAAAATTTATCAAAGAGAAAAAGATGTTCAAGTTTGGTTTGGTAAAATGTCGAACCGAGCTCGAACTGAGCTTTTAGCAATCGAGCTCGAATCGAGTATCGAAGATCGATTAAAATTCTCACCCATATATGTGAGGTGTACATAATGTCCGATCCGTACAAAAAATACACCGAAAAATTACCAAAAGATCGAAATGGAAATAAAATCTTAACTTAATGAACAATAATGTGATATTTGATAGTTTAAGGACCAAGTTGATACAAATATGAAATTTCAGGGACTAATACTGATATTAACAAAATATTTATTTCCTATTACATGTATTTATTATGAATATGCATGTTCATATATATATATATATTATTATCTCAAATTCATATGTACACTTAAATTTTTCAAATTCAAATGGTTCATAACATCTTATAATATATTTATAAAATAGAATTTTTTTAAATAACATGAACTATAAGAAAAATATTTCCACCTTAATAGATCATTTCAACTTTAGCCCCTTAATCCTCCATATGATCTTATAATTTTTCAATTGGAATTTTTAAACCCCCTTAACTTTCAATTACATTGATTGAGCCATCAACTTAAATAGTATCTTTAAAGTGAACCATCCGGTCAATTTCTTATCAATATTAGTTGAAAAATTGGTCACATGTCATGCACGGGATTAATTTTGATGGTAAAATTATCAATTAAAATTTTGAAATGTAATTTTTTTTTTAGTCCCCAACCCCAAGGGCCCCCCATGCCCCGGTCCGACAGAGCTATGAAATGAATAAATCATGGTAACCCAGCCAATCACAGGGGCTAGACCAGTGCTTGAAATGTAATTATTGATATGATTGTATGACGTTTTATGATTCATACATTAAAATTATGATTCATGCATTAAAATTTTATATTAGAAAAGATAAATCAACCGAGCTAATTTTACCAAATCAATTTAAAGTATCAGTATTAGTAGAAAAATAGGCATTTGTAACAAGGCCAACACTTTGTTTTGTAAAATAAAAAACTAGCAATTGCAAAAAAAAAAAATAACGGTAACAATTATCAACTTAATAAAGAACAAATATTCTCCACTATGTTTTAATTATTTTTGCTACCTTTATGCATTATATTTTACATACATATATTACATGTGTTTTACTACTAATTTTTATCAATAAAACTTTAATCTTAAATTGCAAAAAGACATATGACCCACGTGCAACGCACGTGTTGTTTACTAGTAATATTTAAAAACATCAAGTTTCTTCGTTTCGTGGCGAAAACGTGAATTTGAGAGATTGAAAAAGATTTTGTAACGTGCGTTTGGATGTGAGTTTTAGTGGAAAATATAATGATAAAAGTTGATATTTTCTTTATTTGGTTGCTAATTCTTTTGTGAAAAATCCAAAACCCATTTGAAAAAAATCATGGAGGCCATAGTCGACATACAAAGAAAAAATAATTATGGCTGAATTAATGTAATTATGTATATTTCTCCATTTGGAGAGTTTGGAGTAGTTGCATGTCATATTAATGTCATTAATGCGAAACGTGTTAATTGGGTTAAGGTTCAAAAGTCCTTACATATTGTGAAAGAAAAGGTTCAAAATGAGTGATAAATTCCACAATCATCGCAGCCAATATGGACTTTTTAATCCTCATGTGTTGTACTAAACGGAAAATACTGAGAACTGATAATAATAATAATAATAATAATAATAATAATAATAATAATAATAATAATAATAATAATAATAATAATAATAATAATAATAATAATAATAATAAGTTTAGATGGCTTAGGAGATTTGACTAAGTCGGTAAATGAGTAGACTTTGTTAAGTTTGAGTTTGTTTCAAATAAGTTAGGCTCTAATTGGTGAGCATATTCATTTTCAAGAATTTTTTCATTATAAAAATAAAAAATATGGTTTGAAAGATGAGAATGATGGAGCTTCTCGGACTTCTATCTTCTTTATCACACCTTACCAAATGACATTTAAATTTAACTAATAATTAATAGTAATAATAACACTAATATTAATGCCCACATTAACGTCTAGCTTAAAATGCTCACATGCACCTCTAACTTAATGATAATAGTAATATTAATAATAACTTAAATGTCCATGAACTTCATCTTTTTTTCTTATCCACTATATTGCATGAAATTTGTATTTAACCAAATAGTACATATTTGTAATACAATTAGTAAGTACTTACCCTTATTAATTAACAATTCATCGAATTTTATAGAACTCAACATTCTTTATTTTTCCTTAGGGCTAATTGCATATGACCCCATGTGCTATATGAAATATGCGCCAAATTACTATATAATTACGTTTATTATGTGCCGCCCCCCCTTGTATTTCAATAAGGTATGGAATATTTTAATTATTGCTAACTAACTACACAAAGTGGAACATCTTCAATAAATTATTATATTCATAATTATAATTAGTTTGTGTCTATATTTTTATAATAATATAGATACACAAACATGTGAGTGATTTAATTTAAACCTTTCAATTATTTAATCTTTACACTGACACTTTTTATACAGAGACTTCCTTAAATAGCAGTCCATCTCGGAAATTTCCCACCCATAACAATCTATATATATATATATATATCAAATGTTAAATAAGAAAACATAAAAGAAAAGAAAGCAAGAGAGAGGGAGAGTTAGTTAAGACAGCAAAATATTAAGGTTTATTATTGCAGTAAATAATGGAGTCTCCATTCAAGAATGATATACTGAAAGGCAAAGTAGCTCTGATCACCGGCGGCGGCTCCGGCATCGGGTTCGAGATTGCTGCACAATTAGGCAAACATGGAGCCTCAATTGCCATCATGGGACGTCGTAAGAATGTCTTAGACGACGCCGTTTCTGTTCTCCGATCACTCGCCATCCCAGTAATTCTTTTTCTTTTTCTGCTCAACAATAAAGAACATTTTAATTAGATTAATTAATCCCTTATCTAACACCGTTTAATCTGATGTGATTCAATCATTTGTCCATATTAATTATATATATATATATAATACAGGCTGGTAATTTGGGTCCATACACATATTTGGACCTAAACTAGAATCCATATATATATTTGGACTCAAACCAAATTAAGTTTTCAATGGTTTGGTCCTAACATTTCAGCATTTTAGTTCCAATTAGGTTGACTTTCAATTATATTTGGGTCCAAATGGGTCTTAAATTGGGCCCAATTTGGATCCAGTTTGAGTCTAAATTGGGTCTGACTTATTCTCCACTTTGAGTCAATAATCTACATTTTACACTTTACAACGACCCCTTATACCATTTTGATTCATAATGGGTCCTTATTGGATCCAGTTTGAGTCCACCTTGGGTCCTTGTTGGGTCCAATTATAATGCATATTTTTGACATTGGACCCAATCGGACTCAACACTCTTTAAGCTCAACCCAAATGAATCCAATCCAAACTCAACCCATTCGACCCAATTGTTCTTTGAAATTTTTTAGGCAGTTGGTCTTGAAGGAGATGTTCGAAGACCTGAAGATGCCAAAAGAGTTGTCGAATCAACATTCAAGCATTTCGCAAAGCTCGACATTCTTGTTAATGCTGCTGCTGGCAATTTTCTCATAGCAGCTGAGGATCTCACTCCTAATGGCTTTAGAACAGGTATATATATATATATAATGTAACAAGAGGGTTTGGTGTATATTATTCGAAAGAAAAAACCCGAGACTTATATACATTTTTGCATTACTTTACGCAGTTTTAGATATCGATTCTGTTGGGACATTTACAATGTGTCGCGAAGCACTTAAGTATCTCAAGAAAGGAGGAAAGGGGAGAAGCCCATATAGTAGTGGAGGCCTTATACTGAATATTAGTGCCACTTTGCATTCAACAGCATGGTATCAAAGCCATGCATCTGCAGCCAAGGTTTGTGAGTTTTTTTGATAATGATAACTCGATTTAATGGTGTGTTTGGATTGAAGGATTTATCAACAAATCCATTTAAATTTATTTAGATGAATTCATGTTACGATGGAATTCAAATCCCTTGCCATTTATTTTGACTTATTTTCTCCACGATTATGGTGGATTTCAAATTACTCCATTTTAGAGGCATTTGAAATCCTTCCTCCAAATTTCTTCCTCAAATCCAAATCGTCCAAACACACCCTTAATTTCTTTTGGTTAACATTTGTTTGGTTCAATCCAGGCGGCCATTGATTCTTTGACAAGAAGCTTAGCACTTGAATGGGGTACAGATTTTGATATGAGAGTAAACGGGATAGCACCAGGTGCGATCGGTGATACTCCTGGTTTGTCTAAGCTTATGCCTCAAGAGATTATTGATAGAGCCACAGAAGCTTTGCCTCTCGATAGAGTAGGCGAGAAATGGGATGTTGCCATGGCTGCTCTCTACCTTGCATCAGATGCTGGTTCGTAATCTTTCCCTTTTCATGTATATGCTAATGGTGTGTTTGGATCGAAGGATTTGAAAGTTATGAATTTCAAATTTATCAACAAATCCATTTATGGTGTGTTATTGAAAAAACTATATGTATTTCAAATTCACCAACAAATCTGGTTTGGATGAATTCAAATTATAATGGATTTCAAATTCCTTATTCCTTGTCATTTATTTGAGTTATTTTCTTCACAATAATTGTGATTTATTTTGAGCTATTTTTTCCACAATTATGGTGGATGTGAAATAACTTCATTTTAGAGTCATTTGAAATCATTCTTCTAAATTTCCTCTTCAAATCCAAATCACTCAATACAAACATACCTTAAGTTTGTTCGGATAAATTAAGTTATAATGTATTTTAAATCCTCTTATATTCATTTTGAGATATTTTCTCCACAACTATGGTGAATTTTAAATAACTCAATTCCATTTCACAGACATTGAATTTCTTCTTCAAATCCAAATCACTCAATCCATACATACCCTAAATTAAAGTTATAATGGATTTCAAATCCCTTGATATTCATTTTGAGATATTTTCTCCACGACTATGATGAATTTCAAATAACTATTCCATTTTAGAGATATTTCAAATCTTTCCTCCAAATCTCTTTCTCAAATTCAAATCACTCGATCCAAACACCCTATTTTCTTCTCATCTTTATTAATTTCTCCATTGAACTATTCATAAATGGTGTTTGTAATGTAATGTAATGTGAAGGTAAATTCATCAATGGAACTAACGTGATGGTTGATGGAGGAGCAGGGCTGAGCAAGCCCCGCCGCGTATCCAGAGACGTAGTGAAGCAGTTTTCTCGGACTTTTGACGCAAGATCCGGCGCTGTGGTTCCCACAAGCAAACTCTAGCCCCACAATTTGTGATTGTAATCCCACTATATTTCAACCAATTTGGTATTGTCTGAGGAGATTATTTTTTATGCTTTTGATTTATGTTTGGTACATTTCGTGCCACATATGTATGAGAATGGAATTAAATACAATGAGATGATATTAAAATTTACATGTACATGAATTTGATTATTTTCATGTGGGATGTGTACGAAATTAAAGTTTAAAATATTCTAAATTTTTTCATTTATTTATGATAATTAATTATATATATTTTTTTAAATCTCACAATTGACGTGCCTATTTTTTATAATTTATTATGGACTTATAGCTCTAGTACCATTTTATTTATATAATTCAATGTGATTATATTGAAATTTACATGTAGATGAGTTTGATTATTTTCATGTGGAATGTGTTCGAAGTTAAAGTTTAAAATTTTCTAAATTTATTTATTTATTTATGATAATTAATTATATCTTTTTTAAATCTCATAATTGATATGCCTATTTTTTTATAATTTATTATGGACTTATAGCTCTAGTACCATTTTATTTATATGATTTTAACCATCATTAGTAGCCTAATTAGTATTTGACTTATGGTGCATTATTGTAATTTTTAGTGGTCCATTAATTTTTTAGAATTTGTCCAAGTTCATCTTTTATATAAAGGGACCATAGTTTACTTTATTTTGATATTGAGAGTAAACTATGGTCCATTTATATAAGACTATCTCCAATAGCAAGTTTTTCAAAAACTACCAATACCCTTCCACATCATCAAATTCAAACTCCACGTCATCAAATGTCTTCAAAAACTATCACACTCTCCAACAGCTAGTTTTTCAAAAAATAATTCAATTTTCTCTTTCATCCACATCAATAACATATACCCCATTTTATATATTCATTCTCTCTCCTTTCAATTTTACAAATATTTATAATTAAATTGTTCATACATAATAAAAATATTTTTATAATAATTAGTTTAGTTATAATTAATTTAAATAAAAAAAAAATGTTTAAATAATTAGTTTTTTTTTATGGTAAAGTGTATCAATATTGGTGTCTATTTATAGATATTGAAAAGTTAGGAATTTTGGTAAAAAAAATAAAAAATAAAAAAAATTGTTTTAAACCTAAAATTGTCATTTGAAATAAAAAAAATAATTGTTTTTAAGGTCCAATACAAATGTGACATTTGTCACATGTATGATGAAAAGAGAGACAAAAGTTGGTAGTTTTTGAAAAAATTTGTTGGCCAAAAAATTTGTCAAAAACTACCGGACCATTTTTAGTAGTTTTTTGTAGTTTTTGGCTCCAAAAACTACCTAATGGAGATGGTCTAAGAGATGAACTTGGACAAATTCTAAAAAAAGTTAATGGGGCCACTAAAAAGTAAAAAGCACAATAATACACAATAAATCAAATACTAATTAGGCCCACTAATGATGGTCAAAATCACATAGAATAGATGGTAGTTGGGCTATAAGTCTATTATAAATTATCAATAAAATGTCACATTTCAACAATCCCCGACACGATTTAAAATTTCTGAAATTCAATAAATCAATTAAATATGGTGGCAATTTTATATCACGCAATAAGTGTAGGTGCCTTCGGGCTTGAACCTAGACTTTGTATTAGTAATATCCATTTGAGGGAGCCATAATAGATTAAGCCGTGATATTAGGTCCTTGATCAAAATTCAGTTACTACACACATGATATAGACTTTCGGATATGGTTATAACAGGTTATCGTGTTTATTACCTTCACATGAGGTCTCTAATAGCCCCGACTCTCAAGGCAACTCTTACTTAGGTGAAATCTACAAGGGTATATGTGACCTCTATCTTGTGGATTTCCGCCTTGGTCTCATTAAGAGTCAGGCCCAACCTAACATCACACTTTTTATAGCACTTATCTTAAGGACTGGGAAAGCGACATTTTATAGAATACTCTTCTCAAAATTGTGGTTATGGATCACGCATATAGAGTTCTTACCTATTGAACCTTCTTCAGTCTCCGATCACAAAGGTTGGATTACTTCAAAGGTGATTCCCTTATTGACTTAGTCAATCCCTTGATAATTAAGGATCTAGCCTTTGTGCTAGTCCCTCGAGATAATTTTTTATCTCATGAATATACTGTCTATGCCTCTATTTCTTCTCACGAAATTCTATGTCGATTGATGAAATATTCTTTTCTTTTTTTCTCATTACAAATAATATTTGCATAATTTATATAAAACCTATTACCCATCTCAAAGGTGATTCCCTTATTGACTTAGTCCATCCCTTGATAATTAAGGATCTAGCCTCTGTGCTAGTCCCTCGAGATAATTTTTTATCTCATGAATATACTGTCTATGCCTCTATTTCTTCTCACGAAATTCTATGTCGATTGATGAAATATTCTTTTTTTTTTCTCATTACAAATAATATTTGCATAATTTATATAAAACCTATTACCCATCTTGAAACATGTACTAGTTCATTAGAATTTTCTTTCTTAAAATTCTAATTCAGGGTCATTATATCTTGTAGCTCATAAATCCATATGAAACCTCGACATAAAAAGGTCACAAAAAGTTATTGACCATCCGGTCATTTTATCTCCATTTTCATTGTAAATTTATTTTCTTACATATATACAGTAGAAACTCTATAATTAATATTCTTGGGACCATCAAAATTTATTAATTAAAAGAGTTATTAATTAATCGATAAATTAATAATTATTAATTTATATATTAATTAATATTTTATTAATTTATAATGTATTACCCAATTTACAAACATCTTTCAAATTTCACTTACTCATTAGGGCTAATTTGAAAAAACCTTCAATCTCCCACATTGTTATTCTTCAAACTCCCACATTGTTATTCTTCAAACTTCACTTAATTATAGGGCCAATTTGAAAGAACCTTCAATCTCCACATTATTTTTCTTCAAACTTCACTTAATTATTAAAGCCAATTTGAAATAACCTTCAATCTCCCACATTATTATTCTTCTTGGTCAATGTATCACTTTATGGACATTAACAAATATTTTTATATAAATACAAGATCAAATGCTAACACAAAACAAATCATACACACAACATGGCATCCCATCTTAAAGGTGTGAAAAAAACAACAATGACCGACGAGATTCGAAGAGCATTATGCAAATACAACAAGGATAATCCTAGTCTCACTCAAAAGCAATTGCAAGAATGGGTTCTTAGTAACTATGGTTTACAGGTGAGTCGAGGGACAATATCGAATACAGTTAAGCGATCTTCAAAGTATCTCTCACTTGCTCCCGAAAGAAGTGATGTTAAGCGGCACAAACCGGCAAAATTTCCTGACCTAGAAAAATCTCTCTATGAATGGATTCTTCAATATCAAGAACATGTGAATATTACAGGTGAAATAATCATCGAGAAGGCGAAAAAGTTTATGAAGGATATGTATCCTGTGGATACTCCAGACTTTACTTTTTCTATTGGTTGGCTTGGAAAGTTCAAAGCAAGATATGGAATTAAAAATTTTCGGCGTTTCGGAGAGAGTGGATCAGTTGAAATGGAGGGCATGGAGGACAAATTAAAAGCCATAAGTGACAAAGTGAATCAGTTTGAAATGAAAGACATCTTTAATATGGATGAAACAGGTTTGTTTTTTATTATTTTATTGTTCTTTTTGTACTTTAGTGATGTAATTGTTTACACATTTTGATCATAAACAGGTTTGTTTTTTAGACTTCAACCGGATCATTCTCTTGCAACAATGCAATTTGAAGGGAAAAAACAAGATAAGGAAAGACTAACTGTTGTTATTTGTTGTAATGAGGACGGTTCCGAGAAAATTCCTTTATGGATTATTGGGAAATATGCTAAACCAAGGTGCTTCAAGAATGTAAACTTGAACAGCTTGAATTGTGAGTACCGTGCTAACAAACGAGCTTGGATGACTGGGATGTTATTTGAAGAATATGTTCGCCAACTTGATAAAAAAATGGTTGGAAGAAAAATTCTCTTGATTGTGGATAATTGCCCTGCTCATCCAAGAATTATTGAAGGATTGCGAAATGTTGAATTATTGTTTTTGCCACCAAACACAACTTCAAAAATTCAACCTTGTAACGCCGGGATTATACGAGCTTTTAAGATGCATTATCGTCGTCGATTTTATAGAAGTCTTTTGGAGGGTTATGAATTAGGGGTTCCAAATCCAGCAAAAATAAACGTGTTAGATGCAATTAATCTTGCAATTTCAGCATGGACTATGGATGTTAGTGCAAATACAATTGCGAACTGCTTTCGTCATTGTAAACTTCGATCAAAAGATAACATGACTTTTGAGAACTCCGATGAACAGGTAGGTGGTGAAAGCACTCAAGAACTCCGAAATCTGATCAAAGAGTTGAATTATCGCAATGCAATGGATGTCGAAGATGCCCTGAACCACCCAAAAGAAAATATAGTTGCACAGTTGTTGACTGATGAAGAAATTATTGAGAGCGTTATTGAAACTGATAAAGATGATGAAGATGATGATGATAGTTCTACCATGGAGCCTCCTTCACGAAATGAGGCTATTAAAGCGTCAATTACATTGAATAACTTCTTGTTGAGCTATGAGAAAACAACACCAGAAGTTCTTACAATGATAAGAAAAATTAGAGACGAGATTCAAGGTGAAATTGAGTTCAACAAAAAACAAAAGACAATTGAATCATTTTTCAAGAAATCTTCATAAATCATTCTTGTAATGTATGGCAAAATTGCAAAATTGGTACCTCAAGTTGGCCTGTACACGAATGTCATACCTTAAATTGGACCACTTGCAATTTGGGTACCATATGTTCAAAAAATTGGCAATTTCAATACAAATTTCGCCGGAAAATCATAAACTCGCCGGAAAAAGTCACGTGACACGCACGTGACTCTCAATTTGGGGATTTTCTGATTTTCCCTCCAAAAACCACCAAATTGGTGGGAAATGTGATATGTATTTTGACGAAAATACCCTCCAATCATATTATTTTCCCCAATTTAACCCCCTATACCTAATTTTTGCCCCAAAATTGAAGAACTTCATAATATTTCACAGCAACTCGATTTTCTCCCTCATTTCCCCCACACCAACTCGATTTCATCTGGTACTGTGTTCCTCGATGATGTCGATATTTGTGAGGTTGATGTGCTCAGCCTTCTTGTAAACGGCGAGATTGTTGAAATTCTCGAGCCCCATCGACTCTCCGAGGCTAAGCATCCTATGGCAAAACATTTCTTCAACTAAGTAATTAAGTGTTTATATCGTTGTTGTTTTCGTTCTTTTTTTCACCTTTCGGTTTGTGAGTGGAACGAGTGTGGTTATCATCATGTGAAAAATATTTTGCCGTGTTGATTGTATATTATGCGTTATTTTTCAACATAAATCGCGATTCAGAAGGATAATTTGCTTTCGTAGAAGAATTGAATTCCGAGTTACCTCGTTTGTTTCGATTATCTATTCGTGTTTCTCAGTTGGGTTTATTTTGCTCGACGCCTTGCAGGTGGATTTTGTTGATTATAAGAAAACATGATACTCGAGTCGAGTCGAACAAATAGTTGTTCAAGATTATTTGAATTACAATTGAGTTTCAAAAATTATGTTTGAGCTTGGTTTGATTGTTGATCGAGTCGAGTTCAAATGGATACCAAAACCTTACCATCTGACATCTCATCATTTGTTTCATATAATTTCCCAATGTGTTTTGTGAACTATGGAATGCCTGTATCATCTACTGACAACATTTGACTGACAGTTTATTGCTATATTGGAAAGCTTTATTAGTTCAACTCTTAATATTGAGTTCTGATATTTCAGCAAAAGCAGGTTTGAAGGACTTTCTTCATATCGATGATTTTGACAAGGACACCATTTTGAAGATCTTAGCTCGGGCCAAAGAAGTCAAGGAGCTAATTAAATCAAGAGAGAGAGAACATATCTCCCGTTTAAAGGGAAAACGATGGCATCAGTATTGCTTATAACATTGGAAAGTCCAAATATACTACATATTTGAGATGCAAAATGTTTTTCTGTGATGAACTAATCGAGTAAATAAATAATTGTAGGTGGATGAGGAGTTAATGAAATTGGCATGTCCAAAAGCGTATTTTATGCATTGTTTACCTGTTGAAAGAGGTGTTGAAGTTACTGATGGCATCATCGAAGCCCCTTCATGTTCTTTTTTTTTTTTTTTGAAGCTTTTGTTGTTTTAGTTGGTTCTCTTTGAATCTCTTTATTCTAGCGTTGATGAATTGTGGTATTTAATATTTACTATTTAGCAGTAAGTTTTTGTCAAGTACTCAGTCTTGTGTACTCGGTTCACTTTGAATCTCTTTTCTTGCACTTGCTTTTGCTTTTTGATAAGTTATTTATTGCCAAGTTTCTTGATTGATTTTTTCAAGGTATATAAATTTGGTATTTAGAGATATGATGTAACTTTGATAGTGAAGTGAAGTTTTAGTTATGAAGGGTTAAATGGTCAACCCATCATCATGATTTATTGAACACTAATAGAAAATAAAATAATTCATAGTTAACACATTAAAAGCAAATTTATTTATGTATATGGAATAATATTGCTTGACATTACATAATTAGCTGCATTAGTAAAAAAGACAAGTAATTTTTCTTCATGCATCAAAGCTCGTCGTCTGAGAATTGAATGAGTTACGACGTGCAGTTGCGAGGACAGTTTTATCAGCCACAATGAAATATGCCATTCCAGCCGCTATATATGCACAAAAATATTTCAATAATATAACATTTTAATTAATTCACTAAAAAAATTAGAATTAAAATAGCAGATTAAATAAAGTAATTTATATATAGACTGACCAGTGGAGACAATGAGAGCCTGTGTGTGAGATTAAGCAAAATACTTGGCACCCATTACTGTAATTGAAGACAAGCAAAAAAGCAATTAAAATCTCAATAATTGATAATGTCACACCCCAAAAGTAGCATTCAATATCAAAACTACCTTCCAATTTTCGCAAGGATGCAATTTTCCCGCATTCACATTGCTGCAATTCATGGGAAGATGAGGTGGAAGAGGAACTTGACATTTAAGATAAACTTCAACTTGGTGTGGGTGAAATGAGGGATGAAATCGAGTTGAAATCGGGTGAAAAATCGAGATAATTTAGGGTATTTCGTGGATTAGGGTTTTGAGTTGATTTGGGGATTTTTGTTCGTTCAAATGTTAATAAGAAATGGGGAGGAAAGTTGCTGAAAATCTGAAAATCGTGTGTACGTTTTATGGGATTTTTCATTTTTATTTAATAAAAAATTGTTGGAATTTGGAGGGAAAATTAGAAATCCCCAAATTGAGAGGAAAAATCTCCAAATTGGGAGAAAATCCCCAAATTGAGAGTCACATGCCACGCACATGACTTTTTCCGGTGAATTTATGATTTTCCGGCGAAATTTGTATTGAAATTGCCAATTTTTTGAACATATGGTACCCAAATTGCAAGTGGTCCAATTTAAGGTATGACATTCATGTACAGGCCAACTTGAGGTACCAAATATGCAATTTTGCCTGTAATGTATACATTATATAAGAATTTATTATATATGTAATTATTAATTTATATTTTAGATGGGACCTATAGAAATTACCAAAAATGTATTATCTTATAATTTTAGCGAATTATTAATTTAGCACCCTATCCCCGAGTCGGGACCGGCCAAAAATATTATTTTAGAGAGTTTATTAAATAATCGAGTATTAATTTATTGAGTTTCTACTGTATTTCATGCACTTTAAAATTCATATAAAATAATTTTTCACAGAATGCGTATTGAATCAACATAAATCCCACACTTCACTATATCGAAGAAAGATTTTTCAAACTTATCAATTCATAGTTTACCTCCACATTTTCTTTATATATTACCAATGATCAAATTAACGTATAAGTTATCTCAATCATATCACAAGGGCATTTTATATGACTCCTCATATAAATTTTACTTTATGTTTGCCAAAAAATATTTTTTAAAACCATAATT
The DNA here is from genome assembly GCA_963669365.1 of Verbascum thapsus. Classification (NCBI taxonomy): domain Eukaryota; kingdom Viridiplantae; phylum Streptophyta; class Magnoliopsida; order Lamiales; family Scrophulariaceae; genus Verbascum; species Verbascum thapsus. Next base: position 12,362,097 of record OY770116.1, read on the forward strand.
TAAAAAATCGCATTTACTCTTTTATCTTATATTCAATTTCACTTGAAGATATAGAATACTACTTTCAGCCACTTGACATGTCCTTTAAACATACTAATAAAATATTACACATAAACATACATGTTTCGATTTTGCTAAGTCACCGATTGAAACTTCAAATTAAGCCATATAGTCCATCATCTGTACAATCATTATTAGCTAATCTAACCGTTAGATTTTAGTAATATCTAAGTATATATTTATAACATATCAATAAATATCACATAATTATATGCATGCTCATGATTTCTTCAATACACATTCAAGATGAATTTTCAACTAGCCACTTAGGAGAATAAATCCAACATGTTATAAATTATTATATTTGTAAGATTATCTTACTTTCCCCATAAGAGTATTTTGGGAATGTGATTAAGGATTGATTCATCGTCTCTTTGTGATCGTGCACATAGAATGAGACACTGTTGTGAGCTAATATGGTTTTATCTTAGAGTCGTGATTAGCTATCAAAACTTGCACCAATGATGCAATCATGATTTTAGGACAGCGTCCTGTGGAGTGGTTCTCCATTAGTGCAATATCTTATTTTAATGTTTATATGTACAGTATTTTATTTATCTTATTTCATGAATTACAATGTTGTTGATAATTATTTATAGATAAATTTTGAGTACACATATGTAATTCTATAAAAGGTTAATCATAAAATTTACAACATAATGCACCATGCTTTGGTAAGATATTAACTTACAATTTGATGTTTTAAAAAACAACTGAAAACGATGTTTTAGAATATATGAAACTTATTTAAAATCCACAAATCGATAAAAATGTTTTGCACAAAATGATCTTACTAATTCTAGTTCGAATAACGTATGTAAACCAATCGGATAACAAATGTAATTTCACACTTATCTCTGTTTAATTACAGTAAAAACTCTATAAATTAATACTCATGGACCACCAAAATTTATTAATTAAAAGAGTTATTAATTAATCGATAAATTAATAATTATTAATTTATATATTAATTAATATTTTTTTAATTTATAATGGAATACTCAATTTACAAACACCTTTCAAACCTCCACTTAATTATTGTACAATTCATGTACGTATATCAAATGAAAGGGCCAATTTAAAAGAAGCCTTCAATCTCCCACCTTATTATGCTTGTTCAATGTGTATCACTTTATGAACATTAAAAAATATTTTTTATATAAATACAAGATCAAAATATGCTAACACAAACAAATCATACACACAACATGGCTTCCCATCTTAAATCATTCATGTAATATGTAGTATATAAGGAATTGTTAATTTATATTTTATATGGGGTCTATAGAAATTATCAAAAATGTATTATCTTATAATTTTAGCGAATTTATTAATTTAGCACCCTATCCCCGAGTCGGGACCGACCAAAAATATTATTTTAGAGAGTTTATTAAATAATCGAGTATTAATTTATCGAGTTTCTACTGTAGGTCTAAATAGAATTTTCTAAAAATTATTGCCCTAATATGGTGAGATCTATCTACATTAATTTCAAATGCATTTAAACATATTCTTGATAAATCAGCCTAATTGGGCCTACATTGCCAAGGAAAATATTATAATTCCGGCCTATGGTGCTGCAAGCCGGCCACCTAATTTAGGGATTAAATGTATAAACCTACTGACTACAGTGTTATATCAAAACAGTTTAAACTTTTATTGCGTTTACATTTTACAAAATAGGCTAAACACTTTTTCTATTATTATATAGTTTATCATTATGTGAAAATGACAGAAAATAATGTGTATTTTTTTTGGTGAAATAACATGATTTATTATTTAAATTATACGAAAGATATATAAATGTCACTTTATCATGCCAATAATAGTTAAAAACATTAAAGTGCATATTTTGTTTTAAACTATTTTGTTAACATAAATATTTTATTCATTTCCGATATAACAATGGGGTTTTATACTTTTAGCGCCCTAACATAAGGTCTTTGTATTTTAAGAGTTTAATTTAAGAATATCCAAACAAATAGATTCCAGTTCCAAATTGACAATATGTTGAAAGGACTTAATAATCATATATTTTAGTTGAGAGTATTTATTTTGGTTCGAGTCACACTCTTTATAACGCTGAACTTCTCGTGTATTTCTTTTAAATTTTCTTCAAGGAAAAAAATAGTTCATTGTAAAATGTTTGTGGTAAACTAATAATACATAAAGCACAATAAATAAACTTTACATTTTGGATCTTTCATATTGATAAATTATACAATATAAATTCTATCTTTTAGTATAAAAATTTTAAATATTTTCATATACTTAATTTTGATTTTTAGCACGATAATAATCTAAAAATACCCTTTTAAAATCCTTTAAAAAATTGGAAAAATGTAAAAAAAAAATAAAAAAAAAACTTAAACATAAAGTTGTGGTTCTAATAAATATCAAGAATTAATATAAGATTTTTATAATAAATAAATATCTACTTACAAACAATTAATTCTTCACCTAGAATCCTAGATATATGAGGTCTAGATAGAGGGAGAGAGTGTGTGTTAATAAGACAGCATAATTTTGTTACACACCAATAGAAAAAAAGAGAAGAATTTAGAGGCGGACTTACAAAATACTTGATCGTGAATCGTTGATCATCATTGTCTCTGAAAATGGAATCTCCATTCAAGAGTGATATACTGAAAGGCCAAGTAGCTCTGCTCACCGGCGGCGGCTCCGGAATCGGGTTCGAGATTGCTGCCCAATTCGGAAAACATGGAGCCTCCATTGCCATCATGGGACGTCGTAAGAATGTCTTAGACGACGCCGTTTCTGCCCTCCGATCCCTCGCCATCCCCGTAATTCTTATTCTCTTTTCCATTTCCGTTGATATTGTGTGTCTAGATACTAGATCGCCGTTTCGGATTGAAGGGTTTGATTTTGTGTAAACAGTATTTTTCTTGTTTGATTTTGACCAGTGTTTCTGATTTCTATAGTTTAATTGGTAAATTCTGTTTTCAAAAGGGTTGCTTTATTTGTATTGTTGCTAGTGATATGGTTTGACTCATGATTATCATATATATTTACCAGAAGGTTAATTTATAATTTTAGTTGGTAATTATTTTCTAAGAAGTGTGACTTTGAGATTGTTACTATTGCAATGTTTTGACTCATGATTATTATATAATCTACTGTATTTAATCTATTTACATTGACATTGTTGCAACTATAATTGAATATCAAGCTATTTGTTCTTGATTGACTCTGAAACATTGACCAATTCTGGGTATTTCATGCAGAATAAAATCTTGCCTTTTCTGCCTCCTTATACTTTTTTCTTTCCATTTGTTAGGCAGTTGGTTTCGAAGGGGATGTTCGAAAACGTGAAGATGCCAAAAAAGTTGTAGAAGCAACTGTGAAGCATTTCGGGAAGCTCGACATTCTTGTTAATGCTGCTGCAGGCAATTTTCTTGTACCGGCTGAGGATCTTTCTCCTAATGGTTTTAAAACAGGTCTCGCTCTATATATGCTTGTTCACCTGTTGTTTTGTTCTTTCTCAATCATGTTGAAAACAAAATGGATTTTATGCTTATGGTTCTTGATTTTCTGAGTTTAGTAAAAAAGAAATCTTCCTGGTTGTCACTTGTCTGATCATCTTTTCTATAGGAATTTATTACAATCAACTAGAAACTTTAGATTCTGAAAACGGGCATTTGTTTGGCATATTTAAAGAAGTATGAAAATGGGCATTTGTTTTATGCCTTTATAGAACTGATACATCATCTAATCCAGTTTAGAAGTCTCAAAACAACGGTCTGTTTAAAAGAGAGAACGAGATTTTGGATTTCATTATCTTTAAAGTGGATTGAGAGGGTACCATTGATAAGAGGAAAGACAAAATAGCATATTGGTGTTGTTACAGTTTGAAGAATTTGCGATAAGACCATGTCTAATCATATGTCATCATTATGATTACTTTGTGCAGTTTTAGATATTGATTCTGTTGGGACATTTACAATGTGTCACGAAGCACTCAAGTATCTTAAGAAAGGTGGACAGGGGAGAAGCTCATCTAGTAGTGGAGGCTTTATACTAAACATTAGTGCCACTTTGCATTACACAGCATCCTGGTATCAGATCCATGTATCTGCAGCCAAGGTTTTTGAATTTGATGCTTTTGATGAAGATAATTTCATTTTCTAGTGAATATGTGTTTGGAATGATTGATTTAGATTCGAGGGATGGATTGACTCCAGTTAGAGTCATTTGGAATCCACTGGTAATGTATGAAAAATATCTCAAAAATGCGTTTATAGGGATTTAAATCCCAGTTTAACTTGTAACCATCCGAACAAGCTCAATCCAAAAACATCCTAAGGGTGTGTTTGGATTGAAGCATTTGAAAGCTATGGATTTTAGGTCCATCAACAAATGCATTGAAGTTTGTTTGGATGAATTCAAGTTATGATGGGTTTCAAATCCCTTGTCATTCATTTTGAGCCATTTTCTCCACAACTATGGTGGATTTCAAATAAATCCATTTTAGAGTCATTTGAAATCCTTTCTCCAAATCTCCTCCTCAAATCCAAATCACTCCATCCAAACACATCCTAAAATTTTTTATCTAAAATTTCTTTGTTGCCAGGCGGCTATTGATTCTCTTACAAGAAATTTAGCCCTGGAATGGGGAACGGACTATGATATGAGAGTTAACGGGATTGCACCAGGGCCAATAGGAGATACTGCTGGCCTGCGTAAACTTCTGCCTCAAGAGATGACTAACAATGCTATACAAGAGTTGCCTCTTGACAAAGTTGGTGAGAAATGGGACATTGCCATGGCTTCTCTATACCTTGCATCAAATGCTGGTTGGTAATCTTTTCTTTCTCGTATATATAGTTGACCTTAAAGTGTATGCAAATTATAACTCAGTCATATCATTTTGATACAATTTAGTTTCTATTTTGTGATGTTTTCATTTGATGGACCTTTTTGACAATGTATTTGAAGGTAAATTCATAAATGGAACAACCCTGACCGTTGATGGAGGAGCATGGTTGAGCAAGCCTCGTCGAATAAGTAAAGATGCAGTGAGACAGTTTTCTCGGACTGTGGAACGAAAAGCTCGTGCTGCACCAGTTGGCCTTCCCACCAGCAAACTCTAGCCTCAGCAAGCATATATATATATATATATTATATATATATATATGTATTGTCCATTTCATACATACTGGAACATAACAATAACACTAAAATAGCCACAAAATGTCTACATGGATTATTTCAAGACTTGAAATTCTGAGACATTCTTATTGTAACCTGATATCTGTATGTCTATTCAACCAAATTGGTTAATTTATGCTTTTGACTTATGTTGGTACATTTCTTGCAAACATATATATGACATTGGAATTTAAGGGAATGGTTGACCAATCAACCTCCAAAAAAATTATTTCGAAGTAGAAAATCTAAAACTTACTTAATTGGTATCTTACAAAAAATTTCTTAAAAAAGATAAAAATGTTTTTATGGGTTATTTCAACTCAAAAAATTAAATTAATTATATATTAAAATGTAAAATAACACAACGTTCAAAATAAGATCCATTATGACTATTTTTTAATATCTAAATCAATCAGTTCGAGTACAAATATTTAATAAAACTTATATTGAAATATTAGCTCAAACAAATTTCTCACAACAAAAAATTATATCATATCAACCATAATCATTACATATTTTTCTCTAAAAAAGTCCATTTAAACTTATTTTTCAAACCACATTTATTATCCTTAAAAATACATTTTCTCATTTTTATGAAAAAAAAATAATAATAATTATTTGAGATGGATATGCCATCCAATTGGGGCCTTATTTGTCCATTAAAAAGCTGAAAAATTGTGTATTTTAGCTACTCAAAATCTCTTATCTCTGCTCTATATGCGCGATTAGATTTTCATGTTGCAAATCCACTCCAGTTCCGATCAAAAGAGGTTAGCATCTGTGCAGTGGTGCAGGTTAGCATCTGTGCAGTGGTGCAGGATAAATATCCAAGGGCTTATACCGGAGGCTTTCATTATGAGGCAATGGTCCATCCTGTGCAGTCAAAAGACGAGATTTAGCAAGGAGATATACCATATTTTTGAGGCGTATAAAAAAGTAAAGAAAGCGTACATACCTCGTCCAAGTTAATCTGGTAAGGTTTAACAAAATCTTCAAACATAATTGGTGATAATCCTCTCATTCTTTCTTCCACTTCCTGAAACAAACAAACCAAAAATGTAGTAAACACTTATTAGGAAATTAGAACACTTCATGTTTAATAAAAACTTAAATCGACTAGTTAAGCCACTTTCATGAAATCAATCTGCACAAAGAGAAATGTAACGTACCAATCCAGTTATCCTTGAATTTTCCAACAGTTTTTGGGCAATATCTTCCAATATGTGCCTGTTGTCCCTCAGTCCCTTCATAGCAAGTTCCTCTGTCTCACTAATGTACTGTCATCAAATCGACATACATTTCATCATAAAGATGTTATAAGTAGATGAAATAAGACAAGTAACAGTTTCAATATAAACAGACAATATAACAATATGCTTCAATCCTATTCTGCTTGTTTTTATCTGTAATACTGGATTTTAGTATAATTTCATCTTTACCTTACTTTCTGTACTGTTGATATAGTTATTTGTTTCAATCAAAGTCTTTCATGGATCCCGATATTACTAGCTTCATCTTTTTAACTACCTTTTACACTGTTTAGATGTTGGTGTTATTCCCACTTCATAATTGCTATTTCATATCATAACCTAGTCAGTTCCACCTTAATCGGGATTCTGATGTCACATTTACATCAGATGCCCGAAAGTCGCAAAACAAGTTTTTTACATGCCAAAAGATACAAAGAGCCAAAGTTAAAAAACTCAATCAATCTTACAAAGCTGTGTCAATTGATAACACCGACTTTTTATTTCATACCTAAAAGACAATATATATATATATATATGAAGGCAAATTAAACTTACCCTTGTCAACTCCCTGGTAAAAAGCTCAGAAACTTCAAGTGACATGTTTGCAGGAATCACATGAGGATCATCCCACTAATTTCAGAAGAAAAATGGTACACAATTAGTTGTTTAGCCATTAAAAACAAGACAAGAACACCTCATATTTCTTTTCACCACGTTCAAGTGTAATATACCTTATATCTTATTATTTCACCATCTGGATTGTCGGGTCGATCAACGAGCCCAATTCTTTTCGTTAAAGCAGTGAGCCCCAACCTAGGATTTCTGGGGCTTATTACCATTTCTCGAGCAATCTGAAAGAGAGAAACTTGAAGAAGTTACCAGACAGCAATTTGTATAAGAAATTTGTTATTATATATGTTTGAAGGTGAGATTTTAGCATGTCTTTAGTTTTATACCCTGGTAATTTTATCGAGATCATCCGTTCCTCCATCAGTAATGTCATCACCAAACATAATACGCTCGGCACAACGCCCACCGTGAGCAACCACCATTTGCATTTGCATGTACCCGAAAGTCGTATAACCTTGATCAACCATGTCTTCTCGTGGGTAGAAAACAGATACAGCAGTTTCCTGCTCAAGAAGATAACAGATAAAGATCATTCAGTATGTGTATCCAGATAATACAAATGGATAGTTACATCCGTATCCACTCAGTTATAAAGTAATTACCACGAGCCCCAGAGATTTTGAAAATTAAAATCTACTTTCACTTAGGAGGGGCAAAATTGTAAATTTAATGACAGCGTATTTACCAATCCTCAATATTTCATGCAATTAGGGTATCGTGCACGGTAAGGGTGTTCACGAGTCGAGCTCGAGCCGAGCTGGGGCAAAAATTCGAGCTCGAGCTCAACGAGCGGCAGGATAGTGAGCTCGAGCTCAAAAAAATATTTTTTTAATAAAATAATAATAAATTATAAAAAATAATTTTTTTTTTGTAAAAATATATTATTAATTTTGTATTTATTCATATATTATTAAATATATTTATAATTAATGTCAAAAATATTATTATTTATACATATATTATAATATATCATATTATATAAAAATATATGAATAAATATTTATATTTTAAATATATTAATTAAAAATTATTTTTTATTCCAGCTCGCGAGCCGAAATAAAAGGTGAGAATAAAATTATTTTTTTATCCAGCTCGCGAACAGGCATTTTTAGGCTCGAGCTCGGCTGGATAGGCTCGACTCGGCTCGAGCTCGAATCAAGCTATTTTCGAGCCGGCTCTACTCGTGAACACCCCTAGTGCAGGGGGTGTCCATGTAATTTCTACTCTAGAACAAATTTATACCCATACAATGGACTCTACAATATACCTTTCCACCAGGGAGCAGCTGAGAAAATGCATGCCAATCAAATCTAGGAAACAAGTGAGCCAATACTATGTGCCCAGCTTCGTGCACGGCCAGAAGTCTTTTCTTTTCTAAAGATACCTATAAACATGTTCACGATATCCCCAGGTAAGAGAAAATATATTTAACCTACCATTTGTAGGTACTAGAAAAGAAAACATACACTTTGTTCACATTTCTGTTGTTCTTCCTCGGTGAGAAGCACACCCATTCCCTCAAGCAACTGCTTGTCAAGAACATCAACTATATCCTGCTGGTAGATCTTTGAATGCCCTTTCCTGACCTGTTTACAGGAATCATTCAATATCAAAAGAGTAGATTTTACAACAAGGATCAATAGTATAACAGGGGCATCTTTAAGGTCATCCTAGCAAGATTAAAATTTATTTGGAAAATGGACATTAGGATGGAACAACCAATAAATAAAAAGAACAGTACATAGGACAAAGGTGGTAATTTTTCATTCTACAGATAAAAGGTTCAAATTAGGTACAAAACTGTTGTATAATCAAGTAGGACGACCAATAATAAAAATCGGAATAGTACGTGGAATAGGTGTCATCTGTTTTCATTCTAATGGCAGCGTCTCAAATTAACATCAGAATATTTTGAACGAGACGAGGTTAGTACACGATACCTGTCTTATACAAATACCAAAAGCTCTCTATATCACATATTTCTCTAATCTAGGGCATGCAAAGTCAATTAAATTAAAGTTTTTGGTGCAGTGACTATTTTAAATATTTAAAGCCAAGAAAAGCTCAGAATTGATTGGTTCAGGGTGACACTAAAAATAAAGCTTACCATTACAAACTTTATTAAACACAATAAAAGAAAGAGTAAGGTGTATGACAAGATATAATAGTGACTAGAAAAATAAGGAGACATGGGAATTTCTAATTGCTGCTGTTTCACATTTTTCCCAACCACTAAAAAAAGGCGCGGTAGATTCTTTCCTATGATCTTTCTTCAAGGTCATATTCACTAGGAAATCCAACTAAGATAACAAACCAAACCAGTAACATGTAAAATAATTGATCTTCGATGAAACACAAAGAACTTACAGCCATAATCCCCGCTTCATTGACTAGATTTCTTATATCGGCCCCGGAATACCCAACAGTGCGGAAGACTACCTGTACATACAACATGAATTAAGCATCGAAACAATTCTTTAGCTATAATAATACCAGCACAGATCCTCAAACAATCAATTGGAAGTAGGATTCATGAAATTTCATCTACCATCTCTACCAAAACTCACCAAAAAGATTAAATAATCAGCAAATATCACACTTAAACAGAGGAGGAAAGACGCAAGGCAAAAACAACCTTTTCAAAATCAACATCCTCAGCAAGCTCCTTTCCAGCACTATGAACACCAAAGATTTGCACTCGTTGCTTTGCATCAGGTAATCCAATATATACTCGCCGATCAATACGTCCAAGCCGGACAAATTCTAAGTCTAATTCATCTGGTCTATTAGTAGCGCATATGAAAATAACAGCTTGCCTCAGCGAGAATCTATCAACACCAGTTTTTTCTTTGCTGGAAAAAGTAAATATACTTTTTAGTAAGATAACAGCAAATAAATACCCAATACGTGTGTATACAACTGCAGCTAAGTTATGACCTTTCCAATATTTTCTTGAATTCTTTCATGCGTCATTTCATTTTGTCCTGATTTCTAATCCTTAGAATGGAGTATGATGTATAAACATGTGACCTATGTATAGAGATCATAGCTTAAATGGAGCTGTTAACGTTTCAGGTTTGCTTTTTGGGTTTTGAGTCGCTAAATATTTACCAAGACGACATAATGACTAGATGACCCCTAAAATAAATTTTTAAATCCCAAGAAATCCATGATTATATCATTCAACCCAAAGTACTTGTTCCACCAAATTTAAATTTTAAAAACCCAATCGTTTAGGTGAAAAAACCTTTTCTTTTTGAATTTAACATGTTAATTAAGTTTGAAATTTGTTTGCTCTTCAGAAGATACCAAATAATCAACACTTTGTTAGTAATAGATGTAGTTAATGCAAGTCATCAGATTAGTTCTTGGTCTAAAAAGTAAAATGTAATTAACTCCTAAATTTTAATACCTTTTTCTCGTTAAGTTTTCTAAATAGAAATTGATAGAACGAGTATTTTGGATTTACAAAATATTATCGTGGGTTTTTTTTGGAGATGAAATCTATATTGAGGTCTTTTAGCAAATTTTCCTAATTAACTGTTTTCTTACTTGCTGGGGGCAGCCCAGACCCAAGGGATACAGAAGTTCCTAAGTTAGATCAAAACATCATATCTATTCTCCTGACTCATCTATTTACTAAAACAGAACCCATCACTATTGTCATATTTAATTGTCAATAAGTGAAAAATTGACAACTGGTTAGTTCTTAATCTAAAAAGTGAAACATAACTAATTCCTAAAATTCATTACCCTTTAAATGTTGGACTTATAAATGAAGAATGATAGAATAAGGCATTTGGATTGAAAAATATTATCATGGGTTTTTTTGGAAATAAAAATATATTTTGAGGCATTTAGTAAGTTTCCAAATTTATTTTTGTTGCGGGCAGCACAGAACCAAGGGATATAGAAGCGCATAAGTTTGATTAAATATCAGATCTACTCTCCTGACTATTTTTGCTACTCAGTCACTATTTCCATATTTAGTTGTCAATAAGTCCTTAAACTAAACACCATTCACTAATCAAATTTGCATTACTTACTCTCCGTCCAACTGAGCAATGAGTGCTTCAAATGTTGCTCTTCTCCGTGGATCCTTCCTAGCGTGCCTTCCAGCAATAGCATCTATCTCATCCACAAATACAAAAGCGGGGGCCTGGAAAAAGAGAGGACATTAAACATACAATTCTTCATACCCACAAAACCGAGAATTCCATCAAAATTATATTGAATCCAACCACATTCCAATATTCAATCTTTTGCCCCATAAGATACAGTATAGCATGATAAATGGTGGTGAACTTACATTTCTCCTTGCAATTGAGAACAATTCATTAATTCTTGCTGCACCACTTTTCTCACTATCTGTAAATTCAGCACCCGAAGCAAAAACAAAAGGCAACCCGCTTTCCTTTGCTAGTGTTCTTGCAAAGAGGGTTTTCCCTGTTCCTGGGGGTCCAGAGAGAAGCACACCCTATAATATATAATGGTCAAAATGTACCTTCTGTTATTAATACTATGGTTTATATATATTGCTTCATCAATTTTCTAGATAATATTAGCTTACCCGTACAAACTTCACATCCTTTTCATAATACTGCATAGGATTTCCCATATATATCATCAATTCGTCCAGAAGATCCCAAACATCACCTCCTAATACTACATCTTTATACATAGATTTTGTTTCACCGACTTCACCAACTGGCTGAATGAAATAAATAATGCCATTATATATTATTCAAAAATGAAAAAAAAAAAAAAGATGGACTAGAAAAACCCTCACCAGGATGAAGTTTTCAGCATAGGCCATATCAAAAAGTTGATTATATTTCTTATAAAGAAATCGGTTTGTGGTAATATGAAGGAGCATCAGAGATTCCCTGATGAACCATAAGATTAGTAATCCAGGCAACATTGCAAACACAACTTTCAGAAAATAATGGATCTGGCGTTTCTGAATAAGATCCACTTCAACTCCAGAAGCCGATATAGCCTCAAACAGGAAAGGATCAAGTGGGATATCAACCTAGGCAAGTAACAACATAAGTAACCAAGCGAAAAAAGCTAAGGGTGTGTTTGGATCGAAGGATTTGAAATCTGTGGATTTCAAATTCATCGACAAATCTATTTAAGTTCGTTTGGATGAATTCATGTTACGATGGAGTTCAAATCCCTTGTCATTCACTTTGACCTATTTTCTCCATAACTACAGTGGATTTCAAATGACACCATTTTAGGTGTCATTTCAAATCCTTCCTCCAAATCCCCTCCCCAAATCTAAATCACTCTATCCAAACACACCCTAAAGGAGACAAACCACAGTCAAAACAAATCAGGAGTTTAGACTCACAATATACTCGAGAGGGAATCCTTCTTTCATTGTTACATACAATCTCTTGAGATCCTCAGTAAAAACAATTGCATCAACCTCAGAGGTATCAAGTTTTTGAAGAAAATAAGTGTAAGGAAGTTTTGGACGGTAACGCCACCATCTTTTGGAGATCCACAGTGCCCTTGTTCCATGTGCATTTTTAGCCTTCTCAAAAACATCCTTCCTAAGACTAGTCTCAACCTCTTTCATGTCAAATTCAACCGCATATTTGGTATTTAATGAACTCAGTTCTTCAGCTAACTTCTCCTTCTGAAGAATTTCTTTCCATGCTGTAAGTCTATCACGCCACGTTCCTCCACTATTCTGATTTATAACTGTGAGAAAAATCTGTTAACGAAGGCCAAAAAAATAACAGAATCAAATAAGAAAATTTGAAAATCTAACCATGCAGCAATTAGAACCTCAATGTAACTTCCTAGGATCGGTATTTGCCACTAAATGTACTAAACCAATCTTGACGGCACATATTATGTGATACTTTGAGGAAAGCACTGTCTTAAAAGGAACAATACGGAAAACTTCCTGACACTATTTCGCATTCAATAAATATACGAGTATCTAAAAATGCTTCCATCAGAGATGAACATCTTATTTGTATGCAAGAATAGGTTAAAAAACCAATGACAGCTAAAAATGCTCTAGTAGCTCAATGTTATTCCCAAGACATGCTCACTGAAAAGAATGTAGCATCAGGGATCTCCTATCAATCTTTGAAAGCATAAGTTACTTCCAGGGAACCATGGGTCAACGGTAGAAAACTTTCAAAATTGTGATTCTTCCATTTATACATTATATATATATATATATATAATATATATATATATCGTGATAATAGTGTGCAATATCAATCCTAAGACGCCTACTCTAAACCTATAAACATTATACTCATACTCTCACTCAAAAATCATACTGACTAGACTTCTAATTTAAGCTGACTGATACAGTGAATCAAATATGGAGTGCCATAACTCTTGTTGAAGCTCTTATAGTTGGACAAGACTAGATAGTCCACCATATCCACAAACTGGCATGCACTTATGCTAATAAACTAGCATCTTCTGACAGATAGACTATAGATATCAAGCATAGTGCCATCAACTAAAGGGAGCTTGATATTGAGATTTTGTTTGTATATTAAGATAGAGGATACATAACCTTACTCTAAATATTAAATTAAAGCAAATTATTGTTGCATATCCTATGAGGTAATGTGTCTTATTGTTTCTTATAACAGGATATATCCTGTGATAACCGCAAAAGCCTTGAACGATTTTCAATAGTCATTCATCAGCCTTAAGTTAATTAACTTTAAGATATGTAAATTTGTTGATTTTTATTGTACTATAGTAAATGTATAACTATTAGGCAATATGCTTACTTTGCAGAAACATCTATGACCATTTTCAGGTTTTACTATGCTTTTTCATATTAGCATATATGTAAGTCTGTTAGTTCTATACAGAGATTTAAGTAAATTTGATTTATTTTGAAGTTGAGAAAGTTAATACTAGAAGAACTCAACAAATAATATACAAAGCACTAGGTGTACACGGATATGGACATAAGATGACACACACATTACTTAAAAGAGAAAGTTAAATTACTATAACATATATGATCAGTACATTTCAATATGTTATTTACTAATTTTATGACCAAGTACAATACCTACCCAACAAGAAAGACGAAAATTTAACCTTTCTCCAATTTCAATGTTCCATTCTGTGCCTTTGTGGAATTAGAGACAGAATACAAGATAGCTTTTGGTTATTCTTATATTTACATGTTCTGCTCCATAAAGAGTACTGATAGGCATTTTTCAGAAACTAGGGTAGAGCATATTGCAGGACTTCTGAATGTTTAAGCAAAACCAAATATTGCATTCAACAAAACAAGAACACAAAAAGGAAACCTGATAGGCCTAAATCTTCCTTCAGAACCTCTTTATCCTCTGTTGTCAATTTCATCTCTTGGTCTATTATTTCTTTTACGCTCTCTTGAGCCTTTCCAGTTTCATCTTCCCATGCAGTTTCCCCAACAAAAGAACTATCATGAACAAGTGTCCCATCAGGTCTTTCGACAAACTTTTTGAGTTTCAGACCTTTCGGAGTCGTCTTCCTCCACATACCTTCTTTGAATCTGTGAGAATGAAATGAAATAAACATTGAGATGAAAAACAACAAAGCACCAATTTCACCAGGATCGCCAAGGAAACAGAAAGTTAATTTCATTATAAACTGTGCATATTATAGCAGCAATGGTCATATTAGAATATAAGCTAATATGAATTGCACAATAGATTACAGGGTTTTCCAAATCTATCTCACAGATTCTGCTCTCATTCTCGGCCTTGTCGTTTGAGTTTCAGATCCTCGTGACTCAGTAATAAAATATGCTGCTTGGCCCTCTAATGCTTTCTGACAGTGTGCTGATAACATAGACACCAGCAGTGAAACGTATCTCAACAGTTCAACACCCTAGCAAAGCCTACACATACATCTTTTCACACATCTTCATTTCCATTCAATCAATCAAGTTTTCCAAGCACAGTCTGATGACTTAATGAAAAAATACAGTCATTACTACACCATCCGATCAATTAACTGATCCTTAAAACCGACAATAGTTTTGACATATTAAATTTTTGACAAACATCAAGTTGCCATTTTCAAATAACAGATGGAGCCCAATTAAATACTCTTAAGTAATTGTATTACCGCCACTTCAAGAGATTAAAAGTAACTAAAACATAGACAACAAGTCACCAAATTTGATGATGCGATAATTTCAATATTTCCTATCATTCTGAAAAACACATAGAATTATGACCTGAACTAACAAGGATTGGAGAAAGGCACTCACTTTCTCACGTTAGTCGGGGTAGGCTCTGGAATTAAGGATTCCATGTATGCCTCAGCCAACTCTCTTCGATCACGCTCAATAATAGGAGCTCGGATCGCCTTATACACACTTCGACACGAAAATACTGTGACAAAGATATAAAGCACCAAAACCCCCAATCTTTTTGGTTCCCAGTTCCTTGCATCCTGAAGACAACAAATCAACAATGAACTTCAAAATATACACACCTACAAAATAAAAATCTCATCTTTGTAATTACTGTAATTATACCTTCCAAAGTTCCCATTTATTCCAACTGATGAACTGAGGCAGCAGCTCGGAGTTTACCCGTTCGAACTCATCACGGGCCCTTCCTGAAGCCTCATTGACCCTAACCTTAACATCTTCAAAATCAAACCCCGTTTCTTTCTTAACAGAATCGCCCAAGCTCTGGAAAAATCGCTGAGAACCGCGGGATATGGACTGCGAAAGCCGTAGCCAAGAGAAGCCATTTTCGGGCCCATTTGAAGAAGAAGAAGAAGAAGCTGATACTATAAACCTCTTTTGGCGGGAAAATTTGGACCTATAACGATTCCGATAAGGTAAGGAGGGGAGGTTTTGTTTCCGGAGAAGAAAGAGGTTTTCCGGGGAGATAGGGAGCAAGGTTGGTCTGCATTGAATCGAGGTCACTTCCATAACTTTAGCATTTAGGTATGAACAGAGAGGTGAAATTGGGTACAAATTTGCTGCAGTTTTCGCAGATGTTGGGTTTTGTTTGGGGCTTTTGGATGAGCAAGAGAGGAGAACAGGGGAGGAGGGGGTTTAGAGGATTTTATCACTTTTTCCCATTATATCTTAAAATTATTGAAAATGAAAATAATAAAAAATGAAAGTATATTACTATATATGTAATTGTACGAGGAAAATTTTATGTAACACAATATTAGATGTATGTAGTGATTATTGGTCATAGTGTATATTATATGGTAATTGTTGTTTCGGTGTAAGCATAAAATCGATATAAATATAGGATGAATCTTTGTATGCATCTCATCACTCTTAGTACATGTTTAAAAAGAAAAAATGTTTGGAATATTTTTTTAGATGTAAATCGAATAAAATTTATCACATTGATTTCACATAAAATAAACTTAATTTGTGGTAAGGTGTTATATAGTTATTTGATATATATATATATATATATATATATATATATATATACTTTTTACTATATAGACATAGTAGTGAAATGGTATGATTCCATTATATTATTCTCAATCATAAAAAAAATCATATTGTTTTCTATATTATATATACATAGTATATTCAAATTTATCATAATTTTTAATTGTTTTTTAGCAATTGTATTGATATAGCCTACTCACTTTACATCATATTATAACATTAAATTAAAATCTAATTAATAATATAGCTAGTTATATTTGAAAATATGTAACTAGTTAGAAATAATTAATAATAGTGCATACTTTCAATTTTACATTTTCTCAAAAACTTTTATGAGCAAATTAATGATATACAAACTTTTCAGTATATATATATATATATATATATATATATATATATCCTTCAAGAAATAGTGTTCATCTTTGATTTACCTTCCCATATAATAGCAAGAAATATACAAGGAATTTACATGAGTAACAAGTTGGCAAAACAATAACTCTAGACCAACTTATCAAATGAGAATACATTGTACTTTTTTTAACTTTGATTTTATGAAGTCGTTTTCAAACTCTTGAATTTTTTTTGGGTTATATAATGGCAAAGAAAGAAACAAAAAGGAATCCAAATTAGGTTCCGGATAACTCTCGCAAAATGTCTGACAGTTGGTCCCAAATATGGAGACCTGTAGGAAGCATGTTGTCACGATCTAAAACTTCGATACCCCGAGGTTTCCCATACCCGTGCAGCACTAATCCAGAATGCCCCGATTTCGGCTAGTCAGCATGTACCTGTGATTGGCTAAGTTGTGTTAGGAAGGTTAGGAATGCTTTAGAGAGATAAATATTACACTATGGAACTCTTTTATTAGAACTTAGAACTTCTAAGAGTTCCTTAATAGAAGTGATCAAGTGTAAATATTCTCTCTTTACAGCATTCTAACACAACTTAGCCAATCACAGGTACAAGGTTGACTAGCCGGGATCGGGGCATTCTGAACTAGTGTCGCGCGGGTGTGAAAAATCTCGGGATATCAAAGTTTTAGCCCGTGACAGTGTGCCCGAATTTAGCAAGTGTGTCCGCACACGCATTGCCTTCTCGCTTGGTGTGTTATAGCTGACTAGTCCATTACATATTTAACAAAGTTCTACATTCCTCAATGAGCCCCCAAGCTATGGTTTATGTACTTGTAGTACCAATTTAAGAATAACCTCCGAGTCGATTTCCGCCACAATCTTTGAAATTCCTTTGTCCCACGCGAATTGAAGACCCGCGCGAAGGGCGAATTGAAGACCCGCTCGAAGGGCGAGCATATCAGTCGTGGTGATGGTATGTGACCCAATGTTGCAAGCTAAATCCTCCCAACCATGAACCTTGATCATCTCTTAAGAGGCCTCCCCCAGTTGCTTGTCCAGTAGTTTTAGATTTATGAATGAACAATTATAACGAAAATGACCTCTCGAGGACCCTACACATGTAACTTCTTGCCTTTGTTTAAGCTAAGATCCTAGAGCTCTAAATCTTCCTTTACTTGTTTAGAAGATGTTCAAGTTTCCAATACAAACTCTTAGAATCTAACAAATTCATGTGCCGACAAAAGTTAGCTAATCCTATAACACTGATATGGTCAATCTCAAAATGGTCAAATATATAATACATCAGAAATCTTCATACACAAATCTTCTGGCTTAAAAGATATATATATATTTTTTTTGATAGAATGTAAATTCATTATCACTATCAAAACTGTACAAAACATCAATTACAAACAAAACTATACATCAACCCAACACCATAAATCACAATCTAGATTTAATTAGTTCTAAAAAAAATCCCTATCTTGTTCCTTCCAACTTTTCTTCGGTAGAAACATAAACCGTAGCAAAAATTCACTTTTGAGTTACATCAACAACAATTATTGTCTGCTTGAAATCCCACTTTTATGCACAAATTGCAGCTATCTCCTCCAACTACCAAAACCCGCTGGACAATTACCCCCATCAAGCCACATCAGAATTTTCTCCAAAGGCTGCCTACTCCATCTACACTGGAAATATAAGTGATGTACCGTTTCCCCATCATCCCCAGATAAAAGACAACACAAATCGGGAATGGTAATGGATCTTCTAAGTCTATCTCTTGTAAGAATCTTTTGTTGTACAGCAAGCCAGCCAATAAAGGAGTGTTTCGGAATGTTATACATGTTCCAAATAACCTTAGCCTCCCTAAATTTTTCGAGTTCACCTCGAAGCCAATCATAGAAGCTTTGAATTGTGTACACTCCATTCCCCGTTAGAATCCACCGATTATCTCTAACATTCTCAGCAATCCTCCTTTTAACTTTATTGAGTTTCTTCCACATCCAGCTACAGTCTGCAGGTGTCTCATGCCCCCAAAATTCTGCCCCTTTTAAATATATTCCACTAATCCATTTAACCCATAGTGTATCCTTCTTCATCGCTAACGCACATACCTCCTTCCCAATGGCAGCAGTATTCCAATCTTTGCAATGTTTAGTCTGTCCCAATGGCAGCAGTATTCCAATCTTTGCAATGTTTAATATTCAGACCACCCTTCTCCTTCTTCAAAGAAATTTCATCCCAACCGACAAGAGGAAACCTCCTCTTCTGGTCCGAGTTGCCCAACAAAAAATCCCGCCATTTCCTTTCCACCATCTTTATAGTTGTCTGAGGCAAAATAAAGATCGAAGCCCAGTAGGCATGAAGCGAGAATAAAACCGAATTAATCAGCTGTACTCTCCCAGCATACGACAAGTGTCTTGTCGCCCAACATTTTAGCCTACTCGTAATCCTCTCAACTAAAGAATGGCAGTCCATTTTGTCCATTTTGTTGGAGAGAGAGGAACACCGAGGTATCACATAGGAAAAACACCTTCCTTAAAACCAGTAATTCGAAGTAGCTCCTGCGTCACTTCTTGACCAACTCCTCTAATAAAGATACTCGATTTTGCAAGGCTAGCAAAGAGCCCAGTAGCCTTCGAAAACTTATGTAAACACTCCCGAACCACCGTTACTGAAGCAATATTAGCTTCATGATAATTTTTATTGAGAAATGTTATACACCACCATTTATTTTTCTCCGGCATTTGATATAATAAATATCTAATATAAATTACGAAGACCATGATAAATGCATTTATTGAATGTAATTTTTATTATATTTAGAAGAAGTGAAAAAAAGTGAAAAATGGGTGAATTATAACCGGTGGTATATAACATTAATCCTTTTATATTAGTGGCTTGGGTAAAAATCTCAAATAACTGTGATTTGCGCAACACCACTAATTACCCACCACAATTTTTAAGAAAAAAAAATCAAGACATTTTTATTTCCCAATTTTTATAGAAAATTTTTGCTAATAAAAAACCCATAAATTTCATTGGAAAAAGGGGTAATTTCATTGCTTAATTTATCAATTAAACTATTGATAAAAATACAGTCTAAATTTTTTGTAGCAACACAAATGAATAACCAATTACTGTACAAGTAAATTATTTTTTATCACCTGCAAACTTATAAGACTCTATTAAATATATTACAGTGCAAATTAAGCTTTATCAAATATATTACAGTGCAAAATGAAGCAATTACAAGTTCATTTTTTTTGATAAAAAAATTACAAGTGAAATATAAGAAAAGAAAAAGAGCACATTGTTTTAATTTTCTGGCCCATTGTATCCTCTAAACATCTCAAATTTTACCAAATGGAAAGTGCGTGCGCACTACGCTCCCCGACCTCCTGAGCAAAATCTGCCTAAAATACGCCTCTTCCCTAACATATATAAGCTAAAGCTCTTTCTGATCTCCTTACACAACACTACACTACACTACTCTGCACTTGACAAGCTGTGCTCTATAACACTTGATCTCTCTCCATCGATACTATAAACGTAAGCTCCTCTATTATATGCTACCTTGATCCTCGTGTTTTTCTGGTATAAATACTTGATTTCAATTTGTGGTTGATTTTTGTTCTTTTTCGTTTCAATTTGTGCCTGTTTTTAGGTTTTCGATTTGAGTTCCGAAAATGGCGACAAAGAAAAGCGTGGGGACGTTGAAAGAAGCGGATCTGAAGGGGAAGAAAGTGCTGGTGAGAGTGGATCTGAACGTGCCGCTGGATGATGGCTTTAACATTACCGATGATACCAGAATCAGAGCCGCTGTACCGACAATCAAGTATCTGATCGGATATGGTGCTAAAGTCATCCTCACCACTCACCTCGTACGTATCGCTATATCTTCTTAATCACAGATGATAAGTGACTATTGTTGTTTTAATTTACGGTTCTTATATCAGATGCATGATTTGTTCTGGTTCATGTTATGGGGCTTATGATTTGTTAGATGCGTGATTTGTATTGGTGTATTTGTTAGTTTGGGTTTAAGCCAGTTGTTGTGGCTTGTGATATGTAAGTACTACAGCTTAAAGACATTTTGATCTGTTTCATCTTTGTTTAATTTTGTTTTTTTGGAATATGGTTAATTGTTCTCTAGTACTTGATTGATTATTGGTGTTGATTGGATCTTTCTTGCTGTGTCTTGTAAGTTAATTTATTTATTTGTGATGCTTTAGATATAGACTAGACCCAATTGGCAGGGTTTCTCATGTGATGCTTCAATGTTTAGTAGATGCAAATCGAAGATGTATTGCATGAATACCTTTCTATATATTCTTCAATGCTATTGGAAATGGTATCATTTTTCTGTAGTGTGAAAATCTCTTAAATATACATACTATCAAGAAATTTTCTTAGTGACCATAGTGCTGAAATTAGTAATTGTGGTGATGCTATAACCATTCAATGAAAATGTATAATGTTATTGACTTTGCCAGTGAATTTGAACTGTTAATGTGATTTACAGGGGCGCCCGAAAGGTGTAACACCAAAGTACAGTTTGAAGCCTCTTGTTCCTAGACTCTCTGAACTTCTTGGAGTTGAGGTTCGTATAATATTCAGTTTTCACTAATATGGATCTTTATCCTGCCCTAAGATGCTTTTCTTGATTATCTGCATTCTACAATATCATATCCTTAGGTCAAGATGGCTAATGACTGTATTGGTGAGGAAGTTGAGAAGTTGGTGGCTGCATTACCGGAGGGAGGTGTCATTCTCCTGGAGAATGTTAGATTTTACAAAGAAGAAGAAAAGAATGACCCTGAATTTGCAAAGAAGCTTGCTTCCCTAGCAGACTTGTATGTGAACGATGCATTTGGAACTGCGCACAGAGCTCATGCCTCTACAGAGGGAGTGGCCAAGTACTTGAAGCCTTCTGTTGCTGGATTCCTTATGCAGAAGGTCTGTGAATACATTTACTTGTTTGATTTCTTATGCATAATTACTATCCTCTTACAGTTGATAGAACATTTAGCCAATTCAACTTTAGCAGTTTGAAGCATTATTTAAATATTTTGACTTGTTTTGAACTACCTGATGAAATTTCATTTGAAGACGTCTAGCCATTGAAATGGTTCGGTTTTACTTATATTTCGTTAACTATTAACCTTTAATTTTTATTGTAACATGGAACTTGTGGTGCGGAGTTCTAATCTATGTCTCATGACTGTATTTTTCAGGAGCTTGACTATTTAGTTGGGGCTGTGTCCAACCCCAAGAAGCCATTTGCCGCTATAGTTGGTGGCTCAAAAGTATCCAGTAAAATTGGCGTTATAGAGTCATTGTTGGAGAAAGTAGACATCCTCTTGCTTGGAGGAGGAATGATATTTACATTCTACAAAGCCCAAGGGCATGCTGTTGGATCCTCACTTGTGGAGGAGGACAAACTTGATCTTGCAACTTCACTTATCGAGAAGGCTAAGACTAAGGGGGTATCTCTCTTGCTACCTTCTGATGTTGTGATTGCTGACAAGTTTGCTGCTGATGCTAACAGCAAGGTAAGTAGTTTCCTCTTATCTAATGAATATATGTTTTTGGCTGCATCTGCTGTTGTACTGATTTAAGTTACCTGCTTAAAGTCCATTCGTCTTACCACATTTATCAACTATCTCCGGTGAAAGCTGAAATGTTTCAGCAGTCAGTGTGGTATTATAAATATATTTAAACTTACTGCATGATGATTAAGTTCTGCTGTTTCTCGTCTTTAGATTGTTCCAGCATCTGAAATTCCCGATGGCTGGATGGGGTTAGATATTGGCCCCGATAGTATTAAATCATTCGGGGAAGCTCTTGATACTACCAAGACCGTAATCTGGAATGGACCTATGGGTGTGTTTGAATTTGACAAGTTTGCAGCTGGAACAGAGGTAAATTATTACAAAGTCATCAAACTGGACTATTTTATTTCAGTTACTATGTAATTAAGCACGATTAATTGTTATATCTCAGACAATTGCAAAGAAATTAGCAGAACTTAGTGAGAAAGGAGTGACAACAATCATTGGTGGTGGTGACTCTGTTGCTGCTGTTGAGAAGGTTGGTCTGGCAGAGAAGATGAGCCATATTTCAACCGGAGGTGGCGCAAGTTTGGAACTTCTCGAGGGAAAAACACTACCTGGAGTCCTAGCCCTTGACGATGCTTGAACGGAAGGATCTTATTTGCCATTTTTATGTTTTGGTTCATTTTTCCTAGTTGTCATTTCGGGGTTTATACTGAAGAGATTTCAGATAAATGTTAGGGTGCGTTAGTGCTTTGATGAAATGCTAATAATTATCATCTCTATGACTTGAAATGGATTGTTGAATAACAAATTTACGATGTTTAATCGATAATTATTTTTATATATGTCGATGTCTACTGATATTTTTGATTTGTTCCATCAGAACAATGCCAATCCAGTCTCACGTTTTTAGAGATGGCTGGCTGGTTGTGCCATTTTTTTATGTGTTTCTCTTTTCTAATATTTGTTCGTTTTTATCAATTTCTGGATTCAAAAATCAAAGATAATGCATTTTGCAGTCTTTGGATTGAGTGATGAATGTGCTGAGAAAAGTGTAAGTAAAATACAAGTTCAAATGTGTTCAAAGAAAGATATTACAAAGCCAATGATTGACCAACTATAGTAGAAGTTGGAACTAAGCTAATGTGATTGGAAGTTGAAACTGTGGAGGTCTTTCTTTGTTTTGTTTCTATATAACCAACCATTTAGAATTTTGGATCACAAACAAATAGAACACAAATTGTTGATCTTTTTTCAATTATATATTTTTTGATATTCTATATAATTACATATTAATCATATATACATCGTTTTAACATTAATAATTAAAATTATTTATTTTAATCATTATTTTTTTCTTTCATATTTTATCATTTTTAAATTATATTTTATTATTCACAATCACTATACACTTATTTAACACGAGCATTAAACTCATGATCTTTTTTAAAAATATTAATAAATACCTATTCTAACATAATCTTTTTTATTTTCATACATATTTTTTATATATTTTTAAAATTTAAACTCAAAATTGAATAGCCTTTATCAGTTTCTCTTTCTAGCAAAATCAACAACTACAAGCACTAATTATAGTACACTACACATTCTCCATTAAAAGTAGAATATTTTCTTCCTCACATACACCATTTTTCCAATTGTTATAATCTCATAACTGAAAAGGAAAACAAAAGAGGTGTTTGTTTAGTTATAAAAAAATTGACACAATCTCAATGTATCCAGGGAATTTCCCACATTGATTCTCTTATTTTTATATATTTCTATAATTTTAATTTATTAAAACCTAATTTGAAATGGGGACTATATTTAATGTGAAATGAATATATTTATTTATGTTATATCTAAACCTAGCTGCTCCAAGTGCTCCTCCAATGGCTTTCATCATGGGAGCATACCCTAATTCTTCACCCATTAAATTACAGAACAACCTCAAATTCTTCTTCTTGTCCATACTTTCACCATCCTACTCATCATCAAAGTTCCCTAGAAATAGAAATGCATCATCAAACTTGGTTGCCAAGAACCACGTCGTTACCTCTACTGAAACCCCCCTTTCCAATTCATCTGCTCAGAACAACAACCAATCGCCTTTTCAAGGTTTTACTTTTTAAAGATTTTTAATACTCAATAACCCAGGTCCCAATTTCCCTTTTTAATTTACTTTTTGAGTTTGATTTTGTGTTTTATCATCAGGGCTAGAAGATTTGATGGCGGGATACATATTTGGCAAGAAAAAAGCCACTCAAGTTGCTCAAGCGTAGGTACCTTTTTTTATCCACTCTCCCACAAATGATAAATCTTTTGTTTTTTGGTTGTTAATTTTAGTTCTTCGTTTGATTATTATGGTAATGAATTTAATTGTTCAAATCATATTAGTGTGTGGAAGAATGTTGTCCGGAAAGGGGACAGGGTTATCGACGCCACGTGTGGAAATGGTTATGATACTCTAGCTATGCTAAGATTAGTTGCTGATGATACACGAAGAGGCCGAGTTTACGCCATGGATCTTCAGAAAGATGCTATAGAAAGTACTTCGTCTTTGTTGGATCAATCCGTCAGTGCTGATGAGGTGAAACTAGTTCTTTTCATATTGGTGGCTGATATCTTGAAATGCAAATTCAAATGGCACTAGATTTTCATTTGATATCTTGTCTTGCTATTAATACATAAGTACTGAATTTTTGTTGCATTATTGTCTGAAGCAAAGTTCTTCAATAACTTCAATCTTACATGGCCTCAAAATGCATTGATTTGTTCCAAGTTCAATCGATTCAGTTTGATGAACTATTTGTCAATATATGGACTCTAGAGTAGAAGCTATGTTTGATCTGGTCATCACAATCAGGGTGTAATATGAATGTTTCTTGGTCACTGTTAATAAATGAAATGCTTTTTTCTTTTTACCATCATAAACAATACTAGTTTCCTGTTGTCGTTGTTTTGCACAAACCAAATTTCTAAGTTTTTGCCCACTAGTTATATATGTATTACTTTTTCTGGCGATGCAGAGAGAACTTGTCGAACTTTATGCCACGTGTCACACGAAAATGGAAGATTTGATTCCATATGGTGATTCAGTGAGGTAACAAGTCATTTTGTAGTGATGATTAAGCTTTAGATATCAGTTGGGAATACCCTTTATAATGTGAAACATGAATTTATATATACTAAATTCACATTGTTTTTGTCATCTTTTCGTTTATAGGTTGGTTGCGTTCAATTTGGGTTATCTTCCAGGAAGGGATAAAAAGATTAAAACTGAATCAGAAACGACATTGCTAGCATTACAGGCGGCCGAAAGAATAGTTGGACGTGGAGGGCTAATAAGCATTGTGGCTTATGTGGGCCATTCTGGTGGAAGGTAAAAATTACGCCGTTTCATTTTGGTGGGTTTTTTTTTTCTTTTAACGATTGTTCATCAAATAATGTGTAATTTTTGTTGGTTTTTTGTAGGGAGGAGTTTGAGATAGTGCAGTCATTTGCAGGTGGATTAGCAGTTGAGAATTGGGTATGCTGCAAACTTCAAATGTTGAACAGGCCATTTGCTCCAGTGCTTGTTCTATTATATAAGAAATGATGTTTTGAATGTTGTTTTATATGCACATTGTATTTTTGATTCAAGCATTGTGTAGAAAGATAAACCCGAAAGAGAAAGGAATGAAATCGTCGATATTTAATTATTCCAATGTAGTAAAAATGTGATGTCCTTTGATTTAGTTTTTTAGAAATACTATTATTTTTCAATATTGATGGACATTAAAGAATGTAACACTCTTTAAGATTTAAAAAGAAAAGGAACTAAGCGAGAAGGAATAATGAGGTCAGAATCAATCCCCAATCTTTTTCATCGTATTTTACTGTTTCCACCATTTTCAACTAAATTTTATTATTGCTTAATAAATCTGAATAATGAAACATATGATTATTGAGCACAAAAATATTGTTCTATTTTATTTTCTAATGCATTTTATTGTTTTTCCATTACTTGAATCATTCTGGTAGTTTAAGACACCTTTATAACTTGGGGGAGAATAATTTTGTTGAATAAAAATGAATTTTAGTTAAAAAGATTGAAAAATTCAGAAATCGATCGCGATGGGACTCGAACCCACAATCTCCCGCTCCGGAGGCGAGCGCCTTATCCATTAGGCCACGCGATCCTTGTGATTATGACATTCGCTTTATCATTAAAGTCCTAGGAGATGTATGTCTTCTACTTAGCTATGCTTATAAGCTCTTTTAAACATCTTATAAGATGTTTGAGAGCTTATGAGCTCTCTAAAAGTATTTGGGTAATTTTTTTAATAAGAGTTTATAAGACCAAAAAATAAAATGTTTGGGTCTTATAAGCAAATAAAAAATAAATTAGCTAAACCCAACGTATTTCAAAATCTTAAATTTTGGATGTTGTTTATATTCTTAAAAGACACAGATAACCCTAGTTAATTTTTTCCTTTCCAATAATACATTTTTCCGAAAAAAATTTATTTTTATTATTGCACAAATTCTCTCGTATAACATTTGAAAAAACTTATAGACTTATTTTATCCAAACACTTAAGAGCTTATTTTCTAAATAAGACCAAACATCTTATAAGCTCTTAAAACATCTTATAAGGTGTAAGAACTTATAAAATATTTTAAATAAGCTTAGCCAAACACCCTCTAAGTTGAAACGAAGTGCTTAAATGGAGTAAGTGAGCAATGTAACAAAAATAATCAGTCAAAGATTCTAAAATAATGGATTATAATATGTATTATTAGACATAGCATTTGACAAAAGTAAACAACTAAATTATATGAATGTGTGTAATTATTTTTAAAATAAATATAAAGAATATATATATTATATATACATGCATATATGTAAATATAGTTATATAGTTTGTTTAATATCTAGCATAGATGGCGTGTTATAAATAAATGTGTAGTATGGATATATCATATTCTAAGTATTAGATAACTTGTATGCACATATAAAACATCTACACAATATAGTATTGCATAAAACAGTGTGTAAATCATATATTTATTTGTAATATATATTTCATACAATATTTTTATAATATTAATAATACATGACTTATCTATAGATAATTCGATATTAAAATATCTTTTTAATTAATTTTAAGTTAAAAAATATGAAAGTCACTTAACTTTGCATGCTTGTTTGTTTTTTTTATTTATTTTTATTATCATGTCAATTAGTTACAGTAATTTAATCATTTATAATTCAAATGGAAGGGCTAATTAAATTTGATATAACAATTTACTCAAATCAGGGTAACAAACCATGTTATTTCTTTATCACAAAAAGTGCATATTTCCTTACACTACCAATAGTCATTGCAAGAACACTTACCCTTTCTAAAATGGTGAAACCTGTAAGGATCTCTCAATACAATCTCCCTATCCACAATACTGCTCACAAACTTGTACACAGAGTGACAATCACCACACACACGTAGATTCTTGAATATCCGAAGTGTCGATCCTTCGCTCGTGCTAATCAAACCATACGCAAGCGCAAGCCTCTCACTGTGTTTCCACAAGTTATCTTCCTTTTGTTCTTCATCAGTATCATGCAAAGCATATCTTGTATCCGCAACATAACCCGCCTCTTTAATTTCCCTCTTCAATTCAATCAATTTCGCATTTATTTGATTCAAATCTTCGTGGGCCCCATCCCCCGCGCCAAACGTGCTTATTTTGTTTCGCACGTTAAGCCAACTGAAAGCCGGTCTCTTTTTCACATTTTCCGATTTCATTTTCACTCTTAGGCCCAACACATCTCCCCATCTTCCCGATGTTGCACATACGTTTGAATAAAGGACGTATGCTGAGTCATCAGACGGGTTCGATTCTAAAAGACGTTTGGTTGCCTTCTTTCCGAGTTCAAAATGGCCATGGATTTTACACGCGGATAGTAAAGTTCGCCAAACGAAGTCGTTTGGTGGGACCCGCATTTTTTCGATGAATTCTTCGGCCTCAGCGAGTTTTCCCGATCGTCCAAGTAGATCGACCATGCATACGCAATGCTCTATAGCAGCAGGGACGTTAAAGTCATTTGTCATAGAAGCAAAATACGTAAGACCCTCATCGACTAGGCCGCCATGGCTGCATGCAGATAGAAGTGAGACAAAGGTGACATGGTCGGGTTTTGCACCGTGGCCCACCATTTCGTGAAATATTTCTCGGGCTTTATGGAAATACCCGTGCCTTGCGTAAGAAGATATCAATATATTCCACGATAATCTCGAACGCCCTTTTGGCTCAGGAAGCAATTTCAAGAGATCATTAAGTTCTCCACATTTACCGTACATATCCATTGTTGCGTTTACGACAAAATGATAACGGTCAAAACCGAGTTTAATTGCTAAACCATGAATATGTTGGCCATCTTCCAAAATAGCCAAATTTGATGAAGCGGAAAGTGCTGCAGAAAGACTGAACTGGTCAAAACCTACTTCAGCCCTTTGCATATCCACAACAAGTTTTAAAGCATCTTCCCAATGGCCATTATGATCCTTAGCAGCAATCATAGCGTTCCATGTTGCTGAAGTTTTCGTCACCAATGTATGGAATATATAGTCACTTGAATCGATATCACCACAATTGGCGTACATTGATATAAGAGAATTCATCACATATTCATCTGATCCAAATCCAGTCAATAATATATGTGCATGCATTGGCATTCCATGGTTTAAAAGGTTGTTTGGATGACAACAAGACCCGAGAATGCTAATCAAGGTTATGTAATTTGGACAAATACCCTCTTCCCTCATCAATTTAAACGTTTTTAGTGCTTCGTCAAGTTCTTCATTATCTGCAAAACCGCCTATTAGGGCGTTCCAAGTAACCAACTCTTTTTCGGGCATATTTTGAAATACCTTTTTAGCTTCTTGTGTTATGCCACATTTACCGTACATGGTAACTAATGCATTCCCAACAATCATATTCTCATGTAGCCCGGATATTATTACAAGTGCATGCACAGCCATCCCTTCGGATAAATATTCATTTACACAAGCAGATAATGCACTTGCAAAAGTAACGAAATTCGTTTTCTTCATTTTTAGTAGTTCGTTCAACATTCTCAGCGCATCTAAGCATTTTCCTCCCGAAACATAGCCTGCCATCATTGAATTCCAAGAGATCAAATCCTTCTGGGGCATACTGTGGAACAAGCTTTCTGCATGTTTATACTTTCCCGTATCGAAATACATAGTAAGAAGAGTGTTAGATATGCAGACATCAAATTCTAGTCCTAGCTTCAACACTAAGCCATGGATTCCTTTACCCCACTTCAACGTATCCACAGAATTACAGACAGACAAAACTGTGGAAAGTGTTTTTTCATCTATTTCACCATGATTAAGACACATTAAACGAAAATATTTAAGTGACTCCTCGCAGAGGGAATTATGTGCAAAAGCCGCAAGTATTGAGTTCCACGAAATTGTATCGTGTTCATCCATGTGACTGAATATATAACATGCGGCTTCCACCCTGCTGAAACTACCTAAGATCGATATAAGAGAATTAGCAACCGAAACATCTGTTTGCAGCCCTGACTTAATAACATGTCCAAGCAATTGGTGAACCAAAACTTCATCATCAAGAGCCCCACAAGAACTAATTACCGTAGTAAGAGTATTCTGATTACAACATACTCCCTCTCGCCTCATTGTTTGGTATAAACTCAGAACCTCATTGAACAATCCACTATCTGAGTAGTTAACCATCAAAGAGGTCCAAGAAACAACATTTCTATCAGGCATCTCTTTGAAGAGCAAATGGGCATCAGAAATAAGTCCATACCCACCATAAAAGTGCAAGAGAGAAGTGCCCACAAAAACATCATACAGCAAGCCTTTCTTCAAAACCAAACTATGAATTTGAAGTCCTTCAAGAAACATACTCCCCGACCTAGTAAATGCAGTTAATAAGCTCGGAATATTATGTCCATTCACTTCAAATCCTTGATCCCACATCTTAAGAAACAGTCCACATGCATCTCTGTGCAATCCCATTTTCACATATCTTGATATCATGTTGTTCCAGGAAGCTTCATTTCTTTCAGGCATTTCATCGAACACCTGTTTGGAATACTTGATATTCCCAAACTTAGAGTACATATTTATCAATGTGTTTGTGTGAAATATGCTCAAGTGAGTCAATGCTTTCAAGCACACTGCGTGTACTGCTTTTCCTACAATTTCTTTGGTGATTTGTGAAAATCCTTTCTGAAAAAACCCAGAAATTTCTGGGTGAGTGTGGTTTATGATGCATTGCATTGTGTGGGTTACGGGATCTTTTCTGCATTGGGTAAATGAGGAATTTGATAAAGCAGTTGTTGAGAATGTGAAAGTGGACTCAAACCTTAAAACCGAGAGCTTAATGATCTTGCAGTGACAAGCCAACATAAATTACGGGAAGTATTATTGCCTGAAGCTAGATAATATATTAATAACGTTCTCCAATATAATTTCGTCATATTAGCACTCCATGGCCTTTTTGTTTTAGTATGTGACGAGAATGCGGTGATACATAATTATTAAACTATGTGTAAGATACATTAATATATATATAATATCATATCAAATATAATATCATATTATGATTACATTATACCGTGATTATGTTCGAAATTTAAGGCTATGTTTGGTTTCATTTTGAGCCAGTTTTTGGTCAAAATTTTGACCAACTTATATTTGGTTTTCGGAATTTCCCCCCAAAAAAGTCCCTAATTTTTTTGTCCAAAATTTGAATTTCTATTATGAAACTTAATACACCTTCATGGCCACTTTTTTTGTATACATATATATAGCACCTTCTATTACACACAAATATATAACAATCATTACAATTTTAATAAAATATTTTTTAATCACTAATTAATTATTAACAGACAAAAGCTTAAATGATTTGACTGATATAAAAGCTTACATGATTTGACTGAAAATAAAAAACAAACACTATCTCACAAAAAAATTCACCAAAAAATTAACAATTAATATAAAACCAAATACAATCGCACCAAATATGCACGTGTCCCCAAAAAACTCTCATCAATAATTCTCACCAAAATACTCAACCATAAATAGCCTAAACTTTTGGATGAACCAAGTATCACCAAAAGTGCTTATTAAGTTAATAAAAATCAGAAAAAATTACTTAACCGGCCTAAAATATTTTTGTATCAAAAACACCGTGAAAAACATTTTGAATCCGAATTTAAGGTTAACAAATTTATGAACTTAATTTGCCGCTTAGTTTCCTGCATTAAAGTTTTTCCAATAGTAATTTCTTATAGAAATTTATTAATTTTCCAGTTTTTTATATTATAATTGGTACCAAATAAAATTTTAGTCTTAAATTTCTAGATTTTTAATGTATTTCATAGTTAAAAATATAATTGTTGGTCCCAAATAGTATATGAAAGGACCTTAAAAAAGGGTTGAATAGGCCTGAAGTTATTTTAAACTTACAAAATTTTCATGTTCAAACGCTTAGTCCCTGGTCGCTTAAATTTATCAGTGCTTAGAACAAACTTGTTTTAGGTTAAAGACTTGTAGACAAAATATTAATAGAGGTTCAAAGTTTACACATGTGTCGTGATGCTCAACGGTTAGATTAGCATTAGTGTGCAGCTGAAAGATTTTAAGTCTTTAATTTTGAAAATTATAAATGCTTCAATTTAGTTGTGTTCTCTGAAAACGATTACTTGTTTTACACTTTTTCTTAGATACAAGTGATTAATGGAAAAAACAAGATATAAAGCACTAAAAGGAGATAGAAAATTTGTAAGGTTCGCTTGGTGGTGTAATCCCAACTATGTCATTCTCAGTGAGTGAATGTTGAAAGTGTTATAGTACAACTCATTCGAGAAGGTTTTGGAATCTTAAAAATGGTTCAGGTGGGTGGATTGTACAACCGTTGCGTCACAGACATAGGGATTGGAAAGCTTTGAAAGGATTTAAGATTTTCGAGTTGAGCATTCTATTTTTGAAAAGATGAATTTTTTTGGTTGTTGAAGATTTTAAAGATTTTTGCAAAAGCTCTCTAGTTTGAATATTTTATCTCAAATTCGTATGCTCTTCGTGCTTTGAAGTCTTATTTATAGGCAGAGGCTGAAAAGTATCCATCGAGCCCAATCAACATGTGCGTATAAATAAATCGTTTGAAATCTGTTAGATAGAGGTTGGTGCATCTTGAAATTTTGCTAGAGTATGCTATAATCTAATATTTCTAACATCCAATAAAGTGGCGTTATCCGTATTTCAAAGTCAATATTGACATTAATGCTTTGATATGCATTCAATGTGTTTGAAATAAATGCCAATCGGAACAATAAATGTAACAAAGTAAACATTAAATTTCCAGTCGGTTGATGACTTAGTATTCAAGTGACTGTGTTATAATACGTACATGCATGCGTTAGTTATCATAAGCGTGTTTCAGGTTTAATAGACTAAAAGCGTGCTTAGGCTTTGGTATATATATATATGGGTTAGTTAGATCCTTTGTAACAGACTTTCAAATTTTCAATTCATTCAATAACAGAAGATCGTCTTCTTCATTCTCTCTTGAGTTCTCCATCAATGGCCTCCTTCAATATTTTTACAGCTTCCGTCAATATTTTCACATGGTATCAGAGCAGGTTTATCCTACTCTGATCACCTCACCGGATTCTTGTTCGAGACCTCTATCTTTTTTCTTCTACCTACACTTTCTCTCATATGGCCTCATCAACGATCGCAAACCCTAATCCATCTGCAGTCACAAATCAGACGCAGATCGTAATGGATATTCATAATCAATTATACATCCATCCTTCAGATACTCCAAACCTTGATTTAGTTTCTGAAGTGTTACGGGGATCGGAAAATTATAGCGTTTGGAGCCGTGAGATGATCGTGGCTTTAGAAGCCAAAAACAAAATTGGCCTGATTGATGGGTCTTGTACCATGCCTGATCAAGATTCCCCTGAATTTGCATCCTGGAAGCGATGTAACGCATTAGTAAAATCATGGATTCACCGATCTTTAAGCCGAGAGTTGATACACGGGGTGGTGTATTGCGAATCTGCGCAACTAATCTGGAGTGATCTTAAAGAACGTTTCGACCGAATAAATGGAGCAAGGCTCTATGCCTTATATCGTAAGATCAACACTATTACCCAAGGCACCACCACCGTTGCTGATTATTATTCGAAACTACGCCAACTATGGGATGAGTACGACTCATTAACCCCCTCACCATCCAAGAACGTTTCCAAGGAATACACCGATTTTGTGAGCCAAATGAAGATGATGCAATTCTTGATGGGATTGAATGATTGTTACGGCAATATTCGCTCTCAAATATTGATGATGGTTCCCCTTCCATCACACACTCAAGTATATTCGATGGTCTCAAACGAAGAAACTCAAAGAGGGATTACCACCTCTTCAAATGATGCTGATCATTCGATAGCACTACTGGGCAACTCTATTCAGTCCCAATCACACCCAAAACCAAGAAATCTTGATAAAGAATCAATGTTTTGTGACAATTGTAATATCCACGGCCACACATGAGATAATTGTTTTAAAATTCATGGTTATCCTCCGAATTGGGGCCGTGGAGGTCGAAGAGGAAATGGACGCCGAGGGGCTGGACGGGGCAGAAACTCGGGACGAGGCTACAATTCTAATAATGCATCGACCAACTCTGACTATGCCAATGATAACACTAATTTACCGCAGCAACCAGCCCTTAGCCAAACTCAATTTAAGCACATAATGGACCTCATTGGATCCATGAAAGTAGATGATACTTCTACGGGAAGTCAGGCTATCACGAACCATGTCAACACCGTGACTAAGGACACAGGTATTTCTACCATTTCTGCCAATGTCAGCACCAAAGAGGATAATCATATTTCAGATTGGATCCTTGATTCAGGAGCCAATCAACATCTGATCTTTAATCCTCGATTATTCTCTTCTCATGATGCTGATATTGGTTCCCCATTGTTGGTTAAACTTCCTAATGGTATTTTATGTAAAGTCACCAAAACAGGTTCGGTCATTATTAATAATGATATTCAATTATCTCATGTTCTATGTGTCCCCGATTTTCACCACAATCTCGTATCCATTTCTCAACTAACCCGTGACTCTAATGTTTATGTGAGTTTTTATCCAAAATTTTGTGTTCTACAGGAAATGGAGACTGGATTAATCAAAGGGATTGGTAAACTTCATAAGGGTCTATATTTTCTTTGTAATCCCCATATGATTCCTTCTGTTAATAACATGTCCTTGATTCCCTGTAATTCCTTTTTGAACTCATGTAACTCTGTTGGTAAGGATCACGTTGAGCATGTTATTTCTAAGGATAAACTGTGGCACCAAAGGCTCGGCCATATGGCATATAGCAGACTTAGACATATTCCTAGTCTAGGAATTAAGGCTGTTAATTCTCAATATCCTTGTAACATTTGCCCTTCGGCTAAGCATAGTAGGACCTCCTTTCCTTTACATTCTAAAAGATCCACGGCTATATTTGACCTTCTTCATTTGGATATATGGGGCCCATACAAAGAAGTCACTTACAATAATGAAAAATACTTCCTTACGATTGTTGATGATAACTCTCGGAGCACTTGGGTGTTTTTGTTAAAAAATAAATCTGAAGCATATAATCATATTGATAAATTTCTTAAATATGCTCACACCCAATTTTCTACACAAATTAAATGCGTAAGAACGGATAATGGTTCGGAATGCTTTAGCAAAGATTGCAAGCATTTATTTTATTCTAATGGTATTATGCATCAAAGCACATGTGCTTATACCCCACAACAAAATGGGATAGTTGAGAGGAAACATAGACACATTATGGATGTGGCTAGGGCCCTTAAATTTCAATCTAACATACCTATTAAGTTTTGGGGAGAATGCGTCCAAACTGCGGTCTATTTAATCAATAGAACACCCTCTGATCTCTTACTAGGAAAAACCCCCTTCATATTACTTTATGGTAAAGACCCTAGTTACACTCATTTCAGAACTTTTGGGTGCCTATGCTTTACTAAGATCTTGCCGCAACTTGATAAATTTCAGCCTAAGTCTAGGCCTTGTATTTTTCTTGGTTATTCTACTGTCAAGAAAGGCTATAGATGTTTGGACTTGGAATCTCAATCCATTGTTATCTCTAGGGATGTTATTTTTTATGAACAAGTTTTTCCATTTCTTAACATCCAAAATTTCAGAATGCCTGCTTCATTTCCTATTCAAGATGACAGGTGTTTTTATGATGATGACATTCGGAACCATACTGCTCCCGTTACCATTGATCCTCCTACTGCCGCGGATGATCATATCCCTATGGAACCAACAGATTATGATATGGATCCTCATAAGCATAACACCTTACAAAGTCAAGACAATAACAGTTCTGAGAACCTCAGAAGATCGACCAGAAACCCTAAACCACCTGTTTGGTTAAAGGATTATTTCTCTCCTCAAAACAGTAGCCCAGAATCATCCAATGCGGTTAAATTCCCTTTATCAGATTACATCAGCTACAAAGGTATTAGCCCCACGTATCATGCCTTCCTTGCAGCCTTAGATGTCAATAGAATTCCAACTCATTATCATGAGGCTAAAGGGCATGCACAATGGGAAAAGGCCATGCAAACCGAACTAAAGGCTCTTGATTTAAATAAGACTTGGAAAGTGATCGATTTACCTCATGGGAAAACTGTTGTCGGGTGTAGATGGGTGTATTCAATCAAACACAAATCCGACGGGTCCATAGATAGGTATAAGGCGAGGTTAGTAGCAAAGGGATACACGCAATTACCCGGAATCGATTACACGGAAACTTTTTCCCCGGTTGCTAAACATGTTACTATAAGACTTATCCTATCCCTTGCTTCTATTCACAATTGGAAAATTTGGCAAATGGACGTTACAAATGCATTTCTTCAAGGGGATTTAAATGAGGAAGTATACATGGCCATTCCTCCCGGATATGTTTCGGATTCTTCACACCATGGTAATAAGGTTTTCAAGCTTGAAAAGTCTCTTTATGGCCTGAAACAGGCTTCTAGGCAATGGAACCATAAGTTTACCACGGCTATGGTTAAGTTCGGATTCAAACAATCACGGAATGACTACTCCTTATTCATTAAAGTTAATGGCAATGACATTGTTATCCTATTAGTATACGTTGATGACATTGTTATTACAGGTAATAACGAAGGGATGATGAGCCAATGCAAAGATTATTTGAACAAGACTTTTTTTTTGAAAGATCTTGGAGATTTGAAATATTTCCTAGGTATAGAGGTGGCTAGGAATACACGTGGGATTTGTCTTAACCAACGGAAATATACACTCGAATTATTGCAGGACATGGGTTTATTAGGCGGTAAACCGGTAAATGTTCCTATGGAACAGAATGTTCGACATACAACCGAAGGTAATGACAGTTCGAATCCTTTTATTACTAATATTTCTGATTTTCAACGTATTGTTGGCAGGTTAATCTATTTATGTCTCACGCGGCCTGATATTACCTATGCGGTTCAAATTGTGAGTCAATTTATGCACAAGCCAAGGAAATCACATTTTGATGCTGTCATTCGCATATTGCGATACCTTAAAGGCAACCCCGGTTTAGGATTGTTACTCTCTTCTACGAGCAAGATGGAATTGAAGGCCTTCTGTGATAGTGACTGGGCTTCTTGCCCGATGACTAGAAAATCAACCATTGGATATGCTATACAATTGGGGGATTCCTTAATCTCGTGGAGGTCCAAGAAACAAGCTACGGTTTCTCGAAGTTCGGCCGAGGCTGAGTATAGATCAATGGGGACTACCACATCAGAAATCATATGGTTGTTAGCACTGCTCAAAGACTTAGGATTTGAAGGGTTGAAGCCAGTTATCATTCACACTGATAGTAAATAAGCCTTGCAAATAGCGGCCAATCCGGTTTTCCACGAACGAACCAAACACATCGAGGTTGATGCTCATTTTATTCGAGATAAAATACAAGATGGGACGATTAAAACCAAGTATATTCCAAGCAATCTCCAGCCGGCAGACATTCTTACAAAAGCTTTGGGAAGTGTTCAGTTTCATTTTTTGTTGACCAAGTTGGGTGTTTTCAACTTATTTCAACACTCAACTTGAGGGGATGTTATAATACGTACATGCATGCTTTAGTTATCATAAGCGTGTTTCATGTTTAATAGACTAAAAGCGTGCTTAGGCTTTGGTATATATATATATATGGGTTAGTTAGATCCTTTGTAACAGACTTTCAAATTTTCAATTCATTCAATAACAAAAGATCGTCTTCTTCATTCTCTCTTGAGTTCTCCATCAATGGCTTCCTTCAATATTTTTACAGCTTCCGTCAATATTTTCACAGACTGGGTGTGATTCTTGATAAGCTGATGCTGGTATTTGATGCATCCATTTAATACCAGTCGCTAAAGATATTCTTTGAACAACTTTTTCTCATTGCTTGTTGCTGCAATTTAAATATTAATAGATTCACCAAGAATTCTATCGACGCTTTAAACGTTTAGGATAGGGGTGTAAGGTGAGTTGAGCCGGCTCATGAGTTTCATGAGCCGGCTCGAATTGAGCTCAACTCGAGCTCGAGATATCACAACCTTGAGTCGAGCATTTCGAGCTCGAGCTTTCTCGTGAGCCGAGCTTGAGCATACTTATAGTTGTTCATAAGCTCACAAGCCGGCTCACAAACTTTTTATTAATATTATTTTTTATTTTTGTAAATATTCAAAATTTTAAAATTAATATTTAATTTTTTATTTAAAGCATATTTTAATAATACATAAGTAATATTTTAATTTTTGTATATTTATACAAATTGGTTCAATTAAATCATATTTTTGTGATATATATTATATAATATATAGCTAATTAATACAGGTTAAACAAAAATAATTTCTAAAAAATTTAAAAATAATTAAATTAATTTTTTGTTCAAGCTCGACTCGAGCTCGACTCATTTTTAACGAGCTTGAGCTTGAATATTAAAAATTAGGATCGTCGCGTTCAAGCTCGAGCTCGAGTTCGGTAAAAAATAAACATGAAATTTTTACCAGGCTCGACTCGAGCTCGACTCGTTTACACCCCTAGTTTAGGATATAACAACTTACAGAGAAAAGAAAAACGTATATTTTTAAACTTACAATTCGAACTTCCTATCGCTTGTACAAATTATTTTAATCAAAGCAAAACTTACATACTTGTGAGATTAATAATTTAATCCTATCTTATCATCAAAACTTTTAATATTGGAAATCCTAACAATAATTTTTAATGATTACCATGTTAAAATAAAAGTTTATCATTCCACTTAATTTCTAAAATGAATTTAAACAAGTTTCATATAGATTTTATAGGAATAGCACCATAAATTTCTAAAATGTGTACTCTAAGAGTCTAAGATTCTAAATTGAGTTACATATAAATAATAATCAAATTTTAAAATACGTAAAAATACTATATATAATTTGTTTATCTAAAGAAAAGAACATTAAATGATACAATTTTTTTTTTCATTTTTCCAAATTCTTTGTAAATGAAAACAACATTAGTTTCCAAGAGAAATTCAAAAGAAAAAAATGTGAACAATATTATTAAGGGTGATATTTTATGACTTACAAGTGATTATTTATTTTTAATAGTTAGTTATTAAGTTAATATGTAATACCTATACAACTAACATTCGGTTAATTTTGCCCATGTCTTTGCCGCCCCAATTTTAAAAAAGAAACTCAATACCCACTACCCATCATCTTCTTCCTCAAACCACTACACTATCCATCATCTTCTTCAATGGGCATGAAGAAAAATCAGACTACGAAGGTATCTTATTCTTTTTATTATTATCATTTTCTCTGTCCCTCTCACTCATGATTCAATTGTTGATGGACATTTGATTTCATTGATGGACATTTGATTTCATTGGCAAAAAATCATCGGTATTTATGAAAAAATTTGTAAATAAGAACTTGTGCCGAAAAAATGACATTATAATCGAAATTTGATATTTTATTGTTGTTTCTATTTTTTCAGACCAGCATATGAAGATTTAGAAGAAGACTATCATGGTACCAGTCTGGATTTCAGTAACTTCTAGAAATCACCACTGTTAAAAGTATTAGCAACCGATGGTTCCGAGTCCGCAGCACTCGGGTTTTTCGAAACTGGAATCGGGTCAATTTGTCGGATCCAATCCGCGTTACCTGAAACCGGAATTAGAAGCACATGTAACCTTTTTTTTTTTTTTGAACTTTTTGCTTTTTCTAGTCTATTGCTCATCCAAAATGCATTTGTATATAAAAAGGCATCATAATTTCATAACTAATATATACACATTAAGCACCAAAATGATAAAATAAAAAATCAATGAATTTTCAACTCACTATCATAATTTTAAAATTATAGGAAAAACAATTTCAAAATTCAAAATCAATCTTTGTATCAAGATTCAAAGTTTCGTTTCTAATATAAGTTTCGCTTTGTTAAATATTAGAAACGTTTCGAAAACATTTCAAAAAAGTAGGAAAAAACTTGCAAAAACGAGAAAAAGACGAAAACAATGTGAAAGAAAGTAAACAACTATCTTTATTCATTTTTACAAATTAATATTTTATTCAAAATTTATACAAGTATACCAATAGTTGATAAAAATTTCATGAACTAAGTAATAATATTTGATTCAAATTAAGCGCTCTTACAACAAATGAATTTTTTTCTTCTATTTATTCAACTCCCCTTTCTCAATGTACGATGGTGATCAACTTGATTTAACAATTATAATTAATTATCTAGAGCATTTCTATATAGATATTTACGAAACATTTTTTGAGAATTTTCTAAACATCTTTATTCATTTTTAAAAATCAATATTTTGTTTCAAAATTTGTATAGGTATATCAATAGTTGATAAAAATTTCAATAACGAATTATGTGATATTATTGGATTCAAATTTAGCGCTCTTACAACATATAATCGACAAAGTTCAAGCAACTTAACTTATAAAATACAAAATTGTAAAAGTATTATGGTATATACTTTTAAATTATTAAAAGAAAAAATTGCTCATATATATTGTCGTGATATTAAAAGAAAAAATTGCTCATTACGGTATGTGATATTGTTGTGTGTTAAAATAATCATTTAATAATCTATATATTGTTATAAGAAAAATAGTAATATCTTAACTTTTTGTGTTTTCTTACGTGCGTATTTGAATATAAACAAAATTGTCTATTTCGTTGATTAATTATTTAGAACTTATTTGATTATATATTAGACTCAATTTAGTAAATTGTTAGATTTATAATCCTTTTCCCTTTTTTTTTTAACTTTTTAATTTTATTCATTATTATACTCTATACCGAAAAGAATTAAGAAACTTTCAGTGTTTGGTGGAAACTATGGAAACACTGAGGCTTGTTTGTTTATGTTTTCAAATTTCATTTTCAATTTTTTAAATCCCTAAATTCAAAATAAACTTAGCACATCAAATTCTCATCTCAATTCTCATTTTTTCAACTTTACTTTTTCAATCTCATTTATAACTAACTATCAATCATATATACATCACTTCACACATTTACCAATCAAATCATTTATTATAATTATTTTTTTTACTGTTCTATTTCATTCTTTACAACTTTTTATCCATACTTTTTTATCCACATAATCATTATATACATAACTAACATACTACACATTATCCATCAACATATCACTATTGATTTGACATGTCTTACAACTTTCAATACATTTTTAAAAACACTAGTAAACCACACGTGCGTTGCACGTGGATCATATGATTTTATTAGTGTTATTCTTATTTCCAAATGTTGTTTACTTTATAATTTTATATTTATGATTTAAAGTATTAATTTGGTAAATAAAATTTGATTAGACATGTTGGGATAATTCTATTTGTTTTCAACCAAAATACGTTGTTATTTGATCTAAAATAAGCTAATAAAGCATGGAGTAAAAATATTTTTCTAGTTCCAACCATCCCATCAATAAAGAACACGTCACCTTTGGCTTTTTTATATAGATTCTAAAATCATTAAAAAGCCTTGTTCAACTTTTGTTACGCTTTATAATCTTTTGGAGTATATTGATTGACATCTCATCTTGCGAAAGTGATACATCTCATCTCATCTTCTGGAGTATAATGTTATTAAAAGTTATACAAATTAGCTATTGTTAATAGGATGTATAACTTTTAATAACATTATCCTTCTATTCTTGCGAAAAACACCATTCACATTAGAGAAAGTTGGATGATCATTACTTGATGGATTATTCGATGGAATTTTTTAAATTATAAAATACGAAAATGAAATAAAATAAAAATATTCTATTTAATTTTTAAGGTCTGCTAAAATAAAAAAATTATATAAGTTAAGTGTATATTTCAATTAACGATCAGTAGATACCTTCTCGTTCTTATGGATCAATCATCGAAAAAATAACTATTGTCACAAAATATTATTATCTGGTTGAATATTTACCGAAAATAAATTAGTTTTATATTTTTATTTAGAAGATGAAATAAGGTTTCATAAGATTTTAGTTTTAAGTGCAAATTTAGTCCAACATTGGTGTTTATATCAATGTGTATCTTCTTCTTCTTCATCATCTCCTTCATTCAAGCTAGTTGAATAAAATTAATGACATCCTTTGGACCATTATCTGGAAACATAATATATATGTCATGAATATGCAAAGTTCTGTATGCAATTTGTTCATAATTCATTTATAAGCAAGTTAAAGTAAAACATACCTCATGTATTACGTCTATTTGTCGTGACACTTGGATAATATTGTAATTTCATCTTGGCTCGCCTTTGCAAAAATAAGTAAATACTTCAATGAGTCATAACATTCATAATAGTGTTCAATTTTATGTTTGTGACCTGATGTATTACGTCTATTTGTCGTGACACTTGGATAATATTGTAATTTCATCTTGGCTCGCCTTTGCAAAAATAAGTAAATACTTCAATGAGTCATAACATTCATAATAGTGTTTAATTTTATGTTTGTGACCTGAAATGCATAATATAATGATTTTCAAATAGTATATGAGCATTATTCTCTTCGACCCATATAGATGTAACTTGATTATAGTTAGAGTACTGTACACTATATGTAATTGCTCCATGGAAAGATAACCCTTTAATCTTCAGAAGATTTTTGTTGGATTTATCTCCAAAATTCTAATAAGTTTTTCACAATAAATTCACATAAAGGTGAATTTTCTAAATTTTTTACTCTGTTTTCAACTTCATTTTCAGTTTTATAAAAATACAACTGAAAGTATTTTGAACCATATTCATTAGGAGTTAAGCCTGGAAGGTTGTGATAGACAATGCCTTGACCCTTGAGCTTGAAAAATGTAAACCCTGTTACTTGCAAATGCAAGGTCCTTATCTATTTTTACACCAAATGATGTAAAAAGAGAATATGTTATTGAATGCAGAAATTTGTTTCGGAATTTATTGCTTTTCTGATTGGGAAGTAAATAGTCCTTTCAATTCTTCAGGAACTTTAATGGTGCAAGCTTTGTTTTTTCATTATCATAACAAAATTCTGGAGGTTCATACTTACTTACAGTTTCGCAGTAACTACAAAAGAGTATTTACGTCAATTCATGTAATCTGAGCATACAAAATCATATTGCAATGAACCTAAAAAAAATGAATATTATATAACTTAGAAAGTGGAATAAATTGCTATATTAAATTTCATAGAGAATTTTGAAGTTTCTAACATTCTCCACATAAAACACATTTGAGCTATAGAAATCAATTTGTACTTTCTTTTATTTTCTTAAATTGAGCTCTATTGATGTAATCAAGTTTCTCTATAGCATATATGCATGCATATATCCTTTTTAATTAATTAGTACTTCATGTCGTCGTACATTGGCTATGATAGCAATATGATTTTCTACAAGTATTATTTATACTTTTGGAGTATTTAAAATTAACGTCTCTTATAAAATAAATCAAATGTTCAATATTACATCATAAATAAATTTTATAAGGAGGATTGTGGATGGAACATAACTCTAGAGTGAATGGATAAATAAAATCAATCTTGCAACAAATAAAGTTAGTCAATTTCATACTACTTTCAATGTTCTTGATTTTCTTCTAATTGATACTAAGGAGCATTGCTAGGAATCATGTAATAGGAAACATTTATACTGTTTCGAAAAACAAAGTCATACTTCTCCAGATTGAATAAAAGTTAGGCAGTAACAATGCTTA
Organism: Verbascum thapsus; assembly: GCA_963669365.1. Classification (NCBI taxonomy): domain Eukaryota; kingdom Viridiplantae; phylum Streptophyta; class Magnoliopsida; order Lamiales; family Scrophulariaceae; genus Verbascum; species Verbascum thapsus. Next base: position 12,405,914 of record OY770116.1, read on the forward strand.
TTAGAACATGTGTCCTGGTACACAAAAACATCGTATCTTTAGAAATATAGTAATTTGGTATTAAGAGGAAGAAGTTACCCAATTATTTAGAATTTAGTTCATATATGTTATCCTATAGTATTCCAGTAAAATGATTCCAGTAAATAGCATAATCGTGGATAGGGAACTATACGAGGGACCTACCCAATTTATTGTAGAAATTTTCGGATCAATGTTTAGACCATGCAAACTAGAAATACTTTTTCTTGGATAAAGGAACAGATTACTCGATCTATTTCCGTATCGCTCATGATATATATCATAACTCGGACATCCATTTCAATAGCATATCCCATTTTTGCGTTGGAATTGATTTTTGATAGCAAATTCGGGATAACAAAGCAAAACCAGTTCTTGTATTGATTTCTAGTAAATAGTTAATAAGGAGGATTGTCGATGGAATATAACTCTAGAGTGAATGGATAAATAAAATCAACCTTTTAATAAATAAAGTTAGTCAATTTCCTACTACTTTCGGTGTTCTTGATTTTCTTGTAATTGATACTAAGGAGCATTGTTAGGAATCATGTAATAGTGAACATTTATACTGTTTCGAAAAACAAAGTCATACTTCTCCAGATTGAATAAAAGTTAGGCAGTAACAATTAATGCTTATTAGAACTTGTGTCCTAGTACACAGAAACATCGTATCTTTAGAAATATAGTAATTTGGTATTAAGCGGAAGAAGTTACGCGATTATTTAGAATTTAGTTCATATATATTAGTTGGAATTGATTTTTGATAGCAAATTCGGGATAACAAAGCAAAACCAGTGCTTGTATTGATTTCTAGTAAATAACATGTTCGTTGAACGTGGATTACCTTGTTAAAGTAATTTATTTACATAGCTATAATTCAATTCGAATATTTTATAAATTCAAAACTTACATAAAATTTAACTAAGTGAACTATTTATTTAATAAATTGATTATGTAAAAAATTAAATATTAATTGATATGAAAAAAAATCAATTCTCGAAAATAACTAAATTAATACTAAAACATAAATAATAATGTAATTATTTTTAATTACAATTTGATATTTATATTTACATACTTTTGTCATGGGATTTGAGTCCTAGATGGTGTATATATATATATATATATATTCTAAAGTCATAATAAAATTGAAGATAACTTAGTAAGTACAATGAATTTAATTTAAAATAGTATGTTATATGTAATATTTTGACATTTGTATAAGTTGCAATGCATGATATATATACATAGTTATACTAATATAATACATAGTTATACTAATATAATATTATTTTAACAAAGTAGATTAATATTGAATTAGAATAATAGATCAACATAGTGACGAAGCAGCCACTTATTATTATTATTATTACTTAAAATTATTTTATTAATGTTGAGTATAAAATACAATTATAATGTAATCTTATTGCTTCTCTCTAGTTATTTTAACCTATTATAATATAATAATATACCTAAAGAAAATCACGTCCAACAATCAATAGATAGTTATGATATGAATAGGGATTATGATAATTATTTATATTCAATCTATTAAAGAGTCCATATGTATTAAAACTTATAATTTGATTTTATTAGTGACTTAATATACCTCTAATTTAGAATTATAATGACTATTTTGTCATTGAAAATTGAATTTATAGGGCTATTTTAGGTATATCAAAATTTCAAAGAAACACCCATACTTTTATAATAGAATAGATAGATAGATAAGCAAACACCTATCATTCTCTCATGAATTTTCATAGTATGCGATTCCCGATATAATTTTAAAATTTCATCTCAAAAACATGAACAAACAAACTCTAACTAAATGTAATCTAATATACTTCTTCCTGCACATTGATGACGGGCTTTTTTGATATAACCCCCCGAGGTATGTAGCTTTGGCAAACAACCCCCCGATGTTTGAAATTTTGGTAAACAACCATTTCTGGTTAGTTGACCGTTAGTCAACAGTTAAGGTCATGGGCAAAATTGTAATCTAATAATTCCAAACAAATATATTAATTTTCAATGTATTTATTTGGAATTAATAAAATTAATATATTTGTTTGGAATTATTAAATTACAATTTTGCAAATAAATAAAATTAATATGTATTTATTTTCAATGTAATATTAATATACTTGTTTGGAAATATTAAATTACAATTTTGCAAATAAATAAAATTAATAAAATTAATATATTTATTTAATATATTTGTTTGGAATTATTAAATTACAATTTTGCAAATAAATAAAATTAATAAAATTAATATGTATTTATTTTCAATATAATTCCAAATAAATATATTGAAAATTAATATATTTGTTTGGAATTATTAAATTACAATTTTGCCCATGTCCTTAACTGTTGACTAACGGTCAACTAACCAAAAATGGTTGTTTACCAAAATTTCAAACCTCGGGGGGTTGTTTGCCAAAGCTACATACCTCGGGGGGTTATATCAAAAAAGCCCCATTGATGACATGTTAATCGCTTGCAAGGGTCAAGCTGTTGTTCAGTTTGGTTACTGTTGTGAATGTAGATCAATTACACATCAGAATTTTCATGATGCATTTGGACATATATGGTACAGTGATGTATTTTCATAAAAACTAGATTAAAATAAGCCACTAAATTTGAAGAAATTAGAAGTATCTATTGACATTTCTTTGTGAAGATAATTCAAATTTTATATATTCTAGACAAGATGTGTAGGTGAACAAGGCCACATTCGAAAATTATATTCTGGCTCCAAATTCATGTCTTGAGTCCAAGTTCACTTTCCATAAAATTTAACCACTTGCTAAATTCGACTTCATTATCAAATCTTGTATCTTCTTCTTCTTTCGTCGATTCTAATGGATCCAATAGTTCCCAAATTTCAATATCAGATTCAGATGGGATTTCAATTAATATTCCATCATCCTTATTCGAAAATCCTAAGACGTTCGATGTTGCAGAATCGGAAGTTATTATTATCTTTTCCATGTTATTATTATCTCCACAAGTACTTGTGATGGAACTTGAAGATGGAGAAGATTCTTTTGCTTCGGTTTTAAGCCGTTTCTTCAAATGTGTATTCCAGAAATTTTTAATCTCGTTATCTGTTCTTGCGGGTAAATAAAATGCAATTTTTGACCACCTGTGGATTAAATTAGAATAATGAGCTTATAATTAATAAAAGGGTTTTGAAAATAATATAATTTGGTGAGAATATTGTATTTACTTGTTTCCAATAGAATTATGGAGGTTGATTATGGTTTGCTCTTCATCAGGAGTAAAATTCCCTCGCTTCACATCAGGTCTTAGGTAATTTATCCACCTCAGACGACAACTTTTTCCACATCTCAACAGCCCTTGACAACAGAAATATAGAATTTAAGCAAATACTTTTTTTAATTTATTCTGAAGACTTGAAAATTATATTTTAAGTTCAAAATTATCCTTTTAATTGGAATTTTTTGCTATATAAGAAAATATTAGAATATCGTACTACTAATATTTGGTACATAATAAAAATTTGAGTTTTTCAATTTTAGCATAGGTCATGATAATTTATCCCACAACTTTATCATTTTTGGTTCGATCAGTAATTAATTAATGGTCATCTTCGTTAATCAACATTTTGATTGAACTGTTGAGAGTTTTTTTTATGTGTAAGGGAATAGTGACATTGAATAAAAATTCGTAAGATTTAATATAGTTTGTGTGTCAGTGCATCTAAACGTGAATTCTCTTAAAAAAAAAAAAACTGGTCACAGGAGTTGACCTTTTTTTTTTTGACGGAATTGGTGAATGTGATTAAAGTGATTTTTTTTTAAGAATATGAAAATCGTACTAATGAGACCGAAATTTAATAACACGATGAAATATTGCATAAAAGATAGGATGAAATCAAGATTTACCGGCTTGTTTAGGGAGAGTGTGCCAATTGTCGTGTCCATGCATTTGAACAAAGTTTATAAGTCTCGAGTCCTCAGCCGGGCTCCATGGTCCCATCCTCACCATGCTCTTATCGCAACACGGTCTTCGGCCTTTGCCCATTTTGTATCTAAACAATTTCCAGACCACCTAATTAAGTAGTTTTAGGGCAGTTCTTGTGTGCCTACTTGCAATGCTAGATTCTTTACCTTTATATAGAGCGGAACAAGTGGATATGGGGATTTTCTTATTTAATATTAATTAATAAGATTAGATATTTACTTGTAAGAAGAATTAGGAGGAATTAAGTATGAAAATCCATTTAAAAAAATGATTAATGGTTTCTTAATGATTCTGATATATGTCATTTTTGGTTACTTTAAGGAAGTTATGAAATTAGCGCTATATATAATTTCATATCAATATAAGTAATGCAAATCCACCTTACTGAGTCAAATCTAGATTTAATAAACCTAGATTCAGGCCATACTTTTTATCAATGTACTTATACTCAATTATATATAAATATTATATATATATATATTATATATATCAAAATGTACCGAGAAGAATTAGTAGATACCATTATGTGACACCATAATATACACCATACTAAAATATATCGAGTTGAATTAGTAGACACCATAATGTTGAGAACTCCATCTTATTTACAGGAGTAGGGGTTCTAACCTCACAATGCTTGGTACTATGTTTATGTATGCATATAAATTATATATTTATCCATGTTCCAAAAAGATATATTATATATATATCCTAAATGAAAAAAGAAAAACTACTAAAATCCTTCTAAAATAATTTTTTGTATCGGAAAACCTTATGAAAATATTTTCAATCCGTAAAACTTATATCACCAGTTTTTCACCAAAAAATTGAGATATTATTGGATTGCTACAAGCCTACAAGGTGCTCTTCTTTACAACAAAAATATCATACAAAATAAATTATTATAGTAGTTTTTATTTACTCGGAATCTACTCTAAAAAATGTATTTCGCAATGAGTTTTCATTTTATATATTTGAACTTTTAAACATTTTGAGAAGTATTTTATAAAAAATAAATAAATATAATTGTTCATACAGAGTAGATGAATGTAAAAGATAAAATAAAGTATTATTTAAATAAGACTAGCTTTATTAGTGAAATTGCGGAGAGGCTACATAAGGTAAAGGGAAAAAAATCACTGAATATATATTTTCAATGACTTCCTAAATTTCCTACTCCAACGTCCCCGCATACTTTTATTTTATTTATTTTAGATATTAATGTAGTATAGCCAGCCTTGATCAACTTAAATCCAAAATTCAAGCATTGGGCTGAAGTTGCTTGAATTCCACCAACTTCTCGGTATTCGTCCATGGCTTCTCCTGCACCAACACATTGGCCTCGTATACTTTTACGTGGGTCGGGCCATCAAAAGCCTCCAGTATTATATAGTACATGATCCCATCTACTATTTGCTTCTTTGCACTTAATACCTTTTTAAATTTCAACATTGCATTCTGAAATCACCATAAAATTATGTCGTTAATTATGTATAAAGAAAAGTACATGAATCATATTATATATTCTAAAAGAATTAAAGGGGTAGAAGAAAACCGTCTCCTTGTCGTACTCCTCGATGGCCCAGCGAGCAAGCTCTATGACTTTGGCGTTGTGCTCAGCATCTGGAATCGGGATAATATCTCCAGTCTTGATTGAGTGATCCATTTCGATTGTAATAAAGTACTATTCTTTTAAACTATATATGTTCGAATTGGAATTGATGAATAGCAAAGCAATAGATATTCATATTTATATGTACTAGTTATGAATGCAAAAATCGCAAATTGCTGAAAAATCAAGCTATCCATATACTGTTTCATCAACTTTGGAATTATGATCTTATAAGATAAGATTACACAGAGATTCCTATTTGAAAAGAAAATTCCTTACGTTTTCAACAATTTGTTTAGATTCCTATATATATACTGGAATTAAGGAGAGATCCTAATAGAATGATTGCAAAAAGAAAATAAACCTTATCTCGCATATCTCTATATCCAAGACATTTTATATAAAGTTATATACTCTTATCATAATATTATTTCTAGTCCAATCATATGCTGAATTGCTAGTTTAAGTATAGATGCTACTAGATCAAGTGTCTAAAAATATATACATTTTTTGTGCATATTAAAAATATGCTAAATTTGTTAACTATTTATATACACACGGAAATAACTTACCAACAAAATTATAATTACATAGTGAAATTCATTAGTTATTCTCAAGGTTTTGAAAGGCGAAAGCGTGAGACGGGCCGTATGCCCCTACAAATTTCTATTTTTATCTTTAAACAAGTTAAAATACTATTAAAATAACTCTAAAATAGTGCAAAATATAAAGAAAAAAAGTTAAATAACCTTTTGTGACTATTAGGAACTGTTTTGTTAAAAGTTTTAATGATGACAAGATAGGTAAAATGAATATTATTAAACCCCTTAGAAGACCAAAATAAAGTGAATATTATTCAAGTTCATCTTTCTAAATACACAAAACCTTTCTCTGTGTGAAAACTCCAAGAAAAAGGATATTTGCCTTATTTATGAGTAAGAGAGTTATTTCTGAGTAAGAGAAGCAGAATAGTGAAGATCTTGGAGCAAATGCTTGTGTAGCAAAGGAGCTCAAGACCTTTAGTTTAATTCATTGAATTAGAGAAGACTCTAAGTGAATTTTCAAATTCAATACAGTGAATTCCTCCTTCAAATCAGAAAAAAATGACGTAATTGAGATTACACCACCCAACAAGCCTTACAATTCTCTATCTCCTATTTACTTTATGCTTTGTTGTTTATTGTTTATTATTCATATCTTGAAGACAAGCGCTGAAGTTAATATACAATTTCAATATACTAACAACTAAGTTAAAACGTTTAATCAATTTCAAATCTAAAAACTTAAAAATTATTTCCACACATAAACTCTGAACTAAGCGTTGAGTACTATCACATTTGTTGCAACGCTTAATACTGAGTCAAAATTAAATTTTACTCGATAGCTCTTTAAGCCAATAACCAGTCAGTCTGTAAGCTACCACCTAACTAACATATTTACATAAAACCCCCTGATACTACAAATTACAAAGACCCAAAAATATATAAGATTATTTTAACATCCTTACTCGAGTTGGAAGCTGTAATATGTAAGAATTTTGATGTTTTTCTTGAAAGATTTCTATTGTAGACTTCTTTAATTTTCTTTAAGATGTGTTAAATAACTACTATTTTAGTGAAATAATTGAATTTCATTAGGTTATGATTTTGTAGAAGGTTTATGGCTTTTATCATCCTGCTCAAGCAAATCGAGCAAAAGCCTCTTCTCCCTCATCCACGAGGCTATTAATTTTACGGTGCGTTTGGATCGATGGATTTGGATTTGAAGAGTGGATTTGGAGGAAGGTGTTAAATCTTGGAGAAAAACATATTCTTTATTGAATGGAAAAAATGAAAGTTATGAATATACAAAGCAAGCCGTAACCGAGTTATATAAACAAGCAAGCCCCAAGAACTCTAACTAACATAACCGCCAAACTTGTATAACAAACTTAACTAACTCTAAGGAAAAAGTGTAAAATCTAACACTCCCCCTCAAGTTTGGCCTTTAAAAATGTCCACCAATCCAAACTTAGACATAAGATGTCTATGTTGATCTTTAGCTAATCCCTTGGTCAATAAATCCGCTGGCTGCTCCTTAGACTGTATGTATTCAGTGTCAATCACCTTTTGTTGGATTAAATCTCTTATCATATGACAATCTACCTCTATGTGCTTAGTCCTTTCGTGAAATACAGGATTGTTGGCTATACTCAAGGCGCTTTTATTGTCACTTATGATCCTTGCTGTTCCATTCAATCTGATCCTTAAATCTTTAAGAATACCAAGGATCCAAATCACTTCACAAGATGCATTTGCAATCGATCTGTATTCAGCTTCACATGAAGACCTGGAAATGGTTTGCTGCTTCTTTGTTTTCCAGGAGATTAATGATGCTCCAATCTGTACTAGAAAACCTGATAGGGACTTCCTAGTCATTAGGCAAGATGCCCAATCCGCATCACAATGTGTAACCAACTCAAGTTGACTTGATGTAGGCATGAATATCCCAACTCAGCAGTCCCTTTTAAGTATCTTAACACTCTATGAGCTGCCTGCATGTGTGATTCCTTTAGCTTGTGCATAAATTGAGAAATTAGATGCACTGAGTAACTGATGTCAAGTCTAGTCATTCCTAGGTAAATTAATTTCCCTATAAGTCTTTGATATTCACTGATATTCTCAAGTAGGGGATCAACACTGGCATCTTGTAAACTCTCATCATATTCTGCACTAGTCAGCTTTAAGTTTTGCTCAATAGGTGTCTCTGCAGGTTTGCATGCTGTTAGTCCAACCTCTTTCAGTAAATCCAGTACATATTTCCTTTGGTGCATACAAATCCCTTCCTTAGATCTTGCTATTTCAATTCCAAGGAAGAATCTCAAGTCTCCAAGGTCTTTGATAAAAAAATTGTGATGTAAGTACTGCTTTAGCTCTTTAATCATGTCCATGCTGCTTCCTGTGATGATGATATCATCTACATACAACAAGAGAATCACAATGTCAGAATTATGATGTTTAGTAAAAAGAGAATAGTCATGCTTAGATTGCATGTATCCAGCCTTAAGTAAAGCTTCAGTAAACTTGGCATTCCATTGTCTGGATGCCTGTTTCAAACCATATAGACTTTTGTTCAATTTGCAGACCCTCTGAATGTTCTCCCCCTTACTATCAAAACCCTCTGGAATCTTCATGTAGACCTCTTCTGATAAATCTCCTTGTAGGAAGGCATTGGTTACATCTAGTTGGTATAGTGGCCAGCAATGAATGGATGCCAAGGCAATCACCATTTTGACTGTAACTATCTTTACAACTGGATTGAAGGTTTCATGGTAGTCCAAACCTTCCTTTTGATTGTAGCCTTTGGCTACTAACCTTGCTTTGAACCTCTCAACAGTGCCATCTGATTTTAGCTTAACTTTATAAACCCATTTGCAACCTATGGGTTTCTTTCCAGGAGGTAGAGTAACCACTGTCCAAGTTTTATTAGCTATTAAAGCTGACATTTCAGCATTCATTGCCTCCCTCCATCTGGAATCCTTTACTGCCTCATGAAAGGATTCTGGTTCCTGTACACTAGAGAGGAAACAGATAAAAGCCTGGTATTGTGGAGATAAATGATTATAACACACATAGGAAGATAGAGGATATGTTACTGAATTATAATTGGTCTGCAAAGTAGGACATGTATAGTCCTTTGCCCATATGGGTGCATGAGTAGTCCTTTGTGATCTCCTTAGCTGAAGAGCATTATCTGCTGAGTGTGGTGGTGGTGCAGTAGAACCATGGTCTGAAGCAGTTTCTTCAGTGAAATCAGTATGTAATTGTGAAGTATGAGAGGTCTCATTGTTCACATTGACATGAGTATATGGCTGAATTAAGTCATCATAAAAGCTTTGAGGATCAGGAATAAGAGAGGTGTCATCAGATATAGAGTTAACAATACTAAAGGGAAAAATAGTTTCATGAAAAATAACATCTCTTGAAATAAGAAAAGCATTAGAATGCATATCAAGAAGTTTGTATCCTTTATGTGTAGAACAATAGCCTAAAAGGATGCAAGCTTTGGACTTAACACTGAATTTGTCATGATTCGGCAATATCTTGGCATAGCAAAGGCATCCAAAAACCCTTAAGTGATCAAGGTTGGGAGCTCTATTAAAGAGCATCTCATAAGGGGTTTTTCCTTGTAAAAAAAAAGATGGGGTTCTATTGATTAGGTAGATAGCAGTTTGGATGCAATCTCCCCAAAAATGAATAGGAACCTGAGATTGAAACATAAGTGCTCTAGCCACATTAAGAATGTGTCTATGCTTTCTTTCAACTAAGCCATTCTGTTGTGGTGTGTAGGGTATAGAATTTTGATGAATCACACCTTGAGTTTGAAAGAAAGAAATCCAACTTCTGCTGAAAAAGTCACTGGCTCTATCAGTCCTAACAACTTTGATCTTGGATTCAAATTGTGTCATAACATATGTGAAGAAATTTTGGATTATAGGTAAGACATCTGATTTGAGTTTCATAAGAAATCCCCAAGTGGACCTAGAAAAATCATCTACAATAGTAAGGAAATATCTTTCATTGCAATGTGTAGCAGTTTTATATGGCCCCCAAATGTCCATGTGTATAAGATCAAAGGCTTTCTTGCAAGAGTGTGTGCTAGTGGGAAAGCTAGTCCTACTGTGTTTAGCCAAGGACAAATAGGACAGATAAGTTTTTTGCTTTTAAGGATTCTCCAACCTTAGGCAGATATTTGAGTCTTTGAAAAGATATGTGACCCATTCTGAGATGCCACAAGTTAGAATCAGTAGATGTGAGACAAGTAATATGCTTACACTGACTATCAAAAACCTTTTTATTAGAGCTAATGACAGAATTAACATTGTGTTTGATACATTGTTCATTGGCAGTAGAAGATAGAATTCTATCATTGCTAAACATAGAATTTGATAAATCTGTGAGAGTAGAGTAATCATGTGGTGATTGAAGAAAATACAGCCCATTCCTAACTTTACCAGTCCCTTTTATCCTCCCAGTCCACAGGTCCTGAAAGATACAAAAAAATGGATAAAAGGTAACAAGGCAATGGTTGTCTTGAGTTAGTTTAGCTACAGATATCAAATTGTACTGAAATTGAGGAACATATAAAACATTATGCAAAGTTATGCCATTAGGTAAATGAATGGTTCCTGTTTTAGTAACTTGAGAGATAGAACCTGTAGGCAACTTAACAGAAGTGTGTGTGGGTGTATCTTGTACTGAATTATTAAAGAGAGTTATGTCATAAGTCATATGGTGATTAGCACCACTGTCTAAAATCCAGTTATCATGTGTGACAAAGGTGGAAAGAGCATAAGCTTTAGAGATACCAGACTGAGGTGGCATCATGGAGTTGTTGTCGTTGGCAACAGTGGTGTTAGCAATATGTGATCCACTTGAACCATTAGCCCTGATTAGAGCTATATGATTTTCCTCTTCCTCGATTGTTGCCAGATCTTCCTCTACCTCGTCCTCTAGAAGGTGGGTAGCCAACAAGCTTGAAACATTTTTCTTTCATGTGTCCAGTGATTCCACAGTGCTCACAGACAGGTTTTTTTTCATCTTGAGATGAAGAATAAAAACTGATCGGATCAGATGAAGTGCTACTGATGGGATTGTGAATAGATCTTTGTGACTCTTCATTGCAAGCCATAGAATATGCTTGTTTATGAGAGGGTACCGGTTGCATGATCAAGATTTGAGACCTCAACGCAGCATACGAATCATTGAGGCCCATCAGAAATTGTAGCAGCTTATGTTCTTGAATGTATTCAGAATACTTCTGTGATGCATTGCATTGACAGCTCGGGAGATTCAATAATGAATCATACTCTTCCCACATGTGTCTCAATTTAGAATAATAGTTGGTAATAGTAGAATTACCTTGAGTGTGAGAATTGATTTCTCTGAAAAGCGCAAAGATTCGTGCTCTATTAGTTTTACTAAATTGTTCTTCCAAGTCTTGCCAAGCATCTGCCGCAGTGTCGCAATATACAAGATCGTTGTAGATTTCCCGACTTACGCATTTCAAAATCCAAGAAAGGACCAATGAGTTACACTTTTCCCATTGCATAAACAATGGAGATGTTGGTTCCGGTCTTTTACATTGACCATTAATGAAACCAATCTTGCTTTTGGAGTTGAGAGCTATGCGCATGGCCTTGCACCAAATGCCGTAATTTTCAGATCCCTTGAGTTCATGTGGGACAAGATATAAGCTCGGTGTGTCTGAGGGGTGTACGTATAATGGATCATTAATATCAAGGGTGGATATGGCAGTCATGGTGGTGGTTGTGGAAGAGGATGGATTATCTTCCGATGACATGACTGAAAAGGAAGGCAAGGATAGGGATAGAAAAGAATAGCAGATGACTTGCGGAAGAATCTGCAAATTGCAGGTTTAAACGAAGCGGCGAAGAAGAAGAAGGCTTGAAAAACCCTAATATGAAGGTGTGAAGATCTTCAATGGAGATTCAAGGCTCTTGATACCATGTTAAATCTTGGAGAAAAACATATTCTTTATTGAATGGAAAAATTGAAAGTTATGAATATACAAAGCAAGCCGTAACCGAGTTATATATACAAGCAAGCCCCAAGAACTCTAACTAACATAACCGCCAAACTTGTATAACAAACTTAACTCACTCTAAGGAAAAAGTGTAAAATCTAACAGAAGGATTTCAAATGACACCTAAAATGGTGTCATTTGAAATCCACCGTAGTTGTGGAAAAAAGAGCTTAAGAATGAATGGCGAGTGATTTGAAATCCATCGTCATCCAAACGAACTTAAATGAATTTGTCGATGAATTTGAAATCCATGGATTTCAAATCACTCGATCCAAACACACCCTTATAATATTTAAAAAGGGATTAAAATACTAATAGTCATCCATCTAAAGTTTTTACGTTTTTTGTTTTTTTAGTAAAAAAGTTTTTGTTTACACTTTCTTATTTGAACTTTACTGATTGTTATAGAATTAAGCATTGTTATTTGAACTATTTTAGCATTTTCCAATAGAATTGGCAAAATGCAGTGGAATTTCATTATACACGTGCCTCTTACAAGGATACTTGTGAAATTTTATTAGTATACGAAATTGGAAAGTAGATTCTTCACAATTTCAATGTTTAGATTCCTCTGTATTTGGGATCTCCTTAAAAGATTTAAGAGAGAATTAGAAAGGATAGAAGTTAAATCCTATGTCATGATATCTATATTTAAGAAAATACATTTAACTGAATTTTTTCCCCTCACTTTAGTATATTATGGTTATTTTTTTTCCATCACTTTCTTATCTATTTTCTATTTTTTTTCTTGTAAAATGAATTTTGGAGATTGAAAGATTTTTCACAGATTTTTTGGATAGAAAAATCTATTTTAGATTTCCATAGTTTTATCTAGCTCGTATATTTATATTTAAGATATCTTAATTGAAGATGTATTTCTTATGACGATAATTTTTCTAGCTCAACCATAAAATTTTACTCTAGTACAAATACTAACTCTGAAAAATCTTAATAATTATTTTAAAGAGATCATAAGTTCAATGAAACACCCTCTTTATCATATACGAATACGAAAGCAAGAAATTATCATAAATCTGCATATATATTTATTTGTGTTTCTGTATGACAAACCTACTTTTAAAACATGCTACAAGCCTACAACAACATTGGCTAAGCTGGCATCCACGTCAAATTATCGGCTGATATCCTTATGATATTGAAATGTTCTTTTTTACAACATAATATCATACGAAATCAATTATTATTATAGTAGTTTTTATTTACTCAGATATCTACTCTAAAGAAATGTATTTCTCAATGAGTTTCCATTTTATATATTTGAACTTCTTAAATATTTTGAGAAGTATTTTGTAAAGATAAATAAATATTAATTGTCGATGCAAAGCATATTAATGTAAAAGATAAAATAAGGCATTGTTTAAATCAAACTAGCTTTATTAGTGAAATTGCGGAGAGTCTGTTATAAATCGAAGACCCCATGGATGAAGATTGAAGATATCTTGTGCAGAAAGCAAAGAGAATGAAAGTATATTTCTAATATTTCTGAATTATGAATTTACAATACAAAGGAAAATTCTATTTATACACTTGCAGATCAAAGGAGAAAAAGCGGGAAACCATAACAACCGTAACAAACTTAACTAACAGCTTAACAAACTCAATGAGTATTTGCACTTTAGTCTTTATATTTCAGCTGTATTCTAACATCCTCCCTCAAGTAGGTATTTGTAAGACGTTACAAACACCTAACTTGCAAAGAAAATGTCCCATTTGTGACTTGCTAAGAGATTTGGTGAATATGTCGGCGATTTGCAACTTTGTGGGTACGTAATTAGGTTCGATCATCCCGCACTGTAATTTTTCTCTAACAAGGTGGCAATCGAGCTCAATGTGCTTCGTTCTCTCGTGATACACGGGATTGGATGCGATGTGAATTGCGGCTTGACTATCACATGCTAAGGGAACCGGGGTTAAGTCTGTCACCTGTAAGTCCTTCAAGAGGTTGATGATCTAAGTTAGTTCACAACAAACGGCCGCCATCGACCTATATTCCGATTCCGCCGAAGATCGTGAGACCGTGGTTTGCTTCTTTGTTTTCCAAGACATGAGTGCCTCTCCTAACTTAATGCAATAGCCAGTTATAGATCGTCTCGTCATTGGGCAGGATGCCCAGTCAGCATCACAGTACGCAGTCAAACTCATCTTCTGATTTGCGGGAAACAATAAACCTTGGCTCAAGGTGCCTTTCACGTATCTTAACACCTTATGCGCCATTTCCATGTGCGGGACCCTAGGTTTTGCCATGAACTGACTCAATATGTGGATAGGATAGGCTAGGTCCGGCCTGGAGATCGTCAAATATATTAATATGCCCACCATTCTTCGATAAACAGATGGGTCAGACACTTCATCACCATCCGTGTCGTTCAACTTGTGATTTTGATCCATTGGGACGTTGCTCGGCTTAGCTCCCGAGAGGCCTGCATCAGTGATAATGTCCTGAGCATATTTCCTTTGATTTAAGTAAACTCCTTCCGTCGTCCGAATTACTTCAAGTCCCAAGAAATACTTGAGCTCGCCTAGGTCCTTTATTTTGAACGTGCTGTCAAGGAACCGTTTTAGGGAATCAATGATGGCTGTGCTAGTGCCCGTCATCACTACATCATCGACATAAACTAGAAGTGCAGTAAAATCATCACCATCCTTCCTTGTGAATAAGGAATGATCACATTGAGATTGTTGAAAACCAATGATAACTAATGTGGAAGAGAATTTAGCAAACCATTGCCGCGAAGCCTGTTTGAGGCCATATAGGGACTTAGTGAGCCTACAAACCGGTCATGTGTATCCTCCCTGCATGGCAAAACCTGGTGGAAGGGACATGTAAACTTCCTCAGTCAATTCGCCATGCAAAAATGCATTATTGACGTCCATTTGTGAAAGTATCCAACCGCGAGAGGCAACAATGGCCAAGAGGGTGCGCACGGTAGTCATCTTTGCAACAGGAGCAAAGGTATCATGATAGTCTATCCCTTCCGTTTGGGTATACCCCTTTGCAACTAGCCTAGCCTTGTACCTTTCCACCGAGCCATCCGACTTGTACTTCACCTTATACACCCATTTGCAACCCACAGCGTGTTTTCCTTCGGGCAACTCAGTAATGTACCAGGTCCGATTAGTCTCTAGCGCTTTGATCTCTAAGGCCATAGCCTCTCTCCATAATGGATTTTGGTAGGCTTCGGAATAAGACGATGGTTCTGTGTGGACACTGGAATTGAAGGCAAAAACCTGGTAGCTAGGAGGACTGGAATTTAGAGAGACGTAATTAGACATAGGATAAGGAGAGGGTTGTGTGGAATTGGTGGAACAAATATAATCTTGTTGCCATCTCGGAGGAAGACGATTTCTAGAAGACGTTCTTGGGGGAAGAGGATCTTGAGGTGGTAAGTTGGTTCATTTTGTTCAGTTTGAGGTGGATCTATATCGAATTCCGATACATCAGTAGGATAAGGTAGAATGGGAGGAGAGTGCAGGGATTGCTGGGAAAAGGGAAAGATGGACTCAAGGAATTTAACATCCCTACTGACGAAGAGTTTGTGGGTATGAAGATCATATAGTTTGTATCCCTTTTGCCCATATGGGTAACCCAAAAAGATGCATCTATTCGCTCGGGGATCAAATTTGTCTAAAGAGGGGCTGTTGACAGTGGCGAAACACATGCAGCCGAAAACCCTCATGTGTTGGTAAGAAGGTGGTGTGTTGTATAGGATTTCATGGGAGTTTTATTTTTGAGGACTGTAGAGGGTAGTCTATTGATTATATAGGTGGCGGTGATGACACATTCACCCCAAAATTGGATGGGAAGTGAGGCATGAAAACGAAGGGCTCGGGCAATATCGAGTACGTTTCTATGTTTTCTCTCGGCGACTCCATTTTGTTGAGGGGTGTAGGGGCATGATTTTTGGTGGATCACCCCATGTTCTTGGAAGAATGACATGAGGCTGTGATTACAAAATTCCGTTCCATTATCGGATCGTATGACTTTAATTTTGGTATTGAATTGGGTGGACACAAGATAGAAGAAATTCTTAAGAGTTGATGGAACTTCACTTTTATGAGTTAAGAGATAGCACCAAGTGTTTCGACTATAATCATCAACTATCGTCAAGAAGTATTTATAACCATGATGCGTAGAAGATTTATAAGGACCCCATACATCGCAATGGACCAAGTCAAAAGGCTGAAGGGTGAAATTATCCTTTTTGTGAAATGGCAATCTAGATTGTTTCGCAATGGGACAAATGGTGCAGTCCATGAACTTTATTTCATTCAAATCAGGGATACATTGTGAAAGAGATCGCATCTTATCGACGGAAGTATGACCTAATCTGTGGTGCCATAAGGCAGTCTTATTGCTAGATACAGAGAAACTACTACGGGAATTGAGAGACATGGAATCAAAGCAATACAAACCGGAAGTGATCCTACCAAGTTCCACTGCTATCTTCAGCGAAGGGTCCTGCATAACGCAAGAAGTAGGAGTGAAATAGACTGTACAGCTCGACTCAAGGGTCAATTACTAATGGAAAGGAGATTATGGTTGAAGGACGGAACGAAAAGAACGTCATGCAGGATTATTTTCGGAGTGAATCTGACTTTCCCAACATGTGTCACAGATACTGTTGAACCGTTAGGTAAATGGACGTATTTAGGAGTGGATAGGGCTTGAGGGGACTCTAAGATTTTGAAATTATGTGTAATGTGGTCCGTAGCACCACTATCAATAATCCATGTGGATGATGAATGTGTAACAGAAAAGCAATAACTGATACCTGCTAAGGAAAAGGATTGGTTTTGATTCGAGTTGGACAATGAACTAGTGGGCTGCTTCTGAAGGATACTTAGGATTTGGTTGATTTGTTCTTGAGTGAATTGGCGAGAGACATTGGCATTAGTGACCTGAGCTCTAGAGGACGAATCATTGTTGGTGCATAACTCAGCTGAAGCGTTGGAATTCACACTATGGGCTGAAAACTGCTGCATTCTAGCATTACCGAAAGACGCATTGTTGTTATTCTTATTTGACTTCCCCTTTGGCTTAAAGTTGGGTGGAAATCCATGAAGTTTGAAGCACTTCTCTTGTACGTGGCCATTCTTGTGACAATACTGACAGTATAGGTCCCTTTTGTCAGGCGAACTATTCCAATTTCTGTGAGGAGTGTTCGCATTCACCAAGGCTGTAGTGTGATCATTAATTCCACCGAAATGTGAGACGTCCATCTGCGTCTCTTCTTGTTGAATCATCGAGTAAGCATCCTCGATACTAGGAAGAGGTCTCATGAGTAAGATTTGACCCCTAACAGCCTTGAAAATATCGTTCAACCCCATTAGGAATTGCATTAGCTTTTGTTCATCCAATTGTGCCTCCCAAGCCTTAAGAACATCACATTGAGTGTTTCCTCGGCAAATCGGTAAGCTTATCATGGCATCCAGCTCGTCCCAAAGCTGCTTCAGCTTGGTGTAGTACGATTCTACACTCATGGATTCTTGATTACACGAAGAGATCAATTTTCGCAAGCTGTAAATCCTTGAACCGGTATTGCTAGAGAATCTCCTATGGAGATTCGACCACATAATCGCCGCGGTGCTGCTGTGAAGGATAGACTTTCCGATCTCTTTGGAGACTAAATTGAGTATCCAAGAGATCACCATGTTATTCACTTGCTCCCATTGCAGCAAGGTTGGATCACCATTAGGAGGTTTCGGCACGGATCTAGTAACGAAACCTAATTTGCTTTTGCACGACAAAGCTATCTCCATCGATCTCCGCCATTGAATGTAGTTGGAAGCTCCTTCGAGGTTTTGGTTTACCAAAAGCATTCCCGGCGTATCAGACGGCTGAAGCTTTAGCGCCGCTGCAGCCATTGTTGTTTAATTCGCCATTAATTACGAATCGAAGTATAAAACAGGTATCAATGGCGCTCTGATGCCATGTTATAAATCGAAGACTCCATGGATGAAGATTGAAGATATCTTGTGCAGAAAGCAAAGAGGATGAAAGTATATTTCTGATATTTCTGAATTATGAATTTACAATACAAAGGAAAATTCTATTTATACACTTGCAGATCAAAGGAGAAAAAGCGGGAAACCATAACAACCGTAACAAACTTAACTAACAGCTTAACAAACTCAACGAGTATTTGCACTTTAGTCCTTATATTTCAGCTGTATTCTAACAGAGTCTACATAAAGTAAAAGAAAAAAAAAGAAATCACTGAATATATATTTTCAATGACTTCCTAAATTTCCTACTCTTAACTCCCTGCATACTTTTATTTTATTTATTTTAGACATTAATGTAGTATAGCCAAAACCAAAATTCAAGCATTAGGCTGAAGTTGCTTGAATTCTACCAACTTCTCAGTATTCATCGATGGCTTCTCATGCACCCACACCTTGGCCTCGTATTCTTTTACGTGGGTCGGGCCATCAAAAGCCTCCAGTATTATATAGTACATGATCCCAGATACTATTTGCTCCTTTGCACTTAATACCTTCTTAAATTTTAACATTGCATTCTGAAATCACCATAAAATTATGCCATTAATTATGTATAAAGAAAAGTACATGAAGCATATTATATTCTCTAAAAGAATTAAAGGGGTAGAAGAAAACCGTCTCCTTGTTAGCGAGCAAGCTCTATGATTTTGATGTTGTGCTCAGCATCTGGAATCGGGGTAATATCTCCAGCCTTGATCGAGTGATCCATTCTCGATTGTAATCAAGTACTATTCTTGTAAACTATATATATGTTCGAATTGATATTGATGAACAAAGCAATAGATATTCATATTTACAGGTACTAGCTATGAATGCAAAAATTGCAAATTGCTGAAAAATCAAGCTATCCATATACTGTTTCTATCAACTTTGGAATTATGATCTTATAAGATAAGGTTATACAAAGATTCTAGTTTGAAAAGAAAATTCCTTGCGTTTTCAACAATTTGTTTAGATTTCTATATATTGGAATTAAGGGGAGATACGAATAGAATGATTGCAAAGAGAAAATAAATCTTATCTCGCATATATCTATATCCAAGACATTTTATATAAAGGTATATTCTCTTATCATAATATTAATTCTAGTCCAAATATATGCTAAAAGAGCTTTGCCCCATTAAAATATAGATGCTACTAGATCAAGTGTCTAAAAATATATACACCTTATGTGCATATTAAAAACAAACTAAATTTGTTATTATTTACATGTGGAAATAAATTGTCAATAAAACTGTAATTACATAGTGAAATTCATGAGTTATTCTCAAGGTTTTAAAAGGCAAAAGCGTGAGATGGGGTGTATGCCCCACAAAATTTCTATTTTTATCTTTAAAAAGTTAAAATATTATTAAATAATTCTAAATTAGTGCAAAATAAACAAAAGAAGTTAAATAAATTTATGTTAGAAATTTCTTTGTTAGAAGTTTTGATAATGATAAGATACGTAAAATTGAATATTATTAGACCCTTAGAAGAACCAAAACAAAGTGAATATTATTCAAGTTGTTTGATCTTTCGAAAAACAAATGAAACCTTTTTCTATGTGAAAAACTTCATCCTTCCTTTCAAATTGAGTATGAGGACAGAAGACGGATATCTGTTTTATTTCTTAGTAAGAGAAGCAGACTACTGAAGATCTTGGAATAGACGCTTGTGTAGCAAATGAGCTCGAGAACTTTAGTTTGATTCATTGTATTGGAGAAGACTCTAAGTGAATCTTCGGATTCAATATAGTGAATACTCACTGAAATCGAAGAAGAACGACATAGTTGGGATTACACCACCCAACGAGCCTTACAAATCTCTATCTCTTATTTACTTTATGCTTTGTTGTTTATTGTTTGTCATTCATATCCTGAAAACAAGAATTGAAGTTAATATACGATTTCAATCAAACTCACAACTAAGTAAAACGTTTAATCAATTTCAAAACGAAAATTATTGAAGTTAGAAATAATTTTAGGTCTATTCAATCCCCTCTTCTAGACCCCTTTCGTGTACCATTTTGGACCGACAACTTCTAGATAAACTTCTAAAAATTAAGATATGTGCCATACAAGCGAAAAGTTCATGTTTAACGCTTGCCTAAAACAATAGTAAATTATAGGCTTTCCAATTTTAGCACTATGCAAAATTAAGATTCGAGTTTGTCGTTTGTGTTAACTACTATCGAAAGTCTCGTTTTCATGTTAATTAAGAATTAAAATTTTGAATATGCTGTGGATTGGGTCTAAAAAAGACATAATAATCATTACGAAAATAGTGCAGAGACCCATAATTTGGGGAACACAAAGGCGTGCCTGGGCGTACGGGCCACCTCTTTTGACGTTAGAATTTCGCTCCTTTCCATCGCTCGGGGTGTTTTTGCCCACGGCTCGCCTCGAGGCACGCCCTGAGGTGCCTTTCAAAATTTTGGCTATTCTTTTTTGGTACGGCAAATATCAAAAGTTGTACTTTTCGAGTGCAAATTGCAAATTTTGATATTTCAAACCCCAACCGTCATTAATTTGATGAAACATGAGAAGGAGGGACAACACTTGATGAAGATGTGGAGTTGATGAAACTATGTTTGACCTTTTAATAAAATGACCAATTTAAGAAAAAATTATAAATATGGTACAAAAGTTATTGTACCGTTTCTCAAGATATTACTACCGTGTTATATAAAATATGTGAAGGGGAACATAATTGTTATGTACCCAATTTCATCTTTTTATCAATCATATATTCACTATTTACGTTTAGATTTAATCTTGCAATCCTATATATCTAATTTATTTGCCGGATTGGTTTCTTTTTTTCTTAAAAGTATATATTTCCTCTTCAATAAGCAATAATCTATATAATCTATTTTCTCTTCGAAATGGTGGGTTATTAATTTGAGTGGACTATAGTTAAAGGTAGTAGAGGTTTTGATATTAAATATTTCCTCTTTTTAGGTAATTAATGGTGTGTTAAATTCAGCTCCAATTTCTTTACCTTACTTATTTGGCAAATATTAATATGGTTGACTTAAAAAGTCCTAATAAATCTATTTGTAGTAATTTATGTGCATGAACTCTCACTCCACATTAATAATCCCATTAACAAATTGAATGCTACCCCCATGTTACCTTGATTGGACATCCTAGGAAGATTTCATATTATTCAACTCTAAATTTATTATATTAATTGTTGCTACCATAACCAATATTAAGTAATAAATTCTATAAATTAATACTCATGGACCACCAAAATATATTAATTAAAAGAGTTATTAATTAATTGATAAATTAAAAATTATTAATTTATATATTAATTAATATTTTATTAATTTATAATGAAATACTCAATTTATAAACACATTTCAAACTTTCACTTAATTATAGTACAATGCATGTACAATAATTAAAAGATACTTTCTATATAAATACAAATCAAAATATGAACTAACAAATCATACACACACAACATGTCTTCCCATCTTAAAGGTGTGGAAAAAAAAACAATGACCGACGAGATTCGAAGAGCATTATGCAAGCACAACAAGGATAATCTAAGTTCACTTAAAAGCAATTGCAAGGAAGGAGATTAACAATTATGCAAGCACAACAAGGATAATCCAAGGACAATTGTAAATTGATTTGCAAGGTGAAATTGATTTCAACATAAAACAAAAGACAATTGAGTTATTTTTTAAGAAATCTTTATAAATTATTCATGTAATATGTAGTATATAAGATATTATTAATTTATATTTTATATGGGCTCTATAGAAATTATCAAAAATGTATTATCTTATAATTTTAGCGAATTATTAATTTAGCACCCTATCCCCGAGTAGGGACGGCCAAAAATATTATTTTAGAGAGTTTATTATATAATCGAGTATTAATTTATCGAGTTTCTACTGTAATTACCCAAAAAAATATCTTTTAATAACCCAAGACTCAGTTTCTTAAATTAAATTGTTGAAAATTATTTTTTTAAACTCAGTATCTCGACCGTTCATTAATTTCGAGAAAGAAAATACGACTAGATTATTAGAAAAATATATTATTAGATTTGATTTAAAAAAACGTTGCCATCAACTCAAAGTTTTTCATAGTTATTATATTGATTTGGTTGTCAAAGTTCAAATTGTTAATTATAAAAATTAAACAAGAAATTAATTATAATGGAAACTTTCTAACAAATCGAGTGTACGATACATATTATAAATATTAAATTGGAATAACAACTATTACAATTGTCTAAGCTCAAATTGATATTAAAGTAGAGAAAAGGCCATATGTTTTCTATGATTCAAAAACTAAATAAGCTCAGCCAAACAGGGCTCAGCTAAATTCATTAATAGAGAAAACAAAAGGTGATTAATGCACCAATGAAATGAGAGACAGAAATGGGATACAAAATTTAAAAACATTAAAAGCAGTCATTAATTAGCTATCTATGGAAAGCCAAAATGTCTTTGTATTGTGTGGTATTAATTCACAGCTGTCCTTTTGTGTTCTCATTTCATTTCATATCATTAAATGTCACCCTTCTCCTATCACACAAATATTCAACCAAAACTACTTATTATTAATTCATTCAATATCGATAATTATTAAATAAAAATATATATTTTTTACTCATTTTATTAACATAAAAACTCAAAGTTGAATTATTTTTTCCCCTTCAATTGGCTTGATTATAATCAAATACGTAGAAAGTTGTAGGAAAATTACATTTTTCGTCCCAAATTTAGCTCATTTGAGCTCAATTCTTATGTATTTTTCATTTTTAATTTTGTAACTTTTAAAATGTTTCACATCTAATATCAATCAAACTTTTCATAAAAAAAATTGAGAGTAAACTACACTAGTCAACATTTTAATTAGATTTTTAGGAAAGGTTTTGTGAATAAATAAAATGTGACATTGATTTAAAATATTGTAATTTTGAATATAATTCGTGTATGAGTTCCTCCGTGCATGAATTGTTCCACAAAAATGTAATCGAACTATTGATTAACGAAGTTGACTGTTAAATTTTGTAAAGAAAGTTTAATTTAAATTAAATTTGAAATATTTTGATAGTTCCGAAAATTAATGTGGTTAATCCATCACGGATCAAAATCAACTAAATTACAAAATGAAAAATTCAATCTTTCTTCAAATACAATCTAAAACTCTAATATTTAATCTCAACTTAATTGACGAAAATCAAATTAAATTTAAAATATAAATGATATTAGAGAACACTGAAATGAGCTTTAGACAATATCCTCATCAATTCAATTGGTTTACAACAACCTCAACTTCAAGTCAAACAAATACCAATAAAAAAATCCCATAAATATCCATGTAAATAAATATTGCATTAAAGTCCTCATAATGGGGCTTTAAATAATTATAGTAATTTGCATCATTATCATCATCTTCTCTTTCTATATATATATATATATACATATACATACATTACTCATTCAATTTAATTTTTCTCTCATTTCTTTTGCTCTAATTTCTGTGAACTCTGTGCAAAGAAGAAGAAAAAAAAAGATAGATAATATTTTATCAATGTAAAGGATGGTTGCTGATGTCAGTTCTTTGGTCAGAGTGATGAACGGTGGTGATGCAAATGAGTCAGGGAAATCAACGGCCCCGATTACTCGGGACTTGCTTGGTGGATGTTGTACTCTTGACTCCAAGGAGTTGGACCTGGATTTGCAAGTGCCTTGTGGCTATGAAAAACGCCTCGATTTGAAGGTATATTTTTTTTATTATCCATTTCTTTTTGTTATTTTTTGAATTTCTTATTAAAGTGGAAAAAAATCATGTTTTTAAAAAAAATATATTTTATATGATTACTTTTGTGATTTTTTTGTTTAATAATTTTGTGGATTAATTATATGTATTTATGAATTTATTTGTAACAAAAAAATATTGAATTTATTAATATGATACATGATTCCTAGGTTTACATATTCACTTGTCTTTCATGAATAAATATCAATAACTGTCCGTTATTTTGTGATAATTGAGCTTTTGTTGCCATGATTGAAGGGTACTAAATTAAATACCATATCTAATCCATAATAAAATTTGAAAAATCACATGCATAGATACGTAAGTTACCTTTTCAGTATTGTTAAGCTAAAAATGTCCGCAGCTTCCATCTGGTGTAGGAAAGCTTTTTGTTATGCATTTACTTATTATTAGCTATTATTTATTTTATTTGTTATATTTTCTCTACTTTTTATAAAGTCAATGGTGCAATTAAGTTAACCAAACTTAATTTATTTCACAAGTAATATAGCACCTGTAATCACTTTGGATTATTTATTTCGAATTTTGTATTTTACTTTATTTTTATACTACAAATGTATATAATCAACATCAAGTAAAGCTTTGTATGTTTCTGTTCTTGAGTAAAAGTTTTAAATTTTCTCGTGAATTGCGTATTACCGAAATTCATGTGAGAATGGTAGGTGTTTGTTTATTTAGGTCGAAAGTTATAAAATGTGTCAAATCAATATTAATAGGTTGATGGATGATGTGTATGATGTTTATGTTCGTTGTTTATACAATGATTATGTGAATTAAAAAAAATAAAATAGAAAAATTATAAACTATGAAAGAGAAAGTGAAATAATAATCATAATAAATGATTTGATTGGTGACTGTGTGAAATATTATATATATGATTGATAGTTAGATATACAGTAGACTGAAAAGTAAAATTGAGAAAGTGTAAATTTAGATGAGATTTTTGTAATTTAAAAACATGAAAATGGGGTTTGAAAACATAAACAAACAAAGCCTTTAGCTTCCTAGAATTTAATTAGTACATTCAAACACTTGATAATGTTTTTAATTGTTATTGATTTTCTTTTAATTCCAGTCAGGAAAAGTCTATCTCCAGAGATGCAACTCTTCAAACTCGACCAACAAACATAGCTTAGAAGACTTAAAGCTCGTTTCATCGTCATCAAATTACCAAAGCGTTTGTACCCTGGACAAAGTAAAGTCAGCTCTGGAGAGAGTCGAAAAAGAAAACGTGCATAGAAAACGCTCAAACTCTTCATCTTCGATCAAAGATAGTGATTTTGATGATGAAGTGAAATCATCTTCGTTTGCAGCCGGTTGCCCTTGTTGCTTGCTCTATGTGCTGATATCAACGAGCAACCCGAAATGCCCGAGATGCAATAGTAATGTGCCATTGCCTGTGGCTACTAAGAAGCCTAGAATAGACCTTAATATATCTATTTGAAACATTGATCAAATGTATATTTTTTTGTAAAGATAGTGAATAGGTTTTATAAGTTGGAATTGGTATATAAACATTTCGAAAGATTTGTTTTTTCCTTGTTTGCTAGAAAAATGAAGTTGAATGCATCCAATCCTTTGTTTCTTTCTCTTGTCCAATTTGTTTTCTTGCTTATTGTCACGGCCCACCTTCTTTGGTGTTTTACAAATTGTACCTAAAGAATCAAGTATTCAAAGAGTCATTAGTTAGAATATTCTTTATAGGGGTGGCAAAATGGATCCGGAACCACGGTTCCAACAGTTCCAACCCAATTTGGGTTGAATTAGTTCCTAAGAAAATTTTAATTGGGTCAAACTTGGTTCCAAGTTGAGTCCAACTAAATTTCAAGTTAGACCCAAATCGTTTGCCAATAATCTAAATTATAATGAACAAAATGTAAGATATTGAGTCGGGTTGGGCTTGGTTCTCTTTTGAATTGATTTTGGTTCCATTTTGGATTGAATTTGGTTCCACATTAAAACCATTTAAGGACCAGACTCATTTAACAACCAACCCATTGGAACTGACCCAAAACCAACCCAACCCGCCCAATTGCCACCCCTAATTCTTTGGAATTTAAGAGTCACCTACTTGAAGAGGCATGTAGGAAGTTGAGGAGTTGTGAAGTTTGAAAGCCATCTGTCTATCGAGGGATAAGAGTAGTATAAATAGGAGTCTACATTAAGTCAATCCAAAATCCAAGTTTTAAGTTCTATGAAATAAGTTCTAACACTCCTTAGCAACATATAGGTATCTCTCTAAAAATTCTAAAGAATTCTCTAACACTCCTTAGCAACATATAGGTACTCGGCTGACTAGCTAGAATTGGGGCGATTTAGTCTAATGCCGCACGAAAGTTGAGAACCTCATCAAGCGAAGTTTCGACTCGTAACATTATGCTAACATATTTATTCATCATTAAAGTGTTTCATCTTAGAGTTCACTTCGGTCCAATGCTGAAACTCTTTCATATAAAATCCGAATTGATATATGCTGAAACTAACCCATCGAGTTTTAATGGAGCTTTAGAATTAAAAAATCTACAAGTACCATAAATATTCTTATAAGATAACCTACGATTTAGGGAGTCTTACAACTCAAAACCATACAAGTATCATAATCATCCACATAAGGATAAATTATATATAATTTAACATCACCACATAAATAATTATAACAAAACTACCAAAAATAAGTTTGTGGTGGACGTATTAAGCTATAAATGAGTGATAGGAGAAAAATGCAGCTGAAAGCTATTGTCAAAGTGGGTGTAAATGCTCTATACGGTCGGTTTATGTGGCAAATTTACGGCTTCCTAGTTTCATTTATTCACCTAGTAAATGATAAATGACAATTACCATATTTGAATATACACACGTACTTTTTTAGAAGAGCTTAATATATATAAATAATATTTTATAATGGATCCAAATTAAAAGCATTTATATATAAAAGAAGCATTTATAAAAGAAAATTAAAAGCATTCACATAAGAAAATAAAATAAAAAAAATTCTTGTGGAGACGGTTGATTATAGAGATATTTCTTGTGAGTAGGATTTTTTCTAACTAATATTTGACATCTATTATCCTCATCTTTAATATATTTACATAAATCTTTTTATAGTGTATCATTATATTTAACACTTCAAAAAATGCCCTCCATTTTTAATTAAAAAAGGTAAATTTTTCACTAATTAATATATTGGATATAAAAATACCAAAGCATCATAAATGCAAAAAAAAAAAAAAGAATGCATGAAGCATCAAGCATTAAAATTTTTTAATTGTATAACTCTAAACAGTGAAAAATAATATATGTTTTAACATGCATATACACACAAAAAAATGTATTAACTTATAAGCACCATTAGATCGAGTGTTGCCTAATTTTTTGTGTCTTACTGGAAATAAAATAATGTAAAGAAAATTGAAAAATGTTAATGAACAAATAAAAATGGTTGAAGATGTCAAATTATGCTTAAAATATTTTAATAAGTTACCATACTGTTATATTAAAATATTTTAGTATGAAGGATCCATGCAGTTTGAGTTTCAGGAAGTTATTGATGTATTTAATACTCACATAGTCACATTATATAAGATCCTGAAGCAGTTTTAAATGCAACTGTGGAGAAATTTTGTACCAAGAATTTCTGGCTAAGAATAAATGTTTGAAAACAGTATATATCCACCTAAAGATTTTAATAAGATTAAATTCTTTGGTTGCTTCAAATAGCTTATTAATGGCATCCCATTAATTATACACCTAACTTGCAATAAATTCCATAATAAATTACAATAATTATTATTCTACATTCAACTGTAAAATTTCATTTATTAGCTTTTATTATGTATGTTTGACATTATTTAGTTGAACCGGAAATCTTTAAGCTTCGTCAGTTCAGTCAAAAGTTCCTTCTCTTTTTTTTTTTTATTTTTAAATGAAATTATTTTAGATATTGTGAATCCGAAACTAGCTGAACTTGGGAGAATATTTGGAATTATAAAAATAAGTTGAGATAAAGTACAAGTTATTTTAGACTTGGTTTGAGTATTAAAAAAGTTGAGTTAAATTATTTAAACAAATTTTCTTATATATTTTATCAAGAATTTAATTTGTTAACAAGCTCAATAACATCTTCATATGTTTAAATAGAACTTATTAAGACCTTGATTCTTGAGTTTAATGGTAAAAGAGGGTCCATTTACTTTAAAGAATAATAGACACGAGACAAAATGTTTGTATGAGTATAAAAATATTCACTTACGGTCCATTAATAAGTGTTTCTTGTTGGATTTATTATTCATTATATATATGGGCAATATGAAATAATATGTATTGAGGGTCATCATGATTAGTTGGTCCAATTAAGTTATATGAAGGTTTTGGACTCTGAAGTAAGAATTTGTTGGGAATTCCGTGTTTTCGAATGTGCACTAAATGTGTTGAAATATTTATTATTTTCCTACGTTTTAAAATTACTGACAAAATAAAATAGTGTCGATAAAAACATTGATTATGTTTCTACATCCGTTAAATTTGACTCTTGGTTGTCAATTATAATCGCCATGGTATTTATATTTTACTAAAACGTTTCGATAATTACGGTACCAACATTATGTTACAATTTAAACATATTCAATTATGTTTTAACCCTATATCTATATATAGGGCCCATATGGAATGTAATCCGATGCACTAAACATACATACTATGTTTGTTCTTTCTTCCTTTTCGTGAGTTTGAGGAATAAATAAATTCGATTATGTTCTTGAGTGGGGAGTGATCCTACTGAAGAACTGAATTCGTTGTATCTTTGGACACGTTTGCACAACCCGTACCACCTAATCCTATAGCGAGACAATTTCGTGTTAAGGAATGAGCTCGTCTCGCCTCGAATTTTCCTAATTTTTCAAAGTTGTCATTTTGTTTGAAGTTAGTCCAACAATATCTACCTGGAGTGTTTGTTTTCCTTTAGGTTTACTGAATATGATGTGTTTGTTTTTGTTAGTTAGAATATTAGATATACATTAGATACGTTTGTTAGTATATTAGATATACATTAGATATGTTTGCTAGCCTATTACACTTGTATATATACAACGCATTGTATACTATTTTCATCACCTTAATACACAATAATATTGAGAGTTCTTTAATATTAGGTCCTTATAACTCTAACATGGTATCAATCACCGGGCAAGACACTCCAAGTGACCTCCCCTACCGCCATCACGACACCACCAACCACCGCCACTTTGCCCGCCATTACCGGCGCTCCGGCAGCCACTGTAGAACCACCACCGACTACCAAAATTTCCAACATTCGATTCCTACGCCGTCTACCCTCCTGAATGGAACAATCACTTTACCGACAACCACTGATATCACTTTCATATCCGCAATTCAACACCTTCTATCCTTAAATCTTACACCAAAAGAAATCGCTCAAATTCTCTCCCCCAATTCTCCATTTCAACCTACTGTTGTAACCTTGGATGCTTCTTTGGATGCCTCTGCACAATCATATCCTGATTCAACCATCAACAATGTTGCTCAAACTACTGTCATCCAAAATGTCATTTCCCACCACCAAATTCCGATTGTGTCCAACCTTGATGTTGTCGCGTCATTGTCATCTCAGCCCGGCGCCCCCGGCATCACATTCTACCACCCTGCTGTCGCTAATCTCTCCACAAACCAACTGCCGTCAGCCCCCGTTTTTCTCCCAACTCAACAATAAAACCTAGCCCGATGTATTTCATACCCCATGGCTTACTCATCATTTGGGCCTATAAATCTACCCAATATAGACCACAATCCTTTATTAAATTCAGCCCACAATCCTTTATGAAATGCACCTGGTGGGTGTCGAATCCAACAAAAATAAAAACCTACTTTAAAAAGATTTGTAATCAGTGATAAGTAGGGTCGATCCACAGGGAATGGTGTAAAATTTAATTCCTATATTACTAATATCGATAAAAGGGGGGTTTTGAGATTTTTAACTAAATTAAAATAAAAAGATGAAAATTAAAAAGCAAGAATTAAAAACGCAGATTTAAAAGAACGCAATTAAAATAAAATTCGGATTTTAATATGATGGAAATTCTAGTCTTCGGATTTTCTCGGTATTGATTCAATTAATTCGATCACTGATGCAAAGATAATTCAATGTTTTATAGATAAATTGGCTATAGTTATTAACAAGCTCTAATAACCTAGTCTTTCCTTAAGTCGTCGATAACCAAAACAAGCTCTTTGATTACTCCTCTTACCAATCAGACAACCCTAAACAAGCTCTTAGGATTTAGCCTATCGATAGCATTCCCGTATTAGAAAGACACCAATTCTAGCCAACAAACACATAAGCTCGGTTTATTTAGACCAGATTACTAATTCCCATAACGACTAATCGAAAACGATTAAATAATCAACGTCGCTAACTGCTACAAAATTAGGGTTCACCAGTCACGGATTTAGTCCTAAATAGCTAAATACGATTTCAAAGATTAAATAATTGATCAGGTTATCTAACCTATTGAAACATATTATCAACAGAGATCAGGGAAAAAGTAAATACCTAATAACAGAGAAATTATGGCACAATTCGATCTCACGAATTACAGAATCAAACCTTGAAGAATCCTCGACTAGAAGTATGAGTTTAGCAACTCATAATCGAACGTATGCAAAAATAATAAAAATCGAGATACCTGAATAAAGGGAAAACGATGCTTTGAATTAAAAACAATATCAAAAGGTGTCTTGTGGAATAAAATTCCACATACTTATAGTAGTAGAATTCTAATCTAAAAGGTAACTAATCAAGATTAGGATCCTAACAAACTTAACAAAATCAAATCTTGCAAAATCTTAAAATAAGGAAATAAAATCTAAACAAATAAAAGGGAATAAATCCCAACAAAGTCTTTTAACCAAAATAAAACGGATATAGAATCCGATTTTGACAGCTGGGCATCATAACTGAATCTTGAACTTAATGTTTCCCGCTTTTTTCAGAATTTCCGTTTCTGGGCAGAAGCGTTTGGCAACTTAAGCGTGGGCACGCAGTCTTCTGCTGTCTTTTTTTCATTAAAATCTTTTCTTCGTCATTTTTCCTCTTTTTCGTCTTAATTGGTTCTTTTCTTCTTTTGATCTTCTAAAATCCAATTGTAAACCTAAAATCACAAAATAAGAGGATTAAAAGTAACAATCAACCCGACTATAGACATGTAAAATATGCACGAAACACGACTTAACAAATACCCCCACACTTATGCCATTGTACGTCCTCGAGCAATGCTCAAAAGTTGACTATGTAAAAACTACTCAAAACAATACCAGGTGGCAAATTAAACCATTCAGCCGTGTGATCAAAAGAACAAAATCAAACTCGAAAGCATGAAACACGTAATCAATCGAAATTTTCGATACCATAATAATCTCATGCTAGAACAACGACATCAATTGAACAAGGAAAACAAAATTTCAGTCGATTTTCACTAAAATACTCCCCAACTCTCGTGTATGGTTATAAGTGTATCGCTCGAATCTCAACGTGTTAGTGTTATTCCATAGGCTTGGTTATACACCAATGTCGCCATTACGATTGAGAGTGTGCACAATCGAATCAAAAGGTCTTTATTAAGGGTTGTAACGGGGCTAAGGCTCGGGGTAGGAATGAAAAGAGAGGTCGAAAAAGTGGCTAAGTCTGGAAATTTTATCGAGCATCGAGATCTCATTGGGTATATTCGACGTTAAGGACCCAAATACCACACATTTTCTATCTTTCTCGGGGGCTCGGTACCTCATCAATTTTTGAACTTCTCTTTTACTCTCCTTTTTTTTTTTTTTTTTTTTTCGATTTTTTTTTCGAATTTTTTTTTTTTTTTTTCGAATTTTCTTTTTTTTTTCTTTTTTTTTTTGGGTACTCTTTGTATTTTTCACGAGTTTCCCCCACACTTATTCAACAACATCATCTTCTTGACTTTTCGTCCCCAAATAATATACAACCTCTTCTTTTTTTTTTTCTTTTTTTTTTTGGGTACTCTTTGTATTTTTCACGAGTTTCCCCCACACTTATTCAACAACATCATCTTCTTGACTTTTCGTCCCCAAATAATATACAACCTCCATGCTCGACTTATTTTCTAGACGGGTAAAACGAGGAGGCATAAAAAAACGGTAAGGGCTCAAATTCGGGGTAAACCAAGAAAATAGGATAAAAAGGCTCAAAGTGGGCTAACTAGGGGATAATGCAAAGGTACGGTTTATTTGGCAAAGTGGCTAAATCCTAAATGCCTTTATCATATTCAATCATGCACATACTCGTGTAATTTTGACAAGGTTCAAAACAAGTTCTAGAATTTCAAAAACACGTGAGTCACACAAGAAGAAAGAGATCATATATCGTGAATTATTGATCAAATGGCACAAGTCCTCACAAGGTAGGGTAATCGACTAAAACATGCGTTCCTATGCTCGCTTTTAATCGTTGAACATAACACAAACTTCATATGGCACAAAACTTCAATCAAAGCATGCTCATTTATCAAAGTCTAACCGTTCAAAAGAAACACACACTAAAGTAGTCTAAGAATGCCGAAAACTTGAAAAAAATTTTGTTTCACATAGTCACAACTAAGCAAAAACACCAAGAAGTACAATAGCACGAGAAACCATCTCCCCACACTTAAAACATGCATTGTCCTCAATGTAAAAACAATAAAATAACAAGTAATGCATCATAATAAAACATCATAATAAAAGAACATGGAGAGGGACTTCCCTACGGCATCACTCGGTCATGATACCGAAGTGATCAATGAGCAGCTTGTGATGGGTAATAATTGTGTCGAGTTCAGCGTCAGTTGTATCGAGTTGGCAGCGATTGAAAGGGCAATACAGTCACGGGCAATAGTAGCAGGGGTGGAACGAGCCGTGGCCGTAATTTTTTTTTTTTTTTTTTAAACTGAAAAATTGAAGGTGCAAAACAGAAGGGTTTGAAGTTTTAAGCGTGGGCACGCCTAACTTTCCGAACGCTTCTGTAAAAATAAAAAAACTGAAGACAATTAAATAAGGGAAAGAAAACTCATGGGTTGCCTCCCATGCAGCGCCATTCTTTAACGTCGTTGGCTAGACGATGTTATGCCGCAAGTGGCTTAAGTCGGAGGTTCAAAGCCATCACTATGCCAATCTACCTTTAGTGGATCATCATCATTAAATTCAAAAATTCGCTGCATTGCAAAGTTAGTAGCATCTAAACCAAACATAGAGCAATCATTAGTAGAACACTTCATGGAATCATATAAATTAAACATTACAAATTCATCTTCGAATTCCATAATAAGAGTTCCATCATGCACATTAATTTTAGCCCTAGATGTTTTCAAAAATGGTTTTCCAAGAATGACAGGGGCTAACTCACTAGATTGATCTTCATCCATATCAACAACATAAAATTCAGTAGGAAAAACCAAGTCATTAATATGAACCAATACGTTCTCAAGAATTCCTTTGAAAGATGCATTAGACCCACCAGTTATTTGTATAATCATGTCCGTTTTTCTCAATTTTTTCACATTCAAAGACTCATAAATATAATGAGACATGATATTGATAGAAGATCCAAAGTCTAACATAGTATTCTCAATTTGCACATCACCTATCTTACAAGAGATAATAAACTTACCAGGGTCTTTGCATTTTGAAGTTACCTCCTTTTCGAGTGTTGGAGATTCATCTTCCATATCATCCTCTTCATCGTCACTGATCTCATCCTCCCCAAAAATCTCATATTCTTTGACTTCATTCTCATATTTTGGAAGAGTGATCTCAATATCCTTAGATTGCTCGATAAGTGTTTCCGTTGATTTTGTTAGTTGATGGTCCACATTTTTCTCTCTAGACTCACCTTCCACCTCTTCATCATCACTGAACTCATCTTCCTCAAACATCTCATATTCTCTAATCAACTCATCTTCCCCAAAAATCTCATATGTTGGAAAGTCATCTTCTATATCCACCACGTATTTACAGTTGGCAAAACGACCAGGAAATGGAGGAGGTATCATCGGTTTCTTCTTGGTAACAGGCTCCTCTTCTTTTTCCAGCTCTTTCTCATCCTCGTGTTTTGAAGTATTTTCAGCAGAAGGGTTTCGAGTTTTAGGCGTGGGCACGCTTAATTCTTGAAACGGTTCTGCTTCTTTCAATTCAATCCCACTTCTTAAGATGACTGCATTGGCGTTTTCTTTTGGATTTATAATGACTTGAGACGGAAGTTTATTCAAATTTTGTGGCACCAACTCGTTCAATGTAGTAGCCACTTGACCGATTTGCTTCTCCAAACTTTTAATGGCGTTTTGACTCTCGTTTTGAAACTGTTGCATGCCTTGTTGAAATTGCTCGGTATTCTGTTGAAGACGTTGCATGCCTTGTTGGAATTGCTCGGTATTCTGTTGAACGCTCTGCTGGAATTGTTGAGTATGAGCGACCAATGCTTTAATCATATCTTCCAAAGACATATTTGACGGTTGGTTTTGTTGAGGAAACAATGGGCTTTGTTGCTCGTAATAGCTAGGAGGTCGTGAGGTGTAGCTCAGATTGGAGTGATAATTCCATCCTAGATTGCTAGTGTTGGAATATGGATTGTAATTACTCTGTGGAACACCCCAAAATCCATTATAAGCTTGTCCATACGACTCCTCTTGAAAACGGAAGGCAGAGGAGAATTTCTCTAGGAAATTTGCTTCCATTTGAGTCCATGTCTTGATTGAACCAGAAGACAAATCGTAGTACCAATCCCTAGCATTGTCTGCTAAAGATAAAGGAAAAGCTCGAAACTTGACTTGATCTTCAGTGACATCCCTTGGTATCATTACTGAACAGACCGCATGGAACTCATTTAGATGCTTATGAGGATCGTCTCCTACAAAACCATGAAAAATAGGAAGTGAGCGAATAAATTCATATGTTAATTCAAAATCAACTTCAAAAGTAGGACATCGAAAGTAAGAAGATTGCTCGTTAATATTTGGCATAGCCCACAACTCCTTTAAAGTCTTCTCGACTGTAGCCATGGCATCTAAGAACGTTGCAAGATCTCTTTTTGTAGACGTTGAGCTCCTTTCTCAATTTGAGATTCACCTATATGAAGAGATCTAATAATACAAAAAAACTAAACAAAAATATTAGTAACAAAAGAAAGAAATCTATTAGCACCACTCCCCGGCAACGGCGCCAAATTTTGGTGGGTGTCGAATCCAACAAAAATAAAAACCTACTTTAAAAAGATTTGTAATCAGTGATAAGTAGGGTCGATCCACAGGGAATGGTGTAAAATTTAATTCCTATATTACTAATATCGATAAACGGGGGGTTTTGAGATTTTTAACTAAATTAAAATAAAAAGATGAAAATTAAAAAGCAAGAATTAAAAACGCAGATTTAAAAGAACGCAATTAAAATAAAATTCGGATTTTAATATGATGGAAATTCTAGTCTTCGGATTTTCTCGGTATTGATTCAATTAATTCGATCACTGATGCAAAGATAATTCAATGTTTTATAGATAAATTGGCTATAGTTATTAACAAGCTCTAATAACCTAGTCTTTCCTTAAGTCGTCGATAACCAAAACAAGCTCTTTGATTACTCCTCTTACCAATCAGACAACCCTAAACAAGCTCTTAGGATTTAGCCTATCGATAGCATTCCCGTATTAGAAAGACACCAATTCTAGCCAACAAACACATAAGCTCGGTTTATTTAGACCAGATTACTAATTCCCATAACGACTAATCGAAAACGATTAAATAATCAACGTCGCTAACTGCTACAAAATTAGGGTTCACCAGTCACGGATTTAGTCCTAAATAGCTAAATACGATTTCAAAGATTAAATAATTGATCAGGTTATCTAACCTATTGAAACATATTATCAACAGAGATCAGGGAAAAAGTAAATACCTAATAACAGAGAAATTATGGCACAATTCGATCTCACGAATTACAGAATCAAACCTTGAAGAATCCTCGACTAGAAGTATGAGTTTAGCAACTCATAATCGAACGTATGCAAAAATAATAAAAATCGAGATACCTGAATAAAGGGAAAACGATGCTTTGAATTAAAAACAATATCAAAAGGTGTCTTGTGGAATAAAATTCCACATACTTATAGTAGTAGAATCCTAATCTAAAAGGTAACTAACCAAGATTATGATCCTAACAAACTTAACAAAATCAAATCTTGCAAAATCTAGAAATAAGGAAATAAAATCTAAACAAATAAAAGGGAATAAATCCCAACAAAGTCTTTTAACCAAAATAAAACGGATATAGAATCCGATTTTGACAGCTGGGCATCATAACTGAATCTTGAACTTAATGTTTCCCGCTTTTTTCAGAATTTCCGTTTCTGGGCAGAAGCGTTTGGCAACTTAAGCGTGGGCACGCAGTCTTCTGCTGTCTTTTTTTCATTAAAATCTTTTCTTCGTCATTTTTCCTCTTTTTCGTCTTAATTGGTTCTTTTCTTCTTTTGACCTTCTAAAATCCAATTGTAAACCTAAAATCACAAAATAAGAGGATTAAATGTAACAATCAACCCGACTATAGACATGTAAAATATGCACGAAACACGACTTAACAGCAGCCCACCTCCCTAAACCTAATAATCTAGCCCACCAATCTTTATTGCATTCTACCTCTCCTATTCTAAATAACCAAGCCCACCTCGCATCCTCCCACTGGCCTTAAGCCCACAACAACACCAACCCGTGCTTGCTATTTCTCAATTAGCCCAAAAATGAAGCATTTTTTTTCTATTTCTCCTTTCCTATCATCTCTCCCTAACCCGAATCATATGTCCAACAATTATATTTTATGGAAAGCCCAATTTGAAAACTTACTCGGAAGTCACTCTGTTCTCGGATATATTGATGGTTCTTTACCTTATCCATCCCCACATGTCTTAAATTCTATCGGACAGCTTACACAAAATCCCTCCTATTCATCTTGGATTTGCACCGATAGTAGCATCAAAACTTGGATGCAGAACACTATGTCACAAAAAATATTACTATCTGTTTATTCGCTTCCCACATCACGAGCTATATGGGAAGCTTTAGAAACACGATTTATTCAGCAATCCCTTGCTAAACAGCTACAATACAAACGTGAATTCTCCACTATTCAAAAAGGTTTTCTAACTTGACATGCCTACCTTAGTAAAATCAACAATTGGTAACCAATCTTCAAGCCATAAAATCCCTTATGTCTTCCACTGATCTCGTCCTTCAAACACTAAATGGGCTTCCACCGGAGTATGATTCTTTCGTCACCTCCATCACCATGCACTCCTCCATTATTACATTTGATGATCTTCATGCCCGACTTCTTCAGTTTAAACATGGCCTCCTTAACCAACATTCCACCCCACCATCTCTTGCCTTTATACCCAAACAAATGTTCCCCGTGGTTGGGGACGTGGTTCGTTTCATGGTCATGGCCATAATTTCGATCATGGACGTGGTAGAAATGGTCATGGCCATCCCTCTTCAGCATCTTTTTCAGCATGGTTCATCTTCGACTAGTTGCTCATTTTTCGGACCTGCCCCGATCATATGGGCACAAGATATTTTTTTGGACCTTCTGCCTCCCTCTCGCACAGTCAGACATGTAAGCTATGCAACACTCCTGGACATACTTCAACATCTTGTCCTTATCGTTCTGATCACTCATATATCTTTGATGACTTACTAAAGTCATTTTCTGCCTTAACCGTTGGTGATACTCTTGATCTCACTTGGTTTCTAGACAGCGGTGCTTCAGTTCATATGACCCCTCATAATTGTATGTTTTGTCTTTTGTCTCCTTATTCTGGTACTAACAAAATTTTGGTTGCAATTGATTGCAGATTAAGCATATTGGTTCTACCACCATTGATACTCCTTCTTGTTCATTACATTTATCTGTGTCCTACATGTTCCATCTGTATCTAACAATCTTTTGTCTGTTTGTCAGCTACGCCGTGATAACAATTGTCTTGTCACCTTTTCTTTGTGACTTTTGTATTACGAACAAGGTCAGCGGTCGCCCTCTCTTGATGTCCCGTTCTTCTAGTGGTCTCTATCTTGTTCATCCCACTCCACCATCCGCTTCCGCATCGGCTCTCGTTGCTAAGCTTATCTCCAGCACCATCTAACATCGTTGTCTTGGTCATCCTAGTTTGTCTACTTTCAAAAAATTTTGTAATAAAGGTGTTATTACGCCTAAACAACGCAATTTTGATATTTGCTATGCATGTCAACTAGGATGCTCGCATACGCTCTCTTTTCAGTCTGTTGAAAAACATAGCCAGTTTCCCTTTTCGTTAATTCATTATGATGTTTGGACCTCTCCGATGTTCTCCACATCTGGTTTTAAATATAATTTTATTTTTATTGATGATTTTACTCGTTTACTTGGTGCTACCCTATGAAAGCAAAATCTAAAGTTTTTCATCATTTTATGCATTTTAATTCTCTTGTTTCAAATGTTTTTCATCCACATACAATATTTTCGATGGGGGTCGTGAATTCGACAACAATCAATTTCGTTATTTCTTCGCCAATAAAGACATTTAGTTACGTTTATCTTGTCCATACACTCCTCAACAGAATGGTGTCTCTGAACGCAAGCATCGTCACATCCCTAAACTTATCCGCGCTCCTTTTGTCATTGCTTCTCTTCCTACAAATTTCTGAGTCGAAGCTCTCTATGTTTATGTCTTCCTCATAAATCACTTAATCTTTCCTCGGTCGATCCCCTGACTATCGTCTTTTCCATATTTTTGGTTATGCTTGCTATCCGTCCCTTGGTCATCGTGCTAATCATAAGCTAGATAGTAGGTCAATCACATCTTGGATCATGTTATATTTGACTAATATACCTTTTTTTATCCCACACTTTCATCTAACTCTGATCCTTCTGCCTGTTCCTTTATCTCACCTTTCTTACTCTTACCTCCATCTCCGTATCTTGGATCGTCATCCAACCCATCCATACCTTCCCCTATGCATACTCTATCTCTCACTCTCCCACCGTCGATTCTACCTAGTTCGCCTAGTCCACTTGCCATATCTCCACCCACACGATGTGCTCTCCTCCTTCAACATCTCAAGTGTCTCCAACTTCCACATCACCCGTGTCTTCTTCTAATTCTACCACTCTTCCGTTTGATGCTCATTCGTCTCCTTCTATCCTTCCCAGACATTCGATGGTTACTCGCTCCCATGCATGTATTATCAAACCTCGTATACATCCTTCTCTTACTGTAACCTCTACTCCCGTTGAACCAACATGCTTTTTTCAGGCCATCAAAGATCCTTTATGGCGTGCTGCAATGACTAATGAGTTTAATGCTCTTCAGTCTAACCACAAGTGGATCCTTGTTTCACTAGATTCCTCTCAAAATATTGTTGGTTCCAAATGGGTGTACAAGATTAAGCTCCGTTTTGATGGCTTGGTTGAGTGTTATAAAGCTCGTTTAGTGGCTCAGGGGTTTAAGCAACATGCAAACATTGACTTTGATGAGACCTTCAACCCAGTGGTCAAACTCACCACCACTTGGACTGTTCTTTCTATTGTTGTGTCTTATAATTGGTGTATTCGTCAGTTGGATGTAAATAATGCCTTTTTTCATGGTTATCTTGAAGACGGTATATATGGCTCAGACTAAGGATCTCATTGATCCTCAGCATCATACACTTGTGTGCCAGACACAAGGCTCTATATGGTTTGAAACAGGCACGGAGTGTGCCTGGTTTCAGCGCTTTGGTACATATCTTCTTCGCCTTGGCTTCTCCAATAGCAAGGTTGATATGTGCATGTTTGTCTATCGCAGTGGCTCTATTACTATGGTACTTCTTCTTTATGTTGATGATATCATCCTTACTGGCAATGATTCGATGACTATCTTTTCTTTTATTACTCGACTATCTGAGGAATTCGCTATGAAAGATTTAGGTGATCTTCATGGGCATTCAGGCCTCACGTTATCCTCAGAGACTTTTTCTCATTCAGCAGAAGTATGCTACTTGTTTGCTAGATCGGTTTGGTTTTCTGCACTTGAAACCTGTTTCTTCACCTCTTTCCGCCAAGTAATGTCCCTCTGCTATAGAAGGTCTTCTCTTCTCAGATTCTACACTATTTCAAAGTATTGTGGGTGGACTACAGTATCTTACTCACACTCGTCCTGATATTGCCTATGCCGTAACACTTGTTAGTCAGTTTATGCACTCTTCGTGGGAATCTCATTTTCAGATGGTCAAGCGTATTCTCTGTTACCGTCGGGGCACGCTCAATCATGGTCTACTTATCTCACCATCCTGACTCTCTCACGGTCTACCTAGATTCTGATTGGGTTGGATGTTCAGATAGTCGACGCTCAACTACTGATTTCGCCGTCTACTTGGGAAACAATTTGATCTCCTTGTGTGCCAAGAAACAGGCCACCGTTTCTCGCTCCAGTACTGAGTTTGAATATCGCTATGTTGCCTTCACTGTAGCTAAGACTTGTTAGCTTCGATACATTCTTCGTGTAGTACTTCCACATCCGATTTTCGTCTACTGTGATAACATCAGTGCTATCTACCTCGTTTTCACCCCGATTTTTCATGTCCGCACAAAACACATTGAGATTGACTACCACTTTGTTAGGAAAAACGTAGCTACCGGTGATGATGTTGTTCAGTATGTCTCCACTAAGGATCAGATTGCAGTCTCCTAGGTTTCTTCAACTTCGTGTCAATCTTCGCGTTGGTCCCACTGCTCGGATTGCGGGGAGGGTGTTATGTAGTATATTAGATATACATTAGATACGTTCGTTAGCCTATTACATTTGTTAATAGCGAATGATGCGGCGTGGCGACAAGGGTTCCATGACAGGCCGTGGCGCACGCCTTTTCGAAGTTTTTTTTTTAAATAAATTAATTATATATAATAATACAATCAATAAATAATACTTTTTTTATAGTAATATATAATTAACTACCCATTAATACTATATAATTATAAATTATAATATAATTAATTATAATATGAATTTTATTTACACTTTTTTTAAGTAATATAAATTATAATGATAACTTTCAACAATTAATTACCCATTAATACATGAATTTGTAGTAATATAATAAATTTAGTGTATATTATATATATTTAGACTTAAAATTATAAGCATCATACAAATAAATTGGGTCAATTAGTATTGGGCAAATTGGGCTTATGTACTAAATTGCGGTCAAAATTAAAGTCAAAATAATTGGTTTAGTCAGGGTAAATTAGGTAAATTGACCCCAAACCCTAATTTCTGCTATAAATGACTCTTAAATGACCAAAATCCTAATTTCTCCACTTTCTTTCACGCAGCGGTTGTTTCCCCTTCTCTACTCCCTCTCTCTCTCAAACAAGAAGAACATGCTTTTCCCTCTCTCTCCCAAACAAGAAGAAGGTTAAAAGCAACAAAAAGTTAAAAGCAACAGGAAAGAAGAAGCATCTAGCAACAAATTTCAGAAAATTTCAGAAAGACGTGCAATATCGCGCATTGAAGGCACTCGCCATGGCGACCGTGGCGCCGGTGGCGCGCGCCATTGTGATGCTAGGCACCACGCCACGGTTCGTGGCGCCGAGCTCGCGTCATGAGCACCTCGCGCCATGGCGCGCCTTTCACAACTATGTATACAACGTATTGTATACTATTTTCATCATCTTAATACATAATAATATTGAGAGTTCTTTAATATTACGTCCTTAGAACTCTAACAGTTTTGACAATGGAGCTCTGATGATCATTCTATAAATGGATTTCTTTTGGGATTTGGATTTGGATTGTGGGCCGTTGATCATGAAGGTTACTACTCATGTAGGTTCTTGAACAAACAAATCCTGTAATGTACAATTGATTAAATCGGTCACATACTATCTTCATATCTATTAGGCCTATGTTTTTATTTTGCCAAAAGGTGTTATAAGATGAA
This sequence comes from Verbascum thapsus, assembly GCA_963669365.1. NCBI lineage: Eukaryota > Viridiplantae > Streptophyta > Magnoliopsida > Lamiales > Scrophulariaceae > Verbascum > Verbascum thapsus. The sequence continues at coordinate 12,447,937 of OY770116.1, forward strand.
GAACTTGAGAAGATTGTGAGGCATTTTTCATTGAATGGCCATCAAAATACGGGGCACACTTGCATGGGAAGAAGCATGTTTAGGAGTTCAATAGCTTGTGGAAAGCAATAAAGCCTTAATCGTAAGACTCTTATGGGCGGTAATATGATTTAATTTGTATGGATTGGATGGTAGATAATAAACTCAACAACAACTCAATATGGAAGATCAAGATTACAACATCTAGTATTTGGAGTTAGAAGCAAATGTTAAGCTCAGACTTGTAATATCGCAGCAAATTCCATATTGTATAGGGCAAGGTGACCGAATCTGGCTTTGGCTGATCCATGTCGGTATATTGACAGATATCCTGAATGGATTCTGATTATATCGAGACGAGAAACAACTTTATATCCTTAGCCCTAAATTGTGATGCCTAGGTGGTATAAGTTTATGCTATAAGCATCCAAGATACGACAATGTTGTTCTAAATCATAAATTCTGATATCAAAACCCAAGAATTTAAATAGTTTTTTAAGATCATTTTGTATGGTTATATAGTTTTTCGAGTATGTTTATATAGCTTAATATCTTTGAAGCCTTTGTTTTTTTTTTTTTTAATTTCAATAAGAATATATTTACTTAAAATGCAAAACATAATTTAAATATGTAATTTCTGTTAAGTTATTATGGCATACGAGTATGTCCATGAAGGAGTTGGGCCAAGAGCCCATTGTCCGTTTGGCCTTTTCTATATGTATATTACTAGTGTGTAACCCGTGCTACGCACGGCCTGAGTTTAATAAAAAATTGATTACCAAAACTTTTTTGAATTTTAAATGCCTTGACGTGGTTGTAAATGAAAAAAAAAATGAAAACTATTGTTAGTATTGGGTATCATAAATATTCATAGACACATAAAATTAACTAAAATGCATTATTATTTATAAACAGTATAAGTAAATCATAAATGGCTTTTCAAATTTCTAACGACTAATATTATATACAACACATAAAACAAACATTGTGAAATTACATAAAATATAATCCTCATTTCCGAAACTTATCCTGCGAAATATAGAGAACAAATTATGATGTAATATATGAATTATATACGTTTAAATAATTCAGGATAAAAATATTTTCTTCGTTGAAATAGGCGGCCCCAGAGATCAAGTCTCTCGACATTACCACCAATGCGGTAATACTAAATTTTAAATCTTTTATTTTATTATTTATAGTTTCTAAGAAAAACAAAAGAAATGCTTTCACATGTATTTCCTCACTACACATTTTATAATTTATTCTTTAGTCAGTGCAACGCACAACCAAGTTAATTTTAATATAACTTACAAAGTACTATAATTTTCATTTATATTTTAGTTGAATGTGTTTTTTTAAAAGTAAAGCAAAATTTCTTTTCAGAAATATTTGCATCATAAATAAATAAAACTTGAAAAAGAGTATTATTAATGAATGTCTACAAAATCACTAAAACATCAAAAGCAACACTATCATTGTTAACAAACATTGCTAAGAAAATTTGAAGCAACTAAGATAATTAAGGTTGAAAAAGTACTTTGTGTAAGCAGAGAAAAAGTATGATTACCCACATAACTCAGTTGCTTGTCTAAATAATTTAGCAAAAAGTCGAACAGTTTGATCAATAAAAATTACAATAGTTAGGTAAGAGAATAAACTAAAGTATTACTATTATTTATATCAAATGTGTATCACTAACCTAATCTACCAACGTAATCTATCTGAACTTTTAGCTTGTCTTACCTTATTGTCTAAGAAGCCAATTTTGTAAAATTGGACAAAACAAAATGAAACAATCTATCATAGGTGCATCAACGGGATAAGATTTTCTATTCCAAATCCATATTTCATCTATTATTTCATCAACTCCTAAATGAAAAGTAATCAATCTATAGAAAACCACTGAAATGTTAAAAGGAAAGATAATAATGCATTTTGTAGCGGATTACTTTGAATCTATCTTTACAACACCACAAACTAAACAGATTGATGCTTTTTGGGCGTGGCCCTTATGATACAACCATGTCTATATAATTCTGGTATGAATAAATGACCAAAAGTAGAAATGTAATGAAGAAACTAAAAATATGAGGAGAGAACATTACTTATGTCATACCGTGTAATGTCAATTGAAGCAATCGAGAAATACTCTAATTTGCTGTTTGCATATGCAATGGTAACACATATTGAATTTTGCCTGCATCATAAAACAGAAATGAAGATTTTTTTCAAAATCTCTTACAATGTGTTCTCTCTTCATTTATGCAATAAAAACGTGAATCAAATACTACTAAATCGAATCACTAAATAAAAATATGAATCAAATATCTGATAAACTTCTTTGGGTATAGATGTAGTGAAAAACTCATTACCGATTCGAAAAACTAAATTGAAAAATCACTAACCGAATGTACATTCAAAATCATCAAATTAGATAAAAGGAAAAAATGACTAAGAATAACATATAGCCAATAACACAAAATAGTTAAAGAAGTCATTGAAAACATTAATTGAATGAAAAAGATGTATATATAGATAAGTACAACTACAATCTAATGTTTAAAAAGATTATAACACATTTAAGCTATGAAATTAAAAACAAATAAGAAAAAGAATCAAAATAGATTAACTTGAATCATCTTTTGTTTGGTGCAACAACAAAATCAAGCAGAGTACATGCCAAATAACTTATGAAATAAAGAATTTAAAATACATTCACAAACCACAATTAAAAATAACAAATTGAATACGCAGAACTGATTGATTAAAGAAAAGTATTTCCACAAACTGTGTCTATGTAGTACATATACTTTTCAAACTGAATAACAAAATTCAAATATAAATTCAAGATTGAAAATGACAATAAATTATGGTAGATTTAGAGAGAGAGAGTACTGATAATAAACTTAGAAAGAAAATGTACTACATTGTCGTTGGTCTCTGTTTTCGGATAGAGAGTAAGGACAAAAAAAAAAAAGAAAGAAAATATACTTACCTTTGCCTCTATTGTGGATTGTCTGTGGAACGTGAACTTTGAAGATGAATTTCAAATGTAGTATGTGGTGAATTTGAAAATGAGCACACGTATAATCAGATTTATAAATTCAAATTTTAAATAATCCCTCCTTAATTATGGATAAAGATTGGTAACTATATCTAAAATTTAGGAAAGTGGTTTAGATAATGGTAGACGGTTGAGATTGTAGAGAAAACCAACAATTTAATTTTTTTCAGAATTGTTTTATATCAAAAATTATATAAAATTAGAATTTAGTGTTTTATGATATTTTGGAGGGTCCAAAAAATAACCGACAGCCTTCCTATATATATTAATAGATTTGAACTATTAATCCGATTTTGTCCTATTTAACTTAAGTGGTTCAAATCGAAAACTAAAAATTCTGTTTGGAATTAAAAGGGAAAAAAAGAATCATATATTATTTGGTCACTGGAAAAGTAACAACGTTAATGAAGTGATTGCCCTAAATATTCCGAATTGCTAATCTGTTAATCCTGTCAGAAAATAATCTTATGAAGCCACAAAATCTATTTGTATATTGCTTTTACATGTTACGAGTTGACTGAGTATGCTATTTAAATATACTAACCAAAATGTTCTCAGATATATTAATTTTGCATGATATTTATATATAAGATTGTAGCTAGTGAATTTTATAAATTACTAAAATGACAAATTTTAAAAAATTATGGGAAAAATATGTGAAGCTTTACAAATTACTAAAATGAAAAATTTGATGTAGCCTCATATTTGCATGACACATTTCATATATTTTCTATAAAAATATGTAATATATATTCTCCACTTTTTTTTTTCATTACTAATTGAAGTTTAGAATATTTTTTATTTTTTAAATCTCTACGCCAACTCTCGTGCTGATCAGGTGACATGATTCCTACTTCAACCATTATTGTTATATTTATTCCACCAAATTTCTCCTGCTAATCAAAATACATATATATATATATATATAATTTAACATATGCATATAATATCTCTATGTAATATTTCTTAATTAAAGCCACCTATTAGATTGATAAAACAAATGCAGCTATATTTTATTATATATGTTGGAAACAAATGTCGAACTCATAGTAGCACTTTAAGACCATCATTAAATTCACTCATTTATTTTCTATACATTAGTACAATTAAGGACCTCAAATTGAATTGCAATTACGCAATAAGAAATAAAAAAAAATAGCATAGTACCAAATAATAAATTTTCTTGCATGACAAAATTATTCAGATCAAAACTTTTAACAGAAAATATATTTTAAGATCATAGTTATCCCTAACAAATACGTGCCATGCAAAAAAGGTACAGCAAAAGCAAAATACAACCTGTCAGAATCCAATATTATTCAAACAATTTATTTCAATATGATGTATTAAATATTAATTACGATATATATTTACATAAAAAAATGCAAACCACATATTTCAATAACACGCGGTTAGGCATATAAAACTGTTGATAAATAGTGAAATAACTATCCATGCTACACATCTTGTTCCACCAAAAAGAGCCCACATAACATGCAATCACATGATACAAATTACAAACATATATATATGATCCACTTTTGTATCATGCAATCACATCTTCATATCGTTTTTGATTCGTATATTTGTAACAGCAAAGCAAAAATACTTGCCTTCAAAAAAATCATTATTATAGTATATAAAATACAAGAAAGCAATGATTAATTTTTATACGATTACTTAAAAAATACAGCTAGCATTGTGCCTTTAACGTTACTTAAGGTCAAACATTTCACACTGGAAATGTACTCTCAAATCTTATCAACTAATCACAAACAAACGCGTCGTACATTTATACAAAATGAATATATATAATATATATATTGTATATATATAGGTTATTCGGTTTGATTAACGATGATTGTTGACAGTTGAGATGATTACAAGTACTAATGAATGATTTCCAGAAATAATTTATTGTATTAAATCTTACCCAACATAAAAATGGCCCCTACAATTCTCAAACGATTTTAAGAAGAATCACTAATTAAAGATTAAATTAATCTCCTCACTTTATGCCCTAATGATCATGAGTTACTTAAGTTAACCGGTGGGACGATTAGTATATTCTTGAAAACCCCAATACTTAAGGTCAACAGATGAAATTGGAATATAAATCAAGCTGCTTGATACTTGTTTCGAGTTCGATCGCCAAAAGTTCATTTAACTTCGATTCCATAATATGTCAAACAATGTTTGAACAAACTTATTGCTCTCGATAAGTAATTTTAAACTCAACTCAATTAGTAAAAAAAATAAAAACTTATAAAAATATATTCAACTATTCAAATGGGGTCATGTTCAGCTCAATGCTAGTTTAAGTTTGGCTAAATCAATAATCAAACAAGTTCAAATACAAAATTTGAAACTCAATCGTAAATCAAATCACATGAACAATAATTTCTTCGACTCGACTCAACTCATTTACACCCTTATGATATACGAGTCTAATTTTATGTTTCAAAGGGTATTCAAAGTTAATTATCATAATTAAGTTTATCATTTTTCATTGATTATATAAACTTTTTTAAGTGTAGAAATTCGGAAAATCAAAACTCAAGTGTAACATTTGATAGATGGAGGATGTGACTAAATTATATGTGGCGTGCCTTGCGAAATTTAAGATGTAAAGATGTGCTTAATTCTAATTATCCTTGGTTTAACCAAATTTATTAATTGCAATCATTAACAACGATTAATAATGAAGCAACTTTAATGTTAAATCATCATAGAGGGTAAAATAACTCTTAATAAAGAGTAATAGACTAGAGTGCAATATACACAAGATTAAGTTAAATAACAATAGAATATAATTTTATCTGAGTTTGATTAGTTGAAATGGCATATTAAATTTGAATGTTTGTATGGTTTACAGATGTATAAAAAAAATTGCTTGACCAAGAGCTCAAATTTGTACGTGAAACATAACATATAGAATTTAAAGAAAAATATTGTTTAATTAATAGAATCAAAAACTCTGCGGACAATTCACTACAAGAAAACAAGGCTTCTGAAACGGAAATTTGAGACCGAAATATATCCATTTCTACTTTGAGACGGATTCAAACACCGATAGCATATTTGTCTCAAATTGGAGACAAATTTACTACGGGAACATATTTCCGTCTCTATCTTGTTATTGCAACGAAATAGAGACGAAAATAGAGACGGATATAGAGACGAAAATATTACGTCTCTAAATCCGTCTCTAATATCGGTTAAAAATTTTGAGACGAATAAAATCATCTTAGTTGAGACAATATCTAAAACGGATTTAGAGATATCAAAATCCGTCTCCAATTCATCTCTAATATCGACTAAAAATTCTGAGACGAAAAAAATCTCTTAATTCTTCTTAATTTTTCCATATTATTCAATGACTTAGGGTTAATGCAAAATTATAATATAATACAAAGTATTTAATATATAATATACAGTATTTAATGTGAAATTTGAATTGGTTAGTGATAGTCCATAAAGTATTTAATATAAAGTATTCTATAAAATTATACAAATAATGATATCATAATTAGAAATGCTTATGTAAAAGCTCAGTGTTTAGAATACTCAACAATGCCGCAGTGATTATGAGAGGAATGTTAGACATTAATTGACTATGTTTGATGTTGAGAACACAACTGTAATTAATATTAATAAAAATATCATAAATAGTGTTATCTGTGAAGCCCAATCATAAAATTATGAAATTTCCTGTTTTAATTGTGAGGTAAATATTTGTAAGTGCAGAACATTGATGTGCCTAAACCGCAAGCGCACGGCTTCGGTGCAGTACAAAAGATATCGTTCCCACGAAGACCGAACAATCAAGCACTAGCCTATCAATTATCAGTAATCTAAGCCTAATAAAAATACGAGATAGTTGTAAAGAAAATTAAACCAAAAGCAAGTAAATTGATTCGAGTTATATATGATTGGAAATTCCGGAATTAGGGTTCACCACGATAAATATTATCGACTCAATTATATTACCGATGAAGTTACGACCGCTACTTATGAAGGACACTATCCTATTGTACTCGCTACCTTCTGTCGAAGCATAACAATATACCCAAGCTAATTAATCAACTACTTTCGTGATGATTAGACTAAACTCAGATTCATTAATATCTATGATAGTGTATCGATTCCTCAAAAGACCTAAAACTACTTTCGTGATTTAGGATCCTAGGTTTGAATTCTAGGGTTCTGATATAGACGTCACTTTTCAGAATTTTCACCTAATATCTATGATCATGCAAATATGTGGCCAGCAAATTCACAAGCATTAATAATCAAGAATGCAAATCATAAGCATACGCGATGTAAAATCAACGATTCTATAATTTATATCGATAACATATTATCGGGCTATTCCCGGTTCCAGAATAATATGAATTACTCCATAGATGCGAAGAAACAATCAACAATCAATAAAGTAAACATGATAAAACGACAAGAATTAAAAGAGATTAAAGAAAATAATTTCGATTAAACCCGTTGTCGAATAATCCGTTTACAATAATCTTGAATTTCGTCTCTCGATCTCCGATCTTTACAACTCAACTCAAGAAAATAACGTTCGAACCCTAATACAATGTTTTGAGGGGGTATTTATACCTAATCTAAAACATAAACCCGAAGTTGGGCCAAATATGGGCTTTCAGCGTATCAATTTAGAATAGGGCGCGTACGTACGCCGTTTAACACGGCGCTTGTACGCAGAACAAAATGGCGCTTGTACGCCGCACAAGCCGGCGCTTGTACGCGGAACAATGTGGCGCCTGTACGCCGCACAAACCGGCGCCTGTACGCGAGATTGGCCAAATTCCCTGCCTCCGTTGATTGTACGCGAATTAACACGGCGCTCGTACGCCGTGTGTTTCGTCGCTCGTACGCGATTTAACACGGCGCTTTTACGCCGATTTATTTGCAACTTTCGATCAACTTGTTCTCGATTTCAACCTACAATTGGTGTTTTCCGTTTGCAACATAGAAATTCTCTATGGCACTCAAAAGTGACATTAAACGCATTTGCGGGATAAAAATATGATGCAATTACATAAATAAACGTGTCGAATGAATGATGAAAGTTGCGTGAAAATGAGGTTTATTAACCCCCCCAAACTTGCTTTTGTTCGTCCTCGAACAAACGGTAAAATAAAGAAACAAAAACAAAAACTAAAGATAAACTCATTTTCGTAGAGTACACGATTGCACTTAGCATGTGCAACAAGCCTTTAAACCTCTTTGTTACCCAAAAAGGACGAGTTATAGTCTCGTGAGGGTTTGCAGATGATATACCCACAAAATCGCGTAATCAATGAATCTTCGCTAAATCGAAATGTGATACAATCGTACAAAAATCGACGTGAACTAATGGCCCGACATTATTAGAAGAAAATCGTGCATTCGCTTAATCATTGGTTATCTCACACCACAGAGTTAGACAAGCTTCTAGAAAGCACTGAATAAAGCCATCTTTAAGCATTATAGTCGAATGGCGTTTCTAACACAATTTGAGCGGCGTCCATCCATACCAACTAGTCTAACAGATATTAGGGTCTAACTGGTTCACATTATTGAGCTTTTAGCGTAGGTCACTTATGCAAACGAGCTCATACTTGACAGGATTGTGCAATGTTCGTTCTCTTAGACTTTCTATGACACCCGTTATCGAGCTTTGGGTCAACGACTCCCAAGCTAGATAGCCATAGGGCGTTAAGTTTTAAGAGACTCCTTCGGACTTAATCACTCAAGTGTCAAAGGTCACAGAACGAACTAATCCATCTTTTTTTTTTTTTTTTTTTTTTTTTTTTTCAAATTGTGCCAGAAGACGTTCTAAGTTGGTAGACTTGGAGGCCACTACCTATGTGTTTCGAAAACGGGTGATCCACTCAACTCCTATGCCTTGGACTACTACGTATTAGTGACTAGCCAGAAAAAAGTAACTAAGCAGATGATATCACCGACAGAAAAGTTCATGCGTTATAATTATTAAAAAGTCAGGCTTACATGTCACTTAGTCAATCGTTGTACGACGATCACAAAGATAAAGCTATAATCCATAGTAAAAGTGTTATGTTTCCATAAACAACCCCCAAACTTAAATCGCACATTGTCCCTAATGTGATAAACGTGTGTATGTATGCATGCATAAACGTAAAAAGGGGCATAACCTTGGCGAGAGTCGAGACAATCGTTCTGATTTTGCTAGGTATTGTATCGAGAAGACTGTAGAGAAACAAAACACTGGAGCCCAATGTCGATAGAGTGCTTCAATCTTCGTAGATGAGTGGGCTTCGTTGAGATTCCTAGCTTGCGTACGTACGCCATTTTGAACCGCGTACGTACGCAGCGTAAATAGGCGTACGTACGCCTTTGATTTACGCGTACGTACGCGGAAGGTGAAAAAATCTCTGATCCCGTTGATTGTACGCCGATTTACACGGCGTACGTACGCCAGGTATTTCGAATTTTTTTTTTTTTTTTTAGAAACTATAAATAAAAACTTGAAGCGAAACAAAACAGCAGGAAAGAAAAACAAAAAGAAAACAAAAACAAAAATAAAGGATACATTTGGGTTGCCTCCCAAAAAGCGCTTGTTTTACGTCTTTAGCTCGACGTTACCATGCTTAGTGTAAATCCCGGATCGGACCCGATGACTTGGCAATTCCCCAATCGACTTTAGGGTCTCGATTTTTAGGTAAAGAAAACTCAGGCACCGGTTGAATGTGAGACCTAAATCGCCATTTTTTGAATTTTTGGCGAGAGATCTTTTTGTCATGTAATACTTTGATGCCTTCATCGTTAGTTCTTCCACTCTCATGCACATATGTCAATGGCGGATTCCCCTCAAATAGTCGAGCAATATCAGCGATAATTTCATCTTCCTCCTCGATCAAGCCATCACTCACCAGTCGTGCCTCTAACGGATCTTTATAGTGGTTCTTAGCAAGCTTGTCCTTGGTTATAGCTTCGTCAATCCTGTAACAAGAGTTCTCGATAGAGCTGTTAGCAACAGATTTATATAGACTAAATTCAACTCTCTCATCCCCAATATTCAAGGAAAGCCTTCCATTCTTAACATCGATAATAGCTCCTGCTGTAGCTAGGAATGGCCTACCAAGAATAATTGGGATTTGAGAATCCTCATTTATATCGAGAACAATGAAATCCGTAGGAATAAAAAACTTACCAACCTTGATAGGTACATCCTCTAACATACCTATTGGATACTTAACAGAACGATCGGCTAACTGTAAAGTTATGGTGGTAGGCTTTAAATCACGTATGTCTAATTTTTTCGCAACCGACAATGGCATGAGACTAACACTAGCTCCAAGATCACATAGAGCATTATTAAAACTTATATTGCCAATGACACAAGGAATTGAGAAACTACCGGGGTCTCTAAGCTTAGGAGGTGATTTATTTTGAATTATAGCACTACACTCCTCAGTTAAAGCGATAGTTTCATAATCCCCTAACTTCCGCTTGTTAGATAAGATTTCCTTCAAAAATTTAGCATACGAAGGCATTTGTGCAAGTGCATCAGTAAATGGAATATTAATATAAAGCTTTTTCAAAACATCCAAAAATTTTCCAAACTGTTTATCTAATTTTGCCTTAGCTAATCTTTGAGGAAAAGGCACGGGTGGTTCATATGGCGGTGGAGGTACATATGCTAGCTCTTTCTCACTTACCTCATTCGTTTTATCTTTTGAGCTATCGGGATTAGACGTTTTCTCCTTTTCAACTTTATCGATTAACTCTGTTTCACTAATCCTAGTAGGCATCTTTGGACCCTCATAATCGGTTCCACTCCTTAAAGTAATTGCATTACAATGTTCCTTTGGATTTATCTCAGGTTGTCCGGAAAAAGAACCGGAAGTCCTACTTGAGTTACTAGCTTGTTGTGCAATTTGAGTTTCTAGCATCTTATTGTGAGTTGCTAAAGAGTCGACCTTAGTTGCTAGTTGCTTAATTGCATCATTCACTATCTCGTTTTGTTTAGTCTGGGCAACTACAAAACTCTCAAGAAGGGATTCTAAGTTCGATTTATGTGGTGGAACAGGATTGTAAGGCTTTTGTTGAAATCCCGGTGGTGGTCTAAAATTAGGTTGTGGGGCTGCGTTTTGGTTTGTATTGTACGAAAAATTAGGGTGATTCCTCCAACCAGGATTAAAAGTATTTGAAAACGGGTCGTTCTTTTGGTTGAAGTTATTCACAAAGTTGGCTTGTTCCATAGAGGGATTGTTAGGTACACTAGCTAGTTGACACTCTAATGCAACATGACCAACCATACCACATATTTCGCACATATGAGATGTAGTATTGACAGAATTAACATGCACGTTCATTGAATCTAATTTCTTAGACATGTCTTCTACTTGTGCAGAAAGTAAAGTAATAGCGTCAAGATCGTACTTACCTGGTGTCTTCTGTGGAATCGATCTTTCGCTTGACCATTGGTAGTGGTTCAGTGCCATATCCTCGATTAGATCATAAGCTTCGTCAATACCTTTATTCATTAGTGCTCCTCCAGCTGCTGCATCGACTGACATCCTCGTGTTGTAAATCAGCCCGTTATAGAATGTATGAACTATGAGCCATTTCTCCAGCCCGTGATGTGGGCACAGTCGTAGAAGATCTTTGAATCGTTCCCAGGCTTCATAAAGTGATTCACCATCCCTCTGAGCAAAAGTAGTGATTTGATTCCTCAGTTGTGCAGTCTTACTCGGGGGAAAGTATCTTGCTAGAAAGCATTGCATCAGTTGATCCCATGTTCTAATCGAACCAGTCGGTAAGGAATGTAGCCAAGCTCTCGCCTTGTCTCTCAGTGAGAATGGAAATAATCTCAGTCTGATAGCATCTTGAGAAACCCCGTTCATTTTTAGAGTGTCGCAGTACTCTAAAAACATGGACAAGTGGAGGTTTGGCTCTTCAGTAGGTGCACCCCCAAACTGATTCTGCTGAACCATTTGCAGAAGGGATGGCTTGAGCTCGAAATTGTTTGCCTCTACAGTAGGCCTGGCAATGCTGGAGTGAAGTGTCTGAGCATTAGGCGCTGCAAAGTCCTTAAGACATCTCGCATTTGCATTCGGATTCACATTTGCAGCTGGGTTTGCATTCGCGTTAGCGTTTGCATTAACATTCGCATTGACATTCTCTTCAGCCATTGTAACTTGTTCGAGTTGAGCTTGTTTCAGTTTTTGTAGCTTTCTCCTGGCACGAAAAGTTTTCTCGATTTCTGGATCAGGTACGAAATCGAGCTTACTTCGCATACAAGGAAAAATCGAAAACCTGAAATAAAACAGAGAAATAAAAATTAAAAACTAAAAATAAAATAAAATGGCTTAGTCTCACTAAAATCTGATAAAAACTAATATTGACTATTCAAGTCCCCGGCAACGGCGCCAAAAACTTGATGTGCCTAAACCGCAAGCGCACGGCTTCGGTGCAGTACAAAAGATATCGTTCCCACGAAGACCGAACAATCAAGCACTAGCCTATCAATTATCAGTAATCTAAGCCTAATAAAAATACGAGATAGTTGTAAAGAAAATTAAACCAAAAGCAAGTAAATTGATTCGAGTTATATATGATTGGAAATTCCGGAATTAGGGTTCACCACGATAAATATTATCGACTCAATTATATTACCGATGAAGTTACGACCGCTACTTATGAAGGACACTATCCTATTGTACTCGCTACCTTCTGTCGAAGCATAACAATATACCCAAGCTAATTAATCAACTACTTTCGTGATGATTAGACTAAACTCAGATTCATTAATCTCTATGATAGTGTATCGATTCCTCAAAAGACCTAAAACTACTTTCGTGATTTAGGATCCTAGGTTTGAATTCTAGGGTTCTGATATAGACGTCACCTTTCAGAATTTTCACCTAATATCTATGATCATGCAAATATGTGGCCAGCAAATTCACAAGCATTAATAATCAAGAATGCAAATCATAAGCATACGCGATGTAAAATCAACGATTCTATAATTTATATCGATAACATATTATCGGGCTATTCCCGGTTCCAGAATAATATGAATTACTCCATAGATGCGAAGAAACAATCAACAATCAATAAAGTAAACATGATAAAACGACAAGAATTAAAAGAGATTAAAGAAAATAATTTCGATTAAACCCGTTGTCGAATAATCCGTTTACAATAATCTTGAATTTCGTCTCTCGATCTCCGATCTTTACAACTCAACTCAAGAAAATAAAGTTCGAACCCTAATACAATGTTTTGAGGGGGTATTTATACCTAATCTAAAACATAAACCCGAAGTTGGGCCAAATATGGGCTTTCAGCGTATCAATTTAGAATAGGGCGCGTACGTACGCCGTTTAACACGGCGCTTGTACGCAGAACAAAATGGCGCTTGTACGCCGCACAAGCCGGCGCTTGTACGCGGAACAATGTGGCGCCTGTACGCCGCACAAACCGGCGCCTGTACGCGAGATTGGCCAAATTCCCTGCCTCCGTTGATTGTACGCGAATTAACACGGCGCTCGTACGCCGTGTGTTTCGTCGCTCGTACGCGATTTAACACGGCGCTTGTACGCCGATTTATTTGCAACTTTCGATCGACTTGTTTTCGATTTCAACCTACAATTGGTGTTTTCCGTTTGCAACATAGAAATTCCCTACGGCACTCAAAAGTGACATTAAACGCATTTGCGGGATAAAAATATGATGCAATTACATAAATAAACGTGTCGAATGAATGATGAAAGTTGCGTGAAAATGAGGTTTATCAAACATGAACACCGATCGTAGTTGGATGTTGGCGGCATTTAGATGATAGGGGGTTTCTTTCAAATGAATTTGTGGAGAGAGTTAGGGAGTTTTTGACGTTTGCGTATGCACACCCAAAGTTTGTATGGGATGGTCAAATAAAATGTCCTTGCTCTAAATGTGGTAATATGAGACTCTTCGATAGAAATGAAATGCGTTATCACTTTGAAAAATATGGATTCAGCCGAGGTTACAATTTTTGGTACGCACACTGTGAATCCATAAACATGAGAGAGGATGTTGGGGGATCTTCAAGAATTCAAAGTGAAGAGAAATCTCGCTAGAAAACAATGGTCAGGGATGCTATGTGTCCTGAAATTCACATGAATTCCATTAATAATGAACAACCACCTAATCCAGAAGCACAAGCTTTTTTTGACTTATTAAAAGATGCCGATGAACCATTGTGGGATGGTTGTGAGAAGCAAACAAAACTCTCTGCTATGGCTCATTTGTTACTTATTAAGTCAGACTACAATATGCCAGAAGCTTGTTATGATCGACTTGTTTCCATCATCAAAAGTATGTTGCCAGAAAGTGAAAAGTTGCCAGACAACTTGTACAAGACTAAAAAACAATTGGCTAAACTTAGACTTGGTTACGAGAAAATTGACGCTTGTGTGAACCATTGCATAATATATTATAAGGAAAACAAAGAGCATTAAGAATGCCCAGTTTGCAGTCATTCTAGGTATAAACCAAGGAAATGGGGAGCTAAAACTCAAGTGCCTTTTAAGGTGTTACGTTATATTCCATTGATACCCCGACTTAAGAGGCTATATGCATCTAGTTTCACTTGTAAGCAAATGACTTGGCATGCACAAAATCACTGTAAAGAATGAACTATGGCACATCCATCTCATGGGGAGGCATAGAAGCATTTTGATCGCAATAATCCATTTTTTGCCTCTGACCCGCGAAATGTGCGTCTTGGGTTATGCACGGATAGATTTAGTCCTTTTGGAAGTTCAAGTTGTCCTTGCTCTTGTTGGACTGTTATCATTACTGTGTACAATCTCCCACCATGGATGTGTATGCAGAAACCTTTCATGTTCCTTAATATGGTTATTCCAAAGTCCAGGAAAAAACATTGATGTGTATTTACGCCCCCTAATAGATGAGTTGAAAACATTATGGGTTCATGGAGTTGATGCTTATGATGTGTGTAAAAAACAAAACTTCAAAATGAGCGCAGCACTTATATGGACAATAAGTGACTTTCCGGGATATGCAATGGTATCTGGCTGGAGTACTCATGGTTGGCTAACATGTCCATATTGTATGAAAAAAACAAAATCTTTTAAGCTTCAAAATGGAAAAAAAGCTTCTTGGTTTGATTGTCATCATCATTTCTTGTTTCATGACCATCCCTATAGAAGACAAGCATATAAGTTTCGCAAGGGAAGAATTGAAACTGATTCACTACCTATTCGCTTGAGTGGTGAAGACATGCGCCGAAGAGTAGAGCAACTTCCTAATATAACTTTTGGCAAACCCTCTGGTGGTGCACAACTAATAGATGGATTTGGCAAAACGCATAATTGGGTGAAAAAAATCATATTTTGGGAGTTACCGTATTGGCACACCAACCTTATTCAACATAATTTGGATTTGATGCATATTGAGAAAAATGTATTCGATAATATTTTCAATATAGTTATGGATGTCAAAGACAAGACAAAGGATAATGCCAAAGCTAGAAAGGATGTAGAGTTGTATTGCAGTCGGTCGAGTTTGCATTTATTTGAGGATGCAAATGAGAAAGTGTACAAGCCTAAAGCTTCATATACTTTGAGTAAAACACAAAGAAAAGAATTGTGTTTATGGGCCAAATCATTGAAGCTACCTGATGGATATTCCTCAAGTATTGCTTGCTGCACAAATGAGAATGAATGCAAGTTTGTTGGGATGAAGAGTCATGACTGCCACGTGTTTATGCAGAAACTGCTCCCAATCGCATTTCGTGATCTACTTCCAAAACCAGTGTGGGAAGCACTATCAGAACTTAGTAGTTTTTTTAAGGTCATTTGTGCAACAGTGTTACGAGTAGAGCATGTACAACAACTTGATAAGAACATCGTTGAGATACTATGCAAGTTTGAAAGAATTTTTCCTCCGGGATTCTTCGATTCTATGGAGCACTTGCCAATCCATCTTGCATATGAAGCTAGAGTTGGTGGACCTGTACAATATCGTTGGATGTATCCTTTTGAGAGGTACTCTTCCAGAACTCTTTTTATACCATTGGAAAATTAGAAATTATGAGCTCATTATTAAAATTTAGCAAATTATAGGTTTTTATACCACTTGAAGAAAAAAGTTGGAAATCGTGCTCGAGCGGAGGCTTCTATTGTTGAGGCATATATGATTGAGGAGATCTCGACATTTTGTTCATCTTACTTTGAACAACATGTGCCATCCCGATTAAATCATGTTCCAAGAAATGATGATGGGGGGTGCTTGATTTTTGTGAAAATGAATCAATTTCTACACATCCGGGGCGAGCACTAGGTCCTCCAATTGCGTTTTGCTATCTTGGTCATGATGAGATGAAAGTTGCACATAGATATGTGTTGATGAATAATAACAAGATC
Source organism: Verbascum thapsus (assembly GCA_963669365.1). Classification (NCBI taxonomy): domain Eukaryota; kingdom Viridiplantae; phylum Streptophyta; class Magnoliopsida; order Lamiales; family Scrophulariaceae; genus Verbascum; species Verbascum thapsus. Next base: position 12,464,440 of record OY770116.1, read on the forward strand.
AATCCATACATAGAGTAAGTTAATTGATTAATTCGTCATTATCTTGTCTAATTAATAGGAATGTATGAATTATATGTCTTCATCTCAACTATTGTAGGAAATTGCATGAAGAAAAGAGACATCAGTTTTCAAGAATATCTGAGACAGAACTCGGCAAATTACATGACAGGGACTTCCCACGGTGGCTACTTGATCATGTATATAGTGAAAAAATCTTACACAATGCACCATCTAATTCAATCGTCACATAATGTGGCATCTACTTATTTTTTTAATAGATTTGAGACACTAGTAATCAAGTAGAAGAAACCATTATGAAGATAGCTCATGGTCCTAATCGACAAGTTTCATGTCATAAGGGATACTTTGTGAACAGATTGAAGTTTCACACTTGTGAATATGGGCATTCCAAAGAAACAACAAACTATGGAGTATGTGTGCTGGGAAGTACATATAATGAATATGAAATTAACTACTACGGTATTTTGGAAGAAATTTTGGAGCTGGAATATTTTGGACTGAGGGGGGGAATTATATTGTTTAAATGTCATTGGTTTGATCCTTCTAACAATGGGCTTAAAGTTCATAGAACAGGTCTTGTAGAAATCAATTGCAAATCAAAATTGAACACATACGATCCTTTCATATTGGCTTCTCAAGCTCAACAAGTTTATTACATTGTCTTTCCGGGAATGAAACATGAGAGACGTGATTGGTGGAGAGTATGCAAAGTAAAATCTATAAGCAAATTTAACATCCCATTGGTCGCGGGACAAGAGGAGATGGCACACCTCATATTGATATTGCTTTTCAAGAAGATGCGACATCTACTTTGCAGCCTATTCTTGTGGAAACTGATGAAATTAATGTTGTGTCAGATGCTATGCCAGAAGAATTAGATCCAAATGAGGTTGACAATCTTCGGCATAAGATGAACTTTAATCAAGTTAATGTGGAGGGTGAAGAACTCAATGATGAACAAGAATTGGAGTACTTAGAATCAGATGAAGATGAGCAAGATGAAGAGGAATATTATTTCTGATGATAGTGATTATGACATGAACATTGATGATTAATTGTTTTAAATTTAATTGTTTAACCGTTTGTTTTTGTAATTTTGAATATATTTTCTAGGATAATTTTTGTTGTCTAACCGTTTGTTATTTAGTTATACTTGCTAAATTTGCATGTAAGCATGCCTGTTAAAATTCATTTAATTTCTCTTATACTGACAACATATTTTGTTTAAATGTACTTGTTACATTCTTTAATTCATTTCATTCACCAAATATATGAATGTAACAGTTTTTGTCATCATTTTTCTTTTGGATAGGATGTCGACTAGTGGGCAAGGAGCACGTGGACGATGGCAAAGTTTGCGAGTTCGGTATAGCACTTCAACTTCACACAGTAATCCTATTGATGTAGTTCTTCATGGAGAAAGTATGTCATCACATATTTCGGGAACATTCAATGATGAAACACAGGTTATATCTAATTTTATCTTCACATGTGTATTTTTTTTTATATTTTGCAAATATGATATATATTAGATGATAATATATATTTATTGAAATTAGTAACTTTCTTAATATATTAGCTTTTATTTATTAGGTTCAAGGGGCAATTTCAGGGGATGATCACATTGATAGAGAGATTGATGAAGAATATATTTCTTCAGAGGTTCGGCAAAAGGGGACCTAACCAAGGAACACATATTCCTACAAATCGTGACCAACGGGCAAAAGTAACAGTGGTTAACTCCAGGTAATTCGAGTATCTTTATGTTTACTTTATTCAGATTAATATGATTATACAAGTTAATATCAATATCTCTTATATGTCATTTTCATCTGTTTTGACAACTAGGTTTATTGAAGTGGATGTCACTCGAAATATCACAAATGATATAAGACGCATTTTAACACAGGCATATCCAAAATGGAAAGTAGTGTCAGACGATATCAAAGATTCACTTTAGAAGAATTTTTAGGTACTTTATATCTTTAGAACTTTAATTTGGACTTGTTCATTTTTGTTATGAGCAACATTGTATATGTCTATATGCTTGCATTGTATAAATGAACTTCAATTTATTTGCATATCTAGAGTCTTTGCAATTAATTTTTGTTATTGAGTCACAGTGACTTTGCCTAAATGAGACCCATGTGATATTATTTTATGAGTATATTGTTACTGCATTTCTACTTTTAAATAGAGTAAATTGTCTACGTTTTGATTGCTAGAAAGGTGTTGTTGCTTTGTGAAAATTATGAAAGTTATTGGCTAAGATGTGGTTTCAGATTATATCATTTAATTTTGTTGCTACAACTTGAGTTCTATGCTGGAGAAGGTTCTTATGTTTGAAGCATGTATATTTGTTTGAATTGGAACAAAATAAATATTAGTTGGTCGTTAGTTTACGAAATTGTGAAATTGAGTGCTAGTATGTGAGTTTGTTAATAAAATTATTTAATTGGTGAGCTAAAGTTCGATTCAGAGTTTGTATTTAAGTATTTTAGTGTTGTTTGAGTTATATGTTTGAAGGATGCGTATCATTTGTATTTGAACCAATTGATGTTTATGAGGTTGTTCTTGTGATAGTATTGAGTTATATAAGCTGATTACTTTGGGAAGAGCTAATGAACATGTTTTCTTGCATAAGATGTCATCTGTGAACTGCATATGTTTTCTTTGTTGTAATTGTGTTCTGCGAATTTGATAATGATGATTTCATCCTCTAAAGATGAATGATATTATGTAAGTTGATGATGCATAATTGTTTGCGAGTCCGTATCAGGGCATTATGTTCTTTTGTCTCAATAGGATGATTAATGGTTGGTTAATTTAAGCTTCATTTTCATTTGCACTTATGACACTGGTTTTTTTTTATATATATATATATGCCATAAAGAGAATATCTTTGAGGTTTTAATTTGTACCTGGTTTTTTGATTTTATCATCAATAGGACTATCTTTTCTGAGGTGTTTTATTGAGTATGCCTTTGTAGAGATGAGTTTTTGGAATTTAGTATTTGTTACTTATGGTGTTTGTTTTATTGCATTTGAAATATGTCAGCTAAGGTATAGGTGGGATGACATCTCAGATATGCAGATGAAGAAAGTTTGGAATGAAAATGCTGGTAATCGAATGAGGGAAATGCTTTATAATGCAAGAAGGAAAGCAAAGGAAAATGTCAAGAAACTACTAGGAAGAGAAGCTACCAATTTAAACATGGTTGGTATGGGTCCCAATTGGATGAGTATGAGTATTTGGAACGAGTTAGTAGAGAAATACTGGGCTAAAGATGAATACATACAAAAATCAAAACAAGCTCAGAAGAATCGCATGACCGAGAAGTATGGATCAGTTACAAAGCATACATGTGGTTCTATTCCACTTGAAGCTCTCGTCAAATAATGGTAATCTTTAATTTGAAATCTTTAATCTATGATGTCGATTTCTATTTGACATTGACTATTTTTATTTCAATAAATTAGGAAAAAAGTCTTAAGCGCAATGTGGATAACTTTGAGCTCTTTGAACGGTGCCATAAAAATAATAAAGGATCCGGAGATTTTGTGAATAGAAAATCCAAAATAATCAGTGTAAATATTTCTACTCGAGCTTACCTTTTCATTATTATTTGATATATTAGATGAATGACTTCAATTATTCTATAATAATTTTTATATTTTATGCAAGAGGAGTATAGGGCAAGACATGGTTGGAGTGATGCATATTCTCCACCTCCATTCGATCTTCCAATGTGGTGCGAAGTAACCGGAGGTCCAACAAAAGGTCGTTTATATGGGATTGGATGTAGTCAAAATACTAGAATGAGATATGAATATACGGGAGATTCTAATGAAAGATTAAATGAGATATCAAAAGTATTGGATGACGTGCAAGCTAAATCAACAAAGTTAGAGGAAGTTTATAATAGGGTGTTACTTGAACTCGAGGAGTCTAAAAAGAGGGAAGACGAAGCATGAAAAAGGGAAGAGGAAGCTCGAATTAGGGAGGATAAACTTCAAGAGTTGATTCAAAAATGATTGAAGAACTTGGGGACACTAAACACCAATCGTGACATAAGGTGCGCAATGACTTTGGAGGCAAGCGTTAGTGTAATGCCCAATGATCTCACACCCGGCCAACAATAATCATGTCATATAGTCAGCATTTATTGATTTACAGCATATGAATGGCATGACTGCACGAATATGAGTATTTGCTAATTATATGATAAACGCATGATTTTACGAAAATGCGTATGTACTACTTATGTGATATGTGCATTTATAATGCATTTAATTAGCATTCTCTATTAGTTAAGCAGATTTGACGGTTAAGCAGGCACAACGTTTAGACAATTAATGAGTTAAATTAAGTAGGCATGACGTCTACACTTATCATGAATTAATTAACGAATGAAAAATTGAGCTGCTTCCCAGGAGGTCACCCATCCTGTTATTGCTCCCGTACGAGCACGCTTAACTTTAGAGTTTTAATCGAATACGGTACACCAAATCTTCCGATTAATTATTGGGTAAATATATTTTACACACTACGCGTCACTTACATGTTACACGTAGAAAATATAATGTATAAATGTATAACAAGTAACAAACTAGCAGCTGCAAATAATTATAAGAATATAATAATATTTTTTATAAAATAAGTCACCAAGCTTCTCTTATAAGCTTCCTAGCCGCCTCAACTTTGATTAATATAATCTATATATATATATATATATATATATATATATATATATATATGAGCATAAACTTAAAAACTACCAAAAAGAGAAAGAAACAGTAAGAAAAATTTGAGGAGAAATAGAGAAGAGAAGAAAAAAAAAGGGGGAGAAAAGTATTAGGAAAATTCGGAAAAAAAATATACGAATCAAAATACGCGTTACAAGTAAGTATTTTATCGATAGTTTCTTCAAATTAATCGGTGAATTTAGAATATTAGTTGAAAATCGTATTTAGGTATCGTATATATATCGTTTTACAGGTTGATAAACAACTAGTACTATAAGTAGCTTGCGGTAGCAACACCGTTATCGATTTGAATACTAAGGACTTAAGGTAAGTAGAAGCTTTTCTTGACGCATCGTAAGAATCAATAGTATTCATGTTTATGATTATTTGTAAGTTAATTGGTTGAATTGAATGTATTATGTGCCGATTGTGTTAAATGTTAATGATTTATGATTTATTATATGTGTTATAGAAAATGAATATTATATGATGTGAAATGTTGAGGAAAATATGATTATGTTGCATTATTATGCTATACATGTGAATAACACGTTTTCAAAAGAGAGGTTTGGTATTTGATTGGCGGTCGGGTAGGCGCGGGACGCGGGAGGGACCGGCGGACCCAACAGAGGGTGGTGAATACCTTGAGGTGTAAAAACCAAGATAGATAAAGCCACGATATATGATGGAGCTAGCAGCTAATATCATCGGCCGAAAGGTCGGTATGAGAACCCCTGCGATGCTTCTTTTTATGGCCATTTATGAACAGGTTCCGAAAACAGACGCCTATCATCATCAGTCGAATACCATACCTCGAGGGTACCCATAAGAGGAAAATATAATGTTTTAAATGAACTATGCATTATTGACTGTCTTATGTGCTACGTGATATATTGTTATAATTCAGCTTCTTCTTACTGAGCCATTAGCTCATTAGATTCTTATGATGCAGGTGATGATCATGTACATATGTGAAGGTTGCCCAAGTATCCCGAGCGGTCAGACAGAGCTATGTTCATATGTTGTGTTTCGAGCGTTTTGTAGCTCAAGAACTCTGATTTTTGTTAAATAGCCGCTCTGTTATGGTTTTGTAAACAAATTTATGTTTATGTACAGAGTTTGGTATTGTAAAGACAATGGTTTGTTTCTATTTCAAAGGATGTTTTTATTATTTCAGAAAAACCATAACATTTACAAAAAAGAAAAGGGTCAACATCCCCGGGCTCGGTTCGGGGGTGTGACAGTTTTATGGTATCAGAGCGGAGGTTTAGTCTTTCCTGAAGACAGAAGAAGGCATATGAACATATTCTGGCTGGGGAAACTTGGTCAACTCTTTTATTTATGTCTTTATGTTTGATTAACGCATATTATTGTCATTATTGTCATTCATTATTGGCTGGTGAAAGGGATAAATTGGGCAATATATAGGAAATCATGCCGCCAAAACGTAAAGCGATGGGTGCCGAATAGGGGTGTAACAATGTGGTGGATAATTTGACTAATCTGATACAGCAACAAACCAGAATGCATGGCGAACAGATTCAACAGTTATTAGACATGCAGCAGAGAAATCAAGAACATAACAACCAAGCTCATGCACCGCCTGTTCGTCTTGAAAATCCACAAGCTGTATACGAAAAGTTCAGAAAGATGGAACCGTCTGACTTCTATGGTGGTTCAGATCCCGTAGTTGCAGAGGAATGGATTAAATCATTAGATATTATCTTCGACTACATGCGTATCGATGATGCTGATAAGGTACTCTGTGCGATCTTTTTACTAAAGAAAGAGGCGAGAATCTGGTGGGAAGGAGCTAAACTCGCAGTGGATATGGAGACACTAACATGGGAGAGGTTTAAAGTGATCTTTTATGATAAATACTTCACTCGAGATGCCAGGTCCCTCAAAGTCAAAGAATTCCTGGAGCTGAAACAGGGAGACATGACGGTCTGTGATTATGTTAGAAAATTTGAAGAGGGTTGCAGATATGTGCCTTACATTGCGAGGGATAACACTGAAAAGATCGATCACTTTTTGTGGGGACTAAAGCCCGAGATTAGACGAGATGTGAGAATGTCTTCAGCTACTGAATTCAGAGAAATTGTGGATAAAGCTTTGATGGTTGATCTTGATGAAAAAGAAATTCAGAGATCTTATCAACAAAAGAGGCAAATGTTCACCCCGAGAAATCCAACACAATGGAAGAAGCCAGAACAGAAACCAGGACAAAGAAATGCTGACAAGCGTCCAAGAGTTGGACAGTCTTCCAATGAAGTCGAAAGGCCGAGATGTAATATATGTGGCAGGAATCATTTTGGCGAATGTCGACTGGGTTCGAATAACTGTTTCAAATGTAAGAAGCCTGGGCATTTTGCAAAAGATTGCCCAATCCTCCAGAACAAAGTACAGGGAAGAGTTTACTCGATGACAAATGAACAGGCTGCTGCAGACCCCTCAGTTGTTTCAGGTACTATTTTGATTTCTGGAATGCCTGCATTTGCATTGATAGATTCAGGTTCTACACATTCATTTGTATCAAATGCATTTGTGAGAAAATTGGGTATTATGCCGGACTTGTTGAAAATAAGTTATAGTGTGACCATTCCATTGGGGGAAGAAATGGATTCTAATCATGTACTGAAGACTTGCTCTATTCAAATTGGTAGTAGAACGTTGTACGCCGATCTTGTTGTCTTGCCAATTTCAAATTTTGAGGTTATATTGGGTATGGATTGGCTTACCAAATATCATGCCACCATTGACTGTAACAAAAAGATTGTGATCTTTCAGCCACCCGGAAAAGAGATATTTATGTTTAGCGGTACGTCAGACTCATTTTCTTTACCAGTTATCTCGGCACTGAAGGCCCAAAAATGTTGAAGAAAGATTGCGCTGGATACTTGGCAAGTGTGGTAGACACTTCAAGTGAGACACAACTAAAGCCTGACGATGTAGAAGTGGTCAAAGAATTTTCAGAAGTATTTCCAGATGATTTACCAAGACTACCACCAGATCGAGAAATTGAGTTTGTGATTGATGTTATGCCAGGAACTGCTCCTATTTCTAAAGCACCGTATAGAATGGCGCCAACTGAATTGAAAGAGTTAAAAGTGCAATTGCAAGATTTACTTTATAAAGGATTTATTCGCCCAAGTTATTCTCCTTGGGGAGCTCCGGTATTGTTTGATAAGAAGAAAGACGGGACAATGAGGTTATGTATCGATTATAGGGAACTCAACAAAGTAACAATAAAAAATAAGTATCCTCTTCCCAGAATAGATGACTTGTTTGATTAATTGCAAGGTGCATCGGTATTTTCAAAGATTGATTTGCGTTCAGGTTATCACCAATTAAAGGTCAAAGAAGGAGATATACAGAAAACTGCATTCAGAACAAGGTATGGTCATTACGAGTTTCTAGTAATGCCTTTCGGTTTAACAAATGCACCTGCAGCCTTCATGGATTTGATGAATCGGGTATTCAAGGCTTTTCTTGATAAATTTGTAATTGTGTTTATTGATGACATCCTGATCTACTCACGTGATAAACGGGAACATAAAGAACATTTTAGACTTGTGTTGCAAGTTCTGAAGGAGAAACAACTATACGCTAAATTCAAGAAATGTGAATTCTGGCTTGAACAAGTGGTATTCTTAGGGCACGTGGGATCGAAGAATGGAATATCAGTTGATCCGAGTAAAATAGAAGCTGTAAATAACTGGCAAACACCAACAACTGTGTCAGAAGTTCGGAGTTTCTTAGGGTTGGCAGGATATTATAGAAGATTTGTTCAGGGATTCTCAAAATTGGCAATTCCATTAACGATGTTGATGAGAAAGAATGTGAAGTTTGTCTGATGCTTGTGAAAAGAGTTTCCAAGAGTTGAAACATCGATTGACTACAACTCCTATTCTCTCTGTTCCAACTGGAACTGGTGGATTCGTAGTATACAGTGATGCTTCTAAAAATGGTTTTGGTGCTGTATTAATGCAGAATGGGAAGGTAATTGCTTATGCTTCAAGGCAATTGAAAGAGTATGAAAAGAATTATCCAACTCATGATTTGGAACTTGCCGCTGTTGTTTTTGCCCTGAAGATTTGGAGACATTACTTGTATGGCGAAAAGTGTGAGATTTACACCGATCATAAAAGCTTGAAGTATTTCTTCACCCAAAAGGAGCTGAATATGAGACAACGGAGATGGTTAGAACTTGTTAAGGATTATGACTGCGTGATTAACTATCATCCTGGTAAAGCCAATGTAGTAGCTGATGCATTGAGTAGAAAGTCGATGTCTTCCCTCATTATACAGAGGCCACTATTACAAGATTTGCAGAAATTGGAACTTGAACTTGTACCCAAAGGGGAGGTATGTTATTTATCAGCCCTGACGTTGAAGCCTGTACTTCGTGACAAAATTATCGAAGCTCAGAAAAATGATGTGTACTTGATTGAGATAAAGAGAAAGATAGACGAAGGGAAGAAGACTGAATTCATAATTTCCGATGATGGAGTTATGAAATACAAAGGCAGATTATGCGTTCCATCTGATCAAGCGATCAAAGAAGATATTTTAAAAGAAGCTCATTCTATTCCTTATTCAATACATCCCGGTAGTACAAAGATGTATAAAGATCTGCAACAACATTATTGGTGGACCAGTATGAAGAAAGATATAGCAAAATTTGTGGCAGAATAAGGTTGAACACCAAAGACCGGCAGATTTATTAAAGCCTCTACCGATACCAGAATGGAAATGGGAACATATTACCATGGATTTTGTATTGGGATTGCCGAGAACTCAAAGGGGATTCAACTCCATATGGGTGATTGTTGATATATTAACAAAATCAGCTCATTTTCTTGCAGTGAAGTCAACGTATAATATGGATCAATATGCTCAGCAGTACATTAATGAGATAGTCAGGCTGCATGGAGTACCCATTTCCATAGTATCTGATCGAGATCCTAAATTCACGTCTACGTTCTGGAAGAGTTTACACAGTGCCATGGGAACAAAACTTGCATTTAGTACGGCATTTCATCCACAGAGCGATGGACAATCAGAAAGGGTTATTCAGGTACTTGAGGATATGCTAAGAGCATGCACATTAGATTTTCAAGGAAGTTGGGATGTGAAGCTACCGTTGGTGGAATTTACTTATAACAAAAGCTATCAATCAACAATTGGAATGGCACCTTATGAAGCGTTATATGGAAGAAAATGCAGATCTCCGGTTTATTGGGATGAAGTTGGAGAAAGAAGGTTACTGGGTCCATAATTGGTACAACAAACAACCACGGGTGTAGAGAAAATACGTGAAAGAATGAAAACGGCGCAAAGTAGGCAGAAAAGTTACGCAGACATACGGAGAAGAGACTTAGAATTTGCGGTTGGAGATCATGTGTTTCTGAAAGTGGCTCCAATGAAGGGAATCATGAGATTTGGGAAGAAAAGGAAACTGAGTTCGAGGTATGTTGGTCCGTTTGAAATTCTTGAAAGAGTTGGGGATAGAGCTTATAGAGTGGCCTTACCTCCTTCGTTAACTGGTGTTCACGATGTTTTCCATGTGTCAATGCTGAAGAAATATGTTTCAAATCCCTCTCATGTGTTAAGTTACGAGCCATTGGAGTTATCTTCAGATTTAGCTTATGAGGAGAAACCAGTGCAGATTCTTGATCAGAAGGTAAAACAATTGAGAAACAAAAGTATTAACTTGGTGAAGATTCTGTGGAGAAATCATGCAGTAGAAGAAGCTACCTGGGAAAGGGAAGAAGAAATACGGAGCAAATATCCTGAATTATTTCGGTACGCCAAATTTTGAGAACAAAATTTTCATAAGGAGGATATGATTGTAATGTCCAATGATCTCACACCCGGCCAACAATAATCATGTCATATAGTCAGCATTTATTGATTTACAGCATATGAATGGCATGACTGCACGAATATGAGTATTTGCTAATTATATGATAAACCATGATTTTACGAAAATGCGTATGTACTACTTATGTGATATGTGCATTTATAATGCATTTAATTAGCATTCTCTATTAGTTAAGCAGATTTGACGGTTAAGCAGGCACGACGTTTAGACAATTAATGAGTTAGATTAAGTAGGCATGACGTCTACACTTATCATGAATTAATTAATGAATGAAAAATTGAGCTGCTTCCCAAGAGGTCACCCATCCTGTTATTGCTCCCATACGAGCACGCTTAACTTTAGAGTTTTAATCGAATACGGTACACCAAATCTTCCGATTAATTATTGGGTAAATATATTTTACACACTACGCGTCACTTACATGTTACCTATATGTCCCAATTAGTTTAAATACACGACACGTAGAAAATATAATGTATAAATATATAACACGTAACAAGCTAGCAGCTGCAAATAATTATAAGAATATAATAATATTTTTTATAAAATAAGTCACCAAGCTTCTCTTATAAGCTTCCTAGCCGCCTCAACTTTGATTAATATAATATATATATATATATATATGAGCATAAACTTAAAAACTAACAAAGAGAGAAAGAAACAGTAAGAAAAATTTGAGGAGAAATAGAGAAGAGAAGAAAAAAAAAGGGGGGGAGAAAAATATTAGGAAAATTCGGAAAAAAATATACGAATCAACATACGCGTTACAAGTAAGTATTTTATCGATAGTTTCTTCGAATTAATCGGTGAATTTAGAATATTAGTCGAAAATCGTATTTAGGTATCGTATATATATCGTTTTACAGGTTGATAAACAACTAGCACTATAAGTAGCTTGAGGTAGCAACACCGTTATCGATTTGAATACTAAGGACTTAAGGTAAGTAGAAGCTTTTCTTGACGCATCGTAAGAATCAATAGTATTCATGTTTATGATTATTTGTAAGTTAATTGGTTGAATTGAATGTATTATGTGCCGATTGTGTTAAATGTTAATGATTTATGATTTATTATATGTGTTATTGAAAATGAATATTATATGATGTGAAATGTTGAGGAAAATATGATTACGTTGCATTATTATGCTATACATGTGAATAACACGTTTTCAAAAGAGAGGTTTGGTATTTGATTGGCGGTCGGGTAGGCACGGGACGCGGGAGGGACCGGCGGACCCAACAGAGGGTGGTGAATACCTTGAGGTGTAAAAACCAAGATAGATAAAGCCACGATATATGATGGAGCTAGCAGCTAATAACATCGGCCGAAAGGTCGGTATGAGAATCCCTGCGATGCTTCTTTTTATGGCTATTTATGAACAAGTTTCGAAAACAGACGCCTATCATCATCAGTCGAATACCATACCTCCAGGGTACCCATAAGAGGAAAAGATAATGTTTTAAATGAACTATGCATTATTGATTGTCTTATGTGCTACGTGATATATTGTTATAATTCAGCTTCTTCTTACTGAGCCATTAGCTCATTAGATTCTTATGATGCAGGTGATGATCATGTACATATGTGAAGGTTGCCCAAGTATCCCGAGCGGTCAGACAGAGCTATGTTCATATGATGTGTTTCGAGCGTTTTGTAGCTCAAGAACTCTGATTTTTGTTAAATAGCCGCTCTTTAATGGTTTTGTAAACAAATTTATGTTTATGTACAGAGTTTGGTATTGTAAAGAAAATGGTTTGTTTCTATTTCAAAGGATGTTTTTATTATTTCAGAAAAACCATAACATTTACAAAAAAGAAAAGGGTCAACATCCCCGGGCTCGGTTCGGGGGTGTGACAGTTAGTTTTATTAGTTAGATGAATTTCATGACTTTGGAGGCAAACATTAGTTTTATTAGTTAGATGGATTTCGTATTGTGTTTGTTTGCTCGGGTTATTACTATGTTAGTAGGCATATTTTACGATGTTAATAGCTCATTTTATACGATTGACTATTTTGTTTATTAGATCTTTGTGATTAGAGATAATGAATTATTTTGGCTATTTTGAAGAGTTTTTTGGTTTGTTGTTTTTAATGAAGAGTCTTATATATAGAATAGAACGAGCATGTATAATGATATAAGAATATGTCAAAACTCGACAGAATTTGAGACAGAAAACGCCAAAATTCTGAGACAGAATTTGAAACGGAAAATGTCAAAATTCTGAGACAGAATTTGAGACGAATAAATTTGTCACAACCATATTAGTCTCAGAATCCGTCTCAGATTTGCCACGAGGCTATCAACATCAGAATTTGAGACGGTATATTTTCATCTCAATCAGCCACGAAAATTAGGACGTCTGAGACGGAATAATCCATCTCAGAAGCCCTGTTTTCTTGTAATGACTTTCATCCCAATTAGTAATATAATAAAATAAAATATTGAGATAGAACAAGTTACTTAAATTTCACTTCACTGAATCTTGTTTGAACTTGATAAAAATTCAAATAAATATAGTATAAATGATAACATAATAGTAATTAGATGTCAAATTGTATTCAATATTTGGAGTGTGAGTAGATATCTTGATCAACTACATGTGTCGATATCTGGGTGGTGCATATTTTTGGGTCGTAGGGTCAGGTCGTTTGATGACCCGGTTTGACCCTAATCCACAGGCTCATTCAAGGGCTATTGAGTATTGGATAATTGATTTATTAGTAAATATAATTTACTTCGTATAATGTGTACAAATAAAACAAAGTAATACATGTCTTTACTTTAAGTACTTATATTTTAACATGGTGACAATTTGACCCAGTTTACAATGGACTCCATTTTCTGTAAATTTTCGCATAATGATAACTTGTTCAGCCAAATATACTCCTCTTAAAATACTAATGCCGGTTGTCAGTTCCTTCTAGAAATTTTAACCAACAAAATGACAAAAAAAATCCTTCGAGGTATCATTTTCAGTTATTAGGGCCCCAAATAGTTTAATAATTTTGTACATTATTTTTTGATTGTCAATAAAAGTGATTACTTGAAAAAGATCAATTACAAATCAGAGTCATATGTAGCCATGTATATATATTATATATATTGTGCATATAATTGATCAAATAATAATATTAGTTGTTCAAAGATTTAAATAATAATTGTTTCCCCAAACCCAGAATTACATATAAGACGCCAACAATTGATCAAATATCTTTGTTTATATCTTGTGAGAGTACTTTAACATAGAGACGTCACATAAAAAATGTATTTTAAATAACATTTCTAGAAGAATACACGAAAATATTGAGAAAATTCATTGCATTGACTTGAATTGTCAAAGGATGTGAAACTTAAATGGGAAACCAATTTTTTTTTAAAAAAACTTATAATTAAAAACAGTGCCATAATATATAATTAGAATATGGTTTCTTGTATAGAATAAATTCATAGGATTATTTAATTTATTGTATGGAATAATTATATTGAAGTCTTGAGATATTGTTTAATTAACAAAACATCCGCTAATTGAGTAAATTATATTTCTTATAGTTTTTTCTATTGATACAAGATTGTATGAAAAATATAAATTGATGAAAATGCTTTAAACAAAATGTGTTTGAAAAATTTAAAAAATTCTATAAAAAGTTGAATATAAATAACTTTTCTGCCCTTATCGACCCGGCTCGGTCAAGTTAAACTGGACCTGGGTCGGGTAAAGCTGATCAAAGCGTATTTGGTCCCAAGTAAGAAATGTTTATAAATACATATTGTGATTTTTAATAAATAAAAAAAGAAAAAAGTTTTGTGTAAATTGTTAAGTGTCCCTTAACCGTAATTGAGGTCGAGGGTTTCAACCACTTTACATCATTTAAGTTTACTTCACAAATTAAAAAAAAAAACAACATTTACAAATTTATACGATTTACAACATTACAAATAACATATAAGTTTTACACAATATTACAAATAACTCCTATACTTTACAAAATATTTTAAATGGCCCAAAAGGGTATAAATATCCGAAAAATTGAATTTTCAAGTTCAAGAAATATTAGAGGCATTTTCGATAATTCGACAAATATATTTTTGCGATATTGTACTATAGAACATGAATGAATGTTTTGAATAAACCGCATGTATAGAGCAACCCAGATTGCACGAGAGATTCGTAATGTATAAATATATATATATATATATATATATATATATATATATATATATATATATATTGCAGGATTTCTTATAACATGATAATACAAAGCCAGGATTATAATTCTAAGTTAAACTTTGAATTTCCAAAATTTGTGAAGTGAAAAAAGTTACAAGTTATCTCATTGACTAGTTAATGTCATCAAACTAAAGCCACGTCTTTACCAAAATTTTAGGTCACAAGTCACACCAAAAGCAACCACCTTAATTTTATTTGAAGTATTTTATGACTACATTCAGTTTAACCGTAATTTATACTTGTGTTCACCTAATCATAATACTGATAATTAGGTGGTAGATGTATAAGACAATATAGATGAGAAATATCCACATTGTTTTAGGTGATTTAAATAAGAACCCTAATCTACGCAAGCCTAAATCATATATTTAAATTTGATTTAATTGAAAAAAGAATCAATGCTCAATAATTTGTTGAAGCAAGGTAGTATCAAAAATTTCAGAAACAGGCTTGATTAGGTATTCACCAATTATTTTTTTAAAAAGAAATAATAAGAAGAAGAAGAAACTGGCTGCAATCTTGGCGTTTAAATATATATATTTTGCTAAAAGTTAGGGATATTACACCTCATGTTAAAATTGTTGAAAAAGTTTGATTCATGCATGCATATTCCATCAATTGAAGCTAAAAAACTATAGTATTTTTTAAGATTACATTAACAACCTTAAAATTTACAAGAAAATAAAATAAAAATAGACAGTACTCTATTATAAAATTATCGATAAAACAAATTCAAGCCAAGGAATCCAATTTTGTACAATAGAAAAAGCAACACAATTATTTCATCATTGAAAAAATATCTTATGTATGACATGTGCATAGAACTTTTGACACCGTTCTCAGTTTCTAATTATGTTTTTTTTTCTTATAAGTAAATTATATTTACGTCTTAAACTATATACGGTGTTTACACTTATCCCCACAAAAATTAATTTCAAGTCAAGTCTCTGAATTAGAACTTTTTGTTTAAAAAAATGACAAATAAGTAAATTAAATAATCAATCTGGAAAATATTATGGAAACTTCCTTAGCATAAAGTCAGCTATAAATTCTTTTACAATTAGAAATGTCATAGAAATTCCTTATTTTTTTCTCTCATTTTTATATTAAGTGATGGATGTTCGTTGATGGCATTAAATATGTTCCACTTGGTGGGACGAAATAATTTTAATGTATTGCAAATTATAAAAATACGAATTTGACTAATTACGCCTAAGCTAGTTCTAATTGATTTTATTCATTGTGTTATTTTTAATTTAATTTATTCTTGTTACTTTATACACATATAAATCTTAAGGTTTTATTTTATGTCGCATTATTTGATAAAAAAGCAATTTTCAAGTATCTAATTATCTATTACGTTGTGTAGGAATACTGAACATCATTGTGCTAATATTTAGCTTTTATTTTTGTATATAAATAATAAAAACTAGAGATAAGTACACGAGCATGTGTCCAATTATTTAAATTTTATTTTGTAGTATTTATATGTGTTTAATAAGTACACTTTAAATGAGTACAAATATTGGTAGCTAGATGAAAAAGACTATTATTAGACATAGTAACGTATGTTGGTTATCTTCAGTTAGTATAATGAAGCAATGTATTAAATATCGGTATTAATCAAGCTCTAAATTTATAAATGTCTTGATGAAAATTTTTTAGTCTCGCGTTTTTTGTCAAAATTTTGATGGATATTTGACAAATATTTTAATATTATTTTTAAATTTTGATTTGTTTTGAGTTTTTGAGTTTTTTAAGAATTGTTGAATTTTGATCAAAATTTTGGATAATATTATGCAAATCAAATCAAAATTAATTAATTTCGCTTCACACACTTAGAAACTCAATATTTGAAGTTTTGGCCGAAATATATGACATTAACTGCAAATACTATTTTAATGATAATATGAATATGATTAGTGGGTTATGTATCTTTCTATCATTTAAAAGAGTATATACATATTGCAGGATATATTATGATGCTCAAGAAGTATATAATAAGACTAGAAGTTGACTGAGTTTATGTAATTTGTTGGGTTTCTAAGAAATCTCCACCAAATCTTTTTTCATTCATTATTAAGATTTAAGAGTTACATATTTCACAGTTGATTTAATAAAGAAAAAATAATAATAAATAGAATATATCTTCCATCATATATAAGGGTAATGTTGGTCACTTCCAAATTAGCAAATTAAATGATGGGTTTGAGATTTGTGTTGAAAACCGTATAATAGATATAATAACATAATACATCCAATTATAATCATGAAACTGGTAAATCTTGAGGATGAATATTATTTAAGCCGC
The DNA here is from genome assembly GCA_963669365.1 of Verbascum thapsus. Lineage (NCBI taxonomy): Eukaryota > Viridiplantae > Streptophyta > Magnoliopsida > Lamiales > Scrophulariaceae > Verbascum > Verbascum thapsus. The sequence continues at coordinate 12,481,634 of OY770116.1, forward strand.
AATAATTTAATACAGAACAATGAATTTATTATATTGTACAAATCCAATAAGCTTAGTTTTGACTTAGAAAGAGATTTTAATAAAGAAAATTATTATTGTAATCTTATTGAATGGGTTAAGATTACATTTCTTAAGATGCCATTTAACAAATGGCTCCACCATCAATCTCAAAGATTTACGCATATCCCCGTGATCCGTACAAGATATGCATTGATTAAAAGTATTTTATTTGACTAAACTACCCCTGTTGAGGTCCCTCAAATGACTTTGTAGACCCCTCCATTCCTAGGGAATCCAAGGCTAAAAAATATTAGCCCATTTCATTTTCCTATAATTTTATATTGGTAAAAAAATTAAATACGATCTATTTTGATATTTATTAGAGTCAAGGCTGAAGACATAATGAAAAGTCATTTCCAATGATATTTATAGATTATAAATAAGATCCATTTAGAAAAAAAGTAGTTTTTAAGATTTTCTTCAGAATACAAATCCTTTTCTTCTATCTTCACCATATATGCATCCGTATAAAAGTCGTTTACATTCAATATAGCCCTGATAGGAGTTTAAACAATAACCTTTTAAATAGACGTGATACATTTCTTACTAACTGAATCAACATGTATTTATCATATATAAATGTAAAATAAGTATATAATCACGAAATGAAGTATTCAAAATTTTCTTCATAATACAAATTCTTCTTCAATTTCCACCTATATATGTATAAAAATATTAGAAAACATTTGAAGTGATATTATAGATTAGATTATGTTAGCCGGAAATAACGGAAGTTAGCAAAAAGAAGAAAGAATGGCAGCTGAGGCGCCTTTCTCAAGGAGTCAACCTACTTTTACCCGTTACTTTCCGTTTCTTTATTGTACCTTTCCGTACCATTCATCTTTTGCAAATTCAACCATCTTTTTGTCAATTTCAGACTCACCGGAATTCTATTTTCTACTCGCCGGAATGTTTTCTAATACATATTTTCAGATGCAAACTATTAAACAAAATTAGAGTCAAATTACATAATCTCAATCTCTAGTTTCTTCTACATCTTTCATTAGGCAAAAAAAAAAAAAAAGAACTCTTCATTCTTCTCCACTCCACAAAGGTATATTTACAACGGAGAAATCAAAAGGACAAAATCTCGAAAAGGAAAATGAGATCTAAAAATGTAATCGGTTATACCATAGCAGCTAGCTAACAATAACATCTCATATATATATATTCAACTACAACTCATCGAGGAGGTCGTGAAGGTCACGCGCCTCGCCGCCGATCCGCAGCGTCTCGAGCACGCGCTCGAATAGGAACACGTGGCAGGGGATCCGCAGCACGCCTTTCTGCTCGTAACCGTACTCCTGAGCCGATTTATTGAGCAGCGTCACAAAGATCGGGTGATTCAATAACTCGGCGCTCACCACGAACCTCTCCATCTCGTCTCCGACGTATATCGGTACGTGTCCCTCCGGTACGGCGCCGTTTCGGAATGAGTACTTGTTGTTACGACGTCGTTCCGACGACCTGAGCAAGGAGTAGTGTGAAGAATCAGCAACTTTGGATAATCTCCTCATGAGCTTCTTCATTGTTACAGAGATTTATTTTTAGTGAGAGAAAGTAGTGAATGAAATGAAATTGGGGGGCTGAGAGGGTATAAATAAGATATGAGGAAAGAGGTACAGATGGGCGTACTTGGCAGGTACAATCTTTTATTATTATTATATTGTTTCATTGGTGTTATTAAATTCGTCTATTTATTTTCGTTTCTTTTTGCTAATTCCAATTAATTAAAGTTGTTTGCCTAATTAAATATTTGGGTAAAAACATTTATTCTTGTCTTTGAAAGTTTGTTGCAAAACATATTCTGTATTAAAATTACAAAGGCTATGTTTGTTTATGTTTTTTAAATGAGTCGAAAGTTGTCAATATATATTATATTAATGGTAATATTTTTAATGAATGACACGTAAAATGATAGTGTTAATTAGGTAAATAAAAAAATATAAATTAAAATGAGAATTCAGTGTATTGAAAAAATAGAGTTGAATAAAAATATAAATTGAAATGAGAATTCAGTGTGTTACATTTATTTAATATTTTCTGATTCAATTATTTGAAAATAAAATTTTAAAATACAAACAAAGAAGACCTGAATATTCTAATTCACTAGAAAATAGATAAAACAAATCTCATATTTCATTAAATCATATGGAAAACTCAATACTTCATTAAACGAAGTCAGTTAATTATTGACGAGTAGGAGGTTTCACCTATGATTTAATGAATTATGAGATTTATTCTATTTATTATGTTTAACAATTTAAATTAATACATTCAGTATTTAATAATTAATTATACCCTTTCTTTGAGTGGGAAAAAGGAAATTAATGGTGTATTTTACAAGAATCATGATAAATAATAATGTGATTTATGCAAGTTGATGGACTTTGGAGTCATTGATGTTCTTCTTCGGACAAAATTGCATTTTCAGTCTTATTCAAGAGTTGGTTCACCTTTTTTGTTTCTTTCTTTTTTTAATCTATTGAAACAAAAAGTTAAAAAGGAAGACAAAGAATAGTGGAATTGTGCACCTTTGGTTATTGGAATATTTTTATATCCCATAATATTAATATTGTTACATATTTGATTTCAATTATTAGATTTTTAATGCAATTAGTTATGTGAGTGTTTGTCTGGTCATGTACCAAAACTACTATTTTCTGTTCAAACACTATTGAATATCTTGAGAATACTTTAATGTTATATATATGATATTATTTCTATATAATATTTTTAAATTTTTAATCGAGTCAGTCGTTTAATATTATACTCGGGTCATAAATTAATCGAGCTCAATCTAAAGATTTAAATTCAGCTTTACTCATATTTAATTAAAATCGGTTCAAATACAAGCGAATCGAGAGACATATTATGATCAAATTCAACTCAATTTCTAAGCCTAGATAAAGTTATCGTCACTTTATTTTGTACTCTAATATTAAAATTATCAGCTGACTTATTTGTTTCCCATGTCACACCAAATTATAATAAATTATGAAAGTAATAATCAACTTGCTCTCAATAAACTAATTAGACTATACACATAAGGCAGCTGTTTTGTGAAAATTTATGACTGGAGATATATCATTTAATATTTTATATCTAATGATTATTATTATAACAATAACATGATTAGTTTTTTTTTTTTTAAATAACTACACAAGATACAGGTCAATTTATTATAAGGATAAACCCTTTATCCTAAAAAAAAGAAATTGTAATTCAACAAACATAGACTTGACAATCTTCTTATTTTGAACCAGACCAGCTATTTTGCCCCTTGAACTGAACTTATTAATAATGACTATATTTTCGAAAGCAACAAAGCTTGTGCATCAAATTTTGGTAGATAATACCTAATTTATTACAACATAAATGTTAAAATATTTGTTTTATAATGAACTGTCCAAATATTTTACATTAATTATGATGCGGGATCAAATAGTGATGTCACGTGAGGGTCACGTGGGGACGGGATCTGACCCGACTCATGACATATCAGATTGGGTGTTTTTAAATAGTGGGGCTGCACTCAGTAACTTCGAGCTGCACACGTACCTATTTAGATAGGATCAAGCCTCTTCGTAGTTCTCAGATATTATACTCCTCAATCTCGTGGATTTGGAGAGTATTTAATAATTCTAATTTTTGGAGTGTAAACCCGATCATGATCAGTTTAGCTAATCAAGTTGGTATTTATAGAGATTTTAGTTGGGCCATGGGCTCGCTCTATTGGGCCCACGTACTAATATTACCTTTATATCAATTACTTTATTGAATTACCAAAATACCCCTATACATAATTGGGACCCATCAAATTATAATATAAGTTGTTTCAATCACCATATGTTTATATTATACATACCACTACGTATTAAACTTACATGAAATTAAAATGATTTCATTTATCGATCTATTAGTTTCAAACAGACACTTCGAAATCTGAAAATTTTCAATCAATAAACCTAAACCCAATAATTTCAAGATTAATTTATAAACTAAACATATAAAATTAGTCAATTAATTTGAAAAATGGATGTGAGATTAAAGAAGGAAGTGGAGTGGGATAATAAAGAAACGAACAAAATGCTGGAAATGTTAAAGGCGTGATTAATGGTTGATCTTTCTTTTTCTTTTTTATTGCTGAATTCATGGATTTTTGTTTTTATTTCCGTAGTCCGTTTCAGTACACTTTCCGTAATGAATGTCCCTATTTAACGCATTTTCTTAAAAAGAATAAAATTATGACATTAAAAACTAGTGCATTATTTAATTTTCTAAACACAACTTATGTATATACATAATCAGAAAACTTTATGTTATATTTAAGATGAACTATTTATTTTAACGCATAAAAGATGTTTAATGTGATGATTAAGTTCGCATAATTGAGAATTTATTATATAGAACGTAAGGTGGTTAATACATGTTAATTAGGATAATTATACTAAGCATGTGAGAATAAAAACAGAAAAAAATGTTTTTGGAAGTTACAATTAGGCACGCAAAAGTCTGATTAAGAAAGCATGACTGTTGGGGGCAACCCCCGGTAGAGTTGGTAAGGGCATCTGAACTTGTGGCTTAGGTCACGGGTTCGAATCCTGATGAGGGAATGCCTATTTGCCTTCTCTACTGTGAGCCTGTCAGCTATGGGCAACCTAGGCTGGTTTACCTCTCTTGTGTGGTTTGCAGGCTATTACACAAGAGCGGGGTTTATCCAGTGCGCACCTCACGGTAGCGGCTGCGGGTTTCCCTCGTCATCCAAAAAAAAAAAAGAAAGCATGACTGTTGGATTTTTTTTCTTTTATGTTCGTTGTTTAGAATACATTTTGTCTGGTAAGTGATTCATGCTAATTGTGTAGTTTAGATTTTTCTATTTTAAAACAACATTTTATTTTATATTTCACCCAATTATACATAATAAATTAGTAAATAAATAAATCTATATAAAAATAATGTAAATTTTAATATTTTTAAAACAAAAATGATGCACAAATCATACACATGTAAAAACAAAATAAGTAGCAATTCAATCAAAGATATTGCAAAATTATTTTTTCTCAAGTTTGCCATAACGTCATTTAACTGAGTGACCACGAGTCGAGCCGACTCGAATATAGCACAACTCGAATTTGAAAAAATTCGACATCAAGTCAAACTTAACAGAGTCTAATTTTTCAAACAACTCGAGATCAAAAATCATGACTCGAGTCGAACAGATGAATATGGGATCAATAATGGATTTTAAATTCCGGATTTGAAAAATATATATATGTATGTATTGAAAACCAATTACTTTAATTGAATAAAAAATAATTTGTTATATAATATGTCACATATACCACCTCTACTAGAAGTGGAATTGAATTAAGTATTTGAAAATGGATATAAAAGGATTATATAAAAAGGTTTAACTTAAAATCTGTCAAACAATTGAGTTTAACTTTAATTTTGTAATCCTTTACTCCAAACCTAAGAATACTTTAAAAAAATACTTGAGTAGGATTGAACAGTAACGTTATAAAAATTGGATTGGTTATCAAATTAAAAAATTATCGATTCAAAGTTTACTGATTATTTCAATTGTTATCGGACCGACGATATGATAATTGTGATATCAATAATTATTAATATATTAAAATTAGATAAAAAAAAGAAAAAAAATACATAAACATGCAACAAAAATAAAAAGGGAAAAAAATATCAAAATCCTTAAATTTTATGTGTCCACAAAAAGGAAAAATATCAAATAACAATTTTCATGTTTTTCGTTATGTGTTTTATAATCTGAATTTGTTCATGCAAAAAATTGTAAAATTTGATTTCTTTTAATGTGTAATAATAAATTAATAGTGATGGGAATCGGACCGATATAAAATTTGGTTCGTGGTTCACCAATCCAATCCGATTTTTAAAACACTACTGAACACCACACCGACAAAGTTTCAACATGCTAAATGTGCCCAAAATTAAACAAAAAAAACAATAATTTTGTTTATAATTTTGAGTTAAATTTTTTAAAATTATTTGGGGAATGCGTACTATAGAAATTTATGTAAGAATGATATGTATTTTTGTGTATATTTTCAAAAATAATTTATGAACGAGAATAATTCATGTAAAAATATTTTAGAATTTTATAATTCAAAATAAATGAGATATATATGTCCGTACAGCTGGTGTCATGTTGGACACTTATTCTGATTCCATTTAAACTTGTGATTATCCACTTCAAATTACTGAACATGTATTGATATCTTGAATTCTCTTTTATTTATTATAACACTAATAAATTATATTAAGTTAATTGGTATTTAATTGTTAATTTGTTGCTATGATTTATACTCTACAACCAATTATTTAAAAAGAAAAAAAAAACGTAGATACAGCTTGGATGACTAAATAAATTATATTGCAAGAATATATTCCATACAATAAACCACTGGGTGTTGTGGTGACCAAATCATTTATAGTGGACGACAATTATATTCCACTATTCAAATATATTCATCTATTTAATTATTTTCGAAATTCAACAACTTTATTTAGTGGATTCCAAGCAGGATTAATTATCCCTCCATTGTCCCCCAAGGCTTTATACAAGTGTTAAATTTAATCTACAATTTTACAACGTAGAGGCTTTTGAGTTTATTTCATACACAAATTAGGAACATTAAAAATTTATAAAATTATTGATTTGTCATTTTTCTCTCTACTATACTATTCAAGATACATAATACGATTATTTCTCTTTAATTTATATAATTTATCAAAACTAGAAAAAGAAATAGGAGGTTATAAATCGATGAAACTCGGTGTAATTATATATTTAGTTGTCAATTAAGCCTAAAGAAAATAAATATCTTAGCTAGGTTCATACTTGACTTGAAATTAAGTATAAGATTAAAACTGAATCTGTACCAACTGGGATTCGTTTTTTCTTTTCCAAATTTTATTCTTAGTAAATAAATCTAAATGCCAAAAACCCATTAGACTTGAATTCTTAAATTAAAACAATGACTAAATTAGAACATTTAATATACTCATATTCTAAAAGATGAAATAAAATCAATAAATTCGTATTTTTATGTTAAAAGTGTACCTAAAAACATAGGCTTTTCCAAGCATGCAAAATTAGTTGATTTCTTGTGTAATTTTGATTGTACGTAAATGCACGACCCCATGCTTCTTGATATAAGTGATCACAAGCAATCCCATGCTATATATATATCAGGATATATATATATATATATATATATATCTAAAGCATCAGATTCTTTCTTCACTTTAATTAAATAACTATTTTCTCAGCATCACTTATTTTCATGCATTTTTTCCCTCCATATAGAGAGTATTTATTAAAATTAAAATAAAGAAAGAGATTAAATCCATGATAAATTCTTTCATCAATCTTTTTTTTTTTTGGGATAATTTACATCTGTCGCGATCTTAATTAGACTCAGGGATATAATATGATATTAGACCAGGGTTAATAATATGTGATCACCGATCTATTATATATTAATGTTGCATGTACGCATTTTTTTATTTGAAAATGTTCGACATTTTTAACAATATTCATGACACAATTTTACATGCGATACTTCAAAATAAATTATATATATATATATATATATATAATCTAAAAATTTGAAGTTTTAAGCGAGATGAATGTTAAATACCTAGCTAGCTAATTATGACTTGACTTGCATGAATTTCTAGAATATTATAAAGAGACACCCCATGTTATATATTCATATGCCAAAAAAACCATGAACTAATTTTAGGCGCATTGATTTTTCTTTCAAGACTTTTTGGGGGTAACATTTCAGGCCTTTGACTGAACATATGAATATCTTAATTAACTGCACATCACAATCAACTCTAGAAGCAATAAAGAACATTCAAGTCTACAACAAACGTGGGGCTTTTTGTATAAACCCTCGAGGTATTTAGCTTTAGCAAATAACCCCCCGAGGTATGAAATTTTGGCAAGTAACCCTTTCTGTTAAGTTGACCGTTAGTCAACGGTTAAGTTAATGGGCAAAATTGTAATTTTACATATAAAAAGAAAGAATAACAAAAATAAATAAATAAAATTTAATTCACTTTATACAACAATAATTTATTTATTTATCTAAAAATTTAAATATCTAGTTACCCTCAAATTTATATATTATAATATTATATTATTCTAACCTTCAAATATTATATTATATATGAAATTATATATTATATTATTTTATCTAATTACCTTCAATTTCAAATATTATATTACCTTCAAATTATTTATTTAAATTTATTTAATTTTACCTTCAAACCTTCAAATACTGTACTAATATTATCTATCTAAATTACCTTCAAATTTATAATATTATAATATTATATTATTCTACCTTCAAATATTATATTATATATTATATGTTATATTATTCTATCTAATTACCTTCAATTTCAAATGTTATATTACCTTCAAATTATTTATCTAAATTTATCTAATTTTACATTCAAATCATTAGATAGAATAATATAATATATATCTAAATATTTAGATAAATAAATAAACATTTGAAACTGAGAAAAATTATTGTTGTATATAGTGAATTAAAATTTTTTTGTTCCTTGTTTTAATATATAAATTACAAGTTTGCCCATAAAGTTAATCGTTGACTAACGGTCAACTTAACAAAAGTGGTTACTTGCCAAAATTTCATACTTCGGGGGATTATTTGCTAAAGTTAAATACCTCGGGGGTTATATATAAAAAGCCCAACAAACGTGCTAGCTAGTATGAATTGAAGACTTAAATGATGGACTTTCATCATCATAAATTTTTATTTTGCAGTCAATGTTTTGCGTATGCTTCTTTGAAAAACAATGTCATATGAAGACTGTAAACTTGGATGATTTTTCATTTAGATTATGTTAAATTTGAAAATTATTTTTACGTACTAATTGCTATATGAAATCTCGAAACTAGCAAAAAAGTCCATAAAAAAGAAGTGCAATTTACCTCGTGAAATAAATAATAAAGCTTTTTAATTCTTGACACGCTCTAAGGCATAACATTTTTGTCCTCAATTTTATCACAAAATAACTAAAAATATTAAGAATTTAATATCGTAATGGTGAGAATTTATGGCCTTTTAAATGCTACACAGATAGTACTCATTAATTAACATCCTCTCACTGTCGTAATTTTTCTTTATAAATAATAAAAAAAATACGAAAAAAGACATGCGTTTGGTGATAATTAACGAATGGTCCACCGTCGTAATAAAATTAAACACAACTATAAATAATATATATTGTACGGAAGAAGGACAAGAAAAGTGGGACCCGTTGAATGGTAGTTGGACTTTGATTATTATGTGTCTAAATATAACTAAACATCAGTGCTTTGCCACTTCCGTATGTTCCGTACAATCATGCCGTACACGCTAAGTACCCACCTCTCTTTTTATTTTCCTTTTTCCTTAAAAAATAAAGTATTGTGTTACCATTATTTTCTCTTTCCAAATCCCTCATATGTTAGTTTAAAAACAATGAGAAAATTTTATATTAAAAAAATTAGCATAATACTTGTATTGTCTGTGAGAAAATCAATTTCGGTTAATAAAACTGTAAAACATGTAAAAAAGGAAAATTATCATATTTTATGTAGGGATAAGATAACATAAAGATACTGTTTATTACTAATATATTTACCATATAACAATTGTATATATTTAACGTATGTGATGCTTTGTAAACAATAAAAAATTAGAAATTGAAAAGTTGATATATATTGGGGTGAATCTTTACAGATGGGCATGAGATGGATAGTATTAGTGGTGCTCCTGTCATTGCCCATTTCTATTGTAATCTTTACTTACTTGCAGTTGACAGGGCATGGTTGAAATTATTACGTTATTCTTGCTTCTATTCTATGTATCTGGTCTCCAGATTCACATTTTTGGATAATAATAATAGTTGTAAATGTAATAAATCCTCATAACATCAATGTAAGAATGAATGCACTTGCCCGCATGGGCAGCCCAGTTGGTCACAGAAGGGTGAAGTTTGGACAATAACCAAGGATCGAGTCCCACCAACGGCAGTATGGGAGCAACCTCTCAAGTGAGGGAGGCTCCTTGTGCGCAATGGGCACTGGTCTAGCACCTGTGATTGGCTGGGTTACCATGATTTATTCCTCCCATAGCTCTGTCGAGCCGGGGCATGGGGGCCGTTAGGGTTGGGGATTCAACCTTGGACAAAGAATGAATGCACTTATTCCAATCTCTAGAGCCTAAAAGACATGTATATTTATCATGGATCGTCACCCCCAAACTTAACTTTTAATCATCTTTGATCAAGGAAACTAGAGAATAGTAAGACTTTGAAAAGGAAAGAAGACTCTCATCACTTGAAAACTATGAAATCAAAAAGAAGATAGATCACTTTCATAAAGTACACGATTGTACTTAGCATATGTAACAAGCCTTTAAAACTCAGTTTGACCAAAGGTTGCATGAAAAATGTTGGAATTGGGTTTAAGAAAAGGCATTTTTCGCCTAAATTAAAAAAAAAAAAAAACATTTTGGGTAAGTTCCAATTGTAGAAAATGGATTATCTTTGGATAATATTAATTTATGTCATTACTAATTAATTTGATGTATTTATGTTCTCAAATCAAATTAGGGATGAATGAGAAATTAATGCTCAAAGTGAGTTAATCAAACTAGAATAATTAGAAATGAGAGCTAAAATGAGTTATCTCACATGGAAAGCTAAACCAAAAAGTAAAAGCTTTATTGAACTTTATGTTGAGATAATGTTTTGGGCCTTGGATCTACAATAAAGTTTTGACTAGAGGGAAGACTTAGCTATAACCCGAGGCGCACATGCATGTCTTTGTCACCGTCCATCAATTTTGGCTCGTCTCGAGCTCAGGCGCGAGTGCTGGTGAGGGTTGAATTTGGGATCAAATTATATTTTTGTAGTGAATTTATTTGAATTTGGATTTCATATCAATTCTTTATTTTTAACTAATTCCTAATTAATTTTTTTGCTAGATGGCGTCTTAGTACATATGGACGCATGTGATTATTGTTAGTGGTGCGATTAATGACCAAGATGCACTCGATATGGTGCACCCGATCTGTGTACACTTATTGGACTAAAATATATATTCAGACAAAAATGATACCTTTTCAAATATGAACCAGTTGTGTTTGTCCCGAAACGGTGTCTTTGGGTGAAACTGAAAAAGATGTGTTTGATAGCCTACATCTTTTATTTTTCTATAATTAGGTCTCCATAAATCCAAATTTTTTTCATTCCTTCAAAAATCCTCATTTTCCTTTTTCGCCTTAAAAGTCTTAATGCATTGTTATAAAAATTGAGAGTTCTAAACTAAATTTTGTTCGCCGAGTTTAAAAATTTGTAATGCAACTATTTTGAACTATTAGTTGCCGAATCTTTGAAAAGATTGTCGTAAACCCATAAGCCCCTAGAACGGGTCAATTTCATTTCAAAGGCAAATAGTAGAACTCTTGTTTCGACTTTGAACATTCTAAATGCACTCTAGTCTCTAAGTGTTCTCACAAAATATTTTTCAACATTTTTGACATTTAATTTTTCTGTCTTTGAGAATGTCATTATGTTCGACTCCTCCATCCAATGTGACTTTTGCTATGGAAACTGTTGTTCCCCATATCCTAGCTCAAAGAGAAAAATCGGGTAAGTTTGCTGGAACTAATTTCAAGAGATGGCAATAAAAGATGTTCCATCTCACGACTTTGAACCTTGCGAGGTTTCTTAGACATGATGCTCCAACTATGTCCGAGGATGAGACGGTCCTTCAAGCTAGATTGCTTGGGATGCTTAAAACCATTGTGCCTTTCTATGTCGCAATTACATTCTCAATATTTTGGACGATACAATATATGATGTGTACAAGGCGTTCAAGACCGCAAGTGCCTTTGGGGATTATTTGGACAAGAAGTACTAAACCAAAGATGTGATACCAAAAACTTTTTGTGATCGAGAAATTTTTGGACTTCAAGATGGTTGACTTTAAGATGGTAGTGAGTCAAGTGCATGAGTTTCAAATTATTATAAACGAAATTCATGCAGAAGATATGATGCTCAATGAATCATTTCATGTAGCAACTATGATTGAGAAGTTGCCTATGTGATGGAAGAAGTTCAAGAATTATTTTAAGCATAAACTCAAAAAAGATGAGTTTTGAAGACTTGATTAGACTTCGAATGGAAGATAACTATTCAACTGACAAGAAAAACACTAAGTCGTCCAAGGAGGTGAGGGAAAACTTAGTGGAGCTAAATGATAATAAGAAATAGAAACGTCCCAACAAATGCAATAAACATCCTAATGATAAGAAGTTCAAAAAAATTGTCGCAACTGTGGAAAGCCGGGACATTAGGCTAAATATTGTCGAAAATCGAAGGTGGAACAAAATTAAGTTAACTTAGCTGAATTGAGTATAAGAATGTTCATGTTGACTTGATAAAATTTATTACTATTAAATTTTAGTGACAATATTTTTTTGTGGTCGAAAAAATAAGTTTACATATCTAACAAAATAAAATTTTATAAAAGTTGTGAAGTATTATAATTAGTGTCAAAAAAGTTTTTGTCACTCTTAACAATTTTTGACACACATTTGGCAACAACTTTTTGATAATAATTATTGACATCATTTTGCTTACATTTCATTAAATTGTCACTAAATATATATCACTAATAATCAAATATAACAATTTAAGAAAAACTCTTACCCCAAAAAATTCTTAATTTAATAAACAAAAACTTTAATTACTCATTATTTATATTTACCAATAATGTTAGTAGTGTCATTTCAAAATTTAACATTAATATTATTTTCATTAATTTCTCATAATAAAACGCATAATTTATGGGCAAAAGTGGGTGATCCACCAATGCAAGTGGTTCCCACTTTGATATGCTATCTACTGTATTCTGCTTTCAGGATAGTCTAGTCATGCTCCAGTTATCCTTGTTAAATAAATAAAAGAATATTTATATATAATATAATATATATATATATATATATATACTTTCTCTACTTTCTCATGACTTTCTACTGGCGATGGGGCACTTCACTATAACAACAAAAGGAGAAGATTACATTAAAAATAGTTGCAAAATTGTAATTGAAAATGTTTCTAATCATATACATATATATGAGTTATACGAAAATTTATTTCATTACAAAAATAATTTTTAGTGAAAAGAGTTTATGTCAAAAATTATATTTGTTGTCTCTGATTTGTCACTAATTAGCTAAAGTGATCATAATTTTCTTGCAACTAATTATTAAAAGTATCAACTTTTATACAATGTTTGTCCCTATTTATTTTGTGAATAATATTTTTGTGACAAAATAATTTTTTTAATAACTCAATAATTTCTATTAGTACATATCACAATAGATTGTAAAGTTATTTGAGAAGAGACAAACTTAACAACGTACTTATCATGTACCTTTTCTTTTAAAAAGAAAGTTATCATGTACCTTTAATTACAATTGGCATATTCTTGATTCTAGTTATAGATTTGGTGCTAAACAGCTAAAATACACTGTCTGCCTCTATTACAATCATGTCAAAAGGTGATATTAGCTCTCCATGTCAACCAAAAGTTAGATCAAATATATCTCTTTGATGATATAAAAGGCGTTTTATTCTTGTTCATTTGAGTCTAATTGCATGTGTTTGAACAAATAGTACAATGTAATATGAAAAAACTTTCTACTCATACTTACTAGGAGAATGACACTAGAAAGTGTATGATTATATAAATGGTGGGTCCCTAATTATGATTAGGACCTCTTTGAGAAGGGGTACCCCAAAGAGGTACCCCAAGAGATGGGGTACCCCCAAAGAGGTGCCCTAAGAAAGAGGGGTATCCCCAAAGAGGTACCCCAAGAGAGAGAGGTACCCCAAAGAGGTACTTCCAAGAGAAAGGGTACCCCTAAAGAGGTACCCAAAAAAGAAAGGTACCTCCAAGAGAAAGGGTACCCCAAGAAAGAGAGGTACCCTGGTACCCCTAGAGAGGTACCTCCAAGAGAAGGGGTACCCCCAAAGAGGTACCCCAAGAAAGAGAGGTAACCCCAAAGAGGTACCTCTAAGAAAAGGGGTACCCCCAAAGAGGTACTCCAAGAAAGAGAGGTACCCCAAAGAGATACCTCCAAGAGAAGGGTACCCCAAAGAGGTACCTTCAAGAGAACCCAAGAAAAAGAGGTACCCCCAAATAGGTACCTCCAAGAGAAGGAGTACTCCCAAAAAGGTACCTCCAAGAGAATCCAAGAAAAGAGGTACCTCCAAGAGAAGGGGTACCCCCAAAGAGATACCCAAGAAAGAGAGGTACCCACAAAGAGGTACCTCCAAGAGAAGGGTTACCCCCAAAAATGTACTCCAAGAAAGAGAGTTATCCCCAAAGAGGTACCTCCAAGAGATGGGGTACCCCCAAAGAGGTACCTCCAAGAGAAGGGGTACCCCCAAGTGAAGGTGTACCCCCAAAGGGGTCCGGAGCGGCCTCAGTGAGGTACCCCCAAAGAGGTACCTCCAAGAGAAGGGATACCTCCAAAGAGGTATCCAAGAAAGAGAGGTACCCACAAAGAGGTACCTCCAAGATAAGGAGTACCCCAAAGAGGTAGCCCAAGAAAGAGAGGTACCCCCAAAGAGGTAACTCCAAGAGAAGGGGTACCCCCAAAGAGGTACCTCCAAGAGAAGGGGTACCCCAAAAAGGTACCTCCAAGAGAAGGGGTACCCCCAAGTGAAGGGGTACTCCCAAAGGGGTCCGGAGCTGCCTCAGTCCATCAATTAAAAAAAAAAAAAAAGAGAGAGGAAAAATCTTACTTTGAGAGTTCAAGTTAGGATTCACCATCTTCAAGAGTTAGGGAAGAAAAGCTCCCATCTCTCCGACTTTCTACTCTCGAAAGCCCACACAGTCGAGCACTCGGGAGTGGGGGGCATATGATGGGTCCCCTATTATGAATAGGGGTATTCTGGTAATTCAATAAAGTAATTGATATAAATGCAATATTAATACGTGGGCCTCCAGCCGTGGGCCCAATAAAGCGAGTCTGTGGCCCAACTAAAATCTCTATAAATACCACCTCGATTAGCTAAACTGATTATTATCTGGTTTACACTCCAAAAACTAGAACTATTAAATATTCTCCAAGTCCACGAGATTGAGGAATATAACATCTGAGAACTACGAAGAGGCATGATCCTACCTAAGTAGGTACGTAGGCAGCTCGAAGTTACTGAGCACAGCCCCACTATCTAAAGACACTTAATCTGGTCTGTCGTGAGTCGGGTCGGATCCCATCCCCACGTGACCTTCACGTGACCTTACTATTTGATCCCGCATCAATAAATAAGTTCGTAAGTTAAGGAAGTCATGTTTGGACATGGGACGTATGCCTAAATTATCACCCCCATATTAATGTATTACAAAAAAAATTTGTAGACCACATTAGTGTACCAACTGCAATTTTCCTTTTAAAAATTCATTGTTGAGACCATTACAATATTGCTATTCCTGAATAGGTGATGAATGGCCCCAACCTTGTTTCGTTTAAGTAATGGTCTGTGAACAAGGATATATCTTAGTGACCCAATGTAGAAGGGTTAAGACCCAACATAGGAGGAAATGAAGCCTGTATTAGTGACCCAGGATAAAGGGGTAAACATGACCCCAACAAAAATTGGTTTTGCATGGTGTGTATCATGTTGAGAGTGGTTTTTTTTTTTTTGAAATTAAGTGTTTAAAATATTATTTTATTTTGTATAGTGGTCTTTAAAATTCATGTGTTAACATAACTGAGAAAAATGAATTATCATTTTATTGCTTGAGTGATTCGACTAGATGAGTGATGAAGTTTTTTATTGAGCCGTTAAGCACATTAATATATCAGCAATTTTAGATCTTTGGACATGAGGAGCTAACCTTAATAGTCAAATACTCCATCTTAGTTTTCTCAAATCTAGAATTTTTATTGGCTATCTAGTAAATTTAGTGTATATGAGGGATCTATACATTATGATCTTTCAATTCACCTAAAATCAGCTATCTACACTCTAGAATAGTAATTTTGTTGGACAATATTCGAAGACATTATGAAAAGAGTAGAAGCATGGAAGATCAGGAAGAATTCTGCATTTGTGCTAAAGGCATCTTCAACCAAAAAATCCATTTTGCACTAAATTGCTGCAAAAATTACACAAATTTGCTGCAACTACAGTAAATTCACTCCAACCGAGAATACTGCACCAAAAAGGAATATTTCTTTTCCGTCTTTTTTATAATCTTACAATCTTTCACAAATAAAATTTGAAACTTTTACGTATTGTATATTTTCATAAGAAATTACGTTTTGATATTTAAAAAATCAATTAACAACTATATATGTTATTTAATTAATGACTAAACTATCAAAGTTGAACTTTTTAATTATTTAATTAAAAAAATAGAGGTATGTATTTTTAGTTTATGAAGTATGATTTTAGTTCAAACTAATTAATAATATAATATATACTCTATATAAGTTATAATAAAGTTTTTTTTTTTAATAATTTAATTCTAAATCAAAATTAATGCATAATTGAATATAATATGATTAATAGAATATATTTATAAATAATAAAATTTTTAAAGGTTAAATTAAAAATAATTCAAATTTTATAAACTTATAGGGGACTAAATTAAAATTAATTAAAAATTAAAAGGACCAAAATGCAAATAAAAAAATTACGGCATTATTGTTGCATCAATTCTGACGCTGGGTTGGAGACAACCCAACTCTCGCTTAAAAATGGTGTAAGTGCTACCAAAATTTTCTTCATACGATAATGGATGACTCCCAAATATCTTAATGACTTCCAGATATTCAATTAACAAAGCCTTTTCTACAACACTCATTTCTATATATTTGTTGGATACCCATACTATCTTCCTTATTGGTAAGAATAACCACAATCCAAGAAACAAAAAAAATAATGTACGTTGAATAGAAAAACTAAGGCATATTGGGCTCACGAGAAATTGGAAATATTGACCAATCTGACAACACAATTGTAATTTAATACAGAATACAAATAATTGGTTATATAGGCAAAATAATAATAAGATACAATTCCATTTTCCTATAGAATATTTCATATACTATCCGAAAAACAATTGATTAGATAAATGAATAATTAGAAAGTAAGTATAATTTAGTGGACTTTGTGAAGTACCGTCAAATCTGGACTAATATTTTCCATGATTCGAAAAACATATTGCTGGGATTGTGTTTGGTTGTGAAAATAATTTGCCAAAACTTCATCACCATTTTCTCAATTCGAAAACTCTTCTTCAACAAGTGAACAAATCATAACCTGAGAGCCTCCAAACGACGCCGTATAATAAATATTTCTCTAACAACACTAATCGGATAGCAAATCGAGGAGCTCGTGCACGTCACGCGCCTCTCCGCCGCCGCGAATCGCCTCTAAAACGCGATCGAAGAGGAAGACATGGCAGGGGATGCGCAGTACGCCTTTCTGCTCGTAACCGTACTCCTGCGCCGATTTATCGAGCAGCATCACGAAGATCGGGTGATTCAATAACTCGGCGCTGACCACGAACCTCTCCATCTGATCGCCGACGTATACCGGAATGTGACCCTCCGGCACGGCGCCGTTTCGGAACGAGCACTTGCTGCTACGTCGAGCTGGTCTTGAATCTGAACTCAACAAAGTGTAGTGTGAAGAATCGGAAACTTTGGATAATCTTCTCATTAGCTTCTTCATTGTTGTTATGGTTATGGTGTTTGTGAGAATGGAATATGAGATGAGATGAGGAAGAAGGGGTATAAATAGTTAAATACAGGAAGAAGGTACATATGCGCGTACTCTAGCGAGTACAATTCAATTATTGTTTTCTTTGGTTGGTTGATGATGAACATTAATCATTGTGCGTATTTAATTATGTATTCTTGAGAGATTAAAATTTCTATTAAGTTTCAATATTAATTATTTTAATTTAAAAATATGAATATTATAAATACATCAAAATTAATTAATTGTAGCTAATTTTTTTACCGATATAAAAAATTAATCATATATAACATTACTTTTTTGAAAAAAGTATTGTGAATTAATTTGGGATAAGCTAGTATTAAGGAATTGGAAGATTATAAATTAATAATGTTACGTTAACTTTCAGTCAGCGAAAGAAAACAGATTATCATAGGTTCGATTATTCTTAAAGAAATGCCTATTGGCCAGCTATGGGCAACCTAAATTGGTTCTTGTGTGGTTTGCAGACTATTACACAAGAGCAAGGTTTATCCAGTGCGCACCTAAAGTAGCGGTTGCGGATTTCTCCCGTAATACAAAAAAATGAATTATTAGATTTTACAAATTATTAAAATGATAAATTTAATTGTGAAATAATGTTTGTGTATCCATTCCATATTTTCCTTCAAAATATACTTATTCTTTGCTCATTAAACTTTTGCTGAAGTTTATGTTCTTCAATTTTACTATGCGAACCACTAATATTGCTAAAAAGATACAAATAATATTTATTATATATTTTAATAAATCAACCATGCTTAAAAGTGGTTTAATATAACTGAAACTTGCATAAATGTAAAGGCTTACTTTATGTTATTCGTATTTTTTTTTTTTGTATTTTAACTAAGTTTGATTTGATGACCAAGTATTGTAATTCTATATACGCACTTATCATAAATGATATTATTCACGAGATGTAACATATATACAGATGCACATGCACGTATGGTCGATGGATCATTATTTTTTATTATGAATAATTGTAATTATATCATAATTTCGAGTTTTTAAAAACCAAAAATTGCACCAAACTAAGAAAATCCTTTAGAGACACGTAATCTATCTGTCTGAATGGCTTGGAGAGTAAGAAAAATTAATGTTGTCAAGTAATATGCCATTATCCAATGCGTCAATAAATAATTAATTTATGATTCTGACAGTTAAGCTGAAGTGGGATCTTTGGATTTATAATCTGAGTTTAGATTTAAAAAAGAAGCGTATTCACATTGAAAAGGCCTAGAACTTGCATTAATTTATTTGAATATTCTGCTTCGTACTTTTGTATTAAAGAAAAACAAGTACATTAAACCAATCATTAGGAGTAATATTATTTATAACGTATATACCTTGGGCTAAAATATATGCATGAGAACTATGCGGAATACGCGTATGTACTACTAAAATACTTTTTAATGAGCTTATTCTCATATAGATAAGAAGAGCATATTTAACTCGGGAAAATTGTATATTTAGTCCTATAAATTTAGTCAGTCTCAATTTAGGAATTCTCAAATTGAATCTCATAATGTGAATTTTTTTATTCTTGGCCCCATTAATGATTTAAATCAAACTGACAACTTTATTGTTTAATACTTTGATCATTTTATTTTTTTAAAATTCATGCTTGAATGCAATCATATACAAAATATATTTAATTTCATTTTTTCTATCAATGTCATGTTACACTTCCGTATGCCCCAAAGTTGTGATTAAAATATTGACATTAGGAGCCAAATGTTACTGTATGGAGGAAAATCATCAAAAGACCAAAATGAGAAAAATTGAATGAATGTTTTGGGATATAATGTCAGAATTCCATAATTAATTTGAAAAATAGTAATTATGGGACCAAAAGTGCGATTTTTTCTACCATACTCAGAGGTATTCGGATTAGCAATATTCAGTTTATATTTAGGAAAAATACTGAATAAATTTTAAGACATATATTTTAAAATTTATGATGGCATTTTTCAATTCATAAACTCATTTAATCAATTTTTCATTCAAAAAGCCCCAATATTAGTCTTATTAAATTTATAAATTTAATTGGCCTCAGCCTTCTTAAATCTTAATTAAGAATTGATTAATTGTAGTTTCATAGAGAAAATTACTTATTTAAAAAGTTTATGCTGATAATGATGTTAAATATGATTTTAATTCTAATTTTTAATCTTTTAATATTGTTTGTTGCAAAATCTGCTCGTAATACAAGAATTCTGAAAAGAAATGACAAATATCGAGGCGAGAATTAACTCTATCCTTAACGCTAAATTGCCCCGCCTAGGTGGTACGGGTGTGTGCAATCAACGTCCCAATATACAACGATATATCAACTCGAATTCAAAATCACTTTTGAAATTTGAACAAACTAAGACTAATTATGCTTATGAACTCTGGAGATATGAGAGAAAATAGAAGAAGCTGTTTGTTGTGTGTCCTTCTTCATCTACTGGAGGGCCCTTTTATAGGCTGAAAAATCAAACAGTGATTAAGTAACAATTAAGTTTAATCATCAGTTATGTAAAAACGCCCATACGTTTTTGGAGGTTAAGAAAAACCGCACAAAAACGTATGTAAAAACGTGTGTAATCGAAGATGAAACTTAAAACCATATAAAACCGTGGCCAGCGGTTTTATATAGATATGTATTAATCCTTGAATACTTTTCTGTTGGAGACAAAAAATTTGGGCCCAAAAAATTGATTAAAAAATAATTCAATTAAAATTGGCCTAAAAAGATAATACACTTGAGCCCGAGCCCGAGCCCACGACCCAGACCCGACCCGCCTGGCCGGCCGATCGGCGGCGGCAGTGCGTGTGTGTGCGCGCGAGGGGGGTCTGGCCATGGTTAACCATAGCCTCCCCTCCCCACTCAACCCACACAAACATGATATGACCCAAGGCCACAAACCCAATTCCAAACACAATGGTTGATATACTATCTTAAACATTGGTATTTTTCCAATGTGGGATAGCTAAAATCAACCAAATTCAACCAATTGAATATCCCCACTTTAACCATTAATTTCTCATTCGTTACAACTCTAAATCGAGAAATTCGAAAGGCTAAAGTCATCTACTCCCAGAGTAGAACAAGAATATCAAAAAATATTTCGCATCCCGGATATGAGTGGTGTTCGAATTTCAGTCAAGTATTGACTACACACATTTGGCTTAGCTTTTCTTAAGCTTTACTAAGCTTATTGTCCAACAATCCCCCACACGAATGAAATTAATCATTCACTCTATTGAGAGTTCAAACAAAAACTTATCACATCAGAGGAGGTGGCTTTTGGCTTTGAACCTCTCTTAGTGATATATCATCGAATTTACTAGGCTACCCAATGAACGCGATGTCTTGAATTGGTTAGCCGTTCGTGTAAATCAAGACAATGATATTCACATGATAACTTTTCTCGGCAAACTTTTAGTTCTCACTGTCGGGTCCATTTTGGCCCTGGCACCCTCTCTTGGTTTCATAAGTGTTTATAAAATTGAGACGGCCAACATCTCATATACTTACATAGGTGACTTCCTATTTAAGAGTATCCTGCCATACTCCACTTCACTTAGACAGTATAAGAATCATTAAAAGCCCAGCTTAACTTTTGTTACAAATTGTAGGTTGCACTTCTTTATCCTAGGCAATGGGTTTAGAGTTTGTTAAACTCTCAAGTGCCTCCCGAATATTCACACCTTAGTTGTCCCATTGAACCATGATCTTGGGATCTCCAATCTACATGGTTGGGTTACCAATGTGTCTATTCTTTAAATTGTAGACTTTGTTCAAAACTATACCGGTTTTCAAGACCGGGGCTATCAACCACTCAGCCATCTCTAACCCCATTCCTCCAGATAGATAGAGTATCTGATCTCTAGGTAATCCTTTCGTCAAAGGATCGGCAATATTATCCTTTGATTTTATGTAATCAATGGATATAATCCCATTAGAGATCAACTGTTTAATGGAATTATGTCTACGACGAATATGTCTAGACTTACCATTATACATCTTACTCTCTGCCCTACCAATTGCCGACATACAGTCGCAATGAATTAGGATTGGGCCCACTGGTTTTTTTCAGCACGGAATATCTTCTAAGAAATGTCTTATCCACTCAGCTTCTTCACCAACTTTATCTAAAGCTATGAACTCAGACTCCATTGTGGATCGTACTATACACGTTTGCTTAGACGATTTCCACGACACTGCTCCTCCACCGATAGTAAAAATATACCCACTCGTGGATTTGGAGTCATCTGTGTCTGATATCCAATTTGCGTCACTGTATCCTTCGATAACAGCTGGATATCGTGAGTAGTGTAATCCATACTCCTTAGTACCTTTCAAGTATCTAAGAACTCTAGTTAGAGCCATCCAATGCTCTAAGCTAGGATTACTCGTGAACCTACTCAACTAGCTCATAGAATATGCTATGTCAGGACGGGTACAGTTCATGATATACATTAAACTACCAATGACTCTAGCATACTCCAACTGCGATACGGGTTCACCCAGATTTTTCTTCAAATGGACACTTAAGTCCACTGGCGTTTTAACTGGTGCACTATCGCGAGGAAGAAATTTTCCCAAAACTTTCTCAATATAATGAGACTGCGACAAGACTAGTCGATCAAATGTCCTAGAGATTTTAATCCCTAATATGACATCTGTCAAACCCATATCCTTCATGTCAAAGTTTTTCTTTAACATTTCTTTGGTATTCATGATAATATCATGATTACTCCCCAAAATCAACATGTCTTCTACATATAGACACAATATGACATATGCGTTATGTACTTGCCTAACATACACGCATTTATCACATTCGTTGATTTTAAAACTATTTGACAACATCGTGTTATCAAATTTTTCATGCCACTGTTTAGGCGCTTGTTTAAATCCATACAAGGACCTAATCAGCTTACAGACCTTTTTCTCCTGTCCAGGAGCAACATACCCTTCGGGTTGTTCCATATATAATTCTTCGTCTAACTCTCCGTTTAGAAATGCAGTCTTAACATCCATTTGATGTATCTCAAGATTCTGCAACGCAGCAATCGCTATGAGTAATCTTATGGACATTATTCTCGTTACCGGAGAGTATGTGTCGAAAAAATCAAGGCCATGAATTTGTCGGTATCCTTTGACAACCAACCGTGCCTTAAACTTATCAATAGTTCCATCAGTCTTATATTTCCTTTTCAGGATCCACTTACAGCCTAAAGGCTTCCTTCCCTTCGGAAGATCAACCAACTCCCAAGTATGGTTGTGTAATATAGACTCGATTTCACTATTGATAGCTTCCTTCCAGCTTTGTGCATCTGGACTTGACAAAGCTTCTTTAATCGTACTAGGTTCATCTTCTAATGTATAAGATACAAAGTCATGACCGAATGAATTAAGAATTTTTGTCCTTTTACTACGACGTGGTTCTTCATCCCCGGGATTAGAACCACTCGTAGATGCTTCAAGTGTTCTTTTAAAAGGTCTTTCTTTATTCTTTTCCTTACAAGGAAAGATGTCCTCAAAGAACGAAGCAGTTCTAGATTCCATGATTGTACCTTCATGAATTTCCGAAATTTCTAATTTATGTACCAGAAATCTATAGGCACTACTGTTAAGAGCATAACCAATAAATATGCAGTCAACAGTTTTAGGACCTATCTTCACTTGTTTGGGTTTTAATATTTCTACCTTAGCCAAACACCCCCACACTTTGAGGTAACCATACGAAGGTCCACGACCCTTCCATAGTTCGTATAGAGACTTATTCCTGCTTTTGTGAGGAATCTTATTAAGGATATAATTGGCGGAGAGGATTGCCTCCCCCCACAAATTCTGAGGTAGCCCAAAATTTAAGAACATCGCATTCATCATCTCCTTAAGAGTACGATTTTTGCGTTCTGCTATTCCGTTTGACTGAGGCGAGTAAGGGGCCGTTGTTTGATGTATTATGCCAGAATTTGCACAAAATTCATCAAAAGGTGCTCCATATTCTCCACCTCGATCACTTCGGATAGCCTTTATCCTTTTTTCAAGTTTATTTTCAACTTCTGTTTTGTAATGTGTAAACGCTTGAAGCGCCTCATCTTTACTTCTTAGTAAATACACATAACAATACCTCGTGCTATCATCAATGAATGTGATGAAATATTTTTTCCCACCTCTAGTTTGCACAAACTTCAAATCACAAATGTCACTGTGAATAAGTTCTAGAGGTGTAGTGTTCCTTTCAACAGACGGGAATGGCTGTTTGACTAGTTTTGCCTCAACACAAGTTTCGCACTTGTGTTTATTTTCAACTTTAAATATTGGTAATAAATTCATGTTAACTAATCTTCGAATAGTATCATAATTTATATGTCCTAGTCTAACATGCCATAAATTAGAATACTCAAGCAAGTAAGCAGAATCAACATTCTTATTACTTTCATTTTCGGTTACAACAGAGCGGATTACATTCATTACATTCATTTTGAAAAGGCCCTTATCGAGGTAACTTTTTCCTACATAAATCCCTCTTTTAGTGAGCGAAAACCTATCAGCTTCGAAGACTAACTTGAACCCATTCTTGACCAAAGCAGATCCAGACACCAGATTCTTGCGTATCTCCAGAACATGCAGAACTTCAGTCAATGTCAGCTCTTTGCCTGAAGTCATCTTCAGCACAACTTTCCCCATACCAACCACTGGAGAAGTGGCAGAGTTTTCCATATACAACTTTCGTCCATCAGTAGGGGTATAGGACGAAAATGCATCTCTGTCAGAGCAGATGTGGCGTGTAACACCAGTATCTACGAACCACTCCCTTGGGTTTTTCACCATATTGGCTTCAAACACCACAGAGGTCTAGCTTACTCAAATCGATAGGCACCTGGTTATTCGACAGGTCATCGATCATTTCGTTGATGCCCTGGTGATCATCAACAGCGAGGTGCGCCTGATTTTGCACCTGGTTCTGGTTTCTAGCTCTTTGTTGGTTCGAGCCAGAACCTTTCTTTCGAAACTGTTTATTCTTTTTCTTGGGCTCAGTACAGTCTCTAGCCCAATGACCATGACGGCCACATTTGTGACAGGTATCTCCCTGTCTCCCTGTTCCCTTTTTCTGGGAATTTTCTTGGAATTTCCCTTGGAATTTTCGTTTCCAATTTGAACTTTCCAGAGCCTCGACAATGTTAGCCAGTGCCCGAACAGGAGCCTTCTTGACAGAGGCTTGATTGTCTTCCTCAATTCTGAGTCGAACAACCAAGTCTTCTAGACTCATCTCCTTTCGCTTGTGTTTCAAGTAATTCTTGAAGTCACTCCAGGAAGGCGGGAGCTTTTCAATTAACACCCCCACTTGGAACGACTCACTCAAAGCCATGTCCTCAGCGTGAACTTCATGAATAATAATTTGAAATTCTTGGACTTGGCTAGCCACGGACTTAGTGTCCACCATTTTGAAGTCTAAGAACTTCGCGACCACGAACTTCCTCAGTCCGGCGTCCTCAGTTCTATACTTCCTATCCCGTGCCTCCCGGAGGTCTTTCGCAGTTTTCATAGACAGATAAACGCTGTAAAGCGAATTGTCTAAACCACTGAGTATGTAATTCCTGCAAAGGTAATCACAGTGACTCCAGGCATCGTATGCCGTCCTTAGTTGGACATCCTCAGAATTTTCTGGCACAGACGGAGCGTCTTCCGTCAAGAACCTCGCTAGGTTCAACGTCGTCAAGTAAAACAGGATCTTTTGCTGCCACCTCTTGAAATCAGCCCCGCTGAACTTCGATGGTTTTCTTGTATACAATTTAATACTAGAAGCACCAAATATTATAGGCTTATTATAGTTTCAAAAATTGAGTTGATGAGATACATACTTTTGTTTTTTGGTCAGGTTATTGACTGTCGAGTTTGTGGTGATCCAAACTCGCGTCTTCGCTTTGCTTTTGTAGAATTTTCTGACGAGTGTAAGTCATCTTCATTTTCTTTTTGAAAAGGTTCTTTTCTCGCCATCTTTGAATGTCTTAACATGCTTGTCTGATCTCATAAACCAAATATTTGTTCATGTAATAATGAATATTGACAGATTCAGCTAGAGAAGCTCTCAGGCTTTCTGGGACACTGTTAGGTTTCTCTCCAGTGAAGGTTTTGCCTTCCAAAACTGCCATTCTTCCCGTCAATCCTACATTCCTTCCCAGGGTAAGAAGACACCGTCTATATATATATATATGTATATCTCCCTTATTCCAATCACGTCTATATATATATCAACTAAACTTGGGTATCTATATGTTCTTAATTGCTTATACCTGTAGTCAGAGGATGAACGCGAGATGTGCGCAAAGACAGTCTACTGCACGAACATTGACAAGAAGGTACGTATACCTTCCTTTATAATGCAATGTTATCTTTCGATTTTTTGCAACATGTGTTATTATGCTCTTATGCTTTCCTTAGTAGTAAATAATTACATACACACCCCTCTGTTATTGGGTAATTACTACAAGCTCCCTTTGTTTTTTATACATTACCAAAACACCTCAGTCAGGTCCCGACAACTCGGAATACAAGAGATGAAATTGTAATATGGTTTTAGTGAAGGGTGAAGTTATGGTAATTTTCAAATCTTTTTCATATTTACGGTCTGACTTAGGGGGATTTACTCAGGTGTCTCAAGCTGATGTCAAAAATTTCTTTGAAACAAGATGCGGTGAGGTATGAATTTTCAGCCTGAGCCGGTATAACCGGAACAGCAGCTGGCTGCACCGAAGGTACAACCGCAGCAGCCCAGCCGCAAAAACAGGCTGCATTGATGGTACAGCCGCATCGCTCATTGAGCCACTGCCAAAAACAGACCCACTACCACTACCGAAATCGAACCCGGCACCAGAACTGAATCCAAGACCGAGGCCAAGACCGGCTCCTGGTCCAAGACCGAAGTCAATAGCAGCAGCGACGTCATCAGAAACGGGAACTGCACTTGTTGGAACGAAGGCCATTTTCAGAATGATTACAGATACAGAAATCAACAACAAAAGTTTAAGCGTTAAGCTTGTTGCAAAATCTGCTCGTAATACAAGAATTCTGAAAAGAAATGACAAATATCGAGGCGAGAATTAACTTTATCATTAACGCTAAATTGCCCCGCCTAGGTGGTACGGGTGTGTGCAATCAACGTCCCAAGATACAACGATATATCAGCTCGAATTCAAAACCACTTTTGAAATTCGAACAAAATAAGACTAACTATGCTTATGAACTCTGGAGAGATATGAGAGAAAATAGAAGAAGTTGTTTGTTGTGTGTCCTTCTTCATCTACTGGAGGGCCCTTTTATAGGCTAAAAAATCAAACAATGATTAAGTAACAATTAAGTTTAATCATCAGTTATGTAAAAACGCCCATACGTTTTTGGAGGTTAAGAAAAACCGCACAAAAACTTATGTAAAAACGTGTGTAACCGAAGATGAAACTTAAAACCATATAAAACCGTGGCCAGCGGTTTTACATAGATATGTATTAATCCTTGAATACTTTTCTGTTGGAGACATAAAATTTAGGCCCAAAAAATTGATTAAAAAATAATCCAATTAAAATTAGCCCAAAAAGATAATACACCCGAGCCCGCGACCCCCGACCCGCCCGGTCAGCGGCGGCGCGTGTGTGCGCGCGAGGGAGGTCTAGACATTGTTAACCATAGCCTCCCCCCACTCAACCCACACAAACATAATATGACCCAAGGCCACAAACCCAATTCCAAACACAATGGTTGATATACTATCTTAAACATTGGTATTTTTCCAATGTGGGATAGCTAAAATTAACCAAATTCAACCAATTGAATATCCACACTTTAACCATTAATTTCTCATTCGTTACAACTCCAAATCGAGAAATTCGAAAGGCTAAAGTCATCTACTCCCGGAGTAGAACAAGAATATCAAAAAATATTTCGCATCCCAGATACGAGTGGTGTTCGAATTTCAGTCAAGTATTGACTACACACATTTGGCTTAACTTTTCTTAAGCTTTACTAAGCTTACTGTCAACACTGTTAACAATTTAAAATTGTATGTTTAGATCAGTATCATATTAAATTAAAAATAAATGACATAAAACTTTATTCATATCATACTATTCATCAAGTTGAAAAATCTAGGACAAAAAGAATTGCATAACGAAATCAATTAATCAATTCTTAACTTAGGAACTAAAGGTAATTTCGTCCAAAATTATATATTCTAATCTTAACTTTTTAATTTTGTGGAATAGAACTTTTATTAGAATGAAGTTTCGAGATCGAAAAATAATTTATAGGATTTTTTTAATACAAAATCTATTTTAGGTAATTTTTGCAATTTTAATATTTTATATGCATCTCAAGCCCCTCGTTTATCAACACGAAACCTTCATTTTACTTTGCAGTGTCTATCAACTAAAAATCAGCCAAATGAAGTAAGGGTGTGTTTGGATTGAAGGATTTGAAATCTATGGATTTCAAATCTGTCAACAAATCCTTGAAGTTCGTTTGGATGTATCCAAGTTATAATGGATTTCGAATCACTCGACATTCACTTTGACCTATTTTCTCCGCAACTACGGTGAGTTTCAAATGACTCCATTGTAGGCGTTATTTCAAATCTTTCCTCTAAATCCCCTCCCCAAATCTAAATCACTAAATCCAAACACACCCTAAAGATTAATTGAAGCACATTAATTTAGCAGAGAACAGGCAAACCAAGTTTTCAATAGCTCATCATATCTTTGGTCTTCAGCCTCTTCAATATAGCAATTAATGCCACTTCATTCTCATCCTTGTGTTCCATTAAACTTTCAACACTTTGCTACATATACATACTTGAAATTGAAATATAGAAGAATACATTTTTGTAAATAGAGAATTTAATATGCAATGCAACATGGATGTCAACCAATTAGAGTTTTCAAAAAATTAATAAAATTGATGAATATGTTTGAATAATGGATTTTAGTTGTCCTCCACCACAAATGATTTAGTCAGCATTAGACTATATTCTAGACTTAGAAGGTGTTTGACTAACCTTATAAAAATTTTGAAACATTTTATAAGATGTTTGAGAGCTTATAAGATTTATAAAAGTGTTTGGATAATTTCTTTTAGTAAGAGCTTATAAGACCAAAAAAATAAGATGCTTGGGTTTTATAAGCAAATAAAAAATAAGTAAGCCCAACCAACTTTATTTTAAAATCTTAAATTGGAGATGTTGTTTATATTTTGAAAATGCATAAATAACCATATTAATTTTCTCCTTTCAATAATACATTTCTCCAAAAATGTTTATTTTTATTATTGCACAAATTTTCTCTTAAAACATTTGAAAACATCTTATAAGTCCGGACTTATTCTATCCAAACAATTAACAACTTATTTTTTAAATAAGACCAAACATCTTATAAACCCTTAAAACATCTTATAAGGTGTAACAACTTATAAGATGTTTTAAATAAATATAGCCAAACATACTCTTAGTGATATGTTGCATGGAATATGATAAAAACCCTAATTACGTATACACCGTATTGCACAAAATCATAATTAAACTCTAGCATCTCCAACTAAGTAAATCCCAAAATAACAAATTTGGCCTCTCTATTTTGCTTTAAAATAGTTTTGTGCAACCCTTGTATATGATAACTTACAAATTTCCTTTAAAATTGTGCTGGAAAAATAGAAAAGAGAACACCCACAATTAGAAAATATATCAAAGTACAAATTCCTTCATTAAAGTTGATTAAATTTAAACCAATCTCTTAAAATATTATTGGATGTTACTCTTCAATTTGAACTATTAATTATCTAAATCAGTAAATTCTAAATTCCAAATTTTCCATGCAATAAAATTGAATTGTGATGACCATTGTTAGTTAGGAGCTTCAAGGACTTAGGGTATCATAATATTCAAATAAATTAATGTGACGAGATCAAGGAAATTGTACTTATTTTCTCGAAAAATACTAGTTCAACGAGATAAACCCAGGATGGAAATGACCAAATATCAAAATTTTCTATTTAATTACCGAATATTATATGCCTAATGACTTAAATTTGATCTAAAAACAGATGACTTATAATGCAATTCCAAGATTCAAGAGAAATTAAACTAATTGTGAATGTACATCTATTCTTTCTAAAGGTTATTTATTGAAATTTCACCGACACCTATTTTAACATGCTAGACCTGAACATATAAATAAGATTATTATAATTGAAATTAAATGGTCATTTGATATTGTGTAAATTTCAAGGTAATTGTATATCCAGGAATATAAACACAGTCAATGTTATTTAATTAGCTTTCTTCTATGTTCCCTTAACAGTATTTGGGAAAGGCGGTGCACAATCAAGCCAATAAAGAATTTAATTAACGAATTTAATTTGTTGGTTTCCTAAAAAAGTTTCATAACTAAACTATCTGTTATATAATTCTTTAATGTCCAACGGGTCTAATAATAAATTCCAACAATAAATATAAATACATCTGAAATATATATTCATTATATATGAATAATAATTAAACGCATAGTTTCATAAGGCTGATACTGTTTATTTAATCATTAAAAGAAAATGAAAAAAACTAACAAAAAATAAACC
Organism: Verbascum thapsus; assembly: GCA_963669365.1. Taxonomy (NCBI): domain Eukaryota; kingdom Viridiplantae; phylum Streptophyta; class Magnoliopsida; order Lamiales; family Scrophulariaceae; genus Verbascum; species Verbascum thapsus. Next base: position 12,512,190 of record OY770116.1, read on the forward strand.
GGGTCAATTATTACGATAAGTTTGTATATCTGTCATTCGTGTTTGACAAACCTTTATAAAATATATATAGTGTAAAGAAATTTTTTAAAATACATTTATAAATAAATGATAAAAATAAACTTCCAGTATTATAATAATAAAATAAATAATTTTGTGAGGATTCTATAATACAATAATTACAATATAATTATCACGTGTTTGCATGTAATTATTGTTAAATTTTACGGAGAATAATCATGAAAGTTAAGCGTGAAATTTCTCCTTTTTAATGGAATAGACAAAGTTTATAAAGTAAAAATAAAAACGAGTTTATATGGAACGTATTTTTGCAACTTTTCAATTTTATTATATAACAATTGGACAAGGGAAAATGTTAATTAAACCCAGCTGAAAAACATTAATAAGGTCTAATTAATTTTACTTTATAGTCATTACAATAAGGTCTAATTAGTCTTACTTTACAGTCATTACACTATTGTCCAGTTACCAGAAAATAATATTTTGGAAATAAATAAAGGCATAGTTTGATGATATTTTCCGATTTTTTTATAAAACTGATATGAATAATATTAGCAATATTATATTTCCTTTTATGTCTTTTTATATTATAGAATGTTTCCTTTTTATTAGGATTCGAATCTGATAGCTTTCCTTTTTATCAAGATTCGAATCTGATTGCTTTCCTTTTATTAGGTTTCCTTTTTGTTTTAGAAGTTGCCATAGTTAGCAAAGTTTTATTTTAATAGGAAAGTAGATTTGGAAAGATATCAATTTTAATTGATATCCTTCTTTCATTAGGTTTCTTTTTATTTGGTAAGTTTAGTTAGTAAGTTTTTATTTTTAGTAGGAATTAGATTTTGGAAAATATCCTTTTCTATAGGATTTTTACCAAAATTAAGTTTATTGTTTTTGCCTATAAATAGGCTACATTTTTCATTAATAAAGTAGAGAATATTTTTGATTAAAATCCGTGAGTTTATTCTCTCGTCGTTCTTTAAGAACTTTTGAACTTATCGGATTTTATATCCGTGGCGTTCGTTCCCGACTTATCAAGCGGCAATCCATACCGTTTGTGGCGTCATCATAATTTCGTTCTGAGGTTCGTCTTCATTGACTTCATCGGGTCGAGGTCTTCTATACCAAGGTTCGTTGTCGCAATCGAATTCGGGTTAAAGATATCCATCTCACCAATTCAACTCGTGCGCAAACTCTGATCTTGGGGAAATTCCGCAATGAATCAATCCATCATGGGAAGATTCGCATCAAGTGGTATCAGAGCTACGTTTGCCACGTAGTTTCTGGAAAGCCCTACCGGCAGTTATCTCTTATTTGAAGTAGAAGTCTTTTATTTCAAATAGAAAGTATCTTTATTTTTCTTAGTTTATTTTTTATTTTATTTTTCTAGTTTTTTGGATTCTATCCAATTCTTTTTTATTATCTAGTTAATTTTCGTACCTGAAGGTCAAAAAAAAAATTCAAAAAAAAAAATTGAAAAAAAAAATTCGAAAAAATAAAAAAAAAAAAACGAAAAAAAAAATTGAAAAAAATTCGAAATTATTTGAAGAGGAACTTTAAAATGTCGAATGAAAGTTTTCCTCAATATGTAATAGGAGGAGTTGACTTTAAGTTCATCTTTGATGGGCTAAAGGCTGAGATGAGAAGGTTGATAAGAATTGAAGAGAAGCGCATCGAGGAGAGGATCGATCGGTATGAGCGCCAACTCAAGAGAAGGGATAGTTTTCGCTCAAAATCACAAGCTTTGGAACATGCTTGGGAACATGCTTCGGAACGTGCTTGGGAAGCATACCAATGGAAAAAGAATGAGTGGCAAGCCAAACAAAAATCAAAGATGGAGCATAAACAAGAGACAAGCCACCATAAAAACCAAAACGATGAACCAAAGATGGAGCACAAAGAAGAGATGAACCACCATAACAACCAAGACGATAAAGGTCCCGACCCTGATGAGATTCCATCATTGGAGGATTCCAGTGAGGGGTGTATATCTAATGATGCATTGACTTTGGTTTCGAAAAGAACATTGAGCGAACATGTGAAGGTGGTTGACGATAAGGTAAGTAATGTGACTATCGATGATGATAATTGCCCAAATATCGCTAACACATCTACCGTGGAAAAATTAGACATATTTGTTTTGGAGCAACCTGAACCATGCAAACTACAATGGATCAATGATAGTGGTGAGACAAAAGTGAATGAACAAGTGATTGTTGCACTAACACCTCAACAAGTTTATGAAGATCAAGTGAGGGTAAAGAAAAAGAGTGAGCGAAAGCATGTGGCTGGACAAAATTTCAATGGTGATCATGTTCAATTTCAACAACGCATCGACGATACTGCATACAAATAACGCTTTTGATTTGAGGACAAATCCCTTTCAAGAGGAGGGGAATGATATGAATAATATTAGCAATATTATATTTCCTTTTATGTCTTTTTATATTATAGAATGTTTCCTTTTTATTAGGATTCGAATCTGATAGCTTTCCTTTTTATCAAATTCGAATCTGATTGCTTTCCTTTTATTAGGTTTCCTTTTTGTTTTATAAGTTGCCATAGTTAGCAAAGTTTTATTTTAATAGGAAAGTAGATTTGGAAAGATATCAATTTTAATTGATATCCTTCTTTCATTAGGTTTCTTTTTATTTGGTAAGTTTAGTTAGTAAGTTTTTATTTTTAGTAGGAATTAGATTTTGGAAAATATCCTTTTCTATAGGATTTTTACCAAAATTAAGTTTATTGTTTTTGCCTATAAATAGGCTACATTTTTCATTAATAAAGTAGAGAATATTTTTGATTAAAATCCGTGAGTTTATTCTCTCGTCGTTCTTTAAGAACTTTTGAACTTATCGGATTTTATATCCGTGGCGTTCGTTCCCGACTTATCAAGCGGCAATCCATACCGTTTGTGGCGTCATCATAATTTCGTTCTGAAGTTCGTCTTCATTGACTTCATCGGGTCGAGGTCTTCTATACCAAGGTTCGTTGTCGCAATCGAATTCGGGTTAAAGATATCCATCTCACCAATTCAACTCGTGCGCAAACTCTGATCTTGGGGAAATTCCGCAATGAATCAATCCATCATGGGAAGATTCGCATCAAAAACACTCCCAAAAATAGGCATATTTTTTATGTATTTGTAAACAAAAATTAGACATCACATATCATTTTTTAATAATACACCTGGTGATTAACCTCTTTTTTAATATGAAGAATTTTTATAAATTTTGAATGAACATAATTAAATGTTTTATTAAAAATAACGATATTGTCCTAACTCCTAATGTCCACCGCCGGAAAAAAAAAACAAACATATGTATATAATAAATAATTAAAAAAAAATATACCGTACGGAATAGGGGAGTTAGAAAGTGGGACCCAATGGATGTTAGACAGAATTAAATAACGGTCAGTGCATTGCCACTGCCGTACGGTCATGTCGTACACGCTAACTACCAACCTGTCATTAATTTTCTTGTTTTCCTCGAAATTTCTTAACTTCCAATTTTTATAAATTAATTCTAAAATTGAAAATTTAATATCCCATAGGAAATGAGATGGAAATGGATATCTACAAACTGGTGACAATTTATCAATTTCATCATATAACAATATTTGGTTACCTTATTCTTGCTTAAGTTTTACTTTAAAAAAATTGGGGAAATTCTATCATGGACCGGGACTGTTGGTCCCGGTCCATTATTCACCACATATTTTGCATTTGGGGTGGGTAGTTTCACATGGGGTGGGGTAAAAACACCACCCACCCGTATGTAATGTGTGGTTGAAATGGACTGGGACCAACAGTCCCGGTCCAAGATAGAATTTTCCAAAATATTGTGCCTCATTAAGTTCCTTTTCTATTTGAAGAAATCAGCTGGTAAATGAATTATGAATTATAAATGTGTTAGGTAAATAGTGACTATGAAGTGGCTGTGAAGATATTAGCTTGACTTGGTGAATTGAAATGGAGCTATATAATGTATATTAAAAATTAAATCAAGGTTTTAGGATAATTAAATTAAAAATGTGATAAAACCTAATAAATAGATGGCGAAAAAGTTTGTAGTAAAATTGGGGTCCAAAGTTTGATTGAGATGTGGGATATCTCTCTGTTTTTTTGTCTTTCCTTTCCCCACCAAATACTATTTATAGGCCCCCATCACCATCTACTTTTTGTTTGCCAATATCTGGAGCATTTAAATCTTAGGGTTAATAAATATTATAACACATTAATTTTAATAACGTCAATATGTTATAAATTATTTGATATTTAATTTGATCCAATCTGTTGTAAAGTTACATGTGAATGCAAGTTGTTTTCGAGAGTCTAACTCTCGTAAAATGATAACCACAAAATGTGTAAATTTAAGTATGAAATTTACAATTTGAATATATTAAATTTTGTGTTAAACGCATTATAATATGATTGTAATTTTTTAGAAATTGAACATCAAATAAGTTGATAGTTGATATTGATAAATAATTTGGGCTAACTTGAAACTACATTTAAACCAATAAAAAATCAAAATAAATTTCTTACCAACCAACCTAAGTCAAATTAACTTAGGTTAAAACTATTGTTTTGAAACTATTTTGCTATCCCTAACTAAAGTATTATGTTCACTTTGAAAAAGAACGAAAACAAGTTTGTAGGATATTGATGAATTCTTATCTATCAAACAACTTTTTTCATGAAATTTTTAGGGTTAGTTTAGATAATGACTTCATGATATTGCATTGATGAAACTTCAATCACACTCTGGTTCGGTTTCATGGTCCAACGAAGAGCTATTTTCACGTAAACATAAAGTTTGAGAAAAAAAATTGATCGATACTTTGAAAAATCGTACAACAATTGTCGTTATCGGATTATATTACTGTATCTAATATTTGATCTTTCTTAGGAAGCACAACCCAAGTAACTTAAACCTAATGTTTTGAAATTGAACTTAGAATATTTCATCGGGTTGATGGGGCAATGAGTCAGCAGTTCAACCGTCAGGTCAATCACAATTGAATTAATAATGATACAATAAATAATAATTAATATATAAATAAATATTATGTAATATAAGTATATAAAATTAATTGTGTACTCCATGTATTTTAACTACTTTCATATTTATGCAAATAATAATAGTATATATATAGATGCCAATATTTGAGTTGGGAGTTGAAAACTCCATAAGGTTTATAAATTTTTTGGAATAGAACACTTCAAAAAAAGGGGCGGATAAACGTGAGAAGATATTATTATTTTAATTTATATAATTTTAAAATCCAATCGATTTTCTCGATTTATTACCTGATCGAACGCTTAGACGGTTGAACTACCGAGTTCCACGAATTTGATGGTTTTTTTATAATAATCTGTTGTGATGGATTTATCAGAGCAATCAAAGAAAGAACAGAAAACGTAAATAAGAGACACAGAATTTACGTTGGTGGTTCACCAACGTTGTGTTGGCTACGTCCACGGGCAGAGGAAGAACGATTTTATTAGAGGCTAGGTTTTCAGATTTCAGAATAACCTGCGAACAGGTCTATTTATAATACTAACAGACTAATCTAACTTGGGCTCAGCCCATCACGTATCTGCAGGCCCAAATCCGAGTTCCATTAGTAATCCATTAGTAATCCAGCCCATCACGTATCACGGTCAGCGAGACCCCCGACTAACTCTGCAAAGCGCACTATAGTCGATTCAAGGCACTTCTTTAACATAATCAATTTTTACATGCATGAACCAGTTTACGAACTAATTTTCAATTTTATCGATTGATTCAAATTAAATTCAAAAACGTGGCCTAGAAATTAAATTTAGGAAGATGCCTTCATGTGTCAAAATGGCCTATGGGTACATACATACATATACGGTTGGTAAGTGAAAATGTTGTGGCATGGAATTTCTTTTCAAAATAAGTCATCAGCCAGCTTGCTTGTCTCATCAACATCCTATATATATTTCAAATAATTTATATGATAAATTTTAAATTGATTTATTCCCATTATTTAGTTTAAACTTATTTCAAATAAAAGTAATGTTAGAATGATTAATTGAAGTGGGTAAAATGAAACATCAAATAGATCAGTTGAAGATAGTAAATAGGCCATTATAATATTATTACTTGATATGGTGTAAATTCAAAATTCTTTTAACCCTTGTAAGAATGCACTGATTATCACAAATTGAAAATACAATTTTAATCGTTTAATGTATAATGAAATCTAATGTATAATGATTTTGTGTTGTAAAAATGTCCCAATGACGTACAAACATACTGCCCTCACAGAAGCATAAGAGCCATTTTACTATTTAGTTCTTCTTTATTGATCTTAATATACTTTTATGTGGGTTAAAATAATAAAACTTACCATTTAATCTTTATAACAATCTCAATTCACATAGAAATACCAAAACTTATAAACAAAATATTATATATAATTTTAGAGCTAGGATTTTGGATGAGGATAAGAAATATGTAGTGATGGGTCCCCAATTTTGCATAGGGGCATTATCGTAATTTAATAAAGCGATTAATATAAAGGCAATATTAACACGTGGGCCTCCAACCGTGGGCCCAACACAACGAACCCATGACTCAGCTAAAACTCTATAAATACCATCCAGATCAGCTAGATTAATTATTATCTGGTTTACACTTCAAAAACTATAACTATTAAATATTCTCCAAGTCCACGAGATTGAGGAATATAACATCTGAGAACTGCGAAGAGGCTTGATCTGAGAACTGCGAAGAGGCTTGATCCTACCTAAGTAGGTACGTAGGCAGCTCGAAGTTACTGAGCACAGCCCCACTATCTAAAAACACTTAATTTGGTCTGTCGTGAGTCGGGTCGGATCCCATCCCACGTGACCTTCACGTGACCTTACTATTTGATCCCGCATCATGTAGGTAAAAAATGGGATAAATTATATGACACACCGTAGAATCGGTTTGTTATAATATTTAATGTGATAATATTAAAATATTTTATCATAACACTTTCTCATCTAATGATTACTCATTTGACACAATCAGTTACAAATTCTTCCAAAAAAAAAATGCTTCACATATCATTCACCTTCAACTAATCATAGTATGTGTGAAGCTAATTATTTCACTCCACTGAGAAATTAAATATAATACTATAAAACTAAATTTAAAAGTGCATACACATTAATTCGATTTTACCAAGTGGTGATCAATGCCCCACTGATGATCATCACAAAACAATAATTGTATTGATTTCCAGCTGTGACACTTAAAAGAATAAGAGCCATTTGGTGAGGCAAGCAAATAGTATATACTTCGTTATATGGAAATAAATCAAAAAGAAAAAAATGTACTCTAATTTATGATAAAATATTCCATCTTATTTAAATTTTCTTATGGACAAAATTCCCTTAAGCCTATTCTATATCATTCTTATCCTTTATTTGCCAAAGTAGATCTATAGAACTCTATAATGGTTTTCTACAATGAAATATAAAAAATAATTATTTCTTAATTTGATAGATCATAATATTAAAATTTAAAGTGATGGATGGGAAAGAAAAAGATGTGTAAATATGAAAAAAATACAAACTAGAATAAGCTAGCGTTTGTTTTGATTTGAGTAAAGATTGATAATTATTCTTCCTTAGAGCAACTCCAACCCACGCTAAATTAGCGTGGGTGGAGGGGTTTTTTGGCGCTGGGTTGCTCCAACCCAGCGCCAATTGCTGCGGTAGATTTAGCGCAGACCCTTATTTTTTTAAAAAAATTTGTTTATTAAATTTTGCATTTTGGTCCTTTGGGTTTTTGTTTAATTTTAATTTAGTCCTTTTCAAATTTATAAAGTTTAAATTATTTTCAATTTAACCCTTATAAGTTTTATTAGTTATAATTATATCCTGATTATTATATTTTATTCAATTATGCTTTAATTTAAATTTATAATTAAACTATAAAATATATATTTATACTCTAACTTATATAAAATGTATGTTGTATTATTAATTAGTTTTAAATAAATCATATAAGTTATATTTAATTCATTAATTAAATAATATATATATATATAATTGTTAATTTAATTTTTGAAATATCTAAACGCAATTAATATAATTTTTAATTATTTGATAATATTTTTTGTTATTTTTGTAAATTATATTAAGAAAGTATATTTTTTGAATGAAAATGTACAATACGTAAAAGTTTTGTACTTTATTTGTAATAGATTGTAATATTATAAAAAAGATGAAAAAATAGAATATTCTGTAAGATTCATTTTTGGTGCAGTGAATAGTGTTCTGGGTTGGAGTGCATTTACTGTAGCTGCGCCAAATTGGTGCAATTTTTGCGCCAAATTGGTGCAAAATGGCAAAATTGGTTTCACTCATGCTTTTAAAGTGTAAATTTTTTTTACTTGTTTTTAGACATTTGATATTGCATAATTACCAGTATTAATTACAGATCAAATGAATAAGACATTATAATATAGTGGATTTACAATTGAGTTTGAACAAATTTTTAGTTATCGATGTAGATAAACATGTTTATTGGGCCGAGTTGAACACTTTGGCCTATAACATAGATGGTTCAGAATTTAAACTCGTCTATTTGGATCGAGCATTATGACCTCAAATCAATTTCATGTCTTGATTGGATTATTATGGGCCACTCTGTATTTTTAAGGTGCATAAATATTATGGATGAGCTAAGTTTTAATTAGACCCAACAAAATATCATATTAAATATTGTGAATGAGACATTAAATATTTATGTTGCAAATTCACATGCATTATTCATATTGCCTTAATGTAAAAAGTAAGTGTTACTATATTCATTACCTCACTACGAATGCAAAAAATATGTTTGAGAGAATGAACAAGTTTGTTTGATATATTTTTCTGCTACATATTTATACCAAAAATAATATGTAAAGTAAAGTTAAAACTAGAAGGGCAATTTAAGTTTATTGGTAAGATTAGAATTCTACACGATAATATATTGAGGCCCATATCTACGAAGGCCTCTAGGGAATCAGCAAGGGATGCAATTGTGTCATTAATACTTTGTTTAGTATTCTATTTCAATTAGGAGTCTTTCACTATTTATAGTTGTTAGAGTTAATGTTTGTTAGATAATATTTAGATTAGTTTAGATTATATCGTATCCTATCGTATCTTTTAAAATCTTGTAGTTATTTAGTTTTATCTTATTTCCATATTTGTAGGTAGATTACGATTTCATTAGATTTTATTGTAACACTATTTATACCCTTCTTTTATTAATAATATAATTCACGGGATTTCATATTATTCAACATGGTATCAGAGCCCTGGCTTCTAGCCTTGGTCTCTCGATCTTTCGCTTCTGTTGCCGCCATCAAGTCGTCGACCCCGTCCGACGCACATATCTTTTTCTTTTCTTTTCTAATATACATTATCTTATATTTTGCTTCAGCTATTTTTAAGTCGTCAACCCCGTCCGACGCACCTTATTTTAGTTTAGTTTTATTTTTTATGTTATCATTGCTCACCCTTGACAAATAAAGAGTTTGAGTTATTGTTGCCGCACCATCTAGGTGCCGCCGATTTGTAGTTTTTTTTTTATGTTACGAGCGCTCGCCCTGAAAGTAAGGAGTTTGAGCTCTTATCGCAGTCTATACTCATCATACGAGGACTTAGAATCATTATTTTTTTTAATGTTAAAACCGCTCACTCTTGAAAATAAGGAGTTAGAGCCATTGCCGCCGCTTTTCAAGTTTATCGCCGGCTTTTATCTTTTTGGATTTGGATCCAATTTCAACGTTCAAGATCCCACGTTTCAACTGCGGGGAAGTGTTAGATAATATTTAGATTATATCGTATCGTATCTTTTATAATCTTGTAGTTATTTAGTTTTATCTTATTTCCATGTTTATAGGTAGATTACGATTTCATTAGATTCTATTGTAACACTATTTATACCTTTCTTTTATCAATAATATAATTCACGGGGTTTCATATTATTTAACAATGTTTTCATTAGGAATTAAATAAAGAAGTTTTTAGTTAAATTTTAGTTTTTATCTATATTCTCTCTAAATTATTCTGGAGTATTGTCTTCTACTCAAATTGAAGACGTATCAGATTCTGTTTATATAAGTACTAGCATGAACTTTGGATGTAAAATTTGTGTATATTCTTTAGCATAGCATGTGATCGTGATACGAATCTATCTAGAATTGGATCGGGAAATTTTTTTAAGATCAAAACTTGAAATGCATCAAAACAAACACAGAAACATAAAATTAAGTCAATCAGGATTAATGAAAATTGCAAAAATGAGCAATATTCTATTAAAAAAATGAATTACATTACATGATCTTCCCCAAAAACAAAAAGCAGAGCAAGCAAGTTCTGCAAATCCCCTTTTACCCAAAATCACATAAATAAAACCACACAATCTTTAACCACACAAAATAACCCTGTTCAAACCCAACACCAAACAAGAAACAGTGAAGAAAAACAGAGTCACAAAATCCCTGCTCGACCATTTACGAACCTGCTTCGTTTCGACTCCTAAACTCTTAGCCCTTCTGAGCGCATCAACCTCCTTCAACAAATCAAACTCCACACCTTTCCTCTTCAACTCATCCACACACTTAGCCAACAGCTTCGAATCCTCTTTTTCCCTGTCCAACATCTTCTCCACGTGGCACTCCACGTCAGTCTTGTACCTTATCGCCCAGATGAAACCCATCGAGAATAGCAGAGAGCAGAGAGATGGGACCCACGATTTCTTGCATAGGTGGGGCCCGTGAGAGGCGGCGGCGGCGGCGCTGAAGAGGAGGAGCAGGGATGTGGAGTGGAAGATGAAGAAGAGGCAGTAGAGATGAGTGATCTGTTGACGTGTCGAATCGATTTGGGTCTCTTTGAGAGAGATTCGGTTGAGGATTAGGTTTTCTTCTTTCAGCCATTGCTTGAGTAGGAGCCTGTGTGTTGGGGATTCGGCGATCTGGTGGAGCGGGTGCAGAGGTTTTGCTTCCATTATTGATGATTTGTTGTAATCGGCCATTTTTGTTATTGGGTTTTATGAGATTAATGCAGAGAGAGAGAGAGAGAGAGAGTACTTTTAGGGAGAACGAAGAAGACTTGTGGGAAATAGTGAAGATGAGCAGCGTTTTTCAATGTAACGGTCAAATTCGAGTTTGAATTTTTTTTTTTTTTTTTATTTCTTAACGGTCGAATCTTGTGTGAACAGGTTTAGGGTAAAAGTGTATCGATACTTGTTGAATTATTTTTTTGATTTTGGAAAGGTTAATTTATTTTCTTAAGCAAGTAACAATATTTTATCAATATAGGTTCTTAGAGTTAGTTTTTTTTTTTATTGAGAGTAAAATTCTCGTAAACAACCAGTAATTAATTGGAAGTGTAAGTATTAAAAATTATAAGTTAATTGTTGAGATGTTACGTGTGGTTCTTGATAATTTCAAGAGTCAAAGTTTTGGTATAATCTATAAGATGTACCTATATAAATAAATGAATGTCATTTATATATTCAAATGAGATGAGTGATATTTTTTGAAATTTCATCATCAATTGTTATACATACATCATACACATTGTATATAAGGGATAAATACGTTTTTGGTCTCTTATGTTGTCAGTTAAAACACTTTTAGTCCTCCATTTGTTAGAATCGACAAAATTGGCCCCTAATGTTATAATTTTTGACACATTTCATCTCTTGAACAATCAAAATATAGATGGAAAGCACATGTGCCATGCACGTGAGCGTATTTTGGAGGATAAATTCTCAATTTCAAATAATATTCAACTTAGGTGGCATTTTTAAAATTTTTATTTAATTTCAAATTCTGATATGAATTAAAACTAATTAAGCAAAAAAAAAAGTTTAAAAAATCTGAAAATATGAAAAAAAAAAAAAACTTAAAAATCCAGATTTTAGAAAATATCTAAAATTACTATAAATTAATATAAAAAATAAACTAAAAACTAATAAAAGTAAAAAATGAATTAAAACAAAAAAATTAATTCAAATGATGAAAACTAAAATTAAAATAATTAAAAGTATTTTATAACAAAAAATATTTAATATAAATATTAAATAAAATTTTTAAAAGAACTTAATGCTGAATTAAAAATTAAAAATTATTATTAAAAATTATCATAAAAATAAAAACGTTTAAAATAAAGTAAAAAATAATTGTTGTATTAAGAAAATAGTGTAATAGATTAAATTAACATCATTAAAATGATAAAACATCTTTTGATGATATTTAACACTTGGTACTCGTTTGGTTCGTATCATGTGATTGCACATGATAGTATTATACTTGATAGTTATGAAAGAAATTGAGAGATTCATTGGCAAAAACTTGTTTGGTTATGATTATAAATGAGAGTGATATCCTAGATGATATACATTCGAGTTATTTGGTTGTCATTATATATAAAAATTGATACAATGGAAAAGTCTAAAATACCCTATATATTGTTGACATTGAATTATCAAAATCATATATATATAATTATACTTAAAAATGTGAAATATATTTCATAAATCAAATAAAAATATTTTGAGTATTTTAAAAATTACATGATTATATAAAATATATTTTACTTATGTTGGATTATAAAAACATTTATATAAAATTATACTTAAACATATGGAATATATTCTATAATCAAATAAAAATAGTTTGAGTATTTTGATAAAATAACATGATTATATAAAATATATTTACTTTTTTTATTCCATTGTTGAAGTTGAATTATCAAAATCATATATATAAAATTATAATTAAAAATATGGAATATATTTTATACATCAAATAAAAATTATTTTAAGTATCTTAATAAAACAACATGATTATATAAAACATATTTACTTTGTTTATTTGATGATTTTAATACCAAAATTTGAACTCTAATTCCATATTTTTAAGATTGATTCTAATTTCCAAACTTTGAAGTTTAATTCCATATTTTAAGATTGGGCTAAATATATCAAGATGGAGATTAGGTTAAATGTGAGGGTAAATTAGTAATTCTACTTTTTAAAATAGGTTGAATATAATTTTGTGATAGTGGATACCACCCAACTGGTGGTATCTACTATCTTAGAAATTGAGTGATTAAGTATTGGGCTTATTATGAATCATGGGCCAACCTTATCGAACCAAATTTAAAATTAGGATTGATAATTAATATATCACTCCTATAAACCCCAACCAAACAAGCACTTGTTGTATTAAGAGAGTTAAAATTAATATTTTTAAGTAAATAGCCTGCAAACAACACAAGATGATGCCACTATTTAATATCATGTGGTGTGGATGTCAAATGCTCATAATTTAGAGAATGTCGATGTAATTTTTCCATATATAATATCGAAAAAAATTCTAATCTCTGTACAAATTGTCAAAATTATTATTTATTATTTAAAATTTAAAAAAATAAAAGAGAAAAGCAAATAAAGCTTTTTGGAACCATCAACACAATGTGCCAACTCTGGGATCCCTCCTCCCCAGACTTAAGTGCATTCATCTATTTTTTTCTCTCTCTCATTCTTCCTCTTGTTTTTCTCTTCTTCATATTTTTTCTTTATCTATCTCTAAAGTCAAAAATGGTTTTGACACCTTTACTTTACTCTTAGTAAGAGGTTTGTATCCTTGAATTCTTTTTTTACTCGACCATCTCTTTCACATTTTATTGTGCAAATGTAAAGGGAAAGTAGGAGGTTTGTGATTAAATAATTAAATGGGAAATAAAATCATAAAAAGAAAGAAAAAATATAGAGATAAATTCCAACTCCCTGGTTTATTGGTTTGGTGGGCTCCAGTTCAGTAGCCGAGTCGTTGGTTTCTCCGGTTCGAGGAGGGTTCGCATTGGATTTGTTGCGACCTGTCTTAGCTACCTACTTGGACTAACCTTATAGACAATTCCCGATTGCTGAATTGATCGGTTCGGTCCGAGTTTGAAAATCTTAAATACGGGTCCAACACCCCAGTTTAATAATCATTTTCAAAAGAAAAGGTAAAAATTCAAATTTCAAGACGAAAGAGTTTAAGTTTTAATCTAACACGCCTAGATGAAATTTTAATATATTGAAAACACTTAAAATTATTAGAAAAAATATAGATAATAAAGTGTGTCACACCACTTTACTATAATATATATAATATAATAGATAAACAAACTAGAATTTTTTTAAAAATAAGTTAGAAATAGAAAATCAAATAAAAATAGACAAGGGTAGAGAAGATAATTGCATGACAAAGAAATGTAGTATTATTTATTTTGCATAATTGATTGGGGTAATTGGTATATTTTTTTTTTAAAATTTAGAATGGTGTTTAATACAAATAACATAGTTGAACCAACCAACCAACAATAATTAAAACATCAATATACAACAAATGTCAAGAACAATAGACACATCAATCTGCTGAATATTATTTTACAGATTTTAATACAGATTTTACAGCCAATAATCCTATATCATACATTAATTCTTTTGGATATCTTGACTCTCAATCCATTTTTCGCCTGAAGTATGATCGAATCGCGAGGCGAAACTGGATGACCTTCAACAAGTTCGATATTATAACGATAAATAATAGTTGCTGCTATCATTTTCATTTGAATAAAAGCCATCTCTTTACCAAGACAGGTTCTTGGCCCAGCATTAAACGCCGGAAATTTATAAGATGGCTCGTGTTTTATCGCCCCACGCGGCGAAATCCACCTTTCGGGTTTAAATTCCATACAATCTTTACCCCATATATTCTCCATTCTTCCTGTTGAATAGAAAGAAACTATTACTCTAGCATTCTCATGCAGATAATTACCAGTCGGCAAAGTATCGGGTTTGATCGGAGCTTTGTGCTCCAAACCCACCGGAGGGAATAATCTTAGAGATTCGCATAAAGATCCATGGAGGTATACTAGCTTTCGAGATTCTTCGACATTGAAGAATCTCCATTTGTTCTTGTCGTTTATATCCAATTGAGACTCGATCTCTTCGATAATCTTCGTTTTTGTTGACGAGTTTTTGGCAATTAGCCAGAAAAGCCATGTGAGACAAGTGCTTGTAGTATCTCTACCTGTTGAATAATATAAAACCCCGTAAATTATATTATTGACAATTGAAGGATATAAATAGAGTTACAATAGAATCTAATGAAATTATAATCTAAAGATACGATACGATATAATATAAACTAATCTAAATATTATCTAACATTACCTGCAAACATCAAACTCAAAGCAGTGTCCCTCAAAAACTCTCTTGAATCACCATAGTTTTTTTCTTCATATGCTTTTTTGAATGATGCTAATAAGTTGAAATGATCATCTTTTCCATCTCCTTCCTTTACATCAATAATCGGATATAAGAATTCGTCGAAATCCTTCCAAGCTTGCAGTAATTTCCTCTCTTTGCCAATTTTAAGCCATTTTTGGAGCTTCCAAAATCTCTCCGGCAACACATGCCGGTGCAAAAGTGCTTCAATAACATCGTTAAAAGCTTTTTCGCTTGGAACGTAAGGTAAGTCGATGGATAAGCTTCGAGGATCATAATCTAACACCAATTTGCAAATACTATCAAATGTGAATCTCTGAAAAATATCCTGCAAATCAAAATCGCAATCTCGGCCCGCGAAACTATCAAGAACAGGTATAAGCCCAGTTTCAACTTTGTGCCAAGCAGTATTCTCCAACAAACTGTAGAACTTTGCATGTGTCATGAATGAAAGAGTTGTTCTTCTATGAAGCTCCCATAATTCAAAATCAGCATTGAAAATCCCATTTCCCAAAATATCGAAAATCTTTCTGAACTCAGGACCCTTTGGGTAGTTTGAGAAATTTCTGCTGAGAATATGGTGGATATTTGCAGGGTCACTAGTTATCAACATATCCATGTTACAAAACCAGGGACCTTTGAACTCAAACGTGCCACCCAATTCAGTTAGAATTTCTGTTGCATAATCATGGATCCGATGAGAATTCTGGAGAATCCTCGGCAGCATCCCGAGAACCGGCCAGTTCGTCGGAACGGAGGTTTTTTTCCGGCGGGTCCTTGTAACTAAAACACAGAGGAAAATTATGGTGATGGTGAATAAGAATATCTCTGAAGATTCAAAGATGGCCATGAGAGGGGTGGAGTTGGAGTTTTCTGTTTGTTGGTGCTTATTGCGGTGCTTTGTGCAGTGCTTTTGTCTTTAATAGAGAGATGATTACGATAATTTCTGACAAAATCATGGGACCCTTTTCACTGTTGCATCACTGTCAGCAATGATTTCTGTTTAAAATTTAAATAGAACTGAAGTAAGATTCAAGAAAATTGCATGTGGACACACTTTCACATGTACTCGTTAGATTTGTTCCCACTTGTGGCAAAGAAAGAGACCTTTAACTGAACTGTTTAGTCTGTCAAGTTATATAAGTCTAAGAAATCATATCCATTTTCTACCATTTTTTAGTTCTTTGAAGGATCAGTACTAAGTGGAAGGCGAATATATATATGATTATATATATAAAGTTCATTTTTTTTTACAAAACATCATTTTTTAGGAAAAACATTTTTATTCAAAATTCCTATTCCATATTATATTATATATATATAACATGTATAATTCACAAATGTACTTATTAAGAATGTTTAACATATGTAAATATTTTGACATATTCAAATATTTAATATATAAAATAAAAGATGGAAATGAAATAGGAAAACTTGTTCCCCTTATTTAGTTTGAAAATATTTATTATTAAATAAATAGACTTGTAATATAAAGTATATGTGTAATTTTAAATAAAATAACACTATTTACCTTTTAAAAATATATGAAAAATTTATAATTTCCAATTAGTATATTAATAAAGGTGGACAACATGAATGAAGAACACGCACAATTTAAACATCATATAGAATATTATGTGTATTTTTTATCATGTCTTTCTTAAGATTTTCGAACTAGCACTTTCTAAAAAAACACCTATATTATATTATCGTGAAAGAGCAAACTATGATTCCTAATTGTAGCTTTTAGTCAATTATGCACAATCCAAGTTAATAACAAAAAAAATTTAGGGTAAAGTGCACTTCACCCCTCAAAAAACGTGGGCTATGTTTGTTTATATTTTTAAATCCCATTTTCAAGTTTATAAATTTAAAAATTTAAAATAAACTTAACACACCAAATTTTCATCCAAATTTACTTTTTTCTCAACTCTACTTTTTCAATTCATTATATATATACATCATTTCACACATTCACCAATCAAATCATTCATTATAATCATTTATTCTCTTTCTCTTTCATACTTTACAATTTTTTTATTAATATTCATTATTTTTAATTCAATTAATCATTATATAAATAACTAAAATAATCATTCTACACATCATCTATCAACTTATCAATATTGATTTGACACATTTCACAACTTCAAACTATTTTTAAAAACATAAACAAACATCTCCATTTCTCACACGAATTTGGTAGTACACAACTCCCAAGAAAATTTTAATTTTTTACTAAAAACATAAACAAACATAGCCTTGAATTTTGCACTTTCCCCCCTAAAAACACAAAAAAGAGACATCACCCCCTAAAAATTTGATATATGCATCATTTTACCCCAATTACTATTTTCTGACTAAATTTTGATCGAAATCATTCAAATGATTTTTTCGTGTGAGATTATGATGAGAATCTCACAACCCGAAGATATATATTAGAGAAGTACAAAAGTTGTGGGTCAAAATTCGAGCATGTGAGAGAATCACAGAAAAATTATTTAAATAATTGTCAATCAAAATTTAGTCGAAATATAGTATATAATTGGAGCAAAATGATGCATATATCAAATTTTTAGGAGTGGTGTCTCTTTTTTGTATTTTTAGGGGGAAAGTGCAAAATTCAAATTTTTTGAGGTGGTGAAATGCACTTTTATCCAAAAATTTATATATTTGTCATAAGATAAGTAGTAAAATCAATGGAAACAATTAAATACTACAGTGCTTGGTGTGGAATTGATTGAGTGTACCCTAATTCATGCTTAAAATTTCTAATTTATTTACTTTTTCTTGACAAAATTTCTAATAATTACTTTATGACTATTTTGTTTCTTCCATAACATTAATGAGAGTTTATGGATCGTTATTTTTTTTAACTTCTAGTAATTTAGATAAAGTTCACCAGATGATTTATGGCTATGCAAGCTGTCACTTGTTTGCGTATGATTTGAATAATATGATTTCATAGTAATCCTAAATAATGAAGATCAAAATTAATTCTTGGTTATTTAACTGGGGATTCTATTATTCATAACTAATTAATATATTTGGAATTAATTTAGATATATTTTATTATAATTTGGTGGCTGAAATTAAGACACGACCAATTATTTAATTAGTTGGATGTGAATACTGTTAGAGATATTTCGGTAATTGGAGTATGCAAACAAAACAAATAAAGAGTATTTATTGAAGATCATAACCGTCCCCTACTTCAACCAACATATTGACCAAATGGAATTTAATACCGTAGGACTATCCTACTATGAAAAACAGATAGATAATTAAAAGATCACATATAAAGAATAATACATTATTTAGAAATAATAGTGGGGTGTTAACGATTCGAGGTCGAGCCGAGTCGCACCAAAAATCCTGGCTCGAACTCGAGCTCGAGTTCGACGAGCTGCAGGATAATGAGCTCGAGCTCGTTCAAACTCGAACCCGAGTCGAGTCGAATTCAAAAAAAATAACTTTTTCTATAAAATAATATTTTTTATAAAATTATATTAATTTTATATTTATTTATATATTTTTAAATATGATTATAGCTAATGTCAAATATTTATATATATTTATTATTATTATAATATATCATATCATATTATATATAAAAATAAATATATCAATAAACATTTATTTTTAAATATATTAATTAATTTTTTTCTATTCCAGCTCGCGGGCCGGCGAACATTCATTTTTGAGTTCGAGCTCAGATTGTTTGAAAAGCTTGGCTCATTAGGCTCGACTCAAGTTTGATTTTTTTCGAGCTCGAATTGAGCTATTTTTTCGAGCTCGTGAAAACCCACTAGTTTAGACCTAAAAAAGTATCTATATATGTAGTATGTATCTTTAATCAAGTCTTTTTACATTTAAAATATCATTGACTAATCTTTATTCTTTAATATGACATTTATATGGTACTCTAATTTTCTCAAACAATTCAATACTCAAAATTAGTCAGTTGATAAACTAATAAAACAATAAAATGTATTTTTCAATTATAAAAGGTATTAAGTAAACTCGATCATTTTTTCCCAAAATTAAGAGAAATAACAAAGTTGATCATAAATAATATTTTTGCAATCAATAAATATATAAAATTTAATATGCTATAATTATTTACATGTTCTTATCTCTAATTTGCTATCTCCGTCATCTGTCCGGAAAAATATAAATATATATATATTATAAATCCACATTTAACTCTTTAATACATATTTATTAGGAGAAATTTTTAATTTTGGTATAATGAAGTTCCATCTAATTACTTTTAATTTCACTGGAATTTTAGTGATACATTTACTTTAATTTTAAAACACATGCTCTATTAGTACTACATCGAAATTCAAAAGGTCTACCTTTTCAAGGGTATTTCATTCGAATATATTGATGAAACTAAAAGCATCACTTTTTAAGTATAATTGAATAGTCTTACAAAATTAAAATTAATTTGTTCGAACTCTAATTATGAACAAAAAGAAATTTGCACAATTTGTATTTTTATTATAGTTAAAGAGATAAATCAATTATTTATCCATTCTCTCTGCGACAAATGGTATTATTTTTTCATTTATAGAAGTCCAAAGAGTTTAAGATATATATATAGTTAATTGTTTTGGTAAATTGTCGACAATGAGATGCATGTTCTAATGAATTCTTAACAAAAAGAATGAAAATGTTTCAATCAAAATCAAAAAGATTTGTAGACAAAATTTGATTTAAAAAAAATGGATCAATGTATCCATTATTTACGTAAATTTGATCCAACCAACCCCAAATCATTGAAATGAATTGAAGTCCTATCTCTCTTTTATAGTCACCACTTGACATGTAGCGGATAAGCCCATTCAATTTTTTTTTGTCATCTTTCCTTTTTCATGACCTTATCTTATCTTTTCCATTATTAAACTGGCTTTTTTTTGTTTACTTTCAATGATAGTATCTCATTAAATAAACATATATCTAATTATTTAAAATATATATATATATATATATATGGAATGCTATCAAAATTCTACAAATTACTCTAAGGGTGTGTTTGGATCGAGTGATTTGAAATCCATGGATTTCAAATTCATCGACAAATCCATTTAAGTTCGTTTGGATAATGATGGATTTCAAATCCCTCGTCATTCATTTTATGCTCTTTTCTCCACAACTACAGTGGATTTCAAATTACACCATTTTAGGTGTCATTTAAAATCCTTTCTCCAAATTCGCTCCTCAAATCCAAATCCATCGATTCAAACGCACCATAAGAGTTGATTTAACTAGATCACACTTTGATTATATATAAACTAGCACCAAGTAAAGCAGCTTTACAAATAATTTATGATCTTTACACTTTCTAATTTTGCCTTCGTAACTAACTCAGGCCTCGTTTTAGAAGCATATTTTTGAACCATGCCAAATAGGTAAGATGGGATGGCAAACTTTAGTGTACAAAAGTTGGGTGGAATTATAAAATAACGAAAGGGAAAAAACTAAAAATGAAATTAATGATAACTTATTCTTATAAAATTGTTCATTGAAATACTAGACATATGATTGAAACTCTTATCATACATACTATAAGATGTCTCAATATAATAATCACATGTTCATTTAATAGTTCTGAAAATATGTCTATTTTTGAGTAACGAATTAGAATTTTTTCGATATGAATCAAAATACTGCCCCAAAAATAAAAAAATTCTAACTAAGGTAATTCCTACTTGATCGGGATTGTGTTGTGAATCTATGGTGCCCTAAGTCATGTTCTCTAGTGTGTGCCCCGTGCTACGCACGATATATCATTCGGATATGGTATTTTATTAGTTAGTTTAAGTCTTTCAATATAATTGTGTTGAATATCATCAAATCATGTCACAAAAGTATACAAAAAAAAATAATAAATAGAAAAGACAGTAAAACACATGTGTGAAACATGTCACATCTGTAACAATAGATAAAATGCAATATAATTAACAACTTTACGTATTAAAGCATCACAAATTGACAATCACATTATCAAAGTTTTACAAGATTAGGTCATGTTCAGATACAAAATGAAATTAATAACTATCAATATAGTATTCATGATTGATGTAAAAAAGTTTTTACGTCCAATTCATGATCCAATCTTCGATTTGATGTAAAAAAGTTTTTACGTCCAATTCATTAACGTTTCATAGGATTGATGTATAGATGCCAAAAAGGGTATTTAGGTAATTATAAAATCAAATAAATTAACGTTTTCAACAAATACATCCCAACATTATATTAAAGATATTTTTTAATAACCCTATGTAACTGTGTAATAATTTTCCCACCTTTGGGGTATAATAATAATCCCATACGGGTAAACATGGTCAAATTAATTTTGAATTTTTTTTCTAATTTTCCAATACAAGGGCATTTGAATTTTTCTACTGTTCTCTTAGATATTGTAGGAGTGGCATAACCACAAATATAACAAAAACAATTCATATTATATAACAAAAATTATTGATTATATAATTGAGTTTATAAGAGTAAACCAATCTGAATACGTATAGGTCGATATTGAATATCAACTAATACTTTGAATTATGACTTGATGTGATATAAAAGGATGCAACTTAAATGTTATTTTTAATACATGGATGGTAAGGTGTCTTTATAATTATCTAAAAATTGCTTTGCTTCTTTGATTATTTAAAGTTTGAGAATGAATCAGATTTAATTGAGTAAAATGTAAAAGTCAAGTTTGAGAGTTGGAATACATTGATATAGATGTATATTTTGCTAATTATTGAAGTCGTATTCAAACAATTATCAGACGGAAATTGAATTGCAATTAACTTTTCACGATCCTTTCAAATCAATCATTAAATAATGTTTTCCAGATTTATGGGATAAAGCCACCAAGATCATCTAGTTTAGAACATATTTCTGATTAAATTATAAAGGATTAGGTGACAATTTAAATTAACAATGTTGAAATTGTCATTAGACGTAGATAATAAGTGATAACAATTTATTAATTTTTGTAAAATGATTTGAAAATCAGTGTGTTGAATTTTGCTTATAAATTTAACAAGGGATAATGCTCATAAACCAACCCTTTTGCCAAAAAGACAAAAGGAAATAAGAGATGAACTTTTTCATTTAGTTGATATAATAAATGGAATTGGTATAGTGGGCCGAAAAGATGTATGATGGTCCATTTCAGTGTTAGACTGAGTGTAAGATAAGTGTATTGATTGGGCTTTGGTGAGTGGGCCAATCAGTATTGATAATAGGCCCATGAAAAACAAGCCCATTAAGAAAGCACCAGTCCCACTGAACCGAAGAATCTCAATTAGCAAAAATATAAAAATAGAAACAAAGAGAATCTTCTCCACTGTTCAAACAGCAACCTAAACACTGTCCAAGTCTTCATTATTCCTAAGAATTTTTCATTTGTAATTGTAAGATAATACAAAACCCACAAGAAACGTATTGGAGTTATCACAACATGGCTCAAGACCCTGAAAAAGAGCGATTCTTGAAGGAATTCGGCAAAGATTACGGCTATCCAAATTCACCCAAAAACGTTGATCACATCAGAGCCACTGAATTTAAACGTCTAAATGGTTTGTACTTTGTACATTTTTTGTCCCCTTTATCTCCTTATGGTTTTTATCTTTACAACAAATCAAATTCCCAAAAACAAATCGTTCTTGTGTGGAGAAGGAGTTATGGGTAATTGTAATCTGTCAACAAAAGATACTTGATTTGGGAGAAGAAGAAAAATACTTGAAGAAAATCTAGTTTTTTTTTAAAGTGATATTTGTCCTTGTGGTTATTGATTGTGATACTATTCATTTGGTGGGCTGTGTAGATGTAGTGTACTTGGATCATGGTGGAGCAACTTTATATTCAGAGTCACAAATGGAAAATGTTTTCAAGGATTTGAATTCCACACTCTATGGAAATCCCCGTATCCTAACTCCACTATCTTTATATGCTTCTCATAAATACTCTAATGAGTTTGCTTTTGGCATTGCAATTCTTTACATATGGATGTATTTCTTAATTTGAAAATTACATAGATAGCCAGAGCAACTGCAGCTTGACTACCAGCGACGTTGTGGGCGATGCTCGTAGACAGGTGATGTTTTGTTAACTTGAGTTCTTTCTTTGTTTACCTCACAAGCAACCCATAATTGAATTTTTGGTATATTTTTCCTTATCAATGTCCAATCCTATTTTCTGTTGATATGGTTATTTTGGTGATCTTTATTTAGTATAATTAGTTTTTCGTTTGAACAGAAAATTGACATGTAGTTTAAGGGTTGTATGCGATTCTGGTGTAGGTCCTGAGTTTCTTTAATGCGTCTCATGGAGAGTATAAATGTATATTCACGTCTGGGGCAACAGCTGCATTGAAACTCGTTGGAGAGACATTTCCATGGAGCAGCGAGAGTACTTTCATGTACACAATGGAGAACCACAACAGTGTCCTCGGGATTAGAGAGTATCCTTATCATTTAATGTTTTTTAATAATAGTGAACATTTACATTTTGAACGTGTATTAATTTGAAATATACATAGTTTTTCTATATTTGGTAATGGTTCCAGCAAATATTTTCTTAATCATTTCTAGATATGCTCTTCATAAAGGAGCGGCAGCCATTGCAGTAGACATTGAAGATGTTGCTGATCTTGATCGACGGCGCATTGGTGAGTCTACCATTAAGATTATACCGCACCGTGTACAAAAGAGAGGTGATGCTGGGTGCAGGAGAAAAGAGCGAACCAGTTAAGTTATCCGATACATATTCCTTTAGCAGAGCTGGATTGACTAGTATTATTTTCTTCACCAATTCAACACATGTCTTTTTTCCTCAATATGGTGACATATGTTAGGATAGGATATTAGAATTTTGTTTGGCATGTAGATCATAACAAATACTTAAATTGAGCTAAACTAAGCACGTAGATCATGAATTGTTTCAAGTGAAAATCTTATATACTGCATCTTTGCGTACGAGATTTTGTGGACTAAAATGCAGTTTATTAGAAGTCATTCGTGTTTGTGAAGAGTAAAAATCGTGTGCATGATATCTGGTGGAGCACTGGGGTAGGGAGGGAGAAGGTACAGTGTTTTAAAACACGGATCAGATATGCCGTTCGGATTGGACAGACTGGCGACTGGCACCTATAGCGGTCCGGCCAATTCATAAAACTGTGGAGATTCGTAAACGGGCCATTTTCTCGAAAACCATCTAACCCGGTGGTTTAACCGTCAAACCAGGGGCCTGTTCACGAGTTGGCAGAACCGGTTGGACAATAATCATAGGCTTTCGCACCTTCTTCTCCACTGTTCTCAGATTTTATATTTTATGCAAGTTGGTTTGAGAAAATATAATTGAAAATGGGAGTATGTAATGAAGCGATTTGGTAAAAGATAATCAGATGAAAACGAAACAGGGTATTAGAAATTTTTTTTGGAAAGATTAGAAATGAGGAAAAAGAACAGGAGGCTGGTGGCGGCTTGTAAGTTATAATGAAGAAGGGTATGGGTGTGGGGCATTTCTTGGCATGTATATTTTCCCCCTTTAATCAGTCAATGAACGGGCCGGGTTATAAAACATCGATGTGGTGGGACTAAGAATTAATCTTGCCTCTTAATATCATATTATACGATCTTATTCAAGTACATTGTTTCAAACTACAGGTGATACATACAATCTATTTGCATTTCCATCAGAATGCAACTTTTCAGGTCAGAGATTCAACCTCGACCTGGTAAATGCTATCAAGGAAGATTCATATGAAAGGCCAGCAACTTCTCCACATCACAGGTATAAAACGTTCTGAATAGACTACTAGTAGCATACTAGCGAAACTTGTCGAATTGTACATGCCTCCGTTGATTATGCACTGGTTACACAAGAAATCATTGTATTTCACTTTTAGTAAAGTGTCGTTGCTGAACTTTACCCGAGTAATGGTCTTTTATGGCATAAAGGTCTGGCGTTCATTACATTTTGATTCTAAAACTAAGTAAGTTTGTCGTAGGGTAATTAGTACTGTTGTATTCTAAACTTTGAAATTGTTTTAATAACTGTATATGGTATATGTAGAATATTCTATTGATTTTACCTTGTAACAAGCTGATCTAATATATATACATACGTTGTTTGCAATGAAAAAGTGGTCGATGGATGGTTATGATTGATGCTGCAAAAGGTAGTGCAACAGCGCCGCCTGATTTGTCAAGACACAAGGCAGACTTTGTTGTTGTCTCATTCTACAAGGTATTCTTACACGATCTCTTATGTCAGGGACTGCTATATATATATATATCCCATTAATATTCTTCTTCTTGCCAGCTTTTTGGTTACCCTACTGGGATTGGAGCTCTTATTGCCCGAAATGGTACGTTTCTAATTGAAGGGTCTTTTTCTCTCCCCGTTTCTTATTGTTATTGTGTACCTCAAGAAAACCAACTTTTTTTTTTTTGCATTTGGAATTGGCAAAAAACATTCCAACAGAAGCTGCTATGTTGTTGAAGAAAACCTATTTCAGCGGAGGTATGTACTTGGGCCGTTTCTCACAGTAAGAAACATATCTGATAACTGTATAGCTTTCTCAATATTTGAATTGTTTTCAGGCACAGTGGCGGCATCAATTGCAGATATTGACTTTTACAAAAGAAGGGATGGCATTGAGGAATATTTTGAGGATGGCACCTTATCTTTTGTGAGCATTGCATCGCTTCGCCATGGATTCAAAATCCTGAATTCGTTAACCATATCTGCTATTTCCAGGTTTAATGGAGTCTTCTTTATCACCTACAATGGTACACAATCAAGATTGGTCTTGATCCTAATATCAGAGACATTTCTTTTAGGGTGTGTTTGGATCAAGTGATTTGGATTTGGGGAGGGGATTTGGAGGAAGGATTTGAAATGACGCTAAAATTGAGTCATTTGAAATCCACCATAGTTATGGAGAAAATAGCTCAAAGTGAATGTCAAGGGATTTGAAATCCATTATAACTTGGATACATCTAAACAAACTTAATGGATTTGTTGACGAATTTGAAATCCATTTCAAATCCTTCAATCCAAACACACCATTAGTGTACATTTTGGTTATGTATATTATGATACTGAGACTGTAAACTAACAAAAAGGAGTGGAGAAGACTTTCAGATCCTTTTTGGTTCTTTTTGCCTTGGTTATCCAAAAAACAAAAATACACTTCATGCATGGTTCTAACTTCTGCTTTTATAAATTCCGTTATCATTTTGGTTGAACTAGAACTTTGTGATGTTTTTGATCTTGGAAATTCTGGCTTTATGGTCACAAAAGAAATGTGGTTTAGTTCACTTAGCCTGTATTTATGTTCTAAAAGCACACAATTGGTGTTACATCATTTTGAATGCAATTGATAGACTTGTTTTTCGGTTTTCTTTAACTCTTTTAAGTATATTGGCATTCCTGTGTTCTAAGTGAGCCTTCATATTTTTGCAGGCACACAACCACGCTTGCTAAGTACGTTAGGGCTGAACTATTAAGTCTGAGGCACGTAAATGGGAATCGTGTTTGCACAATATATGGGCTAAGCGATCCAGAGGTTAGTATTGCCTTCTTATATACAGCACATATGTTAAGCGAAAAACACATCTGTTTATTGCTATTTCTTGATTTTTACCTTTTTCAATTATAATCTTAAGATGTAGTTGATAATACTGTAAACCCACATGAATTCTTTAATATGCCAACTGGTGAGAGTAGTTTGTAATTGTAAATTGGAAAATATCTGGATCATGAATTATATTCAGCTTGGGAAGAAACTCTTCTAGGAATTTTTTTGCTGCTTTTAAGTTTTGGAAATCATCAGTGTAGTATCTTGAAATCTGAGATTCTATTGTTTCTGATATATTGTAATCTGGCATTTATATCACTTTTACTCTACTGAATCCAAATATGATTTCGCTCAGTTAATGTGCAATGAAATGGGTCCCACAGTTGCATTCAACTTGAAAAGGCCTGACGGATCTTGGTTTGGGTACCGGGAGGTGGAAAAATTGGCATCCTTATTGAATATTCAGTTACGGGTAAGAGTTACAATTTTTTGACGTGTTTTCTTGTTTCCTCACTGTTTACAGGTTTAAGAATGACTTCATTGTTTTAATAAACTAAAAGATCTCTCTCTCTCTCTAATTACGTGATTTTTCACTAATTTTCTCTAATTTACGCGATTTTTCTCTAATTTTTCCTTACGCTGGTGCTTAGGCAGGATGCTTTTGTAATCCGGGTGCATGTGCAAAACATCTTGGTTTGTCTCATTCGGATATTATATCTAACGTTGAGGTAATTATGGCCGTTTAATCAGTTGGGTTAAAGGATGAAATATAACAAATACAGTCTAATTGTAAATTGGGTAAATTTTCCATTTAGGCAGGACATATTTGCTGGGATGATCATGATATAATGCATGGAGAACCAACTGGAGCCGTCAGGGTGTCATTCGGTTACATGTCAACATATGAAGATGCCAGGGTACTCTTTTACTTTTATGCCAAATTTTCATCTTCTTTCCTTATGTTTTACATTATGATCTATACGGTCCGTATTAGTTTCATTGGACTTGCTGTAATTCATTTTCTTTTTGCGCTGGAAAGTCTTCATAATAGGTTTTAAATGATTTTATGACAAGCGATTATACTTTTTCCTATTCGAACTGATGATGGTGCTTTTATTCCATGTCTTAGTTTGCAATTATTATCAGCTCTCACCTATTAGAATCAGATAGTTGTATCCACACAGATTAATAAAAATATGGCTTTTTAATCCCTTACTCTTTTTTTTCTTTATAATGTTGTACAGAAATTCTTGAAGTTCATCGAGAGTTCATTTGTATCACTGCCTCCACAGTCTAAACATTTGGATTTATTTAGAGCAAAGACTTCTCCTCCTGCAACTGAAGGTTATGTTTTGGAATTCATTAAGGGTGTGTTTGGATTGATGGATTTGAAATCTATGGATTTCAAATTCATCGACAAATCCATTTAAGTTCGTTTGGATGAATTCATTTACGATGTATTTCAAATCCCTTGTCATTCACTTTGACCTATTTTCTCCATAACTACGGTAGATTTCAAATGACTCCATTTTAGGTGTCATTTCAAATCCTTCCTCCAAATCCCCTCCCCAAATCCAAATCACTCAATCCAAACACACCCTAATACAATTCACTATTTGGTTCTTGTGACTTAATTTTCATTACGAATCTATTTATAGTTGGATACGCCTGAAGTAAAGTTGTAAAATATTTATCTTTGGTTGGCAAAACGCATTTCTTTAATGATGTTTTGACTGATTTTTTCATTTGCTCTTTTCCTAAGTGCAGGTGAAAAAGTTACTACAAGATGCTTTCTCAAGTCTATTGCTGTTTATCCAATAAAGTCCTGTGCAGGCTTCACTGTGAAAAGCTGGCCTTTAACTAGCACAGGTATTGTTTGTAAACTTTTTATGGTTTGAAACAATTAATATAGATGGTTTAATTATTTTCTTTTCCTTAGAATTATTTAAATTGCTTTAGAACCGCTGCATAATGAAATTTAGTGTTTTGTAATCTGATTGCCATTATCAGAATATGGCATGTGAAATGTATAAACATGTTTTACGAAATTTTGATTGAACTACAAATTTCAGGATTGTTGCACGACAGAGAATGGCTTCTCAAGAGCTTGACTGGGGAAATATTGACCCAAAAGAAGGTGAACTGTAGTTACATAGAAAATGGTGCATTTTATGTGGACTTCTAATCATATATGTTGTTAATTTAGTTGTTAGTATAGCACATTTATGTTCTTGAGGACCTAATAATATATATAATGTACTTACTTTTAGATGAGAAATCCGGAGCTTGTGATAACTATATTTGATGTTGGTCTTGGAGAATACTATCGGGTTTTGCGAAGTAATATTAACTCACTTAATTATTTTGAACTTTAGGTTCCAGAAATGGGTCTTATTACTACTCTGGTCGATCTCAAATTGGGGAAACTTGTTGTTGAGTCACCCCGTTGCAAAGAGAAATTGCAGATCGAACTTACACCAGATCAATCCACTGATGAAAGGCAAGTAATGGAAATATACTGTCAAAGGTAAATAATAAATTACTTTTTCAAATCTGTTTTTGTATAATCTGTTATCAGTTTCTTCAACAATTTGCTGCTTTACCTGCATTTCATGTCTATTCCATTAGAAATCTATGATATTTAGGTGCATATAAAGATAAATCAGGACCGGAAAAAATGAAGAAAAATTACAGGAAAAATATGAGCAGCAAATACTTGCATGTTTGTTCTCTGGCTATATTAACTTTGTCACTGTTTTCACTTATACGTGGTGTGTCCTTTCGAAACAATTCTATGCTGAAGGTAATAAGGCATTTGGGAATGAAATTTATATTACGGCCATTGATTGAGTAATATTAAACTTTTGTCGACCAAAAAACTGCAGATCTTGCTTTCTAACAAAGCATATGATTTGTAATAGCATTTGTGTTTTCTTACATGGCTAGCTGTAATGCACGGACACTTCAAAAAATCACAACGTGTCGTGTCGTGTCGTGTCGTGTCGAACACCTGATCGGATACGACACTCGTGTCCAATATGAAAATAATTTATTCGCTTAAATAAAATGAAAAAAATAAAGTATGAACAGCGTAATGGACGCAGTTAGAGAATATTCCTTTTATGTATGAATTATTTGTGACACTTGACGTTATTTCACTTATTTTTTGTAATTTTGGAAACTGAAGTATTTATTTTTGTTTCAAACATATATAACTTTATAAATCAAATACAAATTTATAATTTATAATAGTCATTCTTATAGTTTATTTCTCTAACCAGTCATATTTAAATTAGAATGAAAAGACTAATTTATATATTTTAACGTAAATTAATGAACATATATATGTATATGATATATATACATATTTTATTAGCAGTATCGTGGCCGTGTCGTATCCTAATATTTTTAAAATGCCGTATTTCGTGTTTTTGTCGTGCACCGTGTCCCGTGGCCGTGTATCATAGGTGGCTAGTGATACAGTCTTGTTTACAAGACTTACTTTTGTGGTCTTCGGTTGTGTTCTCTTCATTGTTTCTTTTAAGCTATCAAATTTCCGAGCAACATATGCCTCAATACAGGGTAAAAAAAAAAAGGAAAGTGTTGGAAATTACTGATGATGAAATAAATTTCTTGATTAGATACGAAGTCCAAGGCTACCGTAAAGAAGTTGACGTATGGTTTAGCAATGCTGTTGGTCGGCCTTGCACCCTTGTAAGAAGTTACGATTCCCAAAATCACAGTTGCTCAAACAGGAATAAACGTGAAGGGATGTGCAGAGATATAGAGGCCAGATTGAACTTTGTTAACGAAGCTCAGTTTTTGTTAATATCTGAGGAAAGTGTTGCTGAGCTAAACAACCGATTAAGAGCAAGTACGTACACACCGACCTACTATTTGCGATATGACCACATTTTGAACATAATTTGTTTACAAATCTTAACTTAAAACCGTTATAGTATGTTTGCTAACTTCTATTAGGATCTGATGGTACATTGTAGAGGGTGGTAATTTGGGTCCATACATATATTTGGACCCAAACCAAACTAAGTTTTCAATGGGTAGGGTCCTGACATTTTAGCATTTTAGTTCCAACTGGGTTGACTTTTAATAATATTTGGGTCTAATTGGATTTTAAATTGGACCTAATTTGGGTCCAACCTATTTTCCACTTTGAGCCAATAATATACATTTGAAATTCTACAATAACCCCTTACACTAGTTTGATTAATAATGGGTCCATTTTAGGTTCTTATTGGGTCCACTTTGAGTTCTTGTTGTGTCCAATTATAATGCATATTTTTTTACATTGGACCCAATTGGACCCAACCCACTTTAAGCCCAATCCAAATGGACCCGACCCAAATCCAACCCATTCAACCCAATTGCCACCCCTAGTACATTGTTATGGTGGTTGATTAACTTCAAAAGGGAAAAATACATGGTAATAAAAGAAAATTGTTTATTATTTTAACTAGAGTGGCAAAATGGCTCCCAAGAACGCCTGATTGAAGTCACTCCGATGAGATTCCGGCCAAACTTGGTAGTTTCCGGTGGCAAACCATTTGCAGAAGATGAATGGACAAGTCTTAAGATCGGAGAGAGAAATTTTATGGTTAGTTCTTTATTTTTTGTTTAAAGTCGTTATAATATGCACATTTTGTAACGAAATTTTGCTTGTGCAGTCATTAGGTGGTTGTAACCGTTGCCAAATGGTCAATATGATTTCCGAAGCTGAGACAGTGCAGAGATCCAATGAACCATTAGCTACTTTAGCATCTTATAGAAGATTGAAGGTCAGCAAAAAAAAAAAAAACAATATTTTCGTGACGATTTTTGTTTAAATATAATAATGAATTATTATTTGGCTTGCAACAGGGGAAGATATATTTTGGGATATTGTTGAAATTGTACGATAATGTCGAACAAAATGCGTGGCTTCATGTGGGGCAAGAAATATTTGCAAACACGGATTAATATGTTATGTTGTATAAATACGTAGATGCAAATTGAAATATTGTTCGACCTGACAGTATAAACTGCTTATAATTTAAATTTACTCATCATGCTCTATGAGTAAGAGCCTGATGAGTAGTAATAGGTAGTATATATTTTGAGCAGTTAGTAGAAAAATGGAATAAAATTATACTGTGAGGCTTTGTTTGTTTGTGTTTACTTTGCAGCATTCTTATTAAAATACACATTTTACATCATTGTTAAATGAAAATAGTTTTATTTTCATTTCTCCAAGAACTCAATTCATAATTTTTTTGCCTAACTGTTTAATCAATTCATCTTGTAATTAACAATTAACTCTTCTAAGAAATTTTCTTTGATTTTCTTTGCGATTATTTTAAACGTGACTCTTTTTAGGTTCATTTCATTAGGCAATGTATTGTGTCCAAAGTATTGTAGCCCAAATAAGATCGAATGAAATAATTATTTCGAAATCGTTTCAATTATGAATACCGTATAAATATATACATTTTATTCTCGTGTCCAGTCAAATGAGAGTCATGGTTAATTCATACTCATTGAACTTGACCATATGATATAATCAGTATGAGTCGAGTTTGAACTCATCAGTTCCAATAATGCATCGACAACATAAACTTTATGTCTCATAAATTTGTAGGGTAAATAAATGAAATTATATTTTCAGGACATTCTCACTAATCTCTATTGTGAAATGAAATATTGAATATAAGGTACATAATTATTATTTGTTTTACATTAGTATTTATTTGAATTTTTAATTCTTACTTTTTCCTTTAAAATAATTAATGTGTGACAATGTTTGTTGACCTCCTACATGTTATAAATAACAAGTATTTTTGCAAATTAAATTACTCGTAATTTCAAAGGCTATAAACAATTATAATAAGATCTATAAAAGCGTCTCTGCTAATTTGGTTTTGCCAATAACGTTTCATTACAGTACCTTAGCAAGTAACAGGCAGATCGCCGGCCATGGCTTCTCCGGCCGTTCCCAGATCCCCGTCACTCCAACAACGCCTTACCCCCACCGTCAGATCTCCGTCATCATCATCATCTCACCTAGACACCTTTTCCTCGGACCCAATCTTTTCCGCCTTTCTCTCCTCCGATTTCAACCCTACACAATTCTCCTCCGCCGCCCTCTCCTCCGGATCCGCCGCTTCTCGCATTGAAAAGCTTCAGGACGGTCTCCGCCTCCTCGACACCCAGCTCCGCCACGAGGTCCTCTCCCGCCACCACGACCTCCTCCATCAGCTCTCCTCCGTTAAATCTGCCGAATCTTCTCTCTCCTCCCTCCGTACCTCTCTCTCCTCTCTCCAATCCTCCCTACGCCATGCCCGCTCCGAGCTCTCCGATCCCCACCGCCTCATCTCCGCCCAGACCCATCAGCTTAGCAACCTCCACTCCACTTCTTTACTTCTTCAGTACACTATCCGAACCCTCCGCCTCATCAACAAGCTTAAAAATCTAGTCGATTCACATCCACCTGATGATGCATCCAAATGGGACCTCTCCAAGGCAGCCCAGTTGCATTGTGAGATTTTAACCCTCTATAACGAGTCCCATTTATCAGGAATTGAAGTAGTCGATGCTGATTTGAAATGGGTCGCTGAGATTGGCTCCAAAATTCGGGAGGAGGGGATGAAGGTATTGGAAAAGGGTCTCGAGAGTCTGAATCAAGCTGAAGTTGGGTTGGGTTTGCAGGTGTTTTATAATATGGGGGAATTGAGGGGCACGGTGGATGGATTGGTGAGCAAATATAAGCAAATCGGGGTGAAGAGTGTAAGTAATGCGTTAGATATGAAGGCTATTTCAGGAGGAGCAGGAGGGTATGGTGGTGGTGGTCCTGGTGGGGTGCAGAGACATGGGACACCCCAGATTGGTGGTGGGGCAAAGGCGAGGGAGGCACTTTGGCAGAGGGTGAGTGGTTGTATGGACCAATTACATTCGATAGTACTCGCCATTTGGCACTTGCAAAGGGTGTTGTCCAAGAAGCGGGATCCATTCACGCATGTTCTGTTGCTGGATGAGGTTATGCAGGTAACTGGATTCCATTGCTGTTTCTTGTTCCCGATTAACGCCGATAGTACTTATTTATGAATTTGCTGTTGTTGTTTTAGTGATATCTTCTTATGTTCATTTTATTTGATAGTGATAAGTATTGGCTGTATATGTTGCTGTTATGCACTTAGAATTGATGTATGTTGTCTTAGGCATCGCAAAACACTAGGGTTAACTTTGCTAAGGAAGAAAGTTTCTAAGCTTTGATGAGCATAACTAGAGGTGTCAAGATTCTGCTATTGCGTGAAGTTTGAGTTTGCGATGAATGTTGAATGAAAGGATGCTTATGAAAGTGCATTTAAAAGTAATCTTAAGTTGGTTTATTCCATATATAACTATATATGAGCAATGAACATGTTATTGTCAATTGATCGTTTTAATTTTCTTTTAAAGAGTTAATCTACATTTAAAGTTCATTTCGTTTTTTTCATTGGAAACTTTTTGTTTCTTGAGGTATTGATGGGTGGGTATTAATCTATTTGTTTGCCCCTGTAATCAGTTGACTAGTTTTTTCTTACCTATGAATGACGATATTAGCTGCCTCTCTAGTTTCTTAACCGTTTTGAAGTCAACATTGCTCGAACTTTAGTATATCAATCACCATAGTTTTTGTTGCCCTTCTAGATATATAATGAAGTGGATTAGATGTTATTGTTTTCCTCATTGTAGACTGTAATATCTAGGTTGGTTCATTGGAAACTATTTTTTGAATTATCCCTTCTCCTAATTGCATTTATGTTCTTTGCTTGTAATAATTTTAACATATAACTGGTACAACAGCAGGCTAATTTCTTGTTTCAAAATATTTTGGTATTAATTCTTATTAATGCTATCTCAGGAAGGTGATCCAACATTAACTGACCGTGTTTGGGACGCTTTAGTAAAATCCTTTGCGAGTCAAATGAAATCTGTTTTCACTGCATCAAGCTTTGTAAAGGAGATATTTACCGTTGGGTACCCAAAGCTTTTGACGACAATCGAGAACCTTCTAGAAAGAATTTCTCGTGATACAGATGTCAAAGGTGTTCCACCGGCTCTGAGTTCAGACGGAAAGGAACAAATGGTATCTGCCATTGGGATTTTTGAAACTGCATTTTTAGCACTTTGCTTAAGTAGACTTTCGGATCTTGTCAACTCTGTATTTCCAATGTCGAGCCGTGGAAGTGTGCCATCAAAAGAACATATCTCGAGGATTATATCACGCATTCAAGAAGAAATTGAAGCTGTACAGCTCGATGCACATTTGACTCTTCGTGTGTTGCGTGAGATTAGCAAGGTTTTGCTTCTACTTGCAGAGAGAGCTGAATATCAGGTAGCTTATGATTAATCCTGCAAATTCATTATCCTATATAGGGGTGGAAA
The DNA here is from genome assembly GCA_963669365.1 of Verbascum thapsus. Classification (NCBI taxonomy): domain Eukaryota; kingdom Viridiplantae; phylum Streptophyta; class Magnoliopsida; order Lamiales; family Scrophulariaceae; genus Verbascum; species Verbascum thapsus. The sequence goes on from OY770116.1 coordinate 12,547,539, forward strand.
ATGGGCGGTTCGGGTTGGGTTTGGTTCCAATGGGTTGGGTTCTTAAATGGTTCTGAGGTGGAACCAACTCAACCCGAAAGGGAACCAAAATCAACCCGAAAGGGAACCAAGCCCAACCCGACTCAATACCTTACTTTTGTTCTTTATAATTTAGATTATTGGCAAGCGATTTGGGCAGTTGAAATTAGTTGTACCCAACTTGGAACCAAGTTGGAACCAATTAGGAACCAAATAAAATTTCTTAGGAACCAACCAAACCCAAACTAGTTTAATTGGGTTGGAACTGTGGTTCCGGATCCATTTTGCCACCCCTAATCCTATATCATGCTTGATTTTCGCCTCGTCTGGTGTCATGAAATTATCTTTATCGATTGCATAAATATGGAAGTTAGTTTCTTTTTTGTTTCCCATGTTCAGTTATTACAGCCATTCTCAGATTCCTCATTAACTAGGTTATTTTATTTCAAATTGTAGAGCCAAACTTAGTGAGGTTACCTTCTATGGAGTAGTTGTATGATCCTTACAAATCGAGTTAGCAACCAAATATTGGCTGGTTTTTAAACTATCAAAATACTCTTGTAACTCAAATAAAAATCATATTTACAATCTGATATAACCAATTGATAACAACTTAAGACTTAATCTAGGAGTTTTTCTGTTGGTATAATATAACCAAAGGAGTGAAAGGAGCCTTGGTTCAAGGGTTTTAGCGAGGAAAAGGAAAATGACGGCGCAAAGGAAAAAACACAATCTCAAGTTTGTTTGGTTTTCTAGAGAAAACAATGAGGAAATTCATTTCCTTATTGTTTAATGTTTATGCTTTGTTTGATTCAAGAAAATTACTGGGGAAAGGAAAGGTAAACAGAAGGAAGATCATTTTTCCTTGTTTGGTTGCTATAAAAATTAAAAAGGAAAAGAAAGTAGGAGCGAAAACTTTTAATTTGGAGCAATTCCTTTTTATTTCCTTTTTACTCTTCTTCATCAAAATCCTTTCACCAAACAAAGTGTTACTGTTAATATGGGCCTTATTTGTTTAATGTTTACTGTTAATATTGTTTTAATCAACTAGTTCAAGTAAAAAAGACGGGTTACTAAAAAAATTGCAAAAATGAGTTTAACATATGTAGAACCAAGCTTGAAGTCTGATTTCTCACCTTCTCTTCACCATTTTGTGAGGAAAAAGGGTGTCCCTAACAATTGCTCTGTTTTCCATCTTATTTTCAATTTTCTTAAGCGAAACAGGCTTAATTGTCCTTAATAGCACCAATCGATTATACCTTTATTTAAAACCCGAACAGCAAGTTTAAGAAGTCGTTAATCTTAAAAAGTAGCAATTGTTTTATAATCATGATAATAAGTTCACAGAATATTGTGAAAATGTCTTCAATGACTGAAACTTTAAAACCTGCATTGTATTTCACATGTATAATCTAATTGCAGATCTCAACGGGCCCTGAAGCCCGCCAAATAACGGGCCCCGCAACCCCATCACAGCTCAAAAACTTCACATTATGCCAACATCTACAAGAAGTGCACACAAGGATAACATCCATGATATCAGGACTGCCCACTGTGGCTTCAGATGTTCTATCCCCTGCTCTGAGTACTATATATGCTGTTGCTGGCGATTCAGTAACATCCCTATTTCAAGCCATGCTCGATCGTCTCGAGTCCTGCATTTTACAAATCCACGATCAAAATTTCGGGACCGTTGGATTAGATTCTGCCATGGATGGCAATGCATCGCCTTACATGGAAGAATTGCAGAAAAGCATTGTTCACTTTCGGGCCGAATTTTTGACCCGTCTTTTGCCCTCTTCAGGATCCATTTCTTCAGGGTCAGAAACCATATGCACGAGGCTCGTACGTAGCATGGCTTCGAGGGTTTTGATTTTCTTCATAAGACATGCTTCGCTCGTTAGGCCTTTGTCTGAATCTGGAAAATTGAGAATGGCCCGTGATATGGCTGAGCTTGAACTAGCCGTGGGCCAGAATTTGTTCCCGGTTGAACAACTTGGGGTGCCATATCGAGCCCTTCGAGCTTTTCGACCGGTTATATTTTTGGAAACGGCTCAAATGAGTTCATCGCCACTTCTTCAGGATTTGCCACCGAGTGTTGTACTTCACCATTTGTATTCGCGGGCCCCGGAGGATTTACAGTCTCCGTTACAGAGGAATAAGTTGACGCCTTTGCAGTATTCGTTGTGGATGGACTCACAAAGGGAAGATCAGATATGGAAAGGCGTTAAAGCGACTTTGGATGATTATGCGGCGAAGGTTAGGGGAAGAGGTGAGAAGGAATTTAGCCCTGTTTATCCTCTTATGCTCAAAGTTGGTGCTTCTTTAACTGCAGTTCAATCGTGAAATGTTTTTTGACTGTCTTATACTTTCTGGTTTTGCCTGAGTTTCATAAGTTGGTACCTATTTTGTGTCATTATTTTGGATTCTTTTATTCAAAAGAAGGTGTTATATAATATGGAAACTGCTCACTCTTACTACAAAAAAATGGATATTCAATTACTCTTATTGGAAGCAAAACAAATTTGTGTATCATTTATTTTGGCCAAATCAAAATATGAAATTATTGTTTATTCGCTTAAATTGGAACATTTTGACATGTTTTAATGAAAATATGAGGCTTGACAGTTATCATGTACGTATATATCTAGTTCCCTTCTTGTTATATCTCATGTTATATTTTAGCTTGAATACTTGTAAGCTATGATGTACCGACACGAGACACGGCGCACAATACGACACGGACACGAAATATGGCATTTTAAAAAATATTAAGACACAACATGGCCTCGAAACTACAAATAAAATGTGCATATATATCATGTACATACATAAGTTCATTAATTTACGTTAAAATATATAGATGAGTCTTTTCATTTTAATTTAAAAATGATTGGTTAGATAAATAAACTATAAGAATGACTATTGCATTGTAAATTTGTATTTTTGATTTGTAAAATTATATATGTTTGAAAGAAATAAATATTTCAGTTTTCAAAATTACAAAAAGTAAGTGAAATAACATCAAGTGCCACAAATGGTATACATATCCTCAAACTGCATCCATTACGGTGTTCATATATTTTTTTTCATTTTATTTAAGCAGACAAATTTATTTTTACATTGGACATAGTGTTGGAGAGTATCGGTCGAGTGTTGTATCCGATCAGGTGTCCAACACGACAAGTTGTAATTTTTTTAGGTGTCCGTGCATCACAGCTTGTAACTATAAAATTTAATTTGCATAGAATATAAACTTCTTATGTGACCTTCTGAGATGGGTAGTGACCGTTAGGTGATTAAATTTATGAGTACTATTATTTTGGGGATATTTTTTCGAGATGTATAATAGTATTTTTAATTTAGAGGGGTGAATTTTTTTAAATTTTTTTACATTGGTTGTGGAATAATTAAATCGCCTAATAATGTGAAAGGCTCAAAGGAAAGACAGCCAAAGCCAAAACTGAAGATTCGGAATGGCTGATGTTGAAACAAGGCATGGAATTTAGTGTATAGTCTGATGTAATGTCTCATCTTTTTCATATTAATGATACTGATCTTAATATGCATATCCAATAAATATTGACTTAATTAATCCATTTTTTTGTCATTGTTAGGTATAAAAACTTCTTCTTATTGTTTTATATGTTCATTATTTCTACCAAACTTGATCAAAATTAAATTTCAAATGAATGAATTCTCTCTTTTTCACACACTCTAAAGAAGATGAAGCATAAAGACAAGAAAATGAATAGTTTATCAGCGTGCCTTAAATGCTGATTTACCTCACTTATTCAAAATAACTTCATTGTCTCTCTTAAATGAAGTTATCTCCTGTAGATATTGCATACAGACATTCATATAAATACAAATCTTAGCATATTATTGACGTGTTTCACATCCTACGGTAGTCAATTATAGAGAGTCTAAATTGAGTCATTGAAGATTTTTACTTTTGCCTTATTGTTTGTGGTAAATTTTGTATAGGTACCATAATTCCGTAAAGTATCCTCATAATCGGAGAAAATTATCATTGGAGGGAGGTTATTTTTAAATAAAAGTTTACATATAAAAATTATATTTTTTTTTTTGAAAAACTAATAAATATTATACGATATTTGAAAAGGTGTTGCTTCATATTTAAAATATGAATTTGAAAGATATATAAGATACATGAACTTCAAACAAACAAATGTGTGTACATGATGCGTATATATTGTGTTAATATTATATTTAGAATACTCATTTATGAATCTAGGAAATGTAAAAAGGTGTACGGATGTAAATTTTATATAATTCTGGCAAAGGATAATTTCATATAAGAATTTGGTGGAGAGGTGGCAAATGGGTGGGTCGGGTTGGGTTTGAGTTGGTTCCAACAGTTTATTTCTTAAATAGGTTAGGTTCTTAAATAATTTTAAAGTGAAATTAAATTCAACCCAAAAAGGAACCAAAGTCAACCCGAAAGGAAACCAAGGCCAACCCGACTCAATACCTTATATTTTTTCTAGATTATTGGTAAGCGATTTGGGCCTAAGTTGAAATTATTTGGACCCAACTTGGAACCAGTAAGGAACCAAATAAAATTTCTTAGGAATCCAGCCCAACTCAAACTAGTTTAATTGGGTTGGAACCATGATTCTGAATCCATTTTGCCACCCCTAATTCGGTGTATTAAGTTTATTTTGAATTTTGTGATATAAAAACTTGAAAATGAAATTTGAAAACATAAACAAACAAAGCCTATGTTTGCCACAACAGTGTCCAAGATACCCCACGTCAACCATGAGCAGCTCTCAAGTATCTTGCAGCAAAGTCTCCGCTCCAGCAAGGTCAAGGAGTTCATAAAAGGAAAGCCTCTATCCACTATGGATGAGTTGCTCGCTCGTACTGAAAAATATATCCAGATAGAAGAGACTTTGAGAATAGCCAAGGATGAGGGATGTTATAATAAAAGGAAGACGCAAGAGGAAGATAAATTGTCAGAGCCCAAGAAGCGCAAACATATGCCTTCTTCAGACTTCTCCCAATACACCCCACTCACGCTACCTCGCAAATAAGTGTTGGATATAACTGAGCAACAAGGGATAGTAAGTTGGACAAGGAAGATGAAAGACAACCCTAATAGGATAAAATCAAATAAGTATTATCGGTTCCTTCGAGACGAAAGGCATATCACTAAAGAGTGTCATCACCTACAAGTGGAGATAGAGAAGCTGATCAAGAGAGGTTATCTGCAAGAAGTGGTGTCCCACATATCAACAATAATCGATGACGGAATGGATAATCCACTAGTCAATGGAATAATCTTCTAAGGGGCACCATTTAGCTTAGTAGGTACTATGCTTATAGCCGTGTGGCAGAACTCTTTAACTTTTATGTTGTTTTTGGTTGTTATTTCCGAACTTGTACTGAGTTGTCCTAGAGTCAAGCGTTGAATAATGTACCCCATTCGAGCACGCTCTTAGTAGTATTGTTGATTTTATCCAACCTTAGCATGAATTGGTATGTTTTTATGCGGACTTTTCTTCACAATGGTAATTATCATATCAAATTTCATTCGTTTGACCAACACCGAAAACGAACATCTAATCCTATCAAGATCAATTATTCTCTGTATGGTCAGTACTCAAATTAACGTATGCCCCCCAAAACCTCAAAAGGTTCGATGAGAGGTCAAGATTGCGACTTTAACATGCAGAGACGAGGTTTGAGACTCCGAAGTGTGAGAGAAACGCACAGGAGTGGGGGGCATATGATGGGTCACCACTGATTAATAAGGGTACTCTCGTAATTTAATAAAATATGTTTGATATTAAATACATATATATTTTTATTGGGCCATAAATCGAGGCCTTGGCCCATGGCCAATCTATATCAGTAAAGGTGCTTTCGTAATTTAATAAAACAAATTTGATATTAAATACATATATATTTTTATCTTGGGCCGTAAATCGAGCACATGATCCAACAAAAGTTCTATAAGTACCACCTTCAACAAAAGTTCTATAAGTACCACCTTAATCAATTAAAGATTATTTGATTTACACTCTAAAACTAGACACATTAGACACTGTCTGAGTCTCCTAAAATCGAGGAGTACAATATCTGATCACTATGAAAATGGTTGATCTAATCGAAATAGGTATATAGACAACTCGAAGTTAATAAGCACTAACTAGTCTGTTATGGGTCGGATTAAATTTTTTCCTTATATGTAATTCGCGTGATACATATTTGATTCCGTATCATAATATAACTCCTAATTTTTTATTAGCCAAATTGGTTGGAGTACCACTAGCTAGTTAGTAAAAAGGATACTGAAATGAGATAGAGAAATTAAGACCCCAATTTATGTAGAATAAACATCATTTTCGGCATCTTTGTGTCTGCTAGTATTAATACCTCTAAATTAGTATCCTCCGTCAAAAATTAAGGTGATAATTTCAAGGCCAAACAAACCCATTCTTTGTCTTCCCTTTCCTAATCAAATGGCGAAGAAATCCAGCCCGAAAATACCTAAGCATGAAAAGAAACAACAAATGAACAGCCTTATCAAGATTTTAAGGCCCAAAGTTTACATCACACAATCTTCAAACTTCAAGAACCTTGTTCAACAACTCACCGGCAATGGATCAAAAGCATCTCTATCACCACCGTCCGATCAATATCAATTAGGTCATGCTTACAATGAAAATAGTGTTGACTTTTCGTTTGACTCGTCTTGCTTTAGCACTCCTTTAGAGGGTTCACCAGAAATGGAAAATAATTCATTGGGTACACAAGAAAAGATTGATTTTTATAAGGACTTGGAATCGATTCTGATGGAGATGGATTCAGTTTCATACACTACTGGTTATGATGCATGTAGTTATGGGATGATTAATGACCAAGAGGTGTGTGTTTATGATTATGATTTATCTACCTGCATATGATCATCATGGTGTATATATATATATATGTGTGTGTGTGTGTGTGTGTGTGTGTGTGTATATATATATATATAGAGAGAGAGAGAGAGAGAGTCTTGTGCATAGGTGTGGATATATTCTGAATCTATCATTACCCTTTATATGTATATCCAAAGCTATAAGAACTGTATGTATAGTACCAAATTACATGTGTGTTCTCTAGATACAAGTACTATAGTATTGGATTATGTATATTTTTTTGTATAAATTGAATATATATTTATGGTTATATCTTACAGGTGTTTACTGCAATCTTCTCATCAACTATTTAGTTCTTTGCATAAATTCCAGTCTATTTTACTCAGCTTTAAACTGAGAAAATTTGGTCACTGCAAAAATCCAGTATTTCAAAATACATAAACTTGAAGAATGAATGAAAATACACACACTTCTTATAAACTCATAGTAATAATCACAAATATAACACAAGTTCCCAATTATGAAGCCTTACTGGGTGATTGTTCTGGAGGAGGGAGGCTGTACAATGACTTGAGCTGCCTATTGATCAACTTGCTATTACCAATCGCCATTTGCAGTTCCAAATCATCCGACCACCATTGCTCTATTCCATGCGCCTCGAGAAACTTCTGTTTTCCCTTTGAAAACACAAAAAGCTTAGCATCACACGATGTCGGTTTAGCGTTCTCCTTATCGTCATTCTCTGTCCCAACACGATCGTTGTAATAACAACATATATAGTCGCTGTTATTCACATACAAATGCGGGACCCACTGCTTCGACCCCAACGTTATATTACTATTATTATTACCACCATTACCCTGATTTTCACTAAGGGCCGAGCGGACCCTACTCCACAAAATCCCGGCTTTTTCACCGACGTTCCTTAGGCTCGAAGCAATTGAAATGGAGGGTGGATTGAATAAATGTGCCTCGACGAAAATAGCCTCTTTGGCTAAAGCTTTTCCAACTTGTAGAGCAAAACCGGCCCCTAATGAATGGCCCGCTATACAAACGCTATTGCTCCCATATTTATTACAAATTTGTTTCAACGCCTTAAAAGCGCAGTTGAATCTTACCGAACCCTTAAGGCTTTCCCACGTTAGAAAGCGTAAATCGTCCTCAATATCGCGTCTAATAGTTGCGCTTTTGAGAATCGTGCCTCTGAGGGCCAAAACGGCCCTTGGGGCCCCACTAGGCCTCATGAGTACAAAATCGGCTAAAGCTGCAGCACGGTCCCATTCGAGTATGGCCCCGAATATCGACCCGTCTCGTTCGTCTATAAGGGTTTCGACTAGCTTGTACTTGAACGGGGTCCACCATTTTGGTGCAAGAGCGTTTTCGGTTGTTCTGTTTTCTTGTCTGTCGAGTTCGAGGAGGTAAACTGCTTGTATGAAGCAGGAAATTACTGTTCTTTTGTAGTTTGGATCCTTCCTGTTTATTACAACATTTGATGAATTGAAGTTAGTTCTAAAGCTTTTCATAGGAAAAATCAACTAAAGTACTTCATATGGTGGATCTAAAGACCAAAAACATCCCAATTCTAAAACATTTGAAATAGTGTTCCACCCAAAAATCATCTTTTCAATCTCTTTCAAGATATTCTTTTAGGGTGTGTTTGGATTGAGGTAGTTGGATTTCAGGAGTGCATTTGAAATGAACTCTAAAATGTAGTCATATGAAATCCACAATGCTGATTGAAAGGATAGCTCAAAATGTGTGTCAATGAATTTGAAATTCATTTCAATTTGGATTCATCCAAACAAACTCAATAGATTTGTCGATAAATTTAAAATCCATGAGTTTGAAATCCTTTCATCCAAACACACCATTATAAAATGTGGCATTTTATAAGTTAGAACTAGAACTAAAAGAAAAAATCAGAAACCAACCAATCTTAATTCTCAACTAGCATGAAAAACCAATCATCCATATCTAATTTCTTCTATCTTTGATCAACTCAATTTAGACCCAATATGAAAAGAATTAACTCAAAGTGGATCCTTTGTTCTAAGTAAACAAAAAAATTCCAACAAGTCCATAGAGCAATCAACATATAAACCCATAATTCAAATTCAAAAGAGACAAGAATTCTGTACAAATAACTGAAGCAGGTTCTCAAAATATCAAGTAAAATTTCATCAGTTCAAAATGCCACCCTATGCAAAATCAATTATCAATCTTGAAAAACAAATTATTGACATACACATTCACACACAAAAAAAATCAAATTTTGCAAACTGAAACGACAAATAATGTAACACCAAATCTAACACACAAAAATGAAAAAAAAAAAAAAACACAGACCAGGTGGAGTTGATGAGATCCCTCCAGTTTATACAAGGAACATTGCGAGGCCCTGAAACATTAAACGCATATGGGTGTTGTTCTTCATTTTGAGGAGTTTTCACCACCTGTAATTGTAAAACCTCCTCATTTTTCTTCTCCATTCTTTTGTTTCAAAATCAGAAACACACCCACCTGCAAAAATTCTTAGCTCTTTGATTACACTCTTTCTGTGTTAAAGAGAAGATTAGAAAAGAGGAAAAGAAGGGATTTGGTGTTTGTCAAGGCTTTTGAGCCATTGTTTTCTTTGGGATGATTGAATCTAACAAAGAAATAAATGTGAGATTATAATGTTGTTGGATTTAATAGGATAATAATCTAATAATTATGACTAATTTTGAACACGCCTGTCTTTTGTTTTTGGTTTTGGAAAGAGTATGGATCTGTAACGGTCATATTTATGTATTGAATTTGCTAACGTTGGTGAGCTGTTTCGGATCTGGATTCCCACTAAATCTACTCGGTTAAGGAAAAGAACTACAAGGTCATTTTCGTCCTTTCAAATAATTAACATCTTTAAATTAATTTATTAATAATCTAGAGGAACTCATTTTTTCAAATGATTAAAAGGGTCTTTACGAAACTATCTTCTTATTTTAGATTTGAAATTTGATGTGCCTCAATAATATCTGGGCCGAAATCATAGGCAATGTTTGGTTTTGTTTTGGGCCTATTTTGGACCAAAAATCTGATCAAATAGTGTTTGGCCGATACAATTTGGGCCAGAAAAATTCCAAAAATTTTGGCCAAAAAATTTTGGTATCCAATTTTAAATCATTTAATTTTCAGGGTCCACCTGCCATTGTGTAGGTCAAATATTGATTACATATTCCATGGACCACCTGAAACCCATCAATCCTTTTATAGCAATTGTTTGGAAAGTCAAGAATATAGGTTAAGTTAGTATCAATTGTTTCATTATTTTAAAAAAATGTGTTCCAAATTAGTTATTAACTTAATTACTCAATTACGAAAATTTGACAACATTCAATTTAATTTTATGCATTTATTGCACATTCTTTATGTAAATATTTAATAACTTATTTATGTATATTAAAAAATATTATAATATAATATGTATATATCAACTAATAATGTATATATATATAATTATTCATCTATGGACTAAATATTATAATTTTAATATTATATATAACTTTCAATTATTATTTAATCACAGATAAAAACTAGGACGATTTGATTTCTACAGTAAATTATGGTCCCTTTGAAAACAAAACCAAACACAATCTCACAAAAAAAAAAAAACTCACTCAAAAATCAGTTCTCGAACTAAAATAAAACACAATCTTATCAATAACGCACGTGTAAAATTTTTTACCAAAATATCCAACCAAACATAGCCATATATTCCACCCATTTGATCTTTAATTAATCAAATGCTTCTGAATGTTTGTCCGGTTGTCCCTTATTTGTTCCATTTGTATGAAAATTTTATTGGAAAAATGTATACATGCGAAAATAATATGACTGTTGGTATGTTTATTTATATTTTTAATTATTTTAAATTTATAAAATATATTGAATCAATAGTAATAAATTGATTAATATTTGCCTCTATTAATAAGGAGTGGATCACCTTTGGTCTATTTATTTTTTGCTCTTACACCCACTAAAACATTTGATAAATGTTGAAGTTAATTTTCTCTACTCTTATTTTTGGGGGAACGAATGTACTATGAGCCACGTGAAAGTGGATCATCAAATACAGGTGAAACTATTAATACTAGATCACATAATCGACCATGTGGAACTCGTTAGTATCGTGTTCATTTTTATGAAATTGTACGATGGGCAACACATATGCTCATCATTTTATTTGATGTATCATTTATTTAATTTTGTTCTTAAATAATTGTGTCTTATTTAATAATATATTTTGACTTAAATTATTTGTATTTAATAGTATATTTTAACTTACGTCATTTATGTAAATATTTAATAATTTATTTATTTATTTAAATTGTAACATGTACAAATAAATATTTATCTATAATATAATTATTACAATCTTAATATTATAATGTAACTTTTAATCATTATTTAATCACTAATAGACAAAAACTGTCATGATTTGACTTGCTACAGTAATTTATGTTCCCTCTCAAAACAAAGCCAAACACTATATCACCAAAAAAACCAATCAAAAACCAATTCTTAAATTAAACCAAACACTATCCCACCAATAATGCACGTGTCCCCAAAAATTTCTCACCAACAATTCTCACCAAAATAATCAACCAAAACAAAACCAAACATACGTTTGGTACCCGATTAGCTGAAGCCCATGGAATGGGGACATCCTAATGGGCTAGGGTTACCATAGCCCAGGTCCAAGTTCAACCACTAGGCCTAATATCCAATTCAACAACTATAAATACCCCCTCATTTAATTCATTTGACATATTCTATTCTTTTAGAAAATTAACCTAATTTCTCTATGAATCATCAGCTAATAACGATTAGAGAGATTCATTATCTTGAACTACGGAGGCAGCTTGACTCATTCAAGTGTAGCCCAGAATCACAAATACCTCATCTGGTCTGTCGTGAGCCGGGTCAGATTTCATCCCCACGTGCTCCTCACGTGACACTCATATTTGATCCCGCATCAAAATTACTAAAACAAAAACCTATATTAAGAAAATAGGCTCCTTGCATGAAACTCCTATTTTTGTTAGAAAATGTGGGTGTTTTTGTATTAATTTAAAATATTAAATGGATACGTTAATAAAGATAAAAAATATGAAAAATTAAATACATCATATTCAACTGTCTAATATTTTATCGACCGAATTAATCGATGGGATTATTATCAGAATTTAATAAATTCTTTCTTATCCATAATTTGACTAAGTTCCATTTTTATTAAATAATAAAGTCATACTTATATCTTTTTTTTTTATTTCGATTTGGTGATTAAAAAATATAATTATAAATTTAACTAAATTTTCGAAACTAAATCGATTTATTCCACTTACTAAATTTCATTTTGTTAGGCGATTTCAAATTTGATTTGAGTTCTTAGGGTGTAATGTATAAGAACTTACTGTATTATATCAAAGGTGTATAAAACAATGTACATGGTAAGATACATATAAGTATAATGGAGCTCTAGGCTATACAAAGATATGGGTCAAAGTTAATGTATGTAATACACTAACACCCCCCGCAATCCGAGCAGTGGGACCAACATGAAGATTGACACGAAGTTGAAGAAAACTAGGTGCTGGCAGTGGCTTCGTATAAATGTCACTAATCTGATCTTTGGTGGAAACATATCGAACAATAACATCATCGATAGCTACTTTATCCCGAACAAAATGATAGTCAATCTCAATGTGTTTAGTACGTGCATGAAAGACTGAGTTGAGAACAAGGTAGATACCACTGATGTACAGAAACCGGACGAGGAAGCACGCACCAAGATCTCGAAGTATGTAACGAAGCAAGCATGTCTCAGCTACTGCGAAAGCAACATAGTCATACTCCGATTCAATGCTGGAGCGAGAAAAGGTGGATTGTTTCTTGGCAGACCAGGAGATCAAATTATGTCCCAAGTAAAAAGTAAAACCAGTAGTTGATCGATGACTATCTGGACATCCAGCCCAATCAAAATCAGTGTAGACCGTGAGAGAGTCCAAGGAGGATGGTGAGATGAGTAGACCATGATCAAGTGTTCCTCGAAGACAATGAAGAATACGCTTGAACATCTGAAAATGAGACTCCCTCGAAGCATGCATAAAGTGACTGACTAGTGCTACTGCAAATGCAATATCAGGTCGAGTGTGAGTAAGATACTTTAGACCACCGACAATACTCCGAAAGAGTGTGGAACCTGACAAGCGAGAACCATCCATAACAGAGGTACAAGACTTCGCAAAGAGAGGCGAAGAGATAGGTTTCAGGTGCATAAATCCAAAGCAATCCAGTAAACTAGTGGCAAACTTTTGCTAAGTAAGAAAGAGACCATGAGAATCACGTGAGGCCTGAATGCCCAAAAAATAATGAAGATCACCTAGATCTTTCATAGCAAACTCCAAAAATAACTGAGTAATGAGAAAGGAGGCAGTTGTCGGATCACTTCCTGTAAGAATAATATCATCAGTATAGAGTAAAAGGACCATAGTAATAGAGCCGCTTCGGTACACAAACATGGACATGTCAGCCTTGTTGTAGGAGAAACCAAGGCGAAGAAGATACGTACCAAAGTGTTTAAACCAAACACGTGGTGCTTGTTTTAGACCATAAAAAGCCTTCTTCAACTGACAAACATGAGTAGGACGCTACAGATCGATAAAACCTTTAGGTTAGGCCATATAAACTGTCTTTGACAGATCACCGTGAAGAAAAATATTCTTCACATCCAACTAAGGAATACACCAATGTCAAGATATAGCAATAGATAGAACTGGACGAAGATAATGAGTTTGACCACTATGCTAAAAGTCTCACCAAAATCAATGTCGGCATGTTGCTTGAACTCCTGAGCCACTAAACGGGCCTTATAATATGCTCAACTGAACCGTCAGATCGTAGCTTAATCTTGTACACCTATTTGGAACCAATAATATTTTGAGAGGAGTCTGGTGGAACAAGATCCACGTGTAGTTGGACTAAAGAGCGTTAAACTCATCTGCCATTGCCACTTGCCACTTGCCACTTGCCACATGCCACATGCCACATGCCACAGAGGATCCATCACTACCTGAGAGAAGCATGTCGGTTAGGGGGTTGAAGAGAGGGTAGAATGTGAGGTTTAGTGATATCAGATCGAAAGTGAGTAATCATCGAATGACGTGCACGAACAGGAGAAGAAGTAGTAGAGTCGGAAGGTATTATAAGAGAGACAGGATATGACGCTGGAGACGCATGCGATGTAGTGGTAGGAGAGGGTAAGGTCAAAGACGATTCTGGTGGGGTGAGGTAGAGCAAGGAGTGAGAGTGACAGTAGGAATAGGGGAAGAGGGTATACTGTGGGTAGAAGATGGCTCAATGGACGAATCAGGAGTGGCAGAGAACAAATGAGAAATGGAGTTTGGTGATGAGGAGCCAATATACGGGAAGGAGGGCAGAACTAAGGGAGGTGAAACGAAGTGCGAGTCAGTGGTATCAGAGCGAGGTAAAGAGAGAGGTAAGGAAAAGTGAACTTGTCAAAGATAACATGACGACCGATGTGGACGGTACTCGAGATAAGGTCAAAAAATCGAAAACCTTTGTAGTCAGAAGCATACCCAAAAAGACACATGTAATAGAGCGAGAATCAAGTTTGTAGTGTGCACAGTGACCAATGTAAGGATAGCAGGCACATCCAAAAAACACGAAAAACACGATAGTCAAGGGAGGATAGAGTGGGAGTGGGTAACCGATTAATGAGGAAAACAACGCTTAGAGAGAACTTTAACCTTTTCTTTTTCCTTTTCTATTTAGCATTGCTAGTGTTATCTTTAGGTTACCGTCCATTTGTGGAGGCAATGTGTATATGCAGGTGAGAGAAGTGAAGCCCTTAAATAAATATATTCCAAAACTTGCTAATCCCAGAGAGAAAGCTGAGGTAAATGACATAAGCACAAATACTGATTCTACTTATAAATTCTATATATTTTATCTAGGAATGATAATTGGGTTGAATGGGTTTGGGCCGGGTCCATTTGGGTTGGGCTTAAAGTGTGTTAAGTCTAATTGGTCCAATGTTAAACAATATGCATTATAGTTGGACTTAATAAGGACCCAAAATAGACCTAATAAGGACCCATTATGAATCAAAGTGATGTAAGAGGTTGCCGTAAAATGTAAAATGTAGATTATTGACTTAAAACGGAAAATAAATTGGACCCAAATTGGGCCCAATTTAAAACTCAGTTGGACCCAAATATTAAAATTCAACCCAGTTAGAACTAAAATACTAAAATATTAGAAAACTTAGTTAGGTTTGAGTGGAAATAGGGTATGGACCCAAATTGTCACCCCTAATTTTATCCGTTAATTGTATGCAAAATGATAAGCTTCAATTATTGAATACATGAACAGGGTTATGCTAAGGATGGTGAACTGCTTGTGCGATCGAAAGAAAATTTTGCACAGAATGCTTCAATTTTCGATACCCTATGAGACCGATTGTCCTTCCCAGGAGTCTCTTAATCTTCTTCTCCATAATTCTGTGAGTGTTTATTTCTATCGTGCTTGTAGAGAACGGGCTAATGGTTCTTGGACATTTCCATCATGCTGCTAATAGGTTTTATTTAAATTATTTAATTTAAAATGTACACAAAAATTGATCTTCAGAATGGAATGGATTAACAACAATCAAGTAATTTAAATTGATAGCCAAACTAAGAGCCTATTTGGAATAGGTTTCAGCATGTGTTGAATAAGAAAACATATATATATATATATATATATATATGTGTGTGTGTGTGTGTGTGTATGTGTGTGTCTGTGTGTTTTGACTCATTTGGAAATAGGATAGGGTGAATCTTCATATTTTCCTCTCCACCTGTGAATAAGTGTTGATTGAATCAGTTCAATTTGGAAGCATAGAAATAGATAAAAGTCTCAGCAGACAGATAATACTAACCTAGAATCACCTCCTGTTGGGATGTTGAGCTCCATATCTTCTTCAAATGCTTTAAAAACCTGCTTTATCTTTTCTGCATCCACGGCTTCGACTGTTCGGGGGTCCCACTGTCCATATATATATATATACATATTATATATATAGAAACAAATATACACAACACACAAACACACACGAATGTAGAAAGACGTACTTTTGGAGCGTTATCCTTGTCGATTGTCAAAGCTCTAATACCCTTGTTAAGGAAAAAGAAATGAAAAGGTTCAGTGGCCATTCAAGCATATCCATCTTTCAGATACATATAAATTTGTGTTACCTCATAAACATCACCAGATATAACTGTTCGAAGAATGTTTATTGTGATCCTAAACTCTTTCTTCAGACATTCATCTACTGCTTGCTTTCTTCCTTCACGAATCTAAACACAATAATCAAACGAATAATCACAAACCCGAGAACCCAAAAATGCTCACAAATTAGAGTATGGTAAAAAATTGCTATTCTCTTTTTTTCTGAATTTTACTCATCTTTCTTATTAAGAAACTATTAATTATTACCGACTGTAATGTTATCTTTAATGCTGTTGGGGATGACCTCTTTAGGCCATCAAGAAATGAAACTATCCAACCATTGCCTTCTTTGCTCGCCTCAGCTTCCTGAAAATTAATATACATATATATATATATATATATATATATATATATATATATATATATATATATATATATATAAGATATATATATATACTTCACCTAATATAATCCATAGAATAGTAGTTTGTACATAATAGATTATAGAGCTCTTAAAATCACTCACAAGTGATGTTAAAATTTCCTCCATAGAATCCTTTGAAAAGCACTCATCGATGATAGCCCTCCTGCATGTAAATCCCGATAAATATTCAAGAGAACAGTTTTTAATTTTACATATAAACATGAAACAATTTAGTGACATTACTTTGTTAGCACACTTTTCTCATCAATCTGAACTTCTACAGAGAACTCCTCAATGGCAGATTTGACAGCATCCTCTTCACCGCTGTTTACACTTATAAGACGATTTTGTAGCTCGGGAAATTTCTAAGCAAACAAAATTATATGAGTTGGGCAACGTTATGAAAATGATTCACAAGTAGAATATAACGAAAATAATTATCTTCATCAAAGATGATCAAGAAAAGCCGATACTTGGCAAAAGAGTTGAGAGATTAAGGGATGATAATTGACAATAAATTTCATAATGTTATGGCAATAATAAATATTATCGAAAACTATTATTGGGTTTTTCTAATTACATATCATATATCAGCATCACAAAATTAACAATATAGCAATATTTGGATCAAAAATGCAACCTCAGAGGGTACAAAATGTGTGGCAAGCCCAGCTGCAACCAATTCTGTGCCATTTAGCCGTGCTCCGGTTAAACCCAAAAATTCCCCTACAGAAGTACTTATATCGAATAAAATCAGCCACATTTTACGAACAAAAATATGGAAAATAAAATAAAAATAGATTTATATCTTTTTTCGAAATCGATACTTCAGTTTACCTAGGTGCCCAGGGAGCCGGGCAAGCATGTATGAAAAACCACAATCAGTATGAAATCCAATACTTGCTTCTGGAGTAGCGAAAATCTAAATTCAAAATCGATTAGAAATTATAAGATGTTGAAAAATTACGACCCAAAAGATCGAAAATACAAACAAAAACAGGGGATATCTATAGTCTATAGTACTAACAGTGTTTTCAGTTACAACAGAGAATTTCATTGGAACCATTAAGGATGCACCTCCACCCATGGATATTCCATTAACTAGAGCAACCTGAGATATCGAAAACTTAATCAACTGATTGACATTTTCTTAGAGATGATGAGAAATATGATAAAAAAATACCATAGTTTTCTTATATGTATGTATGTGGTAACAAAGCCAATACATTCTGTAAACCACTTCAAGATTTGAATCCTCTGGAAAATAAAAACAAAAAGAATACAAGCAAGTTTAGTAGGCTCTTACAATCAGATTCTCATTTGTGGTAATAAACTTACTTGATGATCTTCCTTGGTAAAACATTTTCAAATCCCCACCAGCAGAGAAAGCTCGGCCCGATCCCTAAAAAAATTCAGACAAACAAGTTTGATCAGCTGGGCCATGTTGTAATAAGATAAATCCTAGTGAATATCGAAATCGACCTTGATTAGTATAAGTTCTGCGTCATCATCCTTTTCCCATTTTTCCAATAGCTTTGCTAGCAAAGAAACCTAATTCAACATATTTCAGATTGTTACGTCGAGAAAATATAATCTCAAGAATTTTGGGGATTTGATTTCTTCAAGATACCACTTCAGATGAAATAACGTTCAATCGCCGAGGCTGGTTCAAGGTGATCAATCTTACATGTCCAATTTCCTCACCAAGAACAACCTAATTAAGGAAATTATAGTTAGTAATAGAATCTATTCTGGTTACTGTAAGAACTGGAATCAAAGAAATACCTCTTCATTTGGCTTTGTAATAATAACTTCTGCCATCTGAATAATCTTTAATCAGCTTTATCCAAAATGATTTAGAACAAGAAGAACAACAAAAACCCTACAGTTATTACAAGAATAGATGATGTTTATAATGCTTTTGCTTCATTAGATTTCATAAAATTCATATGATCGGAGATGATATGAGCAACAACGTAAAAGTAAAGAGAGACAAACCTGTAAAGTGTAAATATATTCAGACGAGAGAATTTTAATTTGATAAATAATGTGCACTTTTTTCTTTATTAAATAATAATTAAATGAGTTTGGTATGGTTAGTTCAAGTTTCAATATTGTCAGTTAGAATTTCTGGAATCTCGCACGTCTTTTCACTTTCACCAAACCTACCACCTTCTTTTCTTTTTTTCTTTTTTTATATTATTATATATGTACTTAATTCTAGTTGGATGTATATATAATATAACCCATATTTTTAAGTTGGACAATTAACTAATTTATTGGCTCATTAATTGGATCGTTAAATGTGGCAATAATCAATTGATTTAAAAAACAACGTCTTCAGTTCTTGTTTAAATCGGTGTTTAAGAATACAAAATAAAATAATCAAATTTAAGAACACTTAAAAATAATATAATATAGACTTCACGAAAAAACTATCAACCGTAGCAACACTATCTGCTAAAATTTGTCCCTTTTTAAGGCATTTACCCTGCCTAACCTGGGGTTTTTGATGCATACAAGTATTTTTATTGGAGCGTTGATACATACTAAATGGAATGCTTAGAGTATCTCCATTCCCTGTGAAAAGAATCTTATCAGTATCTATAGAAAGGCTTCACGAAAAAACTATCAAAGTGAGCAATCGTCCTTGTTGTTGAATATTCTACTTGATTTTCCTCTTCAACAACTGAAAAATTAGTGTTGTATGTCATATTGTCATTGAGTCCAATTGAATTTCATTTTCGACCGATTTTTATCGATTTTCGATAATAACTCCATTTATTCCAAAGTTTTTAACACCATTCCAACATGATATGGATTGATATTTCATTTACGGTGTGTTTGGATGAAAGGATTTGAAAGCTATGGATTTTAAATTTATTTACGGTGCGTTTGGATCGATGGATTTGGATTTGAGGAGTGGATTTGGATGAAGAATTTCAAATGACACCTAAAATTGTGTCATTTGAAATCCACCGTAGTTGTGGAGAAAAGAGCTTAAAATAAATAATGAGGGATTTGAAATCCATCATCATCCAAACAAACTTAAATGGATTTGTCGATGAATTTGAAATCCATGGATTTCAAATCACTCAATCCAAACGCACCCTTAAGTTTATTTGGATGAATTCAGGGTGTGTTTGGATTGAGAGATTTGGATTAGAGGAGGGGATTTTGAGGATAGATTTCAAATCACTCGGAGAATTTGAAATCTACCATAGTTGTGGAGAAAATAGCTTAAAATTAAAACCAAGGGATTTGAAATCCATCATAACATAAATTCATCCAAACAAACTTAAATGGATTTGTCGATGAATTTGAAATCCATAATTTTCAAATCCTTCAATCTAAGCACACCATTACATTTATTTTAAGTTATGTTTTCCACACCATAGGATTTCAAATAACTCAGTTTTAGAGTTATTTTCCTTCCTTCAAATTCGTTTCTCAAATCCAAACACACCCTAATCTCAGTTGAATACATGAAATCCCATGTGAAAGTTCAAGATGTATATTGATAATCACAGAGTTGGAAGAAGATGAAAACATGATAATATTGATCTAAAAGAATATTCAGAAAAGTTGTGTTTACAAGCTATATCAAGAAGCTTTATATAGACAGCTACAAGAGAAAGGCGGTACAACAAAATAACCGCTACTAACTAACTTTCAAACTCTATGTGTTATGCTCGGTTTTACACAAGGCTAACTCCAAGCCTGTTTTATTCTCATCCTTTTGACACTCCCCCTCAAGCTTAGTGGTTTGATAAATGTTAAACACACCAAGCTTGTTAATAAGCTCATTGAACTGTCTTTTCCACAGTGCTTTAGTTAGAACATCCGCAAGCTGCTGATCTGTTTTGACAAACTCAGTCTTGATGGTTCCTTCTAGAATTTTTCCTCTTACAAAATGACAATCCAACTCTATGTGTTTTGTCCTTTCATGGAACACTGGATTAGAGGATATGTAAATAGCAGATTTGTTGTCACACTTCAAAACAGCTGGTTTAAGAACATTAACTCCTAAGTCTTGAAACAGCCTTTGTATCCAGGTCACCTCACATGCCACAGATGCCATGGCCCTATACTCAGCCTCTGCACTGCTCCTAGAAACTGTGTTTTGCTTCTTGGATTTCCATGAAATAAGTGAGTCACCCAATTTAACACAAAACCCTGTGATAGACTTCCTACTCATTGGACAAGATGCCCAATCTGAGTCTGAAAAAGCTTCAAGCTTGAGTGCACTATCTGCTGAAAAAAGGATCCCCAAACCTACTGTGCCTTTGATGTACTTCAGAACCCTTCTTGCAGCTTCCATATGTGATTGTTTTGGACAATGCATGAACTGGCTTAATGTCTGCACAGCAAAACAAATGTCAGGCCTTGTAATGCTCAAGTAAATAAGCTTACCTATCAGTCTCTGATAGACAGTAGTGTCTGTTAGCAAAGGATCTACAAGTTCACTGCCTTTGCTTTTGTCAAATTCTACAGTGGTCAGCTTAACATTAGGATCTATAGGGACATTGACTGCCTTGCAACCAGTCAATCCATTTTCTTTTAAAAGATCCAAAGCATACTTCCTTTGATTCATGACAATGCCTTTAGATGACCTGATCACTTCAATACCAAGAAAATAAACAAGTTTGCCAAGATCTTTCATGTGAAATCTATTACTCAGAAACCTTTTCAAATCATTAATAAGTTGCATATTACTTCCTGTGATAAGAATGTCATCTACATACACCAAAAGTATGACAACATCTCCATTACAGTGCTTAGTAAAAAGAGAATAATCATTGAGGGATTGGATATAACCTGCATCCTTCATAGCTTCTGTAAACTTAATGTTCCACTGTCTTGGAGCCTGCTTAAGGCCATAAAGACTCTTCAGCAGTCTACAAACTTTCACATTACCTGAGGTACCTGAATTCTCCCCCTGAATGCTGAAACCTTGTGGGATAGACATATACACTTCTTCCAGGAGATCCCCTTGTAAGAAAGCATTTGAGACATCCATCTGAAATAGTGGCCATTTCCTAATAGCTGCTAAGGCAATAACAGCCCTCACTGAAACCATTTTAGCCACTGGAGAGAAAGTCTCCTTGTAATCCAAACCTTCCTGCTGATTGTAACCTTTGGCTACAAGTCTGGCTTTGAACCTCTCTACACTGCCATCTGAGTTATATTTAACTTTGAAAATCCACCTGCATCCAATAGGTTTTTTTCCATGTGGCAAAGTAACAATCTCCCAAGTGTGATTATGAGTGAGAGCATCCAGCTCTTCTTGCATAGCTTGAGCCCACCTTTTATCTTGAACTGCTTTATTGTAAGATTGTGGTTCACTGATGCTAGCAAGAGACACTAAAAAGGATTTATAACATGGGTTCAATTTTGAATAATCAAGAAATGTAGATATGCAATGGGCTGTAGAGGACCTTTCTGGTGGTATAAGGGATGGACAAAGATAATCAACAGTCCAGGCTGGGGGCCTGACTGCTCTAGTGGACTTCCTTACAGTGTCATGGTGCACAGGAACAGATGAAGGAAGGTGAACTGGACTAGGTGCAGTAGGGGAATCAGGAGAGTTAGAGCAGTGAGGTATGGTTTGGACAAGATCATCAGAACTCAGATCAACTTGTTCAACAAAACTATGATGTGAGGACTCTTTATTTTTGGCAGAAAAGGGAAAGACTTGTTCATGGAATATGAGATCTCTAGAATAAGAAAAGGTGTTAGATTGAATGTCAAGAACCTTATAAGCCTTTTGAGTTACATAATAGCCCATGAAGACACATATTTTTGATCTTGGTAAAAACTTATCTTGCTGAGGTATAATTTTCACATGACACAAACAACCAAAGACTCTTATGTGAGACAAGTTAGGTGGCTTGTTATAAAGAATGTGATAAGGAGTCTTCCCATTTAAGATTAAGGTTGGGGTTCTGTTGATCAGATAAGTTGCAGTGGTAACACAGTCACCCCAAAATCTAATAGGAGCACTAGATTGAAACAATAAAGCCCTGGCCACATTCAATAAGTGTCTATGTTTTCTTTCCACTGTACCATTTTGTTGTGGAGAATAACTAGCCGAAGTTTGGTGTAAAATTCCAAGAGAAGAAAATAGTTGAGTAGCCTCAGAAGATAAAAACTCTTGTCCTCTATCTGTTCTAATCATCTTGACAGAAGTATGGAATTGAGTATCAATAAATTTCAGCAAAGCCTTGATTTTAGATATGGCATCTGATTTATGTTCAAGTAAGATAGTCCATGTAAATCTAGAGAAGTCATCTACAACTGTAAGGAAAAATCTTTCATTGTTATAAGTGAGATGTTTATAGGGGCCCCATATATCAAAGTGTAGCAGCTCAAAGATGTGAGTAGTATATGTAGTTCTAGAAAAAGGAAAGGATATTCTGGATTGCTTAGCCATAGGGCAAACATTACACAGTTGTTGTTGATTACAAAGATTAGATCCTATACCAGGTAAAAGAGACAGTCTAGAAAAGGAAATATGTCCCATTCTTTGATGCCAAAGTTGGGATTTGCTACTGCCTATAGTTTGACTGTGAGAGGCAGCTTTAGAAAAGTGCAGCTGATCATGATTAGCAGTGGTGGAGTTCAAGTAATATAGACCATTAATCTCCTTACCAAGTCCCATCATCTTCCCAGTCTCTTGATCCTGAATAACACAAAGGTTAGGATAAAAAATAGCTATATATTTGTTATCCTTGGCAAGTTTAGAGACAGACAAGAGATTGAACTTAAAGTCTGGAACATAGAGAACATTTTTTAACATCAAACCATGACTAATAGCCACATTTCCTGTCTGCAAAACATAAGATTTTTTTCCATCTGGTAATGTAACACAGGCAGTAGAAGATTGACAAGTGTTAGGGATAAGAAGAGAGTGATGACAAGTCATGTGATCATTGGCACCTGTGTCAAGTATCCAAAGATTTTGTGTAGCAGAAGTAGATAGGGTATGAAAACTACCTGAATTACCTGCCATGGTGGTGTTTGTAGTGATGTTATTGGCTATAGGTGTAGTGTTGACTGAATTTGAATGATTGTTTCCTGCAATCATTTGAAGAATCTGCTGGTATTGAGAAGGAGTGAACACCAACCCTTGAGTATTAGCTTTGTCTTGTGAGTCAGAGTTGCTTGAATCCTGAAAAGATCCAAGAATAGAGCTGGTGTTTGGTGTAGACTCCTTCTGGACATTGTTGGATGAGTTGTTGTAGGAACTTCGAGAAGAATTGTTTCCACCTCTCCTTCCTCTACCCCTTTGAAAGTAGTTTGGTGGATAGCCATGAATTTTGTAACAGTTATCAACTGTGTGGCCTGAAATTTGACACTTATCACAGAATAGGTCTTTTCTCTTTTCATTTTGCCCGGTATGCCCCCCTCGAGATGAATTACCAGATGAGTTCCTTGCAGGTCCAGTACTTCCTTGTGTAAAGAAAGCCTGTGATGAGTCATTGTGAGATGTGCTTGCATAGATTCCTCTTTGTTTTTCCTCGTTCTGAATCATTGCACATGCTTGAGTGTGTGTGGGTAGAGGGTTCATCATCAGAACCTGGGATCTCACCGCGCTGTAGGACTCATTTAGTCCCATTAAAAACTGCATCATCTTCAAGTTTTGTGTATGTTGAATGTATTCTTTAGAGAATACCGTTGTAGTGAAGGGGACAACAGATTCGTACTCGTCCCATAGTTTCTTGAGACGTGAGAAGTAGCTGGAAACAGTGTTTGATCCTTGATTGATGGTGCTTATTTGTTTGAATAAAGCAAACATCTCAGCCCCACTTGTTTGATCAAACCTTTCTTTGAGATCACTCCATACTGAGGAGGCCATATCCGTATATACAACCCCACTGAGTAGTTCATTGCTGATGACATTATGAATCCATGATAATACCAAAGCATTGCACCGTTTCCATTGAGGATAAAGTGGATCGGTTTTGGATGGTTGGCTGTACGTGCCATCGACAAGAACGAATTTGTTTTTCGCTTCTAACGCCACTATCATCTGGCGACTCCACACTTTGTAATTCTCAGACCCTTTTAAAGGATCTGCCACAAGATTTATATGGGGGGAATCGGATGGATGAAGATAAAGAGGGTGTTGAAAATCAATGGTGGTTTCGGTAGAATCTTGATTTCCAGATTTGCTTGCCATTGATCCGTCTGTAACCGGTCTTTGTGCAGATCACTTTATGAAGGAACTTGTTCTGAATGGAGAGAAGAAAGGAGAGTTAAAAACTGAAGAAGATAGAGATTTCAGATGAAGGTAAGGGGATCTGTGACTGAAGATATGAAGATAGCCGAAAAACCTAAGCTCTGATACCATATTGATAATCACAGAGTTGGAAGAAGATGAAAACATGATAATATTGATCTAAAAGAATATTCAGAAAAGTTGTGTTTACAAGCTATATCAAGAAGCTTTATATAGACAGCTACAAGAGAAAGGCGGTACAACAAAATAACCGCTACTAACTAACTTTCAAACTCTATGTGTTATGCTCGGTTTTACACAAGGCTAACTCCAAGCCTGTTTTATTCTCATCCTTTTGACAATGTAGTTGAAATAGATTTAATTTAAGTAATCAGAAAATCTTTTTGGATAATAATATGGGCAGAATCTTTAAGGATTGCTTAAAATATTGATTCAAGAAGAATTCTTGCATCTTGCAACTCTGTAAAATTAAGATGAATTGGAATATTATCCTGCATGCCAAGACTACCTACACCAAATTATGTGGGCCAGTGCTTTTTTCAAAAAAAAAAATTTTAAAAAGAGATTAAAGTTGGGCTTAAGAAAATAAAGAAAAATTGCAAGTGGGCCTTAAGGTTTTGCAAGTGGGCCTCAAATGATAAAAAGCATGTGGCCCACTAATGGGGTAAATAAAATGGTTTTGAATTGGGCTCTTTAAATTGATTTGATTGATTATTTTAGTCCATTTATACAAACAATGTTATGGCCTTATCAAGTGCTTTTGATTTGGATCACATGGAAGCAAATTTCGAAAGACGCGACTACATTTAAACCAAGGACTGCGTCCACCATATAGAGATAAAAGATCGAGACTCTTCCACTATAAAACAAGATTCAAAGAATAAGGTTTCATGAATGAGTCTCGAGGGAGCATTTCTAGATAATCAAATTTTAGTCTAATTAAATGATGACTAGTGGAAAATATGATATTAATTATCAATTTAAATCTTTTAATATATATTTTGGGACTTATCAAATTTAAGTCCATAATGAATTAATTCATTTAGCTAACATTTTAATATTCAGTTTATTGGCAAATCAAATCATGCCACATGTCAAATCGAGGTGTTTCTACCAATAAAATTATGTCAGTGCAATTAAGAAATCCACAACCAATCAATTCATGCCACATGGATATGTTGACAAATCAGATTATGTTTAAATCAAATGATAATTATCTTTTTAAATTAATATAAGTATTAAAGCGATAATATTTCGGAGATTTATCTAATTCATAAATCAACCAATCAAATGACTTCAAATTTATTAATACTATCTCTTAATATATACAATATTAAAGAAATAATTATTAAAGCAGTTCAAATAATTTATGACTCCATCCTACAACTATAAATAGTATCCTTAGTAACTCATAATAAACACACAGAAGTTTAATCGAAGACAACGGAAGCTCTTCAAATTTTCTCTACAAAGCTCATCAAATTCAAGAAAATTCAAGGCAAAAACAAGGCGTTCGTCAAGAAGTTCATAAAATTATAGTGTTTGATTAGTAATTAAGGTGTTAAACCTATGAGTAATATTATAGAAGTTCAAATCAAGTTCAAGGAAGATCAAAGTTACAAGTTAACCTTGAAGGTTTCAACTTCCATACAACAAATCGCAGATTTTATCCAAGATTAAGCTGTTAAGCCCTCGCATTAACGTTACAAACATTCAAGTCAACAAGATCAAAGAAGTAACGTCAACTCCAACGTCCAAATCAATATTTTCGAAAGAAAATTCATAGGATTAGAATAGAGATTTATACTCTACTTTTATTTTAATTAATATAAATTTATTTGTCACCATTTTTGTGTTTTTTTTAAAATTATAAATTTATTGTGTATAATATAAACAAACTACCATTCTCACAAAAATTGAATTTTTTCAAGAAATAAGCCATTTTTTGAACTTAATTCAAAAAATAGTACCCTTTCTCAACAAATTCAAGAAATAGATCCTTTTTCATTTGAAAAGACAAACACCATATTTTAATATTCCAAACTTGAAAAACCTTGTCAAGATGCCTCGTACCAGACAATTTCTTTAAAATAAAATTTAATGAAAATACCAGAAACACCCTTATGAAAATTAAAAGAGAGGAAAATTGCACATATGTTCCCATAACTCACTAAATATTGCAAATTAGTCCATCAATATTTATATCTGGCCCAACATGCTTCCGTACAGAAATTAAATAATCCCTTAAAATATCATACCTTGTTTTGATCGAAAACAGCACCGGGTGAGATGGTTTGCAACACCACCAGTCGGAAAATCAGTGCCCCCAGATCATTTTACGAATAGCTCCTCACCACCCAACTTCGCACCTTGGGAAGTTGATCTGCAAGTTACCCGACTCCTTCAGCAACTGCTCAGCACAGCCTTAGTTCGTTTCCTACTCCAGGCGTGAAAAGTAGAGTATTCCAAGGATTAAATAATAAAAATACTAGAAGAACATATTGAAGCAAAAGCCTTCCTTTTATTATGAACTTGATAAATATTTATTACATAAGTAATCTCCTTTTGGGAGGAGAAAACTTGTTTAGCCTCTCATAGAAAAGAGACGACTCTTGATACTATACATGCACTCACTATTATTACAAACTGAATATTCAAAACTTAAAATATTACAATGTTTTTATTTTTGAGAAAACTGAAGAGAATGTTCGATGTCTTCTGCTTCCTCCAAATCTTGTTTATATAGAGGCTGGATTGCTGCATTATTGCATGAATTATTGCCTCCATTATGAGCTTGAATTATTGGATCCACTTGTGAGTGTGGATCCCTCCATTATTACTCCCACTTTGAATAACGTCGTGGGAATTCTCTTTCAGTCACATGCCTTGGTCCTACTTTTGTCTGGTATCCAAGGTAAGTGATGAGGATGCTGACTCACATCCTTCGTCTTTTTCTTCTAGTGGGTGGTCCTGTATTAATTTCCCACTTATCTTTGTCGGGACATCTTTTGTTTTTGGTATGCCCGTGACTTTGGTGGTCCCTGACCATTATCACTTGTTTTGGCCCCTCTGTCCTTTATTGATTTGGACTTGGTACCAAATTCTGGCTCTTTCTGGTTCGGGCAGTCCGGGCAGATCCGTTCTGACCATCGCCAAACATGGGCCATGTTGCATAGTTTCCGGCGAGTTTCTTTGCTCCCCGGCAGCTTGTTTAACCATAACAGAGTTCTTTTTTGTTTGAATAAATTCTCTGCAAAGCTTGTAGTGGTTCCTGTCATCGTATTAAGCAGGAACGATCCATTCACCGTATTTTGATAATACTTGAACGAAAACTTGACTTTGTCCATCTCTGTAAGACAGACCCAAATTCCCCATGCTCTTCTGGTGGAGATATCATCCTCAGTGAATGTTGAAACAAGTTGAATATTTTCTGAGGATGGTGCTTTAATCCTTTTCAAGGCCTCTGTGTCTGGCCTTCTGAGCTTGATAAAGTGGAATGCTTCATGCATCCCTTTTCCTATTGGTTCTAGTGCTGCACTGATGAAGTATAGCTCCAGTATGTCTCCTCGTGCAAGATGAGGGTTATTCGCCCAAGTTTCATGCACAGAGTCTTGTATCCATTTCGGAAGTTGAGAGATTTCCTAAAAGCTAGGTGATCTGGTAGAGATCGAAGCTAGTGCTCCAAAGTCATACCAATACTTGACATCCTTAGGATTGGATTCTGGGAGCATCCATACCCTTGGATATTTGCCTGAAACATCAACCAAGCATTTAGCTGGATTGATTCCCATTCTTGTGTTCAGTTTCTCCCACTTCTGCTGATATTCCTGAAAGACAGAAGAAACTAAGTTTTGGTTAATATCAACCTTAGATTTGCCCGTCTGTGGCCTAAGGTTGATCTCTCCCTCTTTGACCCCTGAGGTGGTGGGTTGACTCGATGACTCGGGATGTGACTCCGGAGCATCGATTTTTGCTTGAGGCAGATCATCGTAAGATGAGACCATCTCAGCACTTGTGCTAGGGGTACTTGAATCCCTGCTACAGGTATAGAGCCCTGTACTCGAAGTCGCTCATTATCTCTGTTACAAGAAATTGCCCTGAGCAAAGGCCCGTGTAACACCGAAAACAATTGTTCGTCGGCTAATCTGCATCCTCGAATGCGATTAGACACATTGGTCCGATCAACTTGTTGTAGCTTGCCTGCTACTTCGGCATTAAGTACTAATGCATCGAAATCCTTTTGAAGCATCTCTAGATGATCTCCTAGATGCCTCGACAGCTTGATGAGAGAGTCAATTTCACTTCCCTCCATCTCTTGTTAGAAAATCTGCGAGAACATTTTCATGAGACTTTATTAGTACAATATCATAGATATAATATTGACACTCAGCCTGCCACCTAAGTAGCCTAGCTTTCTCTGGCTTAGACTCTATCTTATTTGTAAGAAAAGCCTTAACACTTGAATTATCTATTTTTAAGATAAATTTCTTTGCTAGTAAAAATAAGGGCCATTTTTTAAACGCTTTTCGAACTGCAAAGAATTCTTTTTCGTTAATGTGCCACCGATTTGCCTCGGCTTCTGAAAAGAGGCCGCTGTAGTATCTGCATGGAACTTCCCCTGTAGGAGTGATCTTTGTAAGCACTGCTGCCCACCAATAATCACTGGCATTTGTATAGAGGACTAAATTATCCTCGTCATTAGGAATTGCTAGCTTTGGAAGCTTTTTACAGACTTCTTTTAGCTGTTTTATTCCGGCTTGGTGTTCTTCGGTCCATATGAATGCTGCATCCTTTTTAAGCAGTGGACTGAAAACCTTTCTGTGAAATGCAAGGTTGTTGATGAACATCCCTACGAAATTAACAACTCCAAGAAAACTTTGAAGCTGCTTCTTGTCTTGTAAGACATCTGGAAATCCTGTAATCTTTTCTACAATATGGTTTTGTAGGATGATTCCAGATTCATCGATCTCGATTCCAAGGAATTCGATCTTTCTTGTGGCGATTACTGCTTTCTTTTCTGATAGCACTAATCCTTCTTTGTGGCACACCTCTGAAAAGATTTCTAGGTGTTTCAGGTGTTCTTTCATATTCTTTGATGCAACAAGAATGTCGTCGATGTATACGAACATGAAAGAGAAATAATCTTTGAAGAGATTATCCAATTTTCCTTTGGAATATCTGGGGTGCATTTGCTAAACCCATTGGCATAACATTCCAGACATAATGTCCTTGTGGAGTGGAGAAAGCTGTGTACTTCTTGCTTTCTTCTTCCATTTTGATCTGGTAGAATCCAGACTTGCAATCGAACTTTGAGAATATCTTGGCTCCTCTGATACAATTCACCATATGTTCTCTGCTTGGGATGTAGTATCCGTCGAACTCCAAAATGTTATTAATCCCTTTATATTAATAACAAGTCTTGGCTTTCCTCTCTTGATCTCACTATGATTTCGGACCAGAAATCTTGGGCTGCTATATGGTGAGACTCCTGGAGATATCAACTTAAGGTCTAGGTGTTCCTTAAGTATCTTTCTCATATCCTTAAAATCTTCCATGTTTATAAGGATTGGCTTGTACCTTACAAACTCGTGTTCCTTTCCAGCTTTCACTTTTAAGGAAGCTTTGAGTTCGTTTTTATTCCACCAGGCTAGAGGATCTTCGTTGTAGTTCCTCTGAATCCTTTTCTTGACGTCCTCAAGTGAGATATGTTCTTCAAAAGTAACGTCAACCTGAGGGGTGTCTATGAGGCTCATGACAAGAGTTTGTATAGCCTCTGGTGGTACTCTTTCATCTCCACTTACTCTGAAGGAGTAATCTTGGTCTTCCCATGTACAGTTCCATTTCCTATTGGATTTAGAACCATGTTGTCGATAGGATAACAAAGCATTGCCAAATCTTCTTTGATCCTTCATTTTTGGATGTCGAAGTTTAGCATCATCACCACGCTTGCTGCGAAAAAGCAACGGTATTTTACGGTGAAATGCCTGGCGTAGTCTCTGAACAATGATCGATCACATTGGGTTGTGAAAATAAGTCGCCTTGTTTCATTTTCTTGTGTGAACCGTTTGAACGTCTGAAGGAAATTGTTTCCTAGCAGAATATCAGCACCTGTATCATGGAAATAGATAGGTGGAGTCTTGACTTTGTACCATGGGGTACCTCCTGCTCCTCCGATCATAATTTCTGCCTGTTTGATCCCTCTTTTGAGAATAAGTATTCTCTTCGAAAAATCTCTCCCAGCAATAGGGGGTAAGTCTTCACAAACGTCTGTAGGGAAAACTTCTTGTTTTGCTGTGCAAATTCCTGCTCCTGAATCAATGTAGGCAGCAAAGTATTCTGCACGATATTTTTCATATAACATTCCGATTGAAATGTATATGAAAAATGGGCTGGTGGTCATCGGATCCGATAACGCTTCTCTCCTACCGTGAATTCCATTCCATCCGGCAGTCTTTCCCAAGGCTTATGTGCCTCAAGGAATTCAAGTCCTAGAACCACTTGTTCCGCGGTTCTTCCTGCTTTTCCCATAATCGTTGTTTCAATTTATCCTATTTTAAGGAGTCCTTGATACCTGCCGACTGTAGGCTGCTGTAAATAATATAGAACATCACATGGAAATAGATTTTCCGTTTGAGTGATATCAAATATTATTTTTACTTCTCGCCATCCTTTTGGGTATTTAAGTTCTCCTTGCGTAGTGATCACATTAAGAACTTGAGCTTGCTGTATAGCCTTTGGTTCTTCTCAACGATGGCTACTCATCATCCTTTCTTGCTGAAAGGACATTCTTCTTGGTTCGATCATGAGACTCTTGCTTCTGTTTAACACTGGAAGATTCTGAATTCTCATATCGATGTCTTGTATTGTCGGAAGTTCAATAATGTCCGGCAATACCGCTCTTGCAAAGTCTTCGAAAATCCTTGGAACTTCGATGAAATCTTTTCTGAGAAACACATCCGAATGGTGTGTATTCGAGAGTGCATAAGAAGTCTTGTAAGTGATCGAGTAGGGTCTGTTTCCTTCTATCATCAATTCACTCCTTTTAAAATCTTGATGCAGGGTCAGAACCTTGTTGAAATCTCGATCATTTAAGTTGTATGCAATGCGAGGATAGACATTGAACGCCAGTTTTCCTGCATACAAATTTCCTGTAATGGCTCCAAGACACGAATCTTTGAGGTTTGAGATTCTCTTGTCGAATAGGGCCAGGTTTAGTGGTGAATCAATTCCTTCTTTGAAGGTTGACTTGACTACAACTCTAATGGCTCCAATATGGATCCATGAAAGTGTATTCGCCACTTCTCGTTTGAGCTTGCTCTTAATCTCCTGGATTTCTCGGTATGGGATTAATTGCATCTCGATCTGGTTTCATGTGAGTTCCATAGGAATACCAAACTCTCCATTTGAAACTCAATGGATAATCTGGTGCTTTCTGTTTCTTAGCCCCATTTTATCCATTGCTTTCTCCAATGTTCCGATAGTAAACCCATCATACATCTGGAGCTTGACTTCGTCCTTCATAATCCTCGTTAGAGTTTTATGAGACACGGTCGTGTGGGAGAGGAATCCTGACATATCCTCTCGGACTAGATTTTGAAGGAATTCTCCTTCACCCTGATTCTGATTCTGAGCTTCCTGAGTTATTTCCATATTCAGAATCGATTTCTTCTTCTTCATAGATGCTTTCATCTGAGGGGATGTCCTCAAACTGATACACCTGAATCAGGTCTTGGTAGTAGACAGCTTCGTCGAATTCTGCCGTGGCCTCGAACTGTCTGACTCCTCGTCTTTCATTGTTTGGACAGTCTATAGAGATATGTCCTCTTGCACCGCATGTCCAACAATTACAGTCTTTGAAATTTTCATTAGACCTTGCTTGAGTTCTTCTAAACGTCCTTTTCATAGGTGGTCGTCTAGAGCCTCTGTTCAAGTCTGTGGTGATAACTCGGCTTCTTCTTGGTTCCGGTCTTTGCCCTGATTTATAGCTCCGGGCCTTATGTTTAGACCAGAATCTCCTTGGTTTCCAAGAAGACTTTCTTTCCCCTTTTCTGGAATAAGGATGACTCTTGTGGAATCTCCTCTTTTCTTTCCTTGGTGCTCTTCCAACGACTGTTGGAATATCATTCTCTACACAACATAGAGGAACTGATTTATTGATTCTTCGTAGTCTTTTGTAGTTCTTGTATAAAGTTGCTTGGTGACACCATTCAGATAATTTGGCTTTCAGGAAAGACATCCTTCTTGCCACTGTGTCCATTTCGTCTGCAACTTTGTATTCTCTGATGAGCATCTCTCTCCAAGGACTTGGTATCTTTGCAAAGAAAAGCTGCGAAGCTTCACCGTTATCCACCTTAGACTTTCATCTGTATTCGGTGAATAGCTTGATATATTCGTCTATATGACAAATATCATGTAATTCGAGGCAATAGAGAGCTTGTCTGTATTTTTCTCTCTTCTCATTTTCCATGCCTTCGAAGTATCCTGTGCCGATAAAATGGATTTTGAATAGTTTTGCCATGTTATCGACAATTCCTTTTAGGGATTCTCCCGTTGTAACATCTTGTTTGATGTTTGATGGTGTCAGATCCCATGCGATTTTCACCGATCCTTCGAGACTCATCTCAAGGAGCATGATGAAACCATCCTTTTCTATTCCGAGCGTTCCTACTGCAATTCTCATGGCTGAGGCCCACTCATCAATTAGGACTTCTCGATTTTTGAAGTCAAAGATATCCAAATTGAGCATAAGTCCATACGGATGTATGGGGTCGAGCTGAGACTTGCCATACGGCGTGTTGTATAATTCTGGCCGTTTGGAGCGCTGTCTGGTTCCTACGATGTCTCGTAGTTGTGCATCTTTTGTCACAAAATCTCCGACATGTGGCATCGGCATATCTTGTGTTACTCCTGAGGATTCTGCCATCATTGGAGGTGGTTGTGGTGGTTGTGGCGCCGTATAAATCGGTGGCGGTCCGTCTCTTGGCACCAATGCTGAGGATTCATCTCCAGCATTCATTTTTAGGTCTACAAGTCCTAATCCTGAAAAGGATTCGGCAAGATCTTGTAGGTCTTGTAGGTTGATTTTATCCATTTATTTGATAATGGATTTTCCTCTGATTAGAGCACTAAGCTTTTCATCATCGGTCAACTTTCTTGTCACTTCGGTTGGTTTTCCATCTTGGTGTAAATATGGAACCCTTCCGAAATCGATCTTTCTTCAACCATTGGCTGGGATTTCCAAGGTAGTTACTCGCTTTTGAACATGTATAAGGATTTCATAGATCTTCTTTTGATGTTTACACATGTCGTCCAACTTGTTTTGAATTTGTTGAACTTTCATCGAAACTATGTATTGTTGTTCCCCATAGTTGTGCACCGTCTTCTGGACTTCTCGTATATCCCTAGACGTCTTGTTTGTTGAATCTGGAATTATTTCACTCCAGCTAATTCTTCCTTTATTACTGGGCTCCATGATCATGATGAGCCTCTTCTTGATAGTAAAGAACTCTTTCTTTCTTCCATTGAATTTCTTCAATGGACATCAGATGATTCGTCTTTTGATCCATGCAGTATTGTAGGGTTATCCTACTTACTCCTGCTAGAACTTGTTCAACATATCGGTTATTCCAATATGTTACCATCTCCTGATTGGTTTGTTCTTGTGTCTTCAAAATTTGAAGACAATTCCTGAAATACAAACATCTTGGACATTCGTCCAGATCCATGTTTGGAGATAATTTCTCCTCCACAAAAGTTAACTTATCCTATATAATAAATATATTATCAAGTTCATAATAAACCTAGGCTCTGATACCATTTTGGGGTCCCGATTTGCATTTTTTTTAGTTATGGGTTCTATTAGCAATTTTTCCCAAATATGGTGCAATATGATCATAAAGGGTAATTTTGATACATATAAATATTATAATAAAAGAAAAAAGCAATTGAAAATTATATCCGACAAGGCTATCTATCACTTGGGCTTCGTTTGTTTGACAGGAAATGAAATTTAAAATGGGAATAAGATTTCTGGTAATTTGATTACTAGAAATCTGATTCCATTAATAGTGTTTGGCTTCTACAAAAAAATTGGGTAAGGATATATATATTTTTTTCTTTTTATATTTTGTTCAAATACATATAATAAAGAATGGAATCTAAAATTAAAGACTTTGACATAAATACCCTTATTTTAAATCATATTTGTATAATCTAACTATAAATTTTATGACAAAGTAGAATATTTGATATTATATATATGCATAAGTGTATATACAAATATATTTAATTTGGTTAAATAATAAAGAATAAATAAGATATCAATTTGGTTCAATTGCATTATCTTCTTTTAGAAAAATGATAATTAAATTGAACATGCTTATTTTTTATTTACATATTGTTCGACTTTTAAAAAAATTACATGTATGCATTTTTCATATACCAATGCATTGATAATTATTTTAAGTCGGAAACATATTATTTTAAATAAATAAAATATATTAATCACATGTGACCAACAACCATTTCAAAAGTACTATCGCAAAAACAACATAGCAAATTTTCAATTTCATTCAATAAATAAATATCAAATAAACTGAAATTACGATCTATTTTGACAATGAAAATATTCTAAATAAATTAAAAATACGAAACTATTTCTTCATAAATAATAACTTAAATGAAATGAAAAAATAAATAACTAGTTTGTTGATTTTGTATTATATTTGATATAAGGGTAGTAATGACATTAAAGTACTGCATTTATGATTACCTTGATATGGTAATCACATTACCTCCATAAAACAAGGTAATGTAATTCCCTTATTTGAGATGATAATTCCCATATTTTGGGAATTAGATTGCATTCCATAATTTAAATAAAAAATACCAAACAAGTTTATTTCATTTTTGGAAATCATATTCCCCATTTTGATTCCATTCCCTTGACAAACAAACGGAGCCTTGGTGTCATAATCAAGGCATTAGCCTTTGAAAAGTCAAAAGTGTTCTACTTCTTGAATTAAATTTAGAATGGGTACATTTTTTCAATTAAATTTGCAAAATGATTTATTTTTTGAAATCTTTCACAAAAATTTCGTAATATCTAATTTCCAACAAAAATATAATTTCCAAGTTTACTTGTCATTTGTTTGGACATCAAGGGTGAACTTAGTCAAACGTGTTCAGGACGTGTGATATAAATTCCACCAGAGAGACCCACCAAATATTTAGAAAGAAATAATTTATGTATTAATTGTGGCTATATGTCAAAATACGCATTAATTCGTGATAGTTTGAAATTAAATCAAATATAAAAAAAAGTTATAGTTACATAAAAGGTTGTGGGGTTAGTTGTGAGGTATTATTTATTTGGTGCAATTGTTTGTTACATATAACAAACTTTTGTACCTAATCATATTTGAAATAAAAACATCTAATTCTATCTATGTAATATGATCAATTTATATTGTTCTTATGACTGACTTGTGAATGATGAATAAATTATTATGGATGATAATTTTATGATCATTATTCTTATAAAATATCTTTACTTTGTTGAAAAATCTTAATAAACCAAAAATTCTTCTTAGTAAAAATCAATGCCATGTGCCACCTTGAAATAGACTCAATTAGTATTTTCGCTTTTATCTTAAATA
Source organism: Verbascum thapsus (assembly GCA_963669365.1). Taxonomy (NCBI): domain Eukaryota; kingdom Viridiplantae; phylum Streptophyta; class Magnoliopsida; order Lamiales; family Scrophulariaceae; genus Verbascum; species Verbascum thapsus. The sequence continues at coordinate 12,584,040 of OY770116.1, forward strand.
GACATATCAAGTACATAAAATATTTTTATTTTATCTTTTATTTGATTATTCTATAAAATAAAACAAAGATTTTACGTGGGATTTCCTTGTACCATAATTTTGTATAATATCTGAGAGTAATTATATGTTTTCAATTACTTAATAATGATGATTTTAAGCCTAGTATTGAAATCTATAGTCACAAGATATAGTTTAATATTTTATTTTTAGGAGTTATCAAACTTTGCCTCAGATATTATAATATAAGTCTCATTTATCTTTGACCTTTTCTTTTTCTTTTTCTTCTTTGCAAATTTGTTAATTAATTTTAGACGTTGATTGCTTTTAGATGCTTCTAGTACACTTTAAATTTTATTCCTTTTTTTTTGAAGAGATAAGTCCCATGTTTTATATTCATTTTATTTATGAACATTATTAGCTAGTAGATACAATATTATCTATTAATCATTGAAATATTACAGAGTGTGATATAATTCAACCTAATTTTGTTCTTTTCTATTTTTTTCAATTTGATTTGCCAATTGATCAACATAACAAATGACGAAGAATAGTTGAGGCTGATCATCTGGGAAGTACGTGTACATTTGATGCTAAATCCTTGAAATATATATATATATATATATATTCATGATAACTAATAATAGAAAATGGGAACATATATTATAGACTTATAGTTGACTTACTAAGTCTTCGTATGAAATTTCATTTGAAAGTTCGAAACAGCTACGTAAGAAAGAAAGGGGTCTGGTGTGTCCCGCTCATCAATAAAATATCGATTTTAACATATTTTTTTTGTGACTAAAAGCCATATCTTATTCACAAATTTCTTGTTTTCCATCTAAATTTATATTTATCAAAAATTTAATTAAAATTGTATGGATAATTCCAAGTTACATTAGATACATATAAATATATAAAATAAAATACCAAGAATTCTGTCAAACATATTCCATTCTAGCTAACAATTCTTTGGAATGTTCGAACTTGTTATGCACGGACACTTCAAAAAATCACAACGTGTTGTGTTAGACATTTAATCGGACACGACACTCGACCGATACTCTCGGACACCGTGTCCAATATGAAAATAATTTTGTCTGCTTAAATAAAATAAAAACATAAAATATGAACACGATAATAGAGACAGTTAGAAGGCATGTCTATTATGTATGCATTATTTGTGACACTTCATGTTATTTCACTTATTTTTTGTGATTTTGAAAACTGAAGTATTTATTTTTCTTTCAAACATATATAACTTTACAAATCAAATACAAATTTATAATGTACAGTTGTCATTCTTATAGTTTATTTCTCTAACCAGTTATATTTAAATTAAAATGAAAATACTAACTTATATATTTTAACCTAAACTACTGAACATATATATATGTATATTAATTTATATATACACATTTTATTAGAAGTTTCGAGGTCGTGTCGTGTCTTAATATTTTTAAAATATCGTATTTCGTGTTCATATAGTGTCATCAATTCATTGAATCTTCTTCTATGACCACTCTGCGTGTTTAACATTAAATTCATTCTCTCTCTCAGTTTTCTATAAATAGGGACTCATTTTACTACCACTTAGAATTAACAAAATACGTTCTATTCTCTCTCTTTCTTTTATTCAATAATTAGAGCTCATTTTTTCCAATATGAAGGTATCACTCATTTTCACTAATTGTTATTACATATAAATATTGTCTTTATTGATTGATGGTTAATAACTAATACATTATTATTATTGCAGCAAAAGATTTTGATTAAGGTGTCCATGAACGATCACAAATCTCGTTCCAAGGCCCTCAAAATTTCTGTTAGCGTATCAGGTACCAAACATTTAACCCTTAATTGGTTAATAATTTTATATTAATTTGGCAATTAGCAATTAATTTATTAATTAATTAATTAATTAATAAACCTCTGTTTGTAATTGAACAGGAGTCGAATCAGCGGCGTTAAAAGGGCAGGAAAAGGATCAGGTGGAGGTGATCGGAGATGGTATCGACGCCGTGGAGCTCACGCGCCAGCTCAGGAAGAACGTGGCGTACGCGGAGCTTGTGAGTGTCGCCGAGCACAAAAAGGAAGAGACCCCCGCCGCCGCCGCCGCTAAGATGGAGGCACCCACCCAACAGCCGCCGGTGGTTTGGTCCTACGCGCCGCCGTATTACCAAATTTATGAAATGAGGGAACCAAGCTATGAACCAAACTGCACTATCATGTGATTTATATATACAAAATTCATTCCAAGGGATTATAATTAATTATTATTGGAGGCTCGCATAGACAAAATAGTAGAGCTAAATTTTTTTTTAATGTAGTTTGGCTATATTTTGTATGCATCCATTTATCTTTTTAAGTTTTCTTTTTTAATAGATAGAGAGTCTTTAGAATTTAAGACATACGAAATGTAATAAGGTAATCTTCAATCCACAATTCAATTTTGTACCAATTTGATGTAATTTTTGCACAAATTTGTTATTTGTACAATAATTCAGTCCAACCCATAATTGTATCTCTTAAACCAAATATAAATATTCTTTTTCCCATCTTTTCTATAATCTTACAAGCTTGCATATCTATAACTCAAAATTTAAAACTCAAAATTTAAAAAATTTGTGCATTTTTCACCTAAGAAAATATATTGTATTATCTAATGTGATTATATAATGAAATTCGTAGTAAATAATATTTATTATTAATTAATTAAGTCAGTGTTGTAGTATGTTAATTATAGTTGTTATTAGAATTATGCAATTTTTGAATTATTAAATGTATCGGTGCTTTTAATTATAATATATGAATTTTATACAAGTATTAATATTTTTTATTCATAATAAAATAATATGGTGAAATTAATATATAACTAAATAAGAATTATAATCCATAGATATAATTATATTTTATTAAAATTTTAAAAACTAAATTGGAAAAAATCCAAAATTTAGAAACTTATTAGAGAATAAATTGAAAACAAAACCAAACTTAAAGGAAAATAAAAAATAAATTTAAAAATTGATGCAACATTTCAGTGCAGCACTATTCACCACACCAACCAAATGCCACAAACTATATTACCAATTCAAGCCCACAATTCAATACTAGCTTTGGGCCACACCTTAAACACGGCCCAACCAGAATCATTATCCTACAGCACTACAGCTGACTTCCAATTTAACAATTTAAATCAGCCTACCTCAGCCCACAACCCAACCTTAAATTCGGCCCAAACTACAATCCTTACATAGGCCCATCAACCAAATCTAATCAAACCCTACACATGAATGAACAACTTCCTCCAAATGCAACCCAAATTCAAACTTTATTACCTTCTTCTCCCTTCTTATCCTCTCCTCTAAATCCAAATTCTATGTCCACAAAATTAACCTTTGATAATTTTTTATAATTGAAAGCCTCATTTGAAAAAAAATTCGGGAGTTTCTCGGATACATCGATGGTACATTACCTTGTCCACCCTCGCACGTCCTTAATTCTCTTGGACAATTAATACCTAATCAATCCTATGCATCTTTGATTCGTTCCAATAGTAGTATCAAAACATGGATGCAAAATACTATGTCACAAAACATTTTGTTATCTGTTTATTCGCTACCAACCTCAGAGCTATATGGCAAGCTCTCAGAAAACGGTTTATTCGGCAATTCCTTGCTAAAGAACTTCAATACAAACGTAAATTTGCACTATTAAAAAGTCTATGTCTTGTGATGCTTATTTTAGCAAACTACAACAACTGGCAAAGATAACAATCTTCGGACCGTAAAATCACTTGTGTCCTCTATTGATCCAGTTCTTCAAACATTAGACGGCCTTCCACCAGAGTATGATTCCTTTGTTATCTCCATCACCATGCACTTCTCCCTAGTTATATTTGATGATCTTTGTGCTCGCCTTCTACAGTTCGAATATCGTCTCCTTAATCAACACACTACTTCACCAACCCATGTCCTTATAGCCTATTCAAATTCTTCATGTGGTAGGGGACATGGTCTCTCCTCGGCCGTGGCCATAGTTCCGACGTAGACGTGACCGATATGGTAGTGGACATCCTCCTTCTCATATCAGCACGACACACCTTTGACTTCTCGACTCTTTTCTGGGCCTACATGGTCATCCGGTTCTACACATGATTCTTTGTCGGGCCTTCTGCCCCCTCTCATACGGGTCAGACATGTCTGCATAGCAGTACTCTTGGACATGCCTCTGCTTATATGACTTCTCGCAATGGTATGCTTTCTAATTTGTCTCCGTATTCTGGTACTAACAAAATTTTGGTCGGAAATTGTGATTATTGCAGTCTTTGGTAAAGTTAAGGATTTTCAGGAGAATCTATTAAGCATGTTGGTTCTACCACCCTTGATACCTCTTCCTGTTTATTACGCTTATCGAAAGTTCTTCATGTTCAATCTTTATCTCATAATCTTTAATCTGTAGTCAACTCTGTCATGATAACAACTGTCTTATTACTTTTTCCGACTCTGGTTTATGTATTAAAAACAAGGTTAGTGGTCGCCCACTCCTGAAATCCTTTTTCCAGCACTTCGGTTTCTTCAGCTTCGTACCAATCTTCGTATTGGTCCCACTGTTCGGATTGTGAGGAGGCATTAGTGTATTAAATATATTAACTTTGACCCATCTTTTGTATAGCCTAGAGCTCTAGTATACTTGTATTTATATCTCATATTGTAGTTGTTTTGAATACTTTTACACAAAAAGCAACAAGCACTAGTGGCTAGTGGTAGAATACTACCCTGCCACGGTACAGACCCGGGTTCGTTTCCTGGCTGGTGCATCGCAACTTTTGGGGGAAACTCTTGGTAGAGTTGGTAAGACAGCTGGATCTTGTGGTCTTGGTCACGGGTTCGATTCCCACCATTTGAATGCCTATTGCCTTCTCTACCATGAGCCTGTCAGCTATGGGCAACCTAGGCTGGATTATCTCTCTTGTGTGGTTTGCAGGCTATTGCACAAGAGCGAGGTTTACCCAGTGTTTACCCAATGCGCACTCTAAGGATAGCGGCTGCGAGTTTCTCCCGTCATCCAAAAAAAATACTTTTACACAAAAATATTATAGAGAGTTCTTATGCTTTACGCCATAAGAACTCTAACACTATAAATTTTATTCTTTTTTTGAAGAGATAACTCCCCATGTTTTATAAAACAAGCTGATTGAACCATTTTGTTTTTATAAATTATGTTACTGACCAACTAGTGTAGTTGATTAAAAAATGATTCATTTTGAGTTTTAGAAAATTCAAGCTCAAACTGAGTAAGTGTAATGAGGCAAATTTTTCTGTTGAGTCGATATCGAGGCAAAAAAGTATATGTTTTAATGTTTACGAGTGGATTTGCTGAGTTTGAATACCAAAACCGTATTTGTTATATTTTAATTAGCATAACATTACATATATTAATATATACATATATATAATATTATCTTATAATATTATCTTATAATATTATATATTTATAAATAATGTGTTATATTTAATATTTATTAAGAAAATACTTATATTTATAAAATAATAAATTTCTAATTTTTTCTAGTTTGAGCTCGACTTGACTAAGCGAGTTTGATCTGAAAACTTTTGTCGCTCGACATGAAAAATTTTGTCAAATTTTATTTGAGTTTGACTCATGAACGGAAAGAAGTGTGTATCACTCAAACCAAAATTGAAAAATAAAAAAGGAAACAATGTGTGTTTTTTTTTTTTGATAAATGAGGAAACAATGTGTTAATCATTGAAACATTATAAAGTGTGATAGAATTTAACCTATTTTTTTTTTTAAATTTGGTTTCCCAATTGATCAATATAATTGATGCGGTCTGAATCTGCATCATCGATGTTTAAGATCTCCCCCTTTGCTTTAATTTTGTCTCAGTAGAAAGAGCGTCGATTTGATTATAGATTATGGGCTGCACTCGAGTAATTCGAGCTGCCTACGTACCTACTTCAGTAGGATCAAGCCTCTTCGTAGTTCGAAATCATCAGGATCTCCTATCATTGAGAGCTAGGATATCCAGAGAGATTAGGGTAATTCTCCCACCACCAGTCGTGCTTCATCAATTAATTGAAAGGGTATTTGTAGTTGCCTAATTGGGCCTTGGGCCCGAGGAACTATATTTGGGTCTATGTTAGATAACCCCTAGTCCATGAACTTTACACATACTCTATGGGCCTCCTTTAATTGAATACCATATAGCCCAAATATAGTTCCAATTCTGGCCCGGATTGTATTGGGGCCCATCATATGCCCCCCTAACTCCCGAGAGCCTTCCATATGATTCGGAGATCGGGAGTTATTGCTCTAAAACCTAATAGATTCGAGCTTTAAAGAGCTAAATTCTAATGGGCCCAAACAACAAGGCTCACTCGGGCTGTATTAAGGCCCATACCATTGTCGAACTCAAGGTCTCGAGGAGCATTATTCGACATTAATGCCTCTGTCGGACTCAAGGTCTCGGGGGGCATTACTCGATATTAATGCCTCTGTCGGACTCAAGGTCTCGGGGGGCATTATTCGATATTAATGCCTCTGTCGGACTCAAAGGTCTCGGGGAGCATTATTCGATATTAATGCTTCTGCCGGACTCAAAGGTCTCGGGGAGCATTATTCGACATTAATGCCTCCGCCGGACTTAAGGTCTCGGGGGCATTATTCGATATTAATACCTCTGCCGGACTCACAGTCTCGGGGAGCATATTCGATATTAATGCTTCTGCCGGACTCAATTCGATATTAGTGCTTCTGCCGGACTCAAGGTCTCGGGGAGCATATTCGATATTAATGCTTCTGCCGGACTCAAAGGTCTCGGGGAGCATTCTTTTAGATTTCTTGATGGCAACTGTATTGTTATCTCGTAATAAGCCTTTGTACACTGTGCCAAATCCTCCTTGGCCAATGATCGTGCTACTATGGAAGTCATGTGTCGCCTTCTGAAGCTCGAAAGAACTGAAAATTTTCATAATGTCTTCTGATGTTTCTTTGCCAATGAGTTTTTCTTATAACAGTATACCGCCATTTTGAAGAAAGAACGTATGCTTATTTCTATTTGAACTTCTCTTTTTGATTCACAAATACAAGCAGATAAGAGTCAACAGCAGACCAAGGACACCTAGAGATATCCCTGATACAAGTTTGATGAGAAGTGATTCGCCTCGATTACAACCTGTTTTTCCATCACCCTTGTATCCTTTGGGGCAAGTGCAGTTAACACTTCCTTCGGTATTCACACAATTATATGTGCAATTATGGGGTTTCGGTTCTAGACATTCGTGTATATCTTGACAACCATCACGAAGATATGGACTTCTTAGATAACCATTCTCACATTCACACCTATACCCAAAACCATTAATGGGCTTAGCATCCGGAATTGCGGCTGTTACAAGCATAAGCAGATGAGTTCATCTTGGCCTCGTCACAGGTTCCATTCCCAATGGCCCAATCAGCCACCATTGGAAGCACTGTATCATGCTTCAAGTTTGTAAGCTTTGCTGGAGAAAAACTGAATGCACTTTCTTCTACAAAAAAGGCATAACTGCAATTATCGAAGCCCGTCAGATAAGTATAATTATCATAACTATTCACTTCGACTTGGACATATGTCACGTTTTCAGGAATCGAGGTCTGGTAGCAACCTAACCCCGTGCACGACCCTTTTGATAAATCATCCACCGAATCACACAAGGCGGTGCCCCGTGTCGTAAAATTGCGATGAAGCAGGTTTCCAGATATATAACCGTAGGCATCACAACCCACAATGGTGAACTTATTAGCAGTGTTATTAACTGTGATATGTTCGGGAAGCTGTGTCATGGCGTAATACGTAGAAAATTGGGTGCCATTTGGACTATAACAATCACTCACTATGTGGTGCAAGACTTTGAGCTGGCCACTAGGTGATATATATGTGATCTCTATTGTTTTATTTTACATGAAAAGTTTGGGGGGATAGAAAGTTTCATTGCAAGTGACAAAGAAACTAAAATGTTGGTAACAATTTTATGTCGTCCCAAAAGGATATGGGACGCTTATATTGCCACAACGATCTACACAGCCCTATTTTGCAACAGGGTGATCTGGTGGTGCTATGGAGATTGTTGGTGTTATAAGGAGCAGAATAGATAAGTTTATGAACACAACAAACCCCATCATCATTGTGACTTGTGACTGTTACTTTATGTGCTGATTGTGTTGGAGAAAAGAACACATGCATATATATCTGTATATATACATAATTTTCGAACCAACGCATGGCACATAAAATCATTGGAATTTTGTCATTTTTTGATCCTCTTGTCATTGGATGTTAGAATCTTGACTTGCACAAAGTCTGCATGCAACTTGCAAATCCCATGAAAGTTTCTTTGCCTAATTGGAATATATATACAAGTATATTTTTGATGCCCCAGACATACTAAGAATACATTCAAAACCATGTTATCCAATCAGGCTATATTGCAGTGTTGCAATATTCTTGATCGATCCAATAATATTCGTTGATAAGTCTCGAAAAGTCTCAGAAATTTCAAATTGCAATAAAAATAGATTTAATTTACGCTGAATCGATATGAAACACCACCACATAAATCCTTATGATTACACTAAAACTCGAAATCCAAGAAGCTCCCTAGAAATGAAATGCTGCAATTCGACTTTTGTAGTATGGTTCTTAGTACAGAGTTTCAGAATAGGCCACCAAATGAATATACTAATATCGAATACCAGATTATTTCAGAACTTCAAGCAAATTTTGGTTTGCAGATTATTTTGCAGAGTTTCAGATTATTTACAGATTCAGAAATAAAGCAACAAAATTATTGGAAAAAACAAAACTGTGATATAGGTTATTTATCCAAAATAACTATATCTCATAAGCCACAAAAAAAACTGAGATTAGGGGCATATACCTCCATAATCGGTAAAAACTCACGTCCCAGTGTCAAGTTCCCACAGACGGCGCCAAAATGATGCGGTCTGAATCTGCATCATCGATGTTTAAGATCTCCCCCTTTGCTTTAATTTTGTCTCAGTAGAAAGAGCATCGATTTGATTACAGATTATGGGCTGTAGGATCAAGCCTCTTCGTAGTTCGAAATCATCAGGATCTCCTATCATTGAGAGCTAGGATATCGAGAGAGATTAGGGTAATTCCCCCACCACCAGTCCTGCTTCATCAATTAATTGAAAGGGTATTTGTAGTTGCCTAATTGGGCCTTGGGCCCGAGGAACTATATTTGGGTCTATGTTAGATAAACCCTAGCCCATAAACTTTACACATACTCTATGGGCCTCCTTTAATTGAATACCATATAGCCCAAATATAATTCCAATTCTGGCCCGGATTGTATTGGGGCCCATCAATAATAAATGACTAAGAAGAGTTTAGGCTGACCAAGAATTCTATTTCTACTATATGTATGAAGTATGTGTACCTTTGATGCTTACGTTTCCTTGAATTATATATATATATATATATATATTCATAAGAACTGATAAATAAAAAAATTGGAACATATATTATAGACTTATAGTTGACTTACTAAGTCTTCATATGAAATTTCATTTGAAAGTTCGAAACAGCTACGTAAGAAAGAAAGGGTCTGGTGGGCCCCGCCCATCTAAGAAAATATAGATTTAACATTTTTTTTTGACTAAAAGCCATATCTTATTAATCACAAATTTCTTGTTTTTCTTCTAAATTTAAATTTATCAAAAATTTAATCAAACTTCTTTGGATGATTCAAGTTAAATAAATAAAATAAAATACCAAGAATTCTGTCAAACATATTGGGCCTCAATTGGTTAGCCGATCAATCTCCAAAAAAAATAAATTATTTCAGAGTAAAAAAATCTAATAAAACTCATTTGGTATCTCACAAAAAATTACTTCAAAAAAATCTTCCAAAATTCATGAAAATTCCGAAAAAAAAATCTTTAAAAAAAGATAAAAATGATATTTACTGTTCATAATTTGACAGTTAGCATTATCGATAAATTTTCCGGTTATATTTCAACTCAAAAAAAAATAAATTAATCACATATTAAAATGTAAAATAACACACGATTCAAAATAAGGTCCATTATGACTATTTTTTAATGTCTAAATCGATGAGTTTGATTATAAATATTTAATAAAACTTATATTCAAATATTAACTCAAACAAATTTCTCACAATAAAAAATATATCACATCAACTATAATCATTACATATTTTTCTATGAAAAAATTCATCTGATCTCTCAAACCATATTTTTTATCCTCAAAATTACATTTTCTTATTTTTATAAAGAACGAATTCTTTGAAATGGACATTTTATTCTAGCTAACACCACATAATCAATTCTTTGACTCTTCTTCTATAACCACTCTTGCGCGTTTAAATTAACCTCTTTTTTCTCACTGTTTTGCTATAAATAGGCACTCATTTTCCTTTCACTTAGAATTAATCAAATACTTTCTACTCTCTCTCTCTTTCTTTTACTCCACAATAATTAGAGCTCATTTTTTCTAATTATGAAGGTATCACTAATTTTCACTAATTATTATTACATATAAATAATATTATCTATACATTATAACTAATACGTTGTTATTATTGCAGCAAAAGATTGTGATTAAGGTGTCCATGAACGATCACAAATCTCGCTCCAAGGCCCTCAAAATTTCTGTTGGCGTATCAGGTACCAAACTTTTAACCCGTAATTGGTTCATAATTGTGATTAATTTGGCAATTAGCAACTAATTAATTAATTAATTAATAAACCTTTGTTTGTAATTGAACAGGAGTAGAATCAGCGGCGTTAAAAGGGCAGGAAAAGGATCAGGTGGAGGTGATCGGAGATGGTATCGACGCCGTGGAGCTCACGCGCCAGCTCAGAAAGAACGTGGCGTACGCTGAGCTTGTGAGTGTCGCCGAGCACAAAAAGGAAGAGACCCCCGCCGCCGCCGCCGCTAAGATGGAGGCACCCACCCAACAGCCGCCGGTAGTTTGGTCCTACGCGCCGCCGTATTACCAAATTTATGAAATGAGGGAACCAAGCTATGAACCAAACTGCACTATCATGTGATATATACTTTATATATACAAAATTCATTCCAAGGGATTATAATTAATTATTATTGGAGGCTCGCATAGACAAAATAGTAGAGCTCAATTTTTTTTTAATGTAGTTTGGCTATACTTTGTATGCATCCATTTATTTTTTAAGTTTTCTTTTTAATAGTTAGAGAGGTTTTAGAATTTAAAACATACGAAATGTAATAAGGCAATCTTCAATCCACAATTCAATTTTGTCCCAATTTGATATAATTTTGCATAAGTTTATTATTTGTACAATAAATCTGCCCTAACTCATATATCTATTTCTTAAACCAAATTATCTTTTTTTGTTAAAAAATGAAATTTAAAAATTATAGTGTAAATAATCTTAGAAGGTAAGGGACTAAGGGTATTATTAATTTTTATATTGGTAAGTCAAGTGCATTTTATTTTTCTTTATTCAGTGAGGTAAAATGATTATTTTTGCTTTACATTGTTGTTTTACCCTTATGAAGTTTTATGGAGAGATAACCTAACTCCCAAACCCTTTTTAACATAGCTAACCATTAAGTAATATGAGCCATCCATCCTTTGGGAATACAACTCAAGCTGTCCAAGCCCAAAATTCCAATACTAGCTTTGGGCCACACCTCAAACATGGCCCAAACAAAATCATTATCCTACAGCCCTAAAGCTGACTTCCAATTTAACAATTTAAATCAGCCACCTCAGCCCACAACCCAAACTTAAATTCGGCCCAAACTACAATCCTACATATGCCCATCGACCAAATCTAATCAACCCTAGACATGAACAACTTCCTCCAAATGCAACCCAAATTCAAACTACATTACCTCCTTCTCCCTTCTTATCATCTCTTCCAAATCCAAATCATACGTCCACAAAATTAACTTCTGATAATTTTTTACTATGGAAAGCCCAGTTTCACTTGGTTCTCGGATACATCTATGGTAGATTACCTTGTTCACCCTCGCATGTCCTTAATTCTCTTGGACAATTAATATCTAGCATCTTGGATTCGTGATGATAGTAGTATCAAAATATGGATGCACAACACTATGTCACAATAAATTTTGTTATATGTTTATTCATTACCAACCTCATGAGCTATATGGCAAGCTCTGAGAAAACGGTTCATTCAGCAATCCCTTGCTAAAGAACTTAAATACAAACGTAAATTTTGCACTATTAAAAAGTCTATGTCTTGTGATGCTAATTTTAGCAAACTACAACTGGCGAAGATAACAATCTTCGGACTGTAAAATCACTTGTGTCCTCTATTGATCTAGTTCTTCAAACATTAGACGGCCTTCCACTAGAGTATGATTCCTTTGTTACCTCCATCACCATGCACTTCTCCCTAGTTATATTTAAATATCTTCGTGCTCGCCTTCTGCAGTTCGAACATCGTCTCCTTAACCAACACACTACTCCACCAACCCCTGCCTTTATAGCCCATTCAAATTCTTCCTGTGGTACGAACATGGCTCTCTCGCGTTCGTGACCATAGTTTCGATGTGGACGTGACCGGCATGGTCGTCGTGGGTATCCTCCTTCCGCCTCATCATCAGCACGACACACCTTTGACTTCCCGACTCTTTTCTGGGCCTACACGCTCATCCGGTTCTACACATGATTTTTTGTCGGGCCTTCTGCCCCCCTCTCATACTGGTCAGACATGTCAGCTATGCAATACTCCTGGACATGCCTCTGCTTATATGACTTCTCTCAATGGTATGTTTTCTAATATATCTCCGTATTCTGGTATTAATAAAATTTTGGTTGGAAATTGTGATTATTGCAGATTAAGCATGTTGGTTCTACCACCCTTGATACCTCTTTCTGCTTATCGAAGGTTCTTCATGTTCCATCTTTATCTCATAATCCTTAATCTGTAGTCAACTCTGTCGTGATAACAACTGTCTTATTACTTTTTTCGACTCTGGTTTATGTATTAAGAACAAGGTTAATGGTCGCCGTCTCCTGACATCCTGTTTTCCAGAACTTCGATTTCTTCAGCTTCGTGCCAATCTTCGTGTTGGTCCCTGTTAGATAATATTTAGATTATACCGAATCGTATCTTTTATAATCTTGTAGTTATTTAGTTTTATCTTATTTCCATGTTTATTGGTAGATTACGATTTCATTAGATTTTATTGTAACTCTTTTTATACCCTTCTTTTATCAATAATATAATTCACGGAGTTTCATATTATTCAACATGGTATCAGAGCCATGGCTTCTAGCCTTGGTCTCTCGATCTTTTGCTTCCGCTATTTTTAAGTCGCCAACTCCGTCCGGCGCACCTTATTTCAGTTTAGTTTTATTTTTATGTTATCATCGCTCACCCTTGACAAATAAAGAGTTTGAGTTATTGTCGCCGTACCATCTAGGTGCCGCCGGTTTTTTTAGTTTTTTTTTTTTTATGTTACGAGCGCTCCTCTTGCAAATAAAGAGTTAGAGCCAACCGCCCACTCTTGGAAATAAGGAGTTAGAGCCAACCGCTCACTCTTGGAAATAAGGAATTAGAGCCATTGCCGCTGCCTTTCAAGGTTATCGCCGGCTTTTTATCTTATTCGATTTGGATCCAGTTTCAATGTTCAAGATCCCACGTTTCAACTGCGGGGAAGTGTTAGATAATATTTAGATTAGTTTGAATTATACCAAATCGTATCTTTTATAATCTTGTAGTTATTTAGTTTAATCTTATTTCATGTTTATAGGTAGATTACGATTTCATTAGATTTTATTGTAACTCTATTTATACCATTCTTTTATCAATAATATAATTCACGGGGTTTCATATTATTCAACAGTCCCACTGCTCGGATTGTGGGGAGGTATTAGTGTATTAATATATTAACTTTGGCTCATCTTCTATATGGCCTAGGACTCTATTATACTTGTATTTATATCTCATATTGTACGTTGTTTCAACTTACTTTTACTCAAAAATATTATAGAGAGTTCTTATACTTTACGCCCTAAGAACTCTAACACATGACATGACTTACATAAATCCTTAAAAATTCTAATTCTAAAATTGATAGAATAATTTGGAACCTAAAAAATAGAAGAGGATACCACTAAAGTAATATATTTGTGTATAGTCATCTTAAATGTTCTGGTTGAGTATGAAATATTTTGGTTGAGTATTCATCTTATTAATTTATGTATAGTTCATGAATATATAGATAAATTATTTTATTGGCTACTATCAATGATGTACATGAGATGAACGAGCTCAACTATTCAGAAAAAACTTGAGCTCGATCGAGCTCTCAAACACAAAAAGATTTTATGCATTATACATTAAAAAAAATTAATTTGAACCTACCTTTAGCATTAAATATCATGCATGATTTTAGCCGTCTTTACGCTCCCGCCTATTTATGCACCCATGTGCCGTGCTTATTTGCTAAATTCTTACATATTTAAGTATATTATATATAAGGCTTGTTCATTTGTCCCAAAAAAATAAGGAACCTAAGTTTGATATAGCATTAAATTAATGGTCAAACGAGGCAAATAATATTATTAAATTTAGCCATTTCATAGTTAGCATACTTCAACGACCCAAGTCCGATCCAAAAATATTGCATATTAGGTTCCAAATAAAACATTTCTTAATTGACGAGTCCAAAATCTTATTAATCCTCTATTCTTGTAAAAAAGTTAAGAATGTGAAATATATATATATATGTATATAAACATTTTATTGTAACCCATTATTACGATTTAGTTAAATAAAAATTCATTTAAAATTGTAGTATTTTTCCTTTTTTGGCTTATCTCTCTATCAGTACTTGTCCTCTAGTGGTGAGGAAGTGGGAATCGAATCCCGAGTATTTGACTTAACCCCTTCTAATGCGGCTTGCACTTGCAGTTCAAAGATCGGTAGAAGAAGCTTAAAGAAGCCTCATATAAATTCTTTGGAGATCAATTTGAATGAATCATATACAATTCTTTGTCAAATACCCATAAAATATCCACAAAAATATTTTACCCGACCTAACCCGGACCCGGACCCAATGGGTCCAAAAAAATTTGGACATGACGGGTCGGGTATGTTTCAGGTCGGGTCGTATCAGACAAATGTCCATGGGTAAACGTCGGGTATTGTTCGGATATAAACCCGCGAATATTTTGGATGGGTAAAATTCTGATAAATTTTAAGTAATGTTCGAGTATTTTTCTGGTAATTAAAATACCCGTGGGTAAGAATTGGACCCAGACCCGAACTACCTAGTGTCATTGGGTCTCGGGTGAATTTTCTGTTGAACGGGTGGACAAGCCTAATGAGATCATTGGAATCGATAAATATTAAGAGCCTGATGATGCCAAAAAAGGTTGAGACTCAACAACCTTACGGGTCCCCTCTATTTTCCGCAAACAGCCAATCCCCATGACTTGAAAGCATGGTCCCTCTACAGAATGGCCACATGCTATTCAAAACATATACACCCCTTAAGCCTTATCATCAACTTCTTTTCTTTTTAATCTCTTTCCCCCCTAGTGTAAATTATGTCACATTAATAATATTTTATACAAAAATCGATATCATTCAATATTAAATTCAAAATTGAGCTTTAGTGGTCCTCATACCATGTTGTGGAAGCATCACTAAGATAGGGCTCTGGTTGTGGTGCATAGTATCCTAAAGCATTTGAAAGCTAAGTTCTTACCTCTAACCCCAAAAAGGTTTATAATAAATAAGACAAGAGTTTAACATTGCTAATTGTCTGACTTCTCTGTCTTGCTAGCCGGCTTATATATTAGTGATTTTTGGAAGGAAAAAAATTCCCGCACTTATGCAGAAGATATATAAAAAGTTGCTTAACTGTAATTTCACCACACAGTTTACATTTCTAAAAATATTTATTTAAAATTTTCATTTGAAAAAAGTAGATCCCACGCAAATGAACTTACAATTGAAAAATGAATTCAAACACATCTTATACGCATTTAATGTAACACACTGGTACCAAAAAAATCCCGATTTCCCTCAATTATTAATATAACAATTCAAAATTGAAGTTTTTATTTCAAATTTGATTTGACAGTTTTTTTTAATTACCTGTTTTACACCCATCCAAATCGGTTTAAGAATTAATTTCCGACGATTTCACTGGTTCAACCGACCGAATCGAACTGTCATTCAAATAAATCAGTGCTTATGGGAAGGTCAAATTAGTACATATGATGAAGTGGTAGCATCACATTGTCAAGAAACAATGATAAGATTCTCAACTTTTTACCCATTAATGAAAAAGTCAACACTCAACAACTTTTAAATAGCCAATGCACATAAGATTCCCATATTATTTGTTTAGTGTGTGCAAAAAAGAGAGCTTGGTTTTGAAAGAGAAAAGCATTACCAAAAAGAGGAACAATGAGAGCTACTACTAATTATGCTTCTTCCCTTTGCTTCATTCTTTCACTACTATTGCTCACACCTACTTTTGCCACCAAAAAGGTAAGCATTTATATCCTCACACCTTCCATTATTTGTCATTTGTTGTATTGAATTAATCATAGTACTAATCATAATCCCAAGATTATTAAGTTTTTAATTTTTTTGATTTTTTTTTTTTTGGTTTATAGTCATATGTAGTGTACTTGGGAGCTCATTCACATGGAAATGAAGTCACATCTATTGATTATGATAGAGTAACAGATTCTCATTATGAGTTTCTTGGATCATTCTTGGGGAGGTAAGTTCAATTTTCTCACAATTTTCTTTTTCTATAATTCTACTTAGTTTCTTATACTCTTCTTATCTGAATTTGTTCCACAAAGTTGCGATAAGGCAAAATCTGCAATTTTCTACTCATACACTAGACACATCAATGGATTTGCTGCGATTCTTGAAGATGAAGAAGCAGTTGAGATATCCAGTTAAGTTAGTTTTCGATCGAGTCAAATGTTGTCTACTTGTGATTAATTTCTTGAATTTTAATTAGTATTATTTATTCATGGGATTTTTCTTGCAGAGCATCCCAAGGTTGTATCTGTGCTCTTGAATCAGGGAAGAAAATTACACACAACCAGATCATGGGATTTTATGGGACTTGAACACAATGGGCAAATCATTGACAGCTCTCTGTGGAAGAAGGCCAGATTCGGAGAAAACACGATTATTGCCAATCTTGATACTGGTTAGTTCTATCTTGTCTTAATTAAAAAAAAAGACATCAAATATTTAAATATCATCAAGTTTGTTTGGTTCTAGAACTATTTTTTATTCATTTTTTACATCTATTTTTGGAACTTTGTAGCTGGAAATGTGCTCATTAATAGTGACTTATATGTGGATCATTGACTTAATGATGTAAGATAAATGATTCTTTTATGCTCCCCAAATTAGATTAATGACAATGTGGGGTTTTAATGCCAAAGATTATATGTTTTTCATATAAGATTTTTATGTTTCCCTAAATCTCATTGGGGTTGTGAAATACAGGTTTACATTGACCCTATATCAGCAAAAGCTGTTTACATGGTTTTATTGAAGTGTTTTAAGGATCTAATTTTTATTTAAACAACAGGACATATGTAATATTCAGTTAATAGACAGATTAATCATTGTTTAACATATGTGGTAAACCTGGTCATTTTAGTAATGGAACACCAACTAATGAAAATTCAACTGTAAAAGCTTCAATTTCATATAGATTGCCATTCATAATCAGATTGTATCATTGTTTTTGTCATTTTTTTTCAATTTCATATTTTATATGTGATCGAGGCAGGTGTTTGGCCGGAATCAAAGAGTTTTAGCGATGAAGAAATGGGACCAATCCCACCAAAGTGGAAAGGGCTTTGCCAAAACCATATGGATCCCAGTTTTCATTGCAACAGGTCAATATCCAAATCCTGCATTTTTGAACTAAAACGAAAAAACAAAATTCATTGATTAAAATCTCGAAAAATATGCATGCTATTTTCTATCTATAGGAAGCTGATTGGAGCAAGATTCTTCAACAAAGGATACAGCTCAGTAGTGGGCCCACTCAACTCGACGTTCGACACGCCACGCGACACCGAGGGTCACGGGTCCCACACCCTATCGACAGCTGGCGGCAACTTTGTCCCTGGCGCTAGTGTTTTCGGGCTTGGCAATGGCACAGCAAAAGGAGGATCACCAAGGGCCAGAGTGGCGGCATACAAGGTGTGTTGGCCTCCGGCTGGCGGCAATGAATGCTTCGATGCAGATATATTAGCGGCATTTGATGTAGCAATTCACGATGGGGTTGATGTACTATCGGTGTCTCTTGGAGGGGACCCCGCCCCGTTTTATAACGACAGTGTGGCAATCGGGTCGTTTCATGCAGTGAAAAATGGCATTGTTGTTGTTTGCTCGGCTGGTAATTCAGGGCCCGATGCTGGCACGGTTTCAAATGTCGCGCCTTGGCAAATCACGGTTGGGGCTAGCACTTTGGATCGCCTGTTTCCTAGTTACGTTGTCCTGCTCGGGAAAAACAAAAGGCGCTTCAGAGTTAGCACTTTTTCTTTACTTTCAAATCAGATATTTCACTTATTTTTTGTGATTTTGAAAACTGAAGTATTTAGTTTTCTTTTAAACATATATAACTTTACAAATCAAATACAAATTTATAATGTACGATAGTCATTCTTATAGTTTATATTTCTTTAACCAATCATACTTAAATTAAAATGAAAAGACTAATTTATATATTTTAACGTAAATTAATGAACATATATGTATATGATATATATACACATTTTATTAGCAGTTTCGAGGCCGTGTCGTGTTCTAATATTTTTAAAATGCCGTATTTCGTGTCTGTATCGTGTCGTGTCCCGTGTCCCGTGTCAGTGCATCATAGTAGGGAAGTAACTAATGAAGCAAACAATATTTGGTCCACAGGGAGAAAGCCTTTCAGCTGTATCATTGCCAAAAGGGAAAAAATTCCAGTTTATTTCTGCTAGAGATGCCAAAGCTGCTAATGCATCAGCAGAAGAAGCGTAAGTACAAAATCGTCAATTTTTTTGTGAATGCCAAAATTAAACGTTAATGATCGTAACATAATTTCAGCATACTGTGTAAACCGGGAACTCTGGACCCGAAAAAGGTTGAGGGTAAAATCTTGGTGTGTCTACGGGGTGACAACGCGAGGGTGGACAAAGGCGAGCAAGCTGCCTTAGCTGGAGCCGTAGGAATGGTTTTAGCCAACAATCAGGTTATTATAATAAATATGTTAGTTCAGATTGTCATATTTTTCAGATTTTTTAAAATTTGTTTTAGTTTCCTTGATTGTAGGTAGGTTATGATTTCATTTGATTTTCTTGTAATCTTTATATATAAAATAGTTCATTATCAATCATACAATATTCACGGGTTTATATTATTCAACACAGGTTTCAGGTAATGAAATCCTGGCTGATCCTCATGTTTTACCAGCTTCACATATCAATTACACAGATGGACTTGCTCTATTGTCTTATATCACTTCAACAAGGTTAGAATAATGCATCCCATTTCATTATTCACAGAGAAATAAATCTTTCGTTTTTGTTGCTTCGAAATGAGTTGTATAATATACAATGGCAGGTCTCCCAGGGGCTATATCACCCGAGCTACAACTCAATTAGGCACGAAACCAGCTCCATTCATGGCAGCTTTTTCGTCCGTTGGACCCAATACCATTACACCAGAAATTCTAAAGGTTTTTAGTACAACCTGTGGTTTCTCTTAGGGTGTGTTTGGATCGAGTGATTTGGATTTGAGGAAGGGATTTGAAGGAAGGATTTCAAATGACTCTAAAATGGAGTAATTTGAAATCCACCATAATTGTGGAGAAAATAGCTTAAAATGAATGCTAAGGGATTTGAAATTCATCATAACATGAATTCATCCAAAGATTCCAAACAAACTTAAATGAATCTGTCGATGAATTTGAAATCCATAGTTTTCAAATCCTTCAATCCAAACACACCATGCTAGTTTTTTGTTATTTATTTGACGGTGTTTATTGTTTTTCAGCCAGATATCACTGCACCTGGAGTGAGCATTATAGCAGCCTACACTGAAGCACAAGGACCCACAAATCAAGATTTCGACACGCGACGTGTTATGTTTAATTCAGTATCAGGGACTTCAATGTCGTGCCCTCACATTTCCGGGGTCGTTGGCCTGTTGAAGACTCTTCATCCAGATTGGAGCCCTGCAGCTATTAAATCTGCCATCATCACCACTGGTAAATTATATAGACACCCTTTGTGTGAGACCACAATTACCAAAAATAATCGAAAATTTTACAATTTACCTATAATATCCAGTATCTGTAACACCATATGTTAATTTCACCTCCCATAAGTAAAAACACACCACAATATTACCATCCGTTTTTCTAAGTTGTCAGTATCTGACACCAGTTGTCTTGTCTCGGTAATTTGCATATCTCATGAATAGGGGTGGCAATTGGGTTGAATGGGTCGAGTCTATTTGGGTTGGGCTTAAAGTGGTTGGGTTCAATGTAAAAAAATATGCATTATGATGGGACCTAACAAGGACTCAAAATGGACCCATTATGATTCAAAGTGGTGTAAGTGGTTGTTGTAGAGTATAAAATCTAGATTATTGACTCAAAATGGAGAATAGGTTGGACCCAATTTAGATCCAAATTAGACCCAATTTAAGACCCAATTGGACCCAAATATTAGTAAAGGCTAACCCAGTTGGAACCAAAATGCTAAAATGTTAGGAACTAACCCATTGAAAACTTAGTTTGGTTTGGATTCAAATATATTTATTGACCCAAATTGCCACCCCTACTCAGGAATCATATTAAGTATCCAAAAAGCTAGAGTTTGCACCTGTAATTTTTGTTGAAACTTAATAAGGGTCTTATTGCTTTAATGCAGCAAGAACACGGGATAACGCATTGCAGCCTTTGACGAATGCGTCCCACTACAAAGCTGCGCCTTTTAGTTACGGAGGTGGGCACGTACAACCGAACCGTGCAATGGACCCTGGTTTGGTTTACGATTTGAGTGTGAGTGAATACTTGAGCTTCCTATGCACCCTCGGCTATAACCAAACGCAAATCAATTTGTTCACCCAAGGACCATATACATGCCCCAAGAACATTCGTCTCATCGATTTCAACTATCCCTCAATCACTGTTCCTAGCCTCAATGGCTCGGTAACTGTGACCAGAACGGTTAAGAATGTTGGTTCGCCGGGTCTTTATACGGCTCATGTACATAGCCCGCCTGGAATATCAGTTGAAATCAAGCCAAAAACGTTGAAGTTTGAAAGGATTGGAGAAGAGAAAAGCTTCAAGGTTAGTATACAGGCTAAAAGACATGGTGCAAATAAGGACTATGTATTTGGGCAGTTGACATGGTCTGATGGTAAGCACTATGTAAGAAGTCCAATTGTGGTGAAACAGGTATAGGAATTGACATGTTTCAAATTTCAAAATCTTACATGATTGAATTTAAAGCCAATTGTTTATTGCTGGTCTGAATTTTTTCTCTAAGTGTAATATTAAACTGCATGAGGTAGAGGAAAAAGCCTTTACTATTTTCTCCTCTTTTTCAAGTGGATCAGCTTTTTAGGCACCTCCATTGAGTTTGTTAAGTAGAATTAGAACTTAACTGGAGAAAGTAACTATGAACACATAACATAACAGTAATAAACAATAGTAAGTTGTATATGTTTGAGAATTCATGAATTATATCAGACAATGAGTAAAGAATATATATAGTCTATCAGACAATGAGTAACAAATTGAACTAGCTAAATTGAGATAAATTGAAAATTCAAAGACGAATTTGAACTGAAATTGAAACAATAAAGAACATAAGATACAACATTTGCAGAACTAACATCTTCACTTAATGTTGGATTTGATGACCAATAACTTGCTGGATTTTCACAAAAAAGACCTAACAACTTTACATCAGATCAAGTTAATGTTGGATTTAATGAACAAAAACATATACGATTTGCAATGCGTGGGTCTCATTTTGCCACCATGTTCCTCCATTTATCCTTAAGATCACTGGGACTACGACTCCCATCAAACACATCTCGACCAAGGTCCAATATTTTCTTCCAAGGAAGGTTTTTGTTTACTTTTGTCGAGTATTTCTTTACCCCTGCCTGCACCGATAATGTATCGAAGAAAGTTAGGTTCACAACATGTACTAAAGTAATCTTTTTCATAAAATCTTTTATGGTATGAATACTTGATATGAAAGAAAGCTTGTACATAAATGCCAAACAGCAGATAGTGAATCAATGGAGCATACAAACTTCTACCTTGAGCATCTCTTCTTCTTCCTCTCTCCAAAAAGATCTCTTGCGTTTCCCACTGCCAAATGTTTCATTATCTCTGCAAAGGACATTGCACATGTCCAAAAAAACACTTAAAAAAGCGAATAAGGCACAAATTTTCAAACATTCTCCAGTATGTTGAGTACTTACGGTTTGACAGAGGGCTGATCAGGTTTTTTCAACCTTGGCGAAGCATCAACTTCTTCATCTAACACTTTCTCGGTTTTCCGAGCAGAAGATGATCTCTTAGAAGATCTTCCTGGAGTATTCACACTCTGAGATTTTCGCTTATTCTTAACGCTCTGTTTGACAAGCTTACTTTTCGTTGAGACAGCTTTAGCCCTCTTAGTTTTCGCACGCGCAGTAAGTGAAGGGTCTTCACCAGTTTCAGCAGAAGAAGTTTCCCATTCATCTTCCTGAACTTTTTCTTCTTCGGCATTGCTATTTTTGTTTTCCTCTTGTGTGCTAAGTGAAGTGCTTTGACCTGTTGAACCTGAAGAAGTATCCGATTCCACTTCCTCAATCTCTTCTTCTTCATCATCATCATCATCATCATCATCATCATCATCTTCTTCTTCTTCTTCATCATCATCATCTTCTTCTTCTTCTCTAATTTCATGTTCATCATCAAGTTGAATAGAATGATCAAGAACGGCGTCACTTTTCCGCCTTCCTTTGCCATCATCACAAGTTGTCTTATTTACATTTGGTGTACTCACTTTTGATTGATTACGCATTTTAGCTTTAGTTCTCTTAATTTCTTCCAAATTTTCTTCAGTGCCTGTCGAATCTTCATCCATAAAGATCAACAACGCTTTCTTTCTCTCCATAGCAATTTCCCTTGCTTGACGTGATTCTGCTACAGCTTGCTTGTATAAACAATACGGGCAATAGAAGTGCCCCTCATCATCAAATCGGGCTGGACAGCCCAAACATCCTTCATGAATAGATATAGGACAGCCATTTTCACTGCAAACTAACAGGTTCCCTACTTCATTGCATTTTATGCATAGAGTTTTTTCTGACCAATCCATATTTTTAGATCGTTCCTCGCTTTGGTGGTCAATTCTTAACAAGAGCAACAATTTTCTTCTTGATTACTGAATAAACGAAGGACCTTCACTATTATATCAACACATCTTAATGGCAAGGCATAAAATCTGTAAAACATTATGACATCATTAGGAATCTAGTTTAAGATTAAATGATGATTTATATTAAATCCTATCAATCAGGAAAACCATCTTAACAAGCTACGTGAGAGAACTCTGAGAAAACTCAAACTATAATTTTTCAAGCTGCTGAAAGAGTTAATTGGGTTAAAGCTTAGCTTCGATTTCACATAATCGACATGAGGGATCTACAAAACAGGAAAAACTAGTAAATGAAAATAGCTTTAGTTGCAAACCTGTAATCCTTCAAACCCAATCTGAAATGTAAAGGCAATCCTTCTCTAATTCCAAGGAGCTCGAAACCTAATAGCCAGTTTTACATTCAGTTAGAAATCAAAAGGTTGTGCGTTCATCAACTACAAGGAAACTAGAAAAAAAACCTTTATTTATACATTTAAACAACGATTGTCAAACAAACGTCCATAAATTGAAACATTGAGTAGACAGAAGAACAGAGATAGGGTTCATTTTGATTTTGAATTTGAATTTTGAATATCAAAAATTTAGGAAAGTTGAAAACAAACAGTATGTATGTATGCGTGAGAAGAAATTACCAATGAAGAAAGAAAAAATTAGGGTTTATTATTGAAAGGGTGATTTCAATACAAGCTTAAAATACCGTACGGTAGAGATGATAGTTTATGTTATCTTCTATTATATTATAGCACAGTTTTTCTTTAATCCTAATTTTCTAAAATTTTGAATTTTTTTAATAAAATGAAAAATTCTTATTGGTTGGTTAAATTTTTTTAGATTGATTACTATTCTTAAATGAGATAATCAAATTAAATTACTTTCCTATTACATTCACTTGCAACCAAAATGGGAAGAGTTACAATGTTTTGATTGTGATTTGTGATCATTAATGCAAATGGAAAGACCAAAATTTATTACCATGTATAATTCTTAGCATATCTAAATAAAGAATGGTCTAAATTAAGTACGTTCACATTAGGCTTAAATTTAAATTTTAAACTTTATTTTTAAAATTGACTACCAAATCGAAATTCTTAATTAGGAGTAATATTTAATTTACATTAGCTAAATTTACATATTAATTCATTCCACAATTGATGGAATTATGTAGTTAATAAGGAAACTGATACATCTATAAATTATTTTCATTTAATCTAAAAACTTATAAATTATGCCATACTTTTTCTGCTTCACAAATCAATTTTACGTTTGTCCATGTTCACTAATTTTTTCATCTACAAAAGTGAATTTGATTTGATGTGAGGTAATTTATTTTATTAGTTCTTTATTTTTCATCTTTCAATAATTCTTAGCATATCTAAATAAAGAATGGTCTAAATTAAGTACGTTCACATTAGGCTTAAATTTAAATTTTAAACTTTATTTTTAAAATTGACTACCAAATCGAAATTCTTAATTAGGAGTAAAATTTAATTTACATTAGCTAAATTTACATATTAATTCATTCCACAATTGATGGAATTATGTAGTTAATAAGGAAACTGATACATCTATAAATTATTTTCATTTAATCTAAAAACTTATAAATTATGCCATACTTTTTCTGCTTCACAAATCAATTTTACGTTTGTCCATGTTCACTAATTTTTTCATCTACAAAAGTGAATTTGATTTGATGTGAGGTAATTTATTTTATTAGTTCTTTATTTTTCATCTTTCAATAGTTTTGAATTTTACGCTTTCAATTTTGTTCGATTTTCTTCATTTAATTTAGTCTTAAACATTAATGACATTATGAGAATTTCTTAGTCGATTGAAATTATTAGTCCATATTTTATTTGGCGATGAGTGGTTATGAATGGAGCAATGGAATACTTATACATATATGCTTGAGGTAATCATTTCACTCCATTAATTTTTATTTTTTGTAGTTAATACCATTGTGTACTATTTTTCTGTTTGTATTATTTTTGTTGTTAAATTTATTGTATATTAACAATTGTTTTTAATATATATGTGCAAAGGAGTGTACTAATAATCTTTTTTTTAATATATATATATATTTAATAAAATTGGGGAAAACTTTAGATTGTGAATGTAGCAAATAAAAGCGTTCAATATTGAATTTTGAAGGTTGAAGACAAATCTCCGATTTCTATTTTCTATTCCCTTCTTCCTTTTCTTATTAGATTAAATTTTGAATTTAAATTTAGTTTCTTTATGAGAACTAGAAAGAAAATTTAATTTAATAATATAATTATAATTTTTGTTATTGGAAATAATTTTTCATTTTTTACAAGTTATAAATGAAAAACAACTTAATTGATTTATTGTTTTAGTATTATAGAAATTATCTTCTGGTTGAATTTATATTTTAATATTCCAAAATTATGAAAATTTAGCACCTCAAGTCTATATGTGAACATGTATAGATAGGCTTCACGTACTAAATTTCACTACATTACTTATTAATGTTATTTTTTATTGATTAAAATAATTGAGAACTAATATCATTATCATTATATATATTATAGCAAAACGGTGTAGGACCCACTTTGCTCTCTATCTTTTTTTTCCGGTAATTTTAATTTTTTTTTTTATTGTTGAGAAATTTTTTATTAATTGATTTGATTGAGTTTGTAATTTGAAAGATTGAATTTAAACATATTAATTAGGAATATAAAAACACTTATTTGGTAACTAACACAATATTTGGATAATGTATTTTGCATACATGATTGATAGTGGTTATAACAAGTTTTATGATAAGTTCCTGTTAGTAAGCCTACAATTAAATGAGATTATAATATGTTGACTAAAGTTTAATTTTTTAAGATTTGTTAGATGTAAATAGACTTATTGTATTAATTAAGAAATGAAATTCCACAATAAAAAGTTATGGTTAATAGTATTTGAACAATATTTGGGATAATCGTATTTATTTGTTCCTTACATCTTGACTTCTAAAAATAGTAAAGAAAAGATTTTACAGACAATTAGGGCAAACAATAAGCTTCCATAATTGATGCTAATTAAATGTGTATTGACTCTTTTGGAATGACGAAATGAGTAATTGATTTTTTAAATGAGTAATTCACTATTATTATAAATATTGATGTCCATAATTGATGTTATTTAAATGAGTAATTGACTATAGTTATAATTTTTAATGTCCACAATTTAAGCTTATAAAATGAGCAATTAATTCTTTTAAAAATTAAATGGCTACTTTTCTCAATTCTCTTTAAATTGATATTTCATTGTAATGTCATAATTGTGCATGTTCATAGTCTAATATCACATTTACAAGATCATGAAGTTTTGATTTCTTTCTTTTTTTTTTTTATGTTATTAGTCTCAATTTTTTATTCATTTTTTTATTTGTTTTTTATTTTAATTTTCTATTAGTGTTAATCTATGGCAGACATAAATCAAATGACTTCCATGGACACAAAGTTGGCAAATGTGGAAGCAGACTACTATATTTTATTTATTTATTTATTTATCTTTATTTGGTTTCAGTGGATATTAAGTGTAATTAGTAAAAAATTTTAATAATTTTTCCAATTAATATTCTTTTTATAATTTATTGGTTTAATTAGTTGTGTGGAATTGAAATAGTCAATATTCATGTAAAAAAATATTTTTATATATCTCTACATATTTTCTTATGTTTATAATTTATTATGACATTCAGTTTTCTTCAATGGAAATGAATAATAAATATTATGATTATATTGAGGACTTTTTTATTTGATAAAGACTAATGAGTCAGCCAAAATAAGCTTGAAGTTTGTAAAAGTCTGCGAATAAGAGAATTTGTAAGTTACAATAAGCTTGAGTAGAGTTAGAATAAGAGAATTTGTAAGTTGGCCTTAAACTTATTGTATTCCAACTCAATGAGTTTGAGTCACTTCATTCTTAGCTCATAATATTTGATTTACAAGCCTAACTTTTGTATGATAAATGAAACATATTACAATTGAGTATAATCATATTCTATTTATAAGTGACATTTGTTTATTATTATTATTATTATTATTATTATTATTATTATTATTATTATATAATTTAGTCTCTTAATATATTTACTTTGATAGATAGATACCCATGACTTTACATAATTAGTCACTAAATATATTGATGTGATTGGTCATATTTAATGTTTTTTTATCTACGAAGTTATGGATTTCACCAAATCTTTTTTATAAGTTTGTTTCATCTTCTACATTAAAGTTAAAGAAAAAAATTGTTCGATTAAAATTCAAATATATCACCTAAAAATCGCTTAGAATTAAATTATTATATTAAAAAATTTAAAAATTTATATTTGGACAATTTATTTAGAAAATAATATGTTCAAAAACAAATTACATTTCAATTTTAGTTTAGTAAACCACTTTAATATTCTTCAGCAGATGTAGTAGGGGTTGCAAACCGGACGGTACACAACTTGGTTTTGGAAGATATGGCACTCAAAGTTGTCCCGTACTGAGTTCTCTCAGGTGCCAACTCTTTTTTTTCCGTAATATAATAATAGTAGGATTATAATAGTCTTTAAAGAAAAATAAATTGAAAAAAAAATTTAGAAGGAATGAGCTCTATTGTTTTGTGGTACACTTTTTGACAACAAATTGTTTATTTATTTATTTTCTTAAAGAATGTTCTCAACTTCTTCCACCAAACAAATTTGTTGAAAAGTATTGTTGGGTTAAATAAATAATTTGTTGTTTATTTGGCACAAGGATTTTTTTACTATTAAGTGACACTATTTTATATTTCTCATAAACAATAAGGTGTCATAATATTATGATTTTTTAACATTACTAAAATTTGATCTATTTCTTTGTGCATATACGGCCACTATATAACATAAAGTTAAGAGAGTACAAACAAGTTAGGATAGTATATATATGGCCTATGGAAGGCCATGTAGATTAAGATCAATGTTTAATTTTCTTTTTAATTTTCATATAGTCATCATATATTTGAGGAGCTTCAAGATAATATCCGAAACAAGTTCGATAACTCCCAATTATGCATATTTATTACCGTATCGAAAAAATATCACTAAACAACTTTATAAATGAATAAGCATTTTAATTCTTCACACACATCAATTGGACGATTTGCAATTGGTTATAAGTTTTTTTTTTATTCAATAAAGGACCGTTTTGTACCTTAGCTAACAAAGTTGGATCATATTACTTTATCAGTTGTCATTAAGTAACTATATTTTAAAATTCTTCATTGTTCTATTGAATGATTTTTTGTATTGAGTTAATGGATATAAATATGATAATTATGGGTTTTCAAAAGAGATATTTTAAATTATAATCCGTGCATAGCACGGGGTACACGCTAGTGTATATATATTATATAGATATATTTAAATATAATATATATAAGAGGTGTTAAGAGAGAGAAGGGTGTTAGAAGAGAGAGAAGGGTAGAAATGGGGTAGTCGAATAAATTTTTGGGCCAAAAATAATCGGTATGTTTGGTTTTGTTTTAGTTGGTTATTTTGGTGAGAATTTTTGGTGAGAAATTTTTGGGGACACATGTATTATTGGTGAGATAGTGTTTGGTTTAATTGGAGAATTGATTTTTGATTGTTATTTTTGGTGAGATAGCGTTTGATTTTGTTTTGAGAGGGAACATAAGTTAATGTAGCAATCAAATCATGACAGTTTTTGTCTGTTAATGATTAAATAATGATTAAAAGTTATATTATAATAGTAAGATTGAAATAATTATATTATAGATGAGGTTTTATTAAATAGGATTATATTATAATAATTATATTATATTATAGATTCTAATAGGATGGAAAAATTATTGTAGGATATATTTATTAAAATTTCGGTACATATTAATAATACTTAAAATAATATTTTTATTCAATTTTATGCTCGTACCATTACGTGTGAATATGTCTTTTTATAGATGTATTAAATGTTTATGATATCAAAAAATAATTAGAAGTAAGCTCTAACAATCATCATTACTCAACTTTTATTTTTAGAAGTATAATTCATTTACCGTTATACTATTAATATTGATATAAATGAAGTTAAAATTACATGAAAATTTATATTAGATAAACATGGGAATTTATAAGAATAAATTAAATGAATGGTACTGATTAAGTTTCAAACTCGAGTTTGAAGAAGCATGATTCGACTTATTCACAAACTCAAATACGGCATATTGTTTAATATTGTTTGATCAAATTATCGTACTATCAATAAAAATTAAGACACAAGATACGGGTGATGAATTTGGTGAGTAATGCTAAGCACTACTTGGGATAATCATTTCATTTTCATTTTCTCCTAAATTTCACAGTTGAAATATTAGTCTTGTGTGAGGGAAAATTGCATAATTGGTACCTCAAGTTGGCATGTACACGAATCTGATATCTTAAATTGGACCACTTTCAATTTGGGTATCATATGTTCAAAAAATTGTCAATTTCAATACAAATTTTGCCGAAAAATCATAAAATCGCCGGATAAAGTCACGTGACATGCACATGACTCTCAATTTGGGGATTTTTCTCTCAATTTCGGGATTTTCTGATTTTCCCTCCAAAAATCACCAAATTGGCCAATCACCTAATGACATGTCACCCACCCAAATTGGAAACTTTCATTAATTCTCTACTCCCAAACTCCTTAACCCCCACCGCCGCCATGAACTCCGGCCAACTGCCGCCGTGTGGTAAATCTTTTCTTTTCTACTCGTTTTTAATTACTTTAGTTTCAGTTTAGCTGATTTTTCGATATTAACAATGTTTGGTGTGAATTAACAGATAATGGAGGAAGAAGGGAGATTCGAAGCAGAAGTAGCAGAAGTGCAATCATGGTGGAACTCGGACAGATTCCGGCTAACCCACCGCCCATACTCCGCCTGTGACGTGGTGGCGCTACGTGGAGCATTTGTTCCTCGCACAGCAATACCACGACAGGTAATAGAAGAGCAATCGTCAGCTAGCATTAAATTGCATTAAATTTGATATTATAGTAGCTTAAGATTGATTTCTATCGACAGGAAGCAACGAGAAGCTAGGATGAGTATGAGCCGTGAAGAGAGGGCTAAAACATCCTTTATCGATTACTTGAAGCCCATAATCGCCGACGGGGACACCGGCTTCGGCGGCGCCACCGCGACTGTCAAGCTCTGCAAGCTTTTCGTCGAGCGGGGTGCCGCCGGGGTCCACATCGAGGACCAGTCGTCGGTGACTAAGAAGTGCGGCCACATGGCGGCAGTTGGCCGGAGTTCATGGCGGCGGTGGGGGTTAAGGAGTTTGGGAGTAGAGAATTAATGAAAGTTTCCAATTTGGGTGGGTGACATGTCATTAGGTGATTGGCCAATTTGGTGATTTTTGGAGGGAAAATCAGAAAATCCCCAAATTGAGAGAAGAATCCCCAAATTGAGAGTCATGTGCGTGTCACGTGACTTTTTCCGGCGATTTTATGATTTTCCGGCGAAATTTGCATTGAAATTGACAATTTTTTGAACATATGGTACCCAAATTGAAAGTGGTCCAATTTAAGGTATCAAATTCGTGTACATGCCAACTTGAGGTACCAAGTTGCAATTTTCCCTCTCGTGTGATATGGTCTACTGCATTTTTTTTTCTCATTGCTTACAAATTTATAAAATTAGAATTTTATAAATTTATAAATGATGATTTAAAGTTGCAATAAGCTCTATAGTGTGAAACTGATATTGCAATTCCCTTTAATAATATGGACCAGAATTTAGTAATGCATGCCATTCTAAGCTCAACTATGATCATGTTTATTCTAACTCCAATTTATATATACATATATTTGAAAAAAGTCAAGCATACTATAATTAATCTTAATTTTTTCAATTATTAACTTTGTTAAAAATTAAGAAAATTCTCAAATTGAAATTACCACATGTAAAATGATAAATTATACAAAATATGTCCTTAATTTATGATTGTTTATATTTATATTTATATAATCAATTTTATCATATGAAATAAATGACCAATTAAAATAAATTCCTGGAATAATTAAAACAAAAGAGTGGAAAAGTAGTAGAGTGGCAACTGACAACTGACATTATCTCCCCTTCACATGTAAACAATATTGCACTATTGAACCGTCGGGCTATTGCACTATTTATATGATTGTAAATAGTCGGGGCGGGGCAAGGGGCCCTTGGGGTTGGGGATTCAACCTTTTGGAACAAGTGTTGCACTATTGATAAGTATGATGAAAACAAAATCTTGCACTATTGATAAGTATGATGACAACAAAATCCACTAGCCTGACACCATTTGAAGGGATTGACTTTGATCCAAAATGGGATCCAAAAATTGGACCAAAAATTGGACCAAATTTTTTTGATTAATTTTGGCCCAAATCAAACAAGACCAAACTTAAATTGGTCAGAATGTTGACCCAAAAATCCAGCCAAAATGAAACCAAATTATTTTTCGTTGACTCCAATTATTTAGCCCAAACAAAAATTGATTGGAAAGTTGGGCCAAAATATGGGGCAAAATAAAACCAAATAAATTATTTAGCCAAAAATAATTTTTGGGCCAAAAACAATATTTTTCGTTGACTTCAATTATTTAGCTCAAACAAGAATTGGTTGGAATTTGGGCCGAAATATGGGGCAAAATAAAACCAAAATATGACCTAGTTTATGCTTAATATTAAGGCTTAAAAGTTGTAAAAATAATGGGTATTTAGTTAATCACATCTATTCTAAACTCTTGAAGATGTGTGCATGCACTTATGAAACTTCATTCATTTATTTTATCGAATATATGATCGAAGTTGTAAAAAAAATTAAATTCGATAGGACTATTTTTGTAATTTGCAAAACAAATGGACTAATATTCAACTTTTGAAAACAAAAATAATAATTCATGCATCATCAATTAAATCAATTCAAAAGAACCATAGAAAATAAAATAAGAAACTATGAGAAAGCTATTAATATCCATTAAATTTCTGTATAATTTTCCTCAAACAAGATCAACACGTTTGCGATCAATAAATGCAAATCCAATAACTGAATGGCGACCAAGACTTTAAGCTTACACATGCAGCTATATATAGTACGTAGAGTTAATATATTTTGTGATATATATAATTAATATACAGTGAGTACGTAGAATAAAATGGGTAGAGTTTTAGCTGAGGGTTTTATGTTAGAGGGCTCAGGAGGATTCATGTTAATGCTTGGGCTGATAGTTATGTCCATTTCAATCATCTCTGTGCTCATCTTTGCTTGTGCTGATGATGGTACTCGAAAGCCTCGCAAGAGAAGTCACGGTGGTGCCGCCTGGTCTGGTGGTGGTGGTCATATACATACCGACGCCGGATATACCGCCTGTGGTGGTGGCGGCGGGGATGGGTGTGGTGGAGGTGGTGGTGGGTGCGGCGGTGGTGGCAGTGCTTGTAATTAGATACCAAATTGTATTAATTAATCTTTGATAAAAAATTATGTTCACCCTAAACAACTAAAAAGAGCATAAGAAAAATAAAAAGTGTTACTTCAGAGATAAGAATTAGCAGGATTGGAGTAATATATATATATATATATATATCATATATGTCTATTAATAAGTCGATCTGTACCATGACTTGTAGAATATCATCATATGTTATCTTAATAGTTATGTATCTTTGATTTTCTCTAAGTCAATTATATTGTTAATATGTGGTAACTTACCAAGTTATAAATTCTAATGTTCGCCACCAAATGAATAATAGGGCTACATTTAGATGCTAGTTTTTTTTTTTTTTCATATTTGACTTTAAGATCAATTAGATTAGTCAAGCATTGAGGTTTTCTTACATGATGATAGTAAAAAGGCTACTTACATTAATTAAGTTAGGCAAAGATTAAATAGCCATTTAAGTTTATGTATTCAAATCCGAAGAATTATTCTCATTATCTCCCTCTATTGTTTTAAGTATTCTTGCATTTATACACATAAACTGCTCATTTATCTCAAATAATTAAATATTTTCGAATCCATTACCATGTAATATAAACTGGTACCCAATTAAACGGTGGTATCCGATCCTCAACCTGTATAGAAAAAATATACTCCTTTGTCTAAAAAATTTCCTCATCGATCTTGTCAAAAGATTCAAATTTTACTACATCAATTCATGTATTTAACGGGAAAGTTATGAATTTTTGAAAAGTATATAATACATTTCTCAAGAGTTCTGAAAATTTGTAGAACAAAGTTTTTAGGAGATTGAAGATGACGAAGTCTTGGCGAATTTGACTCAAGCAAAGCAATTGCAAAAACATTATTGTTCATCTAAGAAGGGGGTAAGCTAGTTGATTCATATTTCATAGAATTATTCTCATTATCTCTCTATTGTTTTAAGTATTCTAACCCACAAAATACTCATATCTCTCAAATAACTAAATATTTTTGGACAATTAATTCAAAATGAATACTAAGTTAATTTTGAAAAAGATGAATGAAAAATAAAGGAGAAATTTGTTTTTACATTTTATATATAATTGTACTAGCGTGTACCCCGTGCTATGCACGGATTATAATTTAAAATATCTCTTTTGAAAACCCATAATTATCATATTTATATCCATTAACTCAATACAAAAAATCATTCAATAGAACAATGAAGAATTTTAAAATATAGTTACTTAATGACAACTGATAAAGTAATATGATCCAACTTTGTTAGCTAAGGTACAAAACGGTCCTTTATTGAATAAAAAAAAAAAACTTATAACCAATTGCAAATCGTCCAATTGATGTGTGTGAAGAATTAAAATGCTTATTCATTTATAAAGTTGTTTAGTGATATTTTTTCGATACGGTAATAAATATGCATAATTGGGAGTTATCGAACTTGTTTCGGATATTATCTTGAAGCTCCTCAAATATATGATGACTATATGAAAATTAAAAAGAAAATTAAACATTGATCTTAATCTACATGGCCTTCCATAGGCCATATATATACTATCCTAACTTGTTTGTACTCTCTTAACTTTATGTTATATAGTGGCCGTATATGCACAAAGAAATAGATCAAATTTTAGTAATGTTAAAAAATCATAATATTATGACACCTTATTGTTTATGAGAAATATAAAATAGTGTCACTTAATAGTAAAAAAATCCTTGTGCCAAATAAACAACAAATTATTTATTTAACCCAACAATACTTTTCAACAAATTTGTTTGGTGGAAGAAGTTGAGAACATTCTTTAAGAAAATAAATAAATAAACAATTTGTTGTCAAAAAGTGTACCACAAAACAATAGAGCTCATTCCTTCTAAATTTTTTTTTCAATTTATTTTTCTTTAAAGACTATTATAATCCTACTATTATTATATTACGGAAAAAAAAGAGTTGGCACCTGAGAGAACTCAGTACGGGACAACTTTGAGTGCCATATCTTCCAAAACCAAGTTGTGTACCGTCCGGTTTGCAACCCCTACTACATCTGCTGAAGAATATTAAAGTGGTTTACTAAACTAAAATTGAAATGTAATTTGTTTTTGAACATATTATTTTCTAAATAAATTGTCCAAATATATATTTTTAAATTTTTTAATATAATAATTTAATTCTAAGCGATTTTTAGGTGATATATTTGAATTTTAATCGAACAATTTTTTTCTTTAACTTTAATGTAGAAGATGAAACAAACTTATAAAAAAGATTTGGTGAAATCCATAACTTCGTAGATAAAAAAACATTAAATATGACCAATCACATCAATATATTTAGTGACTAATTATGTAAAGTCATGGGTATCTATCTATCAAAGTAAATATATTAAGAGACTAAATTATATAATAATAATAATAATAATAATAATAATAATAATAATAATAATAATAATAATAATAATAAACAAATGTCACTTATAAATAGAATATGATTATACTCAATTGTAATATGTTTCATTTATCATACAAAAGTTAGGCTTGTAAATCAAATATTATGAGCTAAGAATGAAGTGACTCAAACTCATTGAGTTGGAATACAATAAGTTTAAGGCCAACTTACAAATTCTCTTATTCTAACTCTACTCAAGCTTATTGTAACTTACAAATTCTCTTATTCGCAGACTTTTACAAACTTCAAGCTTATTTTGGCTGACTCATTAGTCTTTATCAAATAAAAAAGTCCTCAATATAAGTTTTTAGATTAAATGAAAATAATTTATAGATGTATCAGTTTCCTTATTAACTACATAATTCCATCAATTGTGGAATGAATTAATATGTAAATTTAGCTAATGTAAATTAAATTTTACTCCTAATTAAGAATTTCGATTTGGTAGTCAATTTTAAAAATAAAGTTTAAAATTTAAATTTAAGCCTAATGTGAACGTACTTAATTTAGACCATTCTTTATTTAGATATGCTAAGAATTATTGAAAGATGAAAAATAAAGAACTAATAAAATAAATTACCTCACATCAAATCAAATTCACTTTTGTAGATGAAAAAATTAGTGAACATGGACAAACGTAAAATTGATTTGTGAAGCAGAAAAAGTATGGCATAATTTATAAGTTTTTAGATTAAATGAAAATAATTTATAGATGTATCAGTTTCCTTATTAACTACATAATTCCATCAATTGTGGAATGAATTAATATGTAAATTTAGCTAATGTAAATTAAATATTACTCCTAATTAAGAATTTCGATTTGGTAGTCAATTTTAAAAATAAAGTTTAAAATTTAAATTTAAGCCTAATGTGAACGTACTTAATTTAGACCATTTTTTATTTAGATATGCTAAGAATTATACATGGTAATAAATTTTGGTCTTTCCATTTGCATTAATGATCACAAATCACAATCAAAACATTGTAACTCTTCCCATTTTGGTTGCAAGTGAATGTAATAGGAAAGTAATTTAATTTGATTATCTCATTTAAGAATAGTAATCAATCTAAAAAAATTTAACCAACCAATAAGAATTTTTCATTTTATTAAAAAAATTCAAAATTCTAGAAAATTAGGATTAAAGAAAAACTGTGCTATAATATAGTAGAAGATTTACAACGTATCATATTCTAATTTTAGAATATTTTATATCATTTATCATATTTGCATCTCAATACTTGTATCCATTCCTAATACATATTTATAAAATCAGACGATACCAGTTTAACCACATACGGTCCGAGGCCGATCCGATTGTGTAGTTGGTCCAATTGGCAATTGGCAATTGGCCCAACAAGAACCGGGCCAAATCTGCCTATTTGATTTTCAAACCATTTTATTTTTTACCTAACTTAAATGGCAAGAATACATACAAGTGCATTGATATAAAATTGAACCTTAGACACTCTCTTAGAAAAGTTAAGAAATTCACCATTACACTAAAAATATTTCTTACTACAAGTTATAACATTATACATTATATTACTTTTTCTTGCATTAGTTTTTACATTTAAAAATATAACTTTTTTTTACTCTATTGTATTGAATGATTCATTTGTATATAAGGTTGAATATGAAATACTTTTTATGTAAAATGGCTATGAAGTTTTAGTTTAGAATGATAAAAGTATTTTTATTGGTACATTTGTGATAAACATATTTAATGTTATACGAATTTAATTATACTATTTATTTTTAATTTAATTGATTCAAATTAATCCATTTAAAAATAAACTCAAATTAATTTATTTGTAAAATAACTATATGCATACTGTAAATGTGTACAATAATATAATGTATATGTGTAACTCGGGTTAAGCGGTATTTTTTATACCGGTCGAACCGGTCGAATCAGTGATCCATTAATTCAATAAATTGTCCGGTTTGATCACCAATTCAGTTTAGGAAGAAGGTAATATAGGCAACAGAGGCTTTTTTATTTTTGAAACTCATATTTCCACGATAACCAAAAAAAAGAAACTCATATTTCTTTAAAAAAACGCGGTTAAAGGGAATGTCAACCTTGTTTGTTAATAAGGACTAGTTCCAAATTCCAATTAGCAAAAAGTACATAAAAATTAAAATATTTTAGACATGGCCACTTTAAATGTATGCTCAACCACCAATACATCAAATTTTATGAAATTTTCTCCATCAAAACATAGCTGTATGTATTCTCTCCTTCCCTCCCTCAGTTTACCTATTTTTTATTATTAGAATGTCAACTATTGAACCCACAAAATTTCTCTATATAAATCTTCTCAAACAACAATATCATACATCAAAAACATTCTTCTCTCTTTACAATCACCATTAAAAAAGAGAGAAGAATTAAA
Organism: Verbascum thapsus; assembly: GCA_963669365.1. Classification (NCBI taxonomy): domain Eukaryota; kingdom Viridiplantae; phylum Streptophyta; class Magnoliopsida; order Lamiales; family Scrophulariaceae; genus Verbascum; species Verbascum thapsus. The sequence continues at coordinate 12,621,838 of OY770116.1, forward strand.
ACAAGTTTTCTACTAATGGATTCTTGTTTTAGGGCCATGAAAATGCTTAAGGTTTTGGTAGTTATGGCCTTCCTTTTGGCCACAACATCAGCTGATTTCAATCAAGATTGCACCATAACTTGGGGTGGCTCGCGTGGTCAGATACTAAACGGTGGTCAAGTTCTTACATTGTCCCTCGATAACTCTTCTGGGTCCGGGTTTGAGTCCAAAAATCAATTTCTATACGCAAGATTCGACATGCAGCTCAAACTTATACCTGGCAATTCAGCTGGCACTGTCACTACATTTTTCGTAAGTTCCAATATATTGTTTCAAACTTAACGCATTATTTTTATCATGTTCGTTAATGGAATATATGTATGTAATTTGTCGAGTGGAACTTATTAGTAGTGTCACGTTTAATTTATAAATATTCAAATTTGCAGCTATCTTCCCAAGGAGCGGCACATGACGAGATTGACTTTGAGTTCTTAGGAAATTCTTCTGGGCAGCCATATACCGTACACACCAATATATTCGCCCAAGGCGTAGGCAACAAGGAACAACAGTTTCGTCTCTGGTTCGATCCCACTGCAGCATTCCACACATACACTATTCTTTGGAACCCATCTCGCATAATGTAAGACATATATAATTCATCCTTAAACTTTGTTTTTTGAAATAGTTTATGGTATGTTTGGATCGAAGGATTCGAAAGCTATGGATTTCAAATTTATCAACAAATCCGTTTAAAATTGTTTTGATGAATTCAAATTATAATGGATTTCAAATCATTTGGAATTCATTTTGAACTATTTTCTCCACAACTATGGTGGATTTCAAATAACTCAATTTTATAGTCATATGAAATCCTTCCTCCAAATCTCCTCCTCAGATCTAAATCCCTCAATCCAAACACATCCTTATTATATTTTCCATGTGAAAAAGTCCCATCTAGGACCTTGTAGTATATTCAAATAAACTAGGGTTTTTTTTGCCCATGCAGATACCTAGTGGACAATATTCCCATTAGGGTTTTCATCAACTACGTGAAGAATGGAGTTCCATATCCAACAAGTCAACCCATGAAGATGTACGCGAGTTTATGGAACGCAGATGATTGGGCAACACAAGGCGGGAGAGTGAAGACCGATTGGACAAAGGCTCCATTTACAGCAACTTACAGGAATTTTAACGTCAATGGATGTGTTGTGAATGGAACTGTGAATTCATGTGGAGGTAATTTGAGCTCACAGGCATGGCAAACACAGGGATTGGATGCCAATGGAAGGAATAGAATTAGATGGGTTCAACAGAACTATATGATCTACAATTATTGCACTGATTTTAACAGGTTTCCACGGGGTTTTCCTAAGGAATGCAGTCTACCAAGGTTCTAAGGGATCAAAATATATGAACCATCATTATTCAACTTTCTTCATTGATATATTTTGTTTTTTGTTTGCAAAATTTGAACAAGTGTTTCCTTTGAACAAGTCTATGACATATTATAATTATTAATTTAATCTAATATTTATTCTTTAAACACCTTCTATTACATATTATAAATATTTTGTAGATCACATGGTCAAAACACCTTCAATGTTCTACACCTTATTGTAATATAAATTTAATATATCATGTTAATTAATATTTATTTTTTAAAAAATTATACACTTAATTAAATTATTATTGAAATTTTAAATATAGCATACTATACAATAAATAATTATCTATATAATTGAATTACTTTTCGAGATCATGACTTATATGTTATTTAGTAAGTATTTACTTAGTTAAATTAATGGTCAATTTTTAATATTTAATACCTTAATTTATTTTAAGTATTTTCTTTAGGAGTTTGAGTATATTGATATTTTTCCTTTATTAGCTTGATCATTCGAATAATTAAAAAATTTCAACAAATTCAAAAAAAAAAGCGGTATAGTTTATCAAATATATTTATGAGACTATATCACAAGAGTTATGGTGAAATCACACTTTATTTAAAAAAATCTCCTATTAATAGAAAACCAAAATACAATTTACATTAAAGAAAAAAAATCATTTCTCGTTATATTTTAGTTATTCATTAACTATATGTACAACATGCAATTTTTTTGTTTTTTATTTTTGTTAAATTGATTCAATTTAATAAATATAAAACATAATCAATAGTAATTAAAATCAAAAAAAAAAAAAAATGAATGCATCATTTATGCCAACCTACTATGACTTGCGGAGACTTAGATTAACTTTTTAAGCTGAGACTCATTTAATGATATGAAAAGACATATGATACCCCAATTTTGGCAAATGGAGAACTAAAAGGAATAATTCTGAAATAAGAAACAAAAACACCACAGAAATATCTATCTTTTGAGCCATTATAAAAATTATTGAAAGTATACAAAAAAAAATTACTAAGAAGAAAGAAAAAGTGAAGCATTTAATTCCACAAAATTAAACCAAATACAGTAGAAACTCTATAAATTAATACTCATGGGACCACCAAAATTTATTAATTAAAAGAGTTATTAATTAATCGATAAATTAATAATTATTAATTTATATATTAATTAATATTTTATTAATTTATAATGAAATACTCAATTTACAAACATCTTTCAAACTTCCACTTGATTATTGTACAATGCATGTACGTATATCTAATGAAGGGCCCAATTTAAAATAACTCTTCAATCTCCCACCTTAAGTAAAACAACACCAGAAGTAGGGGTGTAATTTAACTCGATATTCGATACTCGATTCGAGCTCGATCGCTAAAAGCTCGGTTCGACATTTTACTAAACCAAGCTTGAACAACCTTTTCTATTCGATAAATTTTAAAGCTCGACTCGAGCTCGACTCGATTAACAAAAAATAACAAAAATATGTACAAAATATTTAAACTACTCGAGCTCGACTCGTGATCAGCTCAATTAAAGCTCGTTTGAGCTCAGCTCGATGAACAATCAAACCAAATTCAAACACAATTTTTAAAGATCGACTGTAATTCAAACAAGCTTGAACACTTATGCGTTCGGCTCGACTCGACTCATTTTCACCCCTAACCAAAAGTTCTTATAATGATAAGGAAAATTAGAGACGAGATTCAAGGTGAAATTGATTTCAACAAAAAAAACAAAAGACAATTGAGTCATTTTTCAAGAAATCTTCATGAATCATTCATGTAATATGTAGTATATAAGGAATTATTAATTTATACTTTATATGGGGTCTATAGAAATTATCAAAAATGTATTATCTTATAATTTTAGCGAATTATTAATTTAGTATCCCCGAGTCGAGACCGGCCAAAAATATTATTTTAGAGAGTTTATTAAATAATCGAGTATTAATTTATCGAGTTTCTACTGTATAAGTATAAATGAAACATGAATTTACATAAAAGTTTATTTATTTACATAATTATTTATGTTTCACTTTTTAATAACTTAGTTTTCTTTCAAGAATTGATTAATTGTTTCATATTAATCAATATTTTATTTTTCAAAAACCTAACTTATTAAGTGATAGTTCATTTAGTTAAATTTAAATCAATAACATCTTTTAAGTTGAACAACATTTATATATATGAATTACTTAGATCATATGCTTCACGTTCAATAAACGTGTTAATTACTAGTATTTCCTAAAAGCTATGATCAATTCACAGTGTCATTGATTTCAAAACTAAACAAGACGATAAAATATTTACCAGTTGTAGCGGAAAACAAACAACTCCACGTAAGTAACAATCACTTGGATTTCTTCTAAGTCATCACAGGAAGAAGACCTTCGAGAGCTCCAATCTCCTCTCCAACAATGAAAGTGGCGGCTAGGATTGGAGAGGGAGGGGAATTTTCTATCTTAGTCGATTACATTGTAAGGGTGGAAGATATGTGCTATGCTTAAAGGCTCCGTCTATTTGTTGAATAATATAAAATCACATTAATAATATTATTAATAATGAGATATATATAAAATTAGAATACTCAACAATTAAGGTAAACCTAATTAAATTATAAAAATATAAATATAAAAAATATAATATATAAAAAAAGATCTTATACAAAACTATATCCTAATATATTCTAACTTGCACCCTGCAGTTAAAGCGTGATAATCTTGAACGTTAAGACTTGAATAAAAATCTATGAAAACTATTGCAATAAAAGTAGCCTTCAACCTTGAGAGACGACGATAACGATTCCAAGTACTTGTGTACTTCAAGGGTGGTAGTTGTAATATAAATAAAAAAACGATGGCACGCAAGTGCTGCAACCACAATGTCTCGTCACATATAATTATATGTTTTTTATAATTATTAATTATTATATATTGTTATGTCTATATAAAAAAGATAGAGTTATATATGTACATATTTATCTGTATATTGTAAGTTATATTTATATATCATATATATAAATATTAGATGTGTTAAAGAGAGACATTAGAGGAGTTAAGGAGAGAGAAGAATAGAAATGGGGAGAGAGGGTGGTTTTTCGTTCACCAAAATTATTAAGGCCAGACAAAGACTAGTGGGAAATTTGGGCCAAATGATAGGGGCAAAATATAAAACCAACATAACCTACTTTTTAGTTTACTAGTAAAAAGCACGTGCTTTGCACGTGATTATATGAATATATTAAAATACGTATGCAAAATAATTGAATTTGAATAATAATATGTACAACAAACAATTAAATAGGAATAAAAGGCTTAGCATCTCACGAAGTATAAATTAAAATATTTTATATAAATAAAATATAAATATCTCAAAACAAATTCAATTGTTCAAGCTGTTATTGGAAGAATATGTACTCATATTATATGTTGCTTCCATGATAAGTTTTTCAATTCTCATTCAAGCTATTAAAAAACTTAATATAAATATTGTAACCGTGAAAAATCAAAATCTTGGCAGTATATCAAAAATAAATTAATGAGATGCGATAAAAGTACTAAAATCATAAATAACAGGCAAAATATAAACAATAATGTTTGATTAATGTTTTTCTTGTTTGATTTGGTGGATGTTATAAACTTATTTTTACTTTATTTCTTGAATTAACTTTTACATTTATCTCTCAATTACTTAATTTCTCATCATTGTCACTTGAGATTATAGTTTACATGTCTCATTCCTATTGTTCATTGTCAACTTTTTATTCATTTTTACATACTTTCTTATGTGTTGTCTTTCAATAGTTTCTTATGTGCTCTTTGTCACTCGTATTAGCCAAAAAAATATTATCCATTTTATCCCTTTTTATTATAATAACACTTTAGGCTCTCAATTGGTTGGAAGGTTCATGCCACAAAAAAATATTTCAAAATTAAACGAATTCAAAAAATGTCAATTATTTGTAATTTATAAAAAACAATATTGAAAATTTTTTCTCAAAATTCTAGATAAGTTTGAATAATTGTTTGCAAAAAAAAAGGGGAAAGTCGTACTTATTATTAATGATTTGACAGTTCACACCATCAATTAATAAAACAAATTCAGCTATTTTTCAACATCAAAAATCAAATCAATCACATATTTTAATTCAAAATAACACATAACATTTAAATTAAGATTCATTATAATTAGTTTTTAACGTCTAAATTGATGAGGTTGATTAAGAATATTTAATAGAAATTATATATATATATATCAAGATAAATTAATTTCTTATAATAAAAATTAACAAATCACATCAACCATAATCATTATATATTTTTCTCTAAAAACAACTCAACCAAACACATATTTCACTCCATATTTTTTATTCTTACAAACACTTTTTCCTCATCTGTGTCAAAAAAATTATTTCAAATGAATATTTCATCCAACTGCCCTTAGTATATCTTCATATTGTCAACAAATTTAGTTTTGTCCACCAATTTACTCATCACAACTAATGCTCAATTCAAATTGACTTGTTTCGCTTTTATGTGAATGATCCTTAAACTTGACACTCAACTTTATTACAATAAGAGTAGTACCTATTTGCTATCAATCTATCATTTTCAACCACGAGGTCAACTTCTATATTTAGAATTATTGGCTTGATCACACTAACAATTTCGTATTCAAGTTTATAGCATTAAGGAATTTTATTAAGTTGGGAGATTTTATCATTGTGTCATTCTTGATAGCTAGGCAAACACCATCATCTACATTTTAAAATACTATAACTTTCAATAATTTTGAACTCATTAGACTTCGTGATTTTTCCTTAGGTTAGTTTTAATTGGTTTTCGTTATTATATATGTTCTTTTATTAAAATATGTTCTCGCTTCTTTGTGAGTTCTAATTCGGGCTAAATCTGAAATGTTTAATATTTTCGCAATTTTGGCCTACGTTAAAAACTAATTTAACTCTGAAAATTGGAGTTTTTCAATCTATCATGGCATGAGATAGATAATACAAATTTAAGTAACCTATTAAATTCCCATCTTATTATTTTTGCTTCTACGCCTTTTTACATGTCAACAATTTGGCAAGACCTAATTTATAATATTATCAATCAATATGCTCTTCTTCCAAACTCAACTACTCATTCGTAATAGGTAAACTACATATGGTTGTGCATCTTCCTATTCTTCTCATTGTCAGCACTCTTTCTTATCGTAAACTTAGCAAACTAACCACCCTAAAAAGTTTCTTTTATATTTCGATGGACTGAGAAAGAGTACAAGATTAAGAAAAGGTATGTCAACTATCAATGGGTTATATTGCATCAACCTCCCTTAAAATTTTGCTGATTGGCAAGAACTTCCCTAAAGTTTGAATTCTTGAGACTCATTTCCTAATGTTTGAATAACATCTTATTTGTAACAAAAGAAATATTATTTCAATAAGCTAGATATTTAAGAATATTTCAATAACCACTTATTTTCACCATCAATTAAGAAAGTGAGGATGAAATATTATATAATATGATCATTGTTAGAAATTGCATAAATGATATTTTTTCCGATATATAAATCTTTATTTATATCTCTCATATAAGATAATCATTGTATTTATCATCTTTATTTGTACAAAAAGTATGCACATGCACTTTTATTTCAATAAAGTATAATATAATACAACGATATAGTAAGATGCTATATTTAAATTTTCAGATGTAGATAAGTGTAAGATGTGATCAATTAAATAAAAATACATATAATTAATGGTGTGCACTAAGGAGCTAGTCGCATGATTCCAAATTACAAAACTGATGTAATAGCAAGTAAAAAAAATGTACTAATTAACTGAAAAATTTCAATATCCACAGTGGAACTATGAAGATTACAATTGGAGGAGTAATACCTGTGGAAAGTACTATTTCAACATGAAATGCATACTTTTAGTAGATTTACATGCAAGATTAATGGAAGAATCATTACCTGAGTAAACATCTCATCTAAAATTTCTGCAACATTGATGAAGAATACATTAGTGTACTCTCGAAGCTACCCTCAAATACAACCCCTTAACAAAAGTTTGTATTAGAACTTTTGTTTAAAAAAGATAAAATTTACATATATATAATATTAATTATTTCATGTATAAAGTTATAATAATAATGACATATACATTAAACAACTTTATTTATTATTATTTATTAATTTGAAGTTCATGTACTCATTAATTATTTTAATAACATTATTGAATGATAATTAATATGATATGAGGGTATTTTGGTCTTAATAAAAAAGTGTAAATCATTTACTTGGTAAATCATTCACACTTTTATAATAGATATAGATATTTAGGCTTCAATGTTGTACAAATAATGGGCATTTAGTTAATCACATAAACTCTTGAAGATGTGTGCATGCACTTATGAAATTCATTCATTTATTTTATCGAATATATAAAGATAGTGAGAAATCGTAATAAGCTAGTCTTGAGAAACACGCTTTTATTATTAGAGTTAGTTAGAGTTAGTTAGCCTTATATAAGAGGGTTTTCTTCTCTTTCTTTATACAGACGTATTTTTCATCATCTTCTCAATGTATAATCTTGAGATCTTCAAGACTTTTCTTTCAATAATACAAGTATGATTTTCTACATGGCACCAGAGCCATTCTTGTCGATCCAGAAAACTGCTGCGCACCATTAAACCTTTTGATTAGTGTTGATTATTCCTCGCCTTTCATATAGTACAATGTCAGAACCCAAAGATACAACAGTGACGACGATCTCGGCTGCTTCAAAAATTGACTTCCATGATCCTCTGTATCTCTCTCCATCAGATTCTCCTAATATTGATTTGGTTACCGAAACCTTGAAGGGGAGCGAAAATTATAAAATTTGGAGTAGAGAGATGAGGGTTGCATTAGAGGCAAAGAACAAGATCGGCTTCATCACGGGTGAGTGTGTTAACCCTGGAGAAGAATCTCCTAATTTTTGGCTATGGAAAAGATGCAATGCCCTAGTAAAATCCTGGATAACTAGGTCATTGTCGAGAGAATTGGTTCATGGTATTGTTTACTGTGAAACTGCTTCAACAATATGGAATGACTTGAGAGAAAGATTTGATAAGGTAAATGGGGCTAGGATGTACACCCTATATAGGCAAATTAACACCTTGTCTCAAGATTCCAATTCTGTAACGGAGTACTACTCTAAGCTTAGACATCTTTGGGATGAATATGAGAGTCTCATTCCGCCTCCTGCACCGACTGTGATAAACGAGTACACTGCATTCACACAACAACTCAAGATGATGACCTTCTTGATGGGGTTAAATGAATGCTACAGTAATATCAGGTCACACATTCTCATGATGGAACCCTTACCCTCTCACAGCCAAGCTTTCTCTATAGTGTGCAATGAAGAAGGCCAAAGGAATATACATATTCCCTCCACAAGAGAAACCAATAACCTGACCATGAACACAACTGGACAACCTGCTGCTCAATCTGATAAAACTCTATTGAAATGTGATGTGTGCAATCTGAATGGACATACGAAAGAAACATGTCACCGAGTAGTAGGCTATCCTCCTGGTCGGGGTAGAGGCCGGAGAGGTGGAAGAAGAGGTTCTTGGGGCAGAAATAATCAGGGTCGAGGTGAACAAATTGCAAATCAAGCCACTGCAGATACAAGTCAAACCAATGATGCTCAGAATCAAGTTATTCCTGCCTTCACAAGTCATCAATACCAACAGATCCTAAAGCTTATACAAAAGCCCTCTCAAGAAGGACAAAAGGCTGGTCCATCAGGTAACATGGCAGGTATTTGTGTCAATTTATCCCTTAATGAGCAAAGCTATAAACAAAATTGGATAATAGACACAGGAGCAAACCAACACATCACATTCAATTTTGAGTTATTTGGGAATAATGTTACCAAGCACAAGTCTGATAAATTTGTGAAATTGCCTAATGGAAATCTAAGTAAAGTCACTCACTCAGGCAATATAAAGATAACTAAGAACTTGGAATTGCATAATGTTCTGTTTGTTCCTGACTTTAAATTCAACCTTCTGTCCATATCTAAATTGTTAGCTGATAACCAATATAGGGTCAGCTTTCATCCTAAGTATTGTTTCATACAGGAAACTTAGAGTGGGTTGATGATGGGGATTGGTAAAGAGTGCAATGGGCTGTACTACCTGGACACTACATGTAAGGACAAGGATCTGGGATCATACAACCACAAAATTCAGACTTGTAGTGTAGGTTTGAATTGTATTAGTGAGAGACCTGTTAATAATAAAACTGCCCTTTGGCATTACAGGTTAGGACATATGTCCTCTTCTAGATTCAATATGTTACCTAAACTAGGTATTGGTAAACTTGATATAAAAAATAATGAATTTTGTCCTATATGTCCTCTTGCCAAGCACTCTAGAAATAAATTTCCTATTAGCACCTCCAAATCTTCTAGTATTCTTGAGCTCATACATATAGATGTGTGGGGGCCTTACAAAGAACCTACATATAACCAGGAAAGATTCTTCATTACCTTGGTTGATGACTATTCTAGATATTGTTGGATTTCTCTTATGAAACACAAAATTGAAGTTGCTCAAATCTTAAAGGAATTCATAAACTTAGTGCAAAATCAGTACAGTGCTAAAATAAAAATCATTAGATCTGACAATGCCTTAGAATTCTTCAACCATGAATGTTCTACCTTGTTCAAAAATCTTGGTATATTGCATCAAAGCTCATGTGTCTATACTCCTCAACAAAATGGAGTGGTTGAGAGGAAGCATAGACACATATTAAATGTAGCCCGAGCCCTCAAATTTCACTCTAACATTCCTACTAAGTATTGGGGAGATTGTGTCCAAACTGCAGTATATCTTATCAATAGAACACCAACATTAATCTTGGAAGGTGGCACTCCATACACTGTTCTTAATAACAAAACTGCTAAGTATGAACATCTTAGAATTTTTGGATGTCTAGCTTATGCCAAGGTGTTACCTACCCAGGACAAATTTCATGTTAGAAGCAAGCCATGTGTCTTTCTAGGCTATTCAACCACACAAAAGGGGTACAAGTTATTGGACTTAGACACTAAGAGCTTTCTTGTATCTAGAGATGTGGTCTTCCATGAAACCAAGTTTCCTTTCCTCAATCAGATTTCTGAACAGCCTGCCACTCAATTTCTCAGTCATGATCACACCTTATATCACTCTGAATTCATAGAACCTTATCCTATTTCTTCAGGTTCTACTCCTAATCAGCTTGATGAACTAACTGTTGAACCTATACCTTCAAATGATTCTGCTGAATCTGTTACTTTACCACCTGAACCTAGGAGATCTTCTAGAACCAGTAAAGCTCCATATTGGTCTACTGATTACATCTCACCTTATATCAAACCTGATTCCTTACCTCAACAGACAGGAACTAGATATCCTATGTCTAACTTTATTCAATACAATGAGGTGACTCCTAAATATAAAGCCTACCTATCATCTATTAGTTCTGAAACTATTCCCAAGAGTTTTGAGGAGGCTAAAACTAATCCTAAATGGATTGAAGCTATGCAAAAGGAGGTAAGTGCTCTTGAAAGTAATCACACTTGGACCATTGTTAATCTGCCATCAGGTAAGAAACCTATAGGCTGCAGGTGGATCTTCACCATTAAATATAATAGTGATGGGTCCATAGAAAGGTATAAAGCCAGACTAGTGGCCAAAGGATTCAACCAAAAAGAGGGAATTGATTATGTAGACACTTTTGCTCCTGTGGCTAAACATGTCACAGTCAGAATCATCATCTCCTTAGCTGCTATTAAGCATTGGCCTCTATACCAAATGGATGTCACTAATGCCTTCCTTCAAGGTGATTTAACAGAAGATATATACATGACTATCCCACCTGGCTTTGGCATTACAGATAAAACCAAAGTGTGTCATCTAAACAAATCTCTTTATGGTCTTAAGCAGGCTCCTAGGCAATGGAATAAGAAGTTTTCTGCTGCTCTTAATCACTTTGGTTTTGTTCAATCTAAACATGATTATTCTCTCTTTGTTAAATCAAGGGGGAGTGATCTTGTGATTCTCCTTGTCTATGTAGATGATATAATCACACGAGCAAACAACCAGCAGACTTGTTTACAAAAGCGTTGGGTAAAGTTCAAGCCGACAATCTGCTTCAGAAACTTGGGATGTTTGATATATATAGTGCATCTTCTCAGCTTGAGGGGGAGTATAAAGATAGTGAGAAATCGTAATAAGCTAGTCTTGAGAAACACGCTTTTATTATTAGAGTTAGTTAGAGTTAGTTAGCCTTATATAAGAGGGTTTTCTTCTCTTTCTTTATACAGACGTATTTTTCATCATCTTCTCAATGTATAATCTTGAGATCTTCAAGACTTTTCTTTCAATAATACAAGTATGATTTTCTACAGAATATGATCAAAATTGTAAAAAAAATTAAATTCGCTATAGGACTATTTTTGTAATTTGCAAAACCAAATGAACTAATATTCAACTTTTCAAAACAAAAATAATAATTCATGCATCATCAATTAAACCAATTCAAAAGAAACATAGAAAAGAAATAAGAAACTATGAGAAAGATAAAGAATACCCATTAAATTTCTGTATAATTTTCCTCGTTGGAATGTTTCCAAAGCTAATGACTATAGCGGATGATATTCAAAATCAAGATTAACACGCTTGCGTTCAATAAATGCAAATCCAATAACTGAATGGAGACCAAGACTTTAAACTTACACATGCAACTATATATATAGTACGTAGAGTTAATATATTTTGTGATATATACAGTGAACACGTAGAATAAAATGGGTAGAGTTTTAGCTGAGGGTTTTATGTTGGAGGGCTCAGAAGGATTCATGTTAATGCTTGGGCTGATAGTTATCTCCATTTCAATCATCTCTGTGCTTATCTTTGCTTGTGCTGATGATGGTACTCGAAAGCCTCGCAAGAGAAGTCACGGTGGTGCCGCCTGGTCTGGTGGTGGTGGTCATATCTATAGCGACGCCGGATATACAGCCACCACTAGAAAACGAAGCAAACGCGACGGGCGAAACGCCCGTCGCCATTTTTTTAAAGTTTTGCGACGGTGTGGCGTCGGGTATACGTCGGTGACATTCCAACCCGTTTTCTTAAATGGGTTAAAAATAACGTGTCGGTATGGCGACGGTATGGCGACGGTACAATAAATAATTAATTTAAAAATTTTATTTTTAAATCATTTCATAAACTTACCGACGCCATACCGACGCTATTTTTATTTTTAAAATAAATTAAATATTATTATTAATATATTTTAGGATAAAATATAAATATATATTATTGGTTATTTTATACCGTCGCTATACCGACGCTAATTACTATTTAATTTTTAAAAGTCTTTTATTATTAAGAATTCTAGAAAATATATTTAAACGTTTGCGTCGGTATGGCGTCGGTACGATAAATAATTAATTTAAAATTTTATTTTTAAACCATTTTATTGACTTACCGACGCCATACCGACGCTATTTTTATTTTTAAAATAAATTAAATATTATTATTAATATATTTTAGGATAAAATATAAATATAAATTATTGGTTATTTTATACCGCCACTATACCGACGCTAATTACTATTTAATTTTTAAAAGTCTTTTATTATTAAGAATTTTAGAAAATATATTTAAACGTTTGCGTCGGTATGACGTCGGTACGATAAATAAGTAATTTAAAATTTTATTTTTAAACCATTTCATTGACTTACCGATGCCATTCCGACACCATTTTTATTTTTAAAATAGATATTATTATCAATCGTAGCCGATATTTGAAATATAAGCCCTACACTCGATATACATGTTACATATATATCACGAGTCCGCACAATAATACGTAGTTCGTAAATACTATATGCTTTGTAACGATTTCTCTAGTTAACTTAAACTAATAATCACTAACAAATTCTATTTATTCAACGTGGAACGATTAAATTCTAATTAAAGCATGTTTAACAATATGGCGATGGGTTAGCGACGGGATAGCATCGGAACTCCATCCTTTTCCAGTATTGCGAGGGGTGGGCGATGGTTTGGCGACGGAATTCATTTTATTTTTCCAGATCTGCGACAAGCTAGCGTCCGGGTGGCGACGGGTAGCATACAAAATGAAATTTAATGTGTTCCTGATGTATTGCGTCGGTATTGCGACGGGATAATAGCGTCGGTATTGCGACGGGATACTAGCCTCCGTTTGGCGACGGGTATTAAATTTTCAAAAATTTTCACACTCCCGCTAAATCTTATTAGGCGCTAAGTTCAAATTTTTTCACAAATAGTGGCGACGGGATAGCGACGGTTTCGATATTTCAGAATTTTACAACTTGTTACTCTATATAAAGCCTCATATTCACAACTTCCTAACCTTAATCTTCAATCTTTTCTTCCATTTTTCATTACATGTATCATCTAATATTTTTATTTATATTTTGTTATATTTTAATTTTAATGTGCACTAATATCTTATTGTTTTGTTTAATTGTGTAGGACAATTAAAAAGGGTAATTATGAATCAATCCCTTACAATTCAATTTGGTTTTTAATTCGAAAAGAAAAGGTATGTATTACATTTTTAATTCGTTTTTAAGGTTTAATGTTTATTATCAATTCCAATTCTTTTTATTTTTGATGTATTTTGCTATATTCTTGATGTTTATGTTGAAGTAGATAAATTATTAGTGTTTATGTTGATATATTATTCTTGATGTTTAATCTTTTAATGTTTGATGCAAGAAAATAGTTTTTTTTTTAACTTTGAGTGGTTTGATACATTTGAATCAATGCAAGAGGTTGATATCTCTAATTATTGATTGAATTCTGAAATTGCAGCCAATTGCTCGATATGTTGCAGCAACCTGGCTGTATATTTTTTTTTACAAAATTTACCAGAAACGCGACGGGATTGCGACGGTCTTCAAGAAATAATAATAGCATTCGCATCGGGTTTGCGACGGTCTTCAAGAAATAATTATTATTATTTGGCGTCGGGTTGGCGACAGACTTCAATAATTATTATTAGTGGGCGTCGGGTTTGCGACGTGAAACATAAATAAATTAAATTTGTTTTGCGTCGGAATGGCGACGGTATATAATAAAATATATATACAATTATTAATTTAATATAAATATATTTTAAAAATATGGCGATGGTATTGCGTCGGTCAATACCCGGCCAAAACCGGGTCAAGTGTTTAGCTACTTTGCGTCGGGATTGCGTCGGGTTGTATTTTAGCGACGCCGAATTGACGACGGGTCGATACCGACGCGAACCCGTCGCAAAAGTGGACTTGGCGACGGTTTAGCGACGGTATCGGGCGTCGCGTTTGCCTTGTTTTCTAGTAGTGGTGGCGGTGATGGTGGTGGTGGTGGTGATGGTGGTGGCGGGGATGGGTGTGGCGGTGGAGGAGGTGGTGGTGGGTGCGGCGGTGGTGGCAGTGCTTGTTAGATAGCAAATTGATCTTTGATAAATAATTATGTTCTTTGATCTCACCCTAAACAACTAAAAAGAGCATAACAAAAATAAAATGTGTTAACTTTAGAGGGGAGAATTAGCAGGAATGGAGTAATACATATCATATATATATGTTATTTTAATAAGTTATATATCTTTGATTCTCTCTAAGTCAGTTGTATTGTTAATATGTGATAACTTTCCAAGTTATAAATTCTAATGTTTGCCATCAAATGAATAATAGGGCTACATTTATTAGATGTTAGTTTTCTTGGTATTTGACTTAAGATCGATTAGATAAGTCAAGCATTGAGGTTTTCCTACATGATGATAGTAAAAAGGTTACTTACATTAATTAAGTTAGGCAAAGTTTAAATAGGCATTTAAGTTTATGTATTCAAATGCGAAGAATTATTCTCATTACTCTCTCTATTGTTTTAGGTATTCTTGCATCTATAATTCCACGCTTAAAATGCTCATTTATCTCAAATAACTAAATATTTTCGGATCTATTACATATAATATAAACTTGGTACCCAATTAAATGGTGGTATCCGATCCTCAAACCGTATAGAAAAGATATACTCCTTTGTTTAAAAAATCCCTCGTTATGTAATTGAAATTTTAATGGTCCAAAACGATAATCTCTATATTTTAATTATTATGGCGAGATTTTGATAATTTTACCATAAAAGATAGTGAGAATATTGGCAACTTTATGTTGTAAGTTGCTAAAATAATAAATCTGTTTAAAATTTATGGAGATACCACACAAAAAAAGGAATTATCGAAAAAGTTTTGAGAAGCTTGCCAGAAAAATTTCAACATAATTTAATTAAAGATCAATTAATTCAGTCTACCATTTGGGCTATCTCACATGATGATAGTAAAAAGGTTACTTACATTAATTTAGGCAAAGTTTAAATAGGCATTTAAGTTTATGTATTCAAATGCGAAGAATTATTCCCATTACTCTCTCTATTGTTTTAAGTATTCTTGCATCTATAATTCCACGCTTAAAATGCTCATTTATCTCAAATAACTAAATATTTTCGGATTTATTACATATAATATAAACTGGTACCCAATTAAATTGTGGTACCCAATACTAAGTTAATTTTGAAAAAGATGAATGATAAATAAAGGAGAAATTTGTTTTTACATTATATATATAATTGTATTTATAACGTATCATATTCTAATTTTAGAATATTCTATATCACTTATTATATTCGCATCTCAATACTTGTATCCATCCCTAATCATTGTTTTTAGAATTGGACTGGACCAGTTTACCACAGCCGGTCGGAGGCCAATCCGATTGTGTAGTTAGTCTAATTGGCAATTGGCCCAACACGAACAAGCTCAAATCAGGTTGAACCGATTTAATTTTCAAACCATTTTTTTTATCTTTTACCTAACTTAAATGGCAAGAATGCACATGTGCATTGATGTAGAATTGAACCACAAGCACTCTCTTAGCAAAGTAAAAATATTTCTTAGTGCAACTGTGCAAGATATAACATTATACATTATATTTTTTTTTTTTGTATTAGTTTTCAAATTTAAAGATATAATATTTTTTACTTTATTCTATTTTACTGATTTATTTGTATATAAGGTTGAATATGAATGCGTATGAAGTTTTAGTTTAGAATGATAAAAATATTTTTATAGGTACATTTGTGATAAACATATTTAGTATTATATGAATTTAATTAAAGCATTTGTTTTTAATTTAAATGATTCAAATTAATCCATTTAAAAAGAAACTCAAATTAATTTATTTGTAAAATAATTATATGTATACAATATATGTGTACAATAATATATATGTATATGTATAATTTGAGTTAAGCGGTTTTTTTATATCGGTTAGACCGGTCGAATCAGTGATCCATTAACCCAGTAAATTGTCCAATTTGATCACCAATCCAATTTTAAAAATATTGCCCATACTAGGATTGGATTAACAAAGACAAATTCATCCAGTTTTGTTCCCTTAGGTGGAGTAATTAGATTAACATTTAGATTTAATAATATACATATATATATATATATATATATATATCCTCACTATTTTATTGGGTTAAAAACTAAATTACTTATTGAATTATTTTGAAATCTATTTCTATTATAAAACTATGAGTGTTTCTTTGAAATTTTGATCTACCTAAAATATCCTTATAGATTTTATTTTTTTAGTGGTAAAAGAGTCAATTAATAAGATATATAATTTGATTAGGTTTCTATAATGTTAAATTCATTAACTTATTCTAATGACTAATCATTGATCCGGTTATACAAATCATGGGTATGGGCCAGTTTACTTTAATAATTATGTGCCACATTACATCAACTATCTAATTCCATTAGATCACTATTATCAAAACGGATTGAGTGAAATTCTCTAGAACATGTAATTCATATGTAATTTGTAGTAAATTATAACATCGGGTAGATTATTTAATTAATATTATATCTATATCTATTTATCTATCTTTTTAATTATAAAAGTACGAGTTGTTCTTTTGCCATTTTGTATCTATCTAAAATATCCCTGTACAGTTTACTTTTTAACGATAAAAATAAAATTTCAATAATTTGTATATTAAAGTGCATATTTACATTAAGACTCTTTGATAAGAAGTATAATTATATTAAAACTCTATAAAATTATTTTACAATGACATATCTACTTATATTAGTTCTATTAACCATATTTATACTAATATATTATAAAAGCCATCTGGGACGTGTCAAGTGCATTTTCCTTGGTTAGAAAATTTCAAATTCTATAACGGGGTTTCCATACTAACAATCTATCTATTTCTTACTATTATATATACAAATATTTTACTTACATTTTTGGTAATTTAAAATACCTCTATACAATTTGTTTTTTCAATGATAAATAAGTTAAATAATAACTAATTATAATAATAATAAGTTATATATACACTAATAGTTAGATAATGTTGCTCATATAGTTAGCAACCCTAGGAGTTAGACTCTTAGTTTGATTTACACCATTTATGTGGATATGGACGGTCCAATATGAACGTATCACTTGAGAAATGGTATAGATCACTCAGAAGTTGGACTCCCGTAAGTCACAAAATATCACCTTAATAATGTTGTTCACATTGTAATACTTGAAAGTTTTTTAATAACATATAAACTAAATTATCATATAAATTCATCATATATATATATATAATTTCTTGGTTAAGATTTAAGAACTTAGAGTAAAAAGCGCAAGTGTTCAAACAAGATATTCAATTAGTTTAAGACCAATTCGCTAAAAGGTGCACATGTATATACTTCTTTCAATCGTGTGCTAATATTCAACTATACACATATATCATACAAGTAGCAATCAAATTGTCGGTCAGGCATTATATGATTATAAAAAAAACTTCTATTATCTAAGTTTTTAAATCATGATTATCAATAAAAGAACTTGATTTGAGTGCTCAAAATGGATTATGTAGGTTTATGTACACTTCTAATAGAAACATATTAAATGATCTTAAGAGAAATATGCTAATACATCTTATAAATTACAAAAAAAAAAAAAAAAAAAAAGAAGAAGACTACATAGATATAAAGACTTTAAGTTATAATGAAGATACACGTTAATATAGAAAGAGCTTAATGAAACCAATTAAGATTATAAGTTTTTGATTCATTAAAATTAAAAGAAGATACTTATAAAATGACATAAGAGTTTGTATAGTAATATTAGTTTAATTTCTTTTGATGTTGATTCAACATTTCATTCAATCAAAATTTAATCTTTTAAATAATTATAGATAGTTAATGGATTGCTTCTTAGTTAAGTTATTAGTGAAGATCTAGTTGAACGATATCTATTTATATGAATTTTTTAAACGAGATTATATTTATTCACGTGCAATGCACTGTTGTTTACTAGTAATATCAAAAATAATGAACAAGGTAATATAGCTAACATAGGTTTTTTATTCTTGAAACTCATATTTTAACTATAACCAGAAAAAGAAAACTCATATTTCTTTTAAAAAAGAACGCGGTTAAAGGGAATGTCAACCTTATTTGTTAGTAAGGACTAGTTCCAAATTCCAAATAGCAAAAAGTACATAAAAACTAAAATATTTTAGACATGGCCACTTTAAATGTATGCTCAACCACCAATGCATCAAATTTTATGAAATTTTCTCCATCAAAACATAGCTGTATGCATTCTCTCCTTTCCTCCCTCAGTTATACCTATTTTTTATTATTAGAATGTCAACTATTGAACCCACAAAATTTCTCTATATAAATCTTCTCAAACAACAATATCATACATCAAAAATATTCTTCTCTCTTTACAATCACCATTAAAAAAGAGAGAAGAATTAAAACAAGTTTACTAATGGATTCTTGTTTTAGTGCCAAAATGCTTAAGGTTTTGGTAGTTATGGCCTTTCTTTTGGCCACAACATCAGCTGATTTCAATACAGATTGCACCATAACTTGGGGCGGCTCGCGTGGTCAAATACTAAACGCTGGTCAAGTTCTTACATTGTCCCTCGATAACTCTTCTGGGTCTGGGTTTGAGTCCAAAAATCAATTTCTATACGCAAGATTCGACATGCAGCTCAAACTTATACCTGGCAATTCAGCTGGCACTGTCACTACATTTTTCGTAAGATCCATATGTTGTCTCAATCTTAACGCATTATTCATTTCGTTATATGTATATAATTTGTTGAGTCGGAAGTTATATATTACTAGTGTTTGATTTATAAATATTCAAATTTGCAGCTATCTTCTCAAGGAACGGCACATGACGAGATTGACTTTGAGTTCTTAGGAAATTCTTCGGGCCAGCCATATACCATACACACCAACATTTTCGCCCAAGGCGTAGGCAACAAGGAACAACAATTTCGTCTCTGGTTCGATCCCACTACAGCATTCCACACATACACTATTCTTTGGAACCCATCTCGCATAATGTAAGAAATATCTACATCTATATCTATATCTATATATATATAATTCATCCTTAAACTTTGTTTTTTTTGAAAGAATTTATATTTTTCCATGTGAAAAAAGCCCATATAAACTAGGGTTTTTGCCCATGCAGTTACCTAGTGGACAATATTCCCATTAGGGTTTTCATCAACTACGTGAAAAATGGAGTTCCATATCCAACAAGTCAACCTATGAAGATGTACGCGAGTTTATGGAACGCAGATGATTGGGCAACACAAGGCGGGAGAGTGAAGACGGATTGGACAAAGGCCCCTTTTACAGCAACTTACAGGAATTTTAACGTCAATGGATGTGTTGTGAATGGAACTGTGAATTCATGTGGAGGTAATATGAGCTCACAGGCATGGCAAACACAGGGATTGGATGCCAATGGAAGGAATAGAATTAGATGGGTTCAACAGAACTATATGATCTACAATTATTGCACTGATTTTAACAGGTTTCCACGGGGTTTTCCTAAGGAATGCAGTCTACCAAGGTTCTAAGGGATCGAAATATATGAACCAGCATTATTGATCTTTCTTCATTGATATGTTTTGTTTTTTGTTTGCGAAATTCGAACAAGTGTTTCCTTTGTTGTAAGAAAACTATGAGACGAACTCGTTTCATTTGCCTTTTGTTTTTCATTGATTTTCCTTGATGATATATCTTCTCTTTTGTAATGGTTCCTTTACATCTTTTATTATACTCGAGATTTCTATATTTTTCATGTTAATCAAGTACCATATTAATATGATAATTTCTCGAATTCTTTAGTAATTTGTTAGGCGCGGCTGTTAATTGTTAGTTATTTGTTGATTTGCATCAAGAAATAACTGAGTTTTTGGGCAATGAGTCCTAACTGTTAATTGTTAGTTATTTGTTGATTTGCATCAAGAAATAACGAGTTTTTGGGCAATGAGTCCTAACTTATTTAGCAAATTGTTTTCAGTATATAGCGACGTGGGTTCAATTACATACGCCAACTCACAAACAACAAATACTAAATCATATTTGACTCATTTTTTATTTATAAACTTTTTTATTTGTTGTTCTATATGCCATTGGCTCCCACAGGGTGCACTCGCATATTTTTCCTTTTACATGCCTAGCCAATGGCCTTATTAGAAGTTTTGCGTTTTTAATTCGAATTGATAAGACTTTATAGAAGAAATATATATATATATATATATATATATATATATATATATATATATATATATATAGGGATGGCAATGGGATGGGTTCGGGACGGGTAATGCAAGACTCGAGACCCGTCCCGTTCAAAAATTTTAAGACCTGGACCCGTCCCGGACCCGGTCACTACCCGGACCCGTCCCGAACCCGGCCATTTCCCGCGAGTCCGGGTCCTACACGTCTCGGACCCGGTACAAATTCAATTTTTTCCTTTTTATTTAAACAAAAATATTCAAAATAATATAAATACAACCAAACGAATTTAAACTCTAAACACACATCAAAATACAATCAAAAAACTTAAATCATTCATACAAAAATATGAAAACTCATTTAATTATCTTTTGATATTATCTTTGAAGTAACTGATGATTGAGTCATTGTTACATAACCTGGTTTTAGAAGCAATAAATTGAATGAAGCTTTAGTCTGCCATAACAGATTTGGGAATTGGGGATTGGGAATTGGGAATTTGGGATTTGTTGGTAGAAAATAGAATTATAGAAACCCTAATATAAATAAAATTAATAATATTATATATATTAATTAAAAATCATAATAATATTAATACGGGACGAGTCCGGGTCGGGAACGGGATGGGTATATTGCTAGACTCATGTCCCGTCCCGGACCCGGCCGGGTCTTAATATTGATTTCCCATTCCCGGACCCGATCCCCTTTTTTTGGACCCGGACCCGGACTCATCGGGACGGGTTCGGGACGGGTTTCAATATTTCCCGATCCCATTGCCATCCCTATATATATATACATTAAAATCTCTATGACATTCTTAATCTTGTATTTATTATTTTTTAATATGTAATAAAGTCCCTTGATTATATAAAGTGGTTGATAATACAATTTCAACAATATGAAGGAAATGATTATGGTGTGGATACGTAGCTTATAGTCATGACGATTGGAGTGCTAAAGAGACCAGCCCAGATCAAAAGAAATTCGAAATGGTCATTTGTTGTGGAATTCAAATCATCCATCTAATCCGAAAATTCAAGGTGATAAACTTAGTACTTTTACTCAATCAATATGTTTTATGTGTTTAATTTGATTATGCATAAATGATATGCTTAGATTGGGTGAATCTATTTATAAATTTTTCCATCCTTGTTTTCACTATGAGATGTGATCCAACGATCTAGCCGACCCCAACAATGGTATCAGGGCCCATATTTATACATGATATTTACTGCTTAAATTTTAATTTATTCACATGTAAAATTGTCAAATTTAATTATTTGCTTTGAAAATTTTGAAATATCCGATTTTGTAAGAAAGTCAACTACAAAATAAGTAAAGTACACGTGAGCTGTTCATGGCATATGGAGGTATGGATTTATGAGTCCTTTTAGTATTAATCAATTATTTATACACTAATTATATAAATGTATTGTAGCTGGGATTTAAAAACTTCCATTATTTGGCCTTTGAAAATTTGTTGTAGGCATGATTGGTGTCGAAGAATGCTTGTTTTTCATTCTTCTGCCAAAATCATGCGTGTATTTTGATGGAATCGATCTTCAATCTAATAATTGGTATACTCCAAACATATAAGAACATACATATCTAATATTTTAACAAGAAAAATATGGAGATATTCGAATTGGATTTGAAGTCCAACTTATTTGTAAATGTTTTATTTTATCATATATAGCTCCAATGTATATACGTACTAAACTGAATTTGAAAGAATTGCATAATTGCACATGGAACACGCCACTTCTAGATTAATGAGGAGGTTTTGTGAACTTGAAAATTTCAAACAACCTCGCCTTTTTATTAAAACTAGCATAAAATACGTGCTTTGCATGTGAACACTTAATTATAATACTAAAAAATTTATTATTGAAAAAATATACATTCGAAGAAAATTAAAATATAATTAAAAAATATATATTTTAATTAGCATAAAAACATTAGTAAATTATATAGTAAACTTACAATTGACTAGAGAATACAATTAGATATTATAAGTTACAATATTTATTGGTTTATAACATAATGAGACCTAATGAAAATCCAAAATTTCTCGATTTTTCAGTATTGTGATCTTTGAAGTACAGAAGATGGAAATTTGTTCCATTAAAAAAAATATATTTCTAGTACTATTCTTGGTAGTCAATTACTTGTGCTTTTTATATTTTCCGACTTCTCTATTGGTAAATACTGTTAAGTATCTAATCATTTTCTTTAACGCATTATTTTCTATGTTTGATGGTTAGCTACAAGTTTTTTTCAAATTTTTAATTGCTCTCTCGTTCTTTTTTTTTTTTTTTGCACTATAGTTGTCATATGTTCATTTAAATTTTAATGGCTAGTATCTCATCATGTAATACATATGCATATAACACTATCATTTACTTAGATTTCTCAACAATTTGAAATTTTTTATAAATAAGATCACGTTATGTAGTTTCATATTTTCACTAAAGTTGGATAAGTTCTTTTATATATATTTTATTATAAGTTTAATGCCATATAATAATCTAATTAACTCATCTACTTTTGTGAAATGTAATTGATAGACAAAAGAAATATGATTGATATCAGATAATAAGTTTTCATATTCATTTAAAATGTGCATTTCATAAAATAGGGTAATATTCATCTTGTAATTTGTAAGTTCCGAAGATCCAAGTGCTCGTACGTGTGGTTCATTTGAGAAGCAGGAAAAAATAGTTTATGACTGATTTTTTTTTAACTTTTCTTAACAAAGTAAATTAAAAGATGTTGTATATTATTAAACGTCGATATATATATATATATATATATATATATTTATACATACACATATTTCGTTAATAAGTGAATAGTTTACATGTATATACCAATTACAATTGCATTGTATTATAGGAAAAAATACTGAAAACTCAATATCTTTATAAATAAATTATTATATACATAATTTAATGAAAAATGAGTTTAATTTCAAAATTTCAATTTTAAAATCTTCAAACCGATAAATATCTATTTATACACATAATTTCGTTATAAGTGAATAGTTCACATGCATGTATATGCCAATCACTACTTGCACTGTATTATAGCAAATAAATACTGAAAACTCAAAATCTCTATAAATAACTTATTATATACATAAATCCATGAAAAATGATTTTAATTTCAAATTTCAGGTTTAAAATTTTCAAACTGATAAATCACGTCATCAGGATTTATGTTTTAATATTAAATATTTATATACTTTATATAATATATTCTTTGAATTTTTATATGGAAACTATTTGAACATGACTTAATTTTTTCAGAATCTTTAAGAAGATTGCTTTGTTTGTTTATGTTTTGAGAATAAATTTTATAATGTCATCGGGAAATGCGCACTATGAAAATTCACGTAAGAATGGTAGATTGTTTACAGTTTAAAAAATAGGTTGAAAATTATAAAATATATCAAATTAATAGTGATAGATTGATGGATGATGTGCAGAATAATTATGTTAGTGGTGTATATAATGATTATGTGAATAAAAAAAATAAAAAAGTATGAATAAAAAATTGTAAAGTATGAAAAAGAAAGTGAAGTAGCGATTATAATAAATGATTTGATTGGTAAATGTGTGAAGTGATGTATATGATTAACAATTAGTTATATAGGAGATTGAAAAAATAAACTTGAAAAAGGGGAATTGAGACGAGAATATGGTGTGTTAAGTTTATTTTGAATTTTGAAATTTAAAAACTTGAAAATGGAATTAAAAAACATAAACAAACAAGGCCTTAAATATTTTGAAACAACAAATTGAAGACAAAATTAATATCTATCTAGATCAAAATTTTAATTAAATGATTTTTTATACAAAACCAAATCTGCTTAATTTTTAATTTAGATTTTTGTGGAATGAATACATATATTATGAGTATTCGCACTAAACATAAATATTAAGAATCTTAACTATGAAAATAATATATGTATATATTGTTATGTGATATATACATTTAATAACCGATATATATATATATATATATAAATACTAAAATCTCATAACATTATCTCTAATATTCAAAAACCAATAATGATATTTTTAAATCTAAAAATCACATTTCACTAACTTTCATTCCACAAATATCTAATATTTATGGCTAATAACTTTATGGACGTAATCGTCCCACGTCATATGGAGTTCTTAATGATTGATATTTATGAACACATTGAAGAGGAATTGTTTCTTTAAATATTATTGGGAATTCAACATCATTTTTAAATGCAATCCATCAATATATATTATACTTCCTACTCAATGGAAACAAATCATGAAGGAGATTATTATCAATTTGGAAATTTATCTTCTCATTTACCGGTGACTTAAAAAATATAAAATTTTAGAAGATGTGTTTGTGCCCAATCGTGCTTAGTGAAAACAAATATCTTAATAACATAATCATGGCATCAAATGATATAAAGTTCATATTCTTGTATGTCTTAATGAAAATATAGTATCCGGAATTACCCAACTGTCTTCATTGTATGCACTTTAGAGAACTCTATATAATACAATATAAATTCTTATATATATATACATCGCTAAAAAGTATCACATAATTTAAAAATGGGTAAAATATACACATTATGATTATTCACATTACACATAAATAATAAGAATCTTAATTATGAAAATAATACATACATATTTATATATATGTTATATGTAATCACTCAATATGTAAATGATTTTGAAAATGGTTTTGGTGCATGAATACAAATGCATAATTTATAACCATTATTCAAGTAACATTTAATAATAATTAAAATAAAAATATGACTCTTCTATCCTCAATTATTCATTGACCTTAAGTGTAATTTAGTGTATATTAAATTCACGACTTTCTCTCAAGATCAATGAGTGGCTTTTCATTTTATATCAAATTGATGGCCACTAAAAGTTAGAGTTAAACCTTAATTAAATGATTTTGTTATACAAAATCACATCTGTTTATACAAAATCATTTAATTAAGATTTAACTCTAACTTTTAGTGGTCATCAATTTGATATAAAACGAAATGCCACTCATTGATCTTGAGAAAAAGTGGTGAATTTAATATACACTAAATTACACTTAATTTCAATGAATAATCGAGAATAGAAGAGTCATAGCCATCACAATTACTTCAATTATATAAGCATGTGTTAATTCATAAGCCTGAATATTTTACTCCTTCCAATTAGCACCAATTTGAAGATTGAAAGATGTAATGTTTGGTTAATGTTTTCATTAATTTGGAGGACAGCTGAGGTGAAGTTGAGAAGTTGACTTTGCTAAATGTTTTAACAAAAATGAGGAATTGGAAAGTCTCATATTTTTCAAAATTTATAGGTGAATGAGTTTTTTTTCTTTTTGAAAAATAAGTGTGTTCATTTGTTTGTTAAATTATTGAAATTTGGAATTTATAACGTTTGAAATGATTGTACAAAACAACATAGAGAGGAGTTAAATAAAAATATTAGGAGAGAGAAAAGTGATAATAGAAAGTAAAAAAAAAAAAAAAAAAAAGAAGTGATATGAAACAAATTTTTTAAAAAATGGTTGAAACATGAAGAAAACCTAAATCTGAAAACGAAAATGATAATATTTTCATTTAATAATAATTTAAATTTAAATTTTATTTTTAATAAATTGAAAAGAAAAAAAAATAGCAAAACACGCACGAACTTTCAAGTTGCTACTAATGATTAATGTATTAATTTACTATAGATTAGTTAATAACATATATATATTTAATCTATTTATAGTTCTATACTTAATTCTCATAATAGTCCATTATGGGAATTGTACTTCAAAAAGAAAATTTATCATAATTATTTCGGTTATACATCACATCAGTAAATTTATTAAGTGTACTTATAGTTACATAAAATAATTTAAATAAATTAGAAAATCAAACTCAAATTTAATGAAATTGAACTTAATTCTGAATCATATAAACTGAATTCTTTTCAATTTCTTCTCAAATTTAAAGTGAATAACCACTGACACCGCAAATATAATACATTCACTTTATAAATTAAATTCATTCTCCATACTTTATTATTGAGATTTGAAAATAAATCATTCAAATTATAACTAATCAAATAATAAATTAATTCAATCACTTTATAAATTTTAGTTGAGTCCAAATACAATTGGTACTAAGTTTACTATTAAGATAAAAAAACAATGGCACTAGAATCTAATTTCCTATCAAATATTAAAAATATGGTAAAAAAATGTACCCAATTAGACACAAGTCATATGCAAGTCAACAATGTCCACACGACACTATTCACTGTTATTATTATATGCATCATTTTGGCAGCCAAACAAATACTATTTTGATGCTTCATGCTATTATTACTGTTCTGAAAAAGTGCAACTTTTTGCTTACTTTTGTAGCCAATAGACGATAAGATTTCAAAAATCATGGTCGAAGTTGAAGAATCAAATGAACTGACCTCTCATCTACTACTCACAGATGCTGCTTCTTCATCTTCATCCTCTGATTCTCATACTTCCCTCCAAAGAACTGGTACCGTTTGTTCGATTTTGTTTATCAACATTACATTTTCAAGTTATGCCGTATTAATTTGACATTTGTTCAACATTGATTATGCTTTCGATTTTCTTGATGAAGAAATTGATTTTAGATTGATGGGCTGTGTTTTGTTTGTTTGGTATTTGAAGGGACTTTGTGGACAGCAATAGCCCATATAATAACAGGGGTGATAGGGTCAGGGGTGCTGTCTCTGGCATGGAGTGTGGCTCAGCTGGGCTGGATTGCAGGGCCTTTGTGCATGCTCATATTTACAATAATCACTATTATTTCTTCAAATCTTCTTTGTGATTGTTACAAGTATCCTGATCCCCAAGTAGGGCACATCAGAAATAGGTCCTATGCTGAGGCTGTGAGCTCTTATCTAGGTCAATCTTATATGCCTAAATTTCTTTGATAAATATTGTTGCTTGCTTTTACTTCCCAAGATACAGAGATTAGTTGGATATGAAAGTTAATTTAGCTTATCAACAAAAAATGGTTACTCAATATTAGTTCTGTGGGATAAGGTATGTTGCAAATTTTAGTCTGATTGTTTACAAACTTGAAGTATTAGTTTCGTGTGATATAGTTCGTTGCATTTGGTTCCAACCATAAAATTGGACAGTATTTTGTGCGTGCCGTTTGTTTCATTACTCATCACGTGCAATGCACATGGCCAAACTAATGATTTCCGTTCGTTTTTCAAAGATTGGGACTAGAACTGCAAAAGTATGCATCCTTTGGGATGAATTATGCAAGTTTGTAAACAATAGGACAAAAAATGCAACGGGCCCTATCAAATGGGACAATTATTACAGCAACTAATTTCATTAAAGTTAAATGAAGGGGAATGAATATTCAGGGAGTGATGTTTGGAGTGCTTATATGAACTATGAAGTATGTTTTGCAGGAAAGA
This sequence comes from Verbascum thapsus, assembly GCA_963669365.1. Lineage (NCBI taxonomy): Eukaryota > Viridiplantae > Streptophyta > Magnoliopsida > Lamiales > Scrophulariaceae > Verbascum > Verbascum thapsus. The sequence goes on from OY770116.1 coordinate 12,650,416, forward strand.
AGAGTATGTGGGTGGCTGGATTATTTCTTTATGAAAGCTACTACGGATATGGTGTGGCTTATACCATAACATCAGCCATCAGCATGAGGTATTTAATCATGCTATATCTAATCCTAACTTCTGTTCTATATCTAAGTTTGATAAAAATCTACTGATCAATAGAGCCCTTAACTCTTAAACATTAAAACTATAAAAGTATAAATTTTTCCATTCTGATTTTGACTTCTAGTTTACTTAAGTATGACTTGTAATCCTAATTTTATCGTATATGGTTGTTTGGTAGTAGAAAATGGCACATTTTCCTTCATCATGTTCTCAACATGAGTAATTTATTTTGAATGTTTACTGGTGTAGGGCCATTCTGAAATCGAATTGTTACCACAAAGAAGGGCACAATGCCCCTTGTGAATCTGGAAACAGCTTGTTTATGTTGCTATTTGGAGCTGTTCAGTTAGTATTCTCTCAGATACCCAATTTCCACAACATGGAGATGCTCTCAATCATTGCCGCCATTATGTCCTTCGCGTATACCTTCATCGGGATTGCTCTTGGCCTTGCAAAAGTAGTAGGTATCTTCACCTTCACCTTTGAACTCGACTCTCCATAATAAATTTGGTTGATATTAAGTCAAATGATTCTTCCTTTGTATGAAACATATTACTTAGATCAACCATTGTGACACAACCATGATTTTAGAGGGAAAAAAATGTGAAAATACCCAAAATTTTCACTTTTCCAGAAAGTGTAAAAAAAAATCAAAAACTTTCACTTTTCCAACTATTATCTAATGCTATTTGCTCAATCAAACTAGAAAATTGGTTTGGGTATATAAATTTTATTATGAGATGTTCATCTTCTGGATATGTACATAACTGTTGGACTATGCAGGAGATGGAGAGATCAAGGGTGACTTTTCCGGGGTAGTCACAAATACTGTGGCTCAAAAAGTATGGCTTTCTTCTCAAGCAGTTGGAGACATTGCTTTTGCTTTCACTTATAACGTAATTCTTTTGGACATCCAGGTGAGAAATATATAGTTACTGTACTTTCTTTTTGTATCCTAATTTGATTGTTTATTGAATTTTTCTATAGAGCTCTGAATCTAATTGTGTACAAAAATGGTGCAAATGAAGGATACTCTGAAGGCACCTCCACCGGAAAACATTACAATGAAAAAGGCGTCAACTATAGCTATACTTATTACCAGCGTCTTCTTTCTCTGCTGTGGATGTTTTGGATATGCTGCCTTTGGAAGTCAAACACCGGGAAATCTATTGACGGGCTTTGGATTTTACGAACCGTATTGGCTTGTTGACTTAGCCAATGCGTGTATCGTTCTTCACCTGGTGGGCGGGTATCAGGTATATCACATGGCTCCATTTCGTGCTATCTTGATACTTGAAGCTTGAAACATCAAACAATCTCAAACACACAACAAATACATACAAAACTGTAATTCTAGTTTCATTAGTTAAAAAAAAACAACTTTGGTACACTAAGTTGGTGTGTACACGTTTTTGGTACTTTATTTTGAGCTACTGGCAATTTGAGTACATTATATTGAAAAAATCAGCAATTTCAGTACAAATTGCACCAGAAAATTGAATTCTCGCCGGAAACTATTTAATTTGGAGATTTTTTCAATTTTGGCGAGAAAATTGCAAAATTGGAGGGGTTTTACATATGTTTTTACCAAAATGACCCCAACCACCAAATTTTCCGGCCAAAATTGAAAAAATCCCCAAATTGACGAGTTTCCGGCGAGAATTCAATTTTCTGGTGCAATTTGTACTGAAATTGCTGATTTTTTCAATATAATGTACTCAAATTGCCAGTAGCCCAAAATAAAGTACCAAAAACGTAATACACGCCAACTTAGTGTACCCAAGTTGCAATTTTGCCCTTGATTCAAATAACTGCTGTATTTGGATTACGATTGTTTTTAATTTTCTCATGCAGATATACAGCCAGCCATTGTTTGCAGTAGTTGAAAGACAGATTGTGAATAAGCATCCTAACAGTGCATTTGTGAATAACGAGTACAGTTTTAAGCTCCCGTTTTTGCCAGCTTTTAAGTTGAACCTTCTTCGACTTTGCTTTAGAACTGCTTATGTTTCATCTACAACTGGAATTGCCATACTTCTTCCATACTTCAACCAAGTTTTAGGCGTTTTGGGTGCCTTAAATTTTTGGCCATTGGCTATATATTTCCCTGTAGAAATGTACCTAGCACAGAACAAGGTACAAGCCTGGACAGCAATATGGATCGTATTTCAAGCGTTCAGGTTAATGTGCTTACTTTGCACGGTTTTAGCTTTTGTTGGCTCGGTAGAAGGGCTAATAACGACCAAATTAAGCTAGGAGTTGACGTTTATTTGCTGCAGAATGATTCTGTTGCCTGATTCTTGTGATTTTTTTATGGGTACAAATGGGTGAAAATTAGATTGAACTTTGAATCATATTCTTTGTCTGGAGTTGTAATACTACTATTTTTGGTAAACCTTAAATAAATGTCAAAACCTTATACATGTCTATTTAGTTGTTGATTAAACGTTTAAAATATCAAAACCTTTGATTTGTATTTGCTGGTTAAATAAATGTATGACTGTTTTGTCATCATTAATAGTTATCAGGGAAATAAAATTAAGAAGGAAAAATAAAAGTGCAAGTATTTCTCAAGCTTGGTTTGGAATTTTAGTGAAATACTTATTTCTGGTAAAGTTTAACTTAGACAAAGGGTTGAACACTTTAATAAAATTCAGCTCTTAGCATTTAGTATAAAGTTAGTGTACAGCGAAATTAGTTCTTAGTCATTGCTTTATAAGATTAGTCGCTCTTTTACTTAGTTGTTTGTTTGAAAACGATAATTTAAATTTATACTTGTTTAATGCAAATTACCCAAGATACTTAAACAGTAAACAAAAAATATAACATATTATAAGGTTCACTGGATGTTATAATCCCAACCAATGTTTTAAAACCCAGCCCGGCCCGCCCGGTTCAACCGGTTTGACCCGGAACCGGCCCTTAAAACGAACCGGTCAGACCCACAAAACCGTTTTTGGCTCAAAACCGGTCAACTTGGTCAAAAACCGTTCGACCCACCGGTCGAACCGGTGACCCGGTAAAACCGGTCCCGGGTCAATTGAACCGTTCGGTTTTAAATACCAAAATTCAAGCTTAAAACTTATTTTTTTCGCAAAAAATCACCAAACTTGTATTATTTTGCTCATCCAACATGATTCAAAGAAAATTTCTCAAGAAAATCTTTCATTCGAACAAATCAAATCAAATCAAAATATATTATTTGTAAAACTCTAGTCTTTTTCATTTTAGTTTTTGTTGGTTTGTAAATTATTAAAGCTTTTAAGTTTTTTTTTGTTTAAAATTGTTGGTTTATTATACAATGATGTAGCAATTATGTCATTTGTGATGTACATTTGATTTGTGTTCCATGAATTCGAAAATTATATCACTTAAACATAATTTTGTTTATTTATTTAAAAAACTCTCAATTTTTTTCATGATTTTGATATAAATATATGAACTAAAAATGATTTTGAAAATAGGAAATATCAAATTTTTATGTTTTAAAATTTTATAATAAATATTAGTATTTTATTTAATATATATTGCGTAATTATGACATCACTGGTTCGACCGGTATTGACCCAACGGTTGAACCAGTGATCCGTGACCCGGTCAATTTTCCGGGTCGATGGCCGGGTTGGATTTCAAAACATTGATCCCAACTACGTCATTGTTCTCTATTTTCAACAATGTATTTTACTATACTCAATTCACACAAATACTTCTCCAATACAATGAATTCGAACTGAAATTTTTGAACTCCTTACCTACACAAGCGGTTGCTTTAGTAATCAGCTTCTCTCATTCGAAAATATGACTGATAACCAGCTCTTTTCTAACACTACAAATTCTACATACAAAAAAAGAATAATCATAATAATATGATGTGTAAAAAAAAATTGAAACCTACTACATACAGAAATGAATAGATATTGGAAAGAATTTCTATGATTTAAAAGTATAGGTATGAGGATGAATCCATTCTGTTTGACGAATCTCTAGACAAAATCGATCGAGCTTCAGTAATCGAACGTGGTGGCTCCAAATCTTTTTCCTGTAAAGCATTCCCTAGCAATCTCTGCATCTGAGATGCAAATATGTCATCCAAAATCTGAAAAAAAAAAACAAACAACACATTCCAAATAATCAACTATTTTGCTTCTATATGATAATCAAATGAAATGAAGTGACTATTGTGACTACAAATACTTATCAACAACATATAAACATATTTTGAATTGAATTTCTTCATTATGCAAAAAAAGCATTTGAGACTATGATCTTACCCCAAGAGCGTGATAAGATCCAGTGTACCAAACTCGATTCTCCTTTCTGCCCTCGAGAAACTTTAATACAATCTAGTAAGTGGGAGAAGACAAAGTAAATCAGAAGTATGAACTAAGGGTGTGTTTGGATTGAGTGATCTGGATTTGGAGGAGGGATTTGAAATGACACCTAAAATAGAGTCACTCAAAGTGAACGTCGAGTGATTTGAAATCCATTATAACTTGGATACATCCAAACGAACTTCATGGATTTGTTGACGGATGGATTTCAAATCCTCCAATCCAAACACACCCTAAAGGAATTCAAACCAGAGGAAATTATGAGTTTTTAGTTTACTTGTCCCATTTTGTCCCAGAAAGCACGACACGTTGCAACAAATATTTGGCTTGTAAAAGTTTCATGCAACTTAGAAATGCAGTCACAGAGTTGTATGTTCAAAAGCTGCATCTTCTCACGAATCTGTGATTCCCCATCTGATTCTTTTGTATCTTCCAAGATCCTTTGAAGACGGGTGATTCTGTTAACCAGCATCTGAAATAATTTACACGAAATTGTAAGACTTTCAAATACTTTTGAACGCATATAATTGACACGAAATTTATAGTATTTTGTGTTTAGTCTTTTTTGTCGTTTTTCTTTTCCCTTTCTTTATCAGAATCCAAGAGTATATATAGGATAGGAAAATGCTTACATTGCTGGCAAGCTTGAGTACTATGGCTTGAATGTAATTCTTGTACTTGGTTCGCAGAAGGACGGTTATGGCATTCATCTGCTCACCGAAAGTAGATTTGTTGTCTCCATTTGAGGGCAAATAGGATGCCCACGATTTCAGTTTGTCCTCGATCCAGCAATGCAGAACATCCAGAATTCTCTTCATAGAGTTCACAAAAATTCCCAGCTGCCAAACAAAAAGGAGAAATAGAATTCTATTTAACTTGAATGCACATTGCGTGTAAAAGCTAACTATACAAGATAATCCTTTTGTTTTATTGAGCAAAAAACACTTTTCTTTAATTTTTTTGTTAAAAGATAGTGATATATAGGTAAACTATGGACACACATCAGTTAACAACAGTTCATGTCAAATCGTTAGTCACTAACAAGAGGAGCATTTTCTAAATTGGTCGAAATTCATTGCATGACGCCGTAAAAGACTAAAACAGATCAGTTTGCTATCAAATTATATATTACCATTTTCCATTGTTCATGAGCAAAGATGAATCATCAACATGATCAACACTTTGGGCTTTGACCATCATTAGAATGTAATTTAATTCCTTAATAAGCATTAATTTCTTCTCAGATAAAAAAAATAAGTATATGGGCACAAGCAGAATCACCTGGCTAGGAATAGAGTAGTAGGTGCTTGATTGCCTCCTTGCCAGTTTCTGAACCTGCATACCAAGTCTTTTTGGTATACTATCTCTCAGAGGAGTCAAAATGTCATGGTATTGCCTTTCCAGTGCTTTAATTATTGCTCTTTCAACATTCGCAGCGGCCTTATTAATCAAGTTATAATAAAGAAACAATAAAACAGAGAAAAATAATGTCAGTACTAGATTCATCTAAAATGAACAATAATTTGGTGCATAGATAATAATGATAAGTGCTATAAAACTCACATTTTCCAAAATCAAGGTGTACTGAGGCCATCGGTTGATCACAACTTCATATTCAGAAAGCATAATTGTCATCTTTTCAAACATTTCCTCAGCAAATGGAGAGGTTGAATATTTTGTGACCACTCCTGACCATGGCACCTTCAAGGAGAATTTATTTTAACAAACACCAAAAGAAAAATTATAACAATAACTCGATCATCCCTATGGAACTATGATCGAAAAAAATACCTTTTCTGCTTTACAAAGATCAAGCAACATAAGTTGAAAATCTTGTATCCAAACCATGATATAACCGTGGAACAAGTCTCTGGAGTCAATGCCGCCTGGGACGGGGCTGAGGGCATCAAATTACATAATCAGTATGAATGCTAAAAACGTTAAGGCCAAAACATAATTTTGTGAAGTATATTGGGTTGAAATTATAAACCTGATATTCCACAATTCAAGATTCCTCTCAAAGTCAGATATTGCTATTAAAAGTTCATTCACATGTGGCATGGGACTTGATGGAGGCCATGCAGCAAGGAAATTTCCAAGTCTCTTTGACAACTCTGTGCTGTATACTGCTGAGGTGATGTTTGATAGTTCTATTGAACTGAAAAAAAGAAGATGTTCAGATGATGATATGTTTGCTTCTAATCAGCAATTTCTGTTTTAGTAGAAGCATAAAAGCCAAGGCGACAATAGTAGTTGAACAAATACATCAAGAACATAATACTAATTTTTTTATACTAGAAGCATACGATACTTTAGTCTAAAACTAATTAACTTTGATGGTGTTAGTGTCAGTTGTGTTTTTACAAATAAAATATTTCTTACAATAAATTTTTAAGTTGACACTATATTTGTGAGTTATTTGGGTAAAAATTTAATTTAGGAAACTTTTTTGGTAATTCGTCTACGAGATGAGGGCACATTTGATTGGACTCCTATTAGGAATTGTTTTGCATGCTAATTCAAGCATTTCTGGTATTTAATGCAATACTTATATAAAGATTAGAAGAAACTGCATTAAAAATTTGATTGTTGTATGAAATTATGAAAATTTAGGTACCTAGGGAATATGTGTTGGTTATGGATCTTGATATCAGCGTGAATTTCATTGCTTATGTTAATGCAAAGAATTTTCATCTTCAAGTAGGCTTTTGATATTGTTTGTGAATCCATAATGAATCCCTCCGAGTTGCTTGACACGAACTCATCAGTCTCCACCATGTGCTTCCTACATCTTCTTGCTGCTGCTGCCTAAAAATACCATTTTTATTTTATTATCTGTTACCAAACTACAAATTAAGTTGATAAATCTGGAAACAATCAGATCTCCATCTCAAAAGTGCAATCATGAATAAAAGAAAGAAAATCATTATGGTTAAGAAAAGATGTTTGCAAACACTGGAGAAAAGTGCTATTGTGCTTTTTCCTGAACTTAAGTTGTATTTTGTTCTTTGGTTTCACAGATTATGCAACAAAAGAGTTGAAAATATGCTAAACCTAATAATGTATATGTCTACTTCTACAGCGTCTATTATATTTTCTATTTTTTAGCAAGTTCTGCAAACAAACTCATCTTTAACTTTTTTGCCACTTGTACAACTTTTTCTAAGATTCAGCCCTTATTTAAAAGACAATTTTTTGCAAACAGGCTTATAGAATTCATTCTATAAGTGTGAGTTACCTGTAGATAGCTTCTCAGCATAGCCTGAGCATCTTGAGCAAGAATGTCGTGTAGAAGTGTATATAGTTGCACTAGCTCGCACTGCAGGAGCTAGTGCTGGTGCTGCAGTTTCCAGTATTGGAGCCGACATCTGATTTATAGTTTTGAAATACATCTGCCAGAAGTCTCTTTACTTGCGTCTCACAATCCAACAAAATACTTTTCTATGAATCCAAAATTTGAAACAGTCAAAAGAAAATCGAATCCTAAGAAAGTGGCTAAAAATAGAAATTTCAGTTTGTTTCTAATCCTATTCGGGGGCATAAATGAGCTTCATCAGCATTGTGTAATGATTGGAGAAAATATTTTCTTACTTTTTAACTATGAATTGAAGTAATTTATTGATGTAGACTTTTACATTTTTAGTAAGTGGAGTTTCAATTATAAAACACAACATGAATTTAGGCAATATATCTAGGCATAAACCATTGAGAATATCATTGAGAATATGATGCATAAGTATGACTATTGAGGGTCTTAAAAAGCTCACCTCTTGTCGTGTTAAATTTCTCTCACTTCTGGCCTTCAAGACAGGCACAAGCAACTCGTTCAATAGCTCTAAGCAATCTTTTGTAGGAGTTGCAACATTCATGACATAAAGATAGGCATCTGCATGAAATGATGATTATATATTAACTCTAAAAATCTCTCTAAAATTCTAGAACAGGCATAAAATGTGTACCTGAGTTTAGTGTAGGAGTCCGAAACTCCATAATACTCCGAAAACTTCCTCAGAATCCACTTCCAAGGCCCATCTATACGTAAATTTCGTGCATGAAACTGTTGTGCACGCATGGCAGCCTCCAGCAACAGATCATATGCTAAGGTTTCCACTATAGATCCACTCTATTACATGAACAATGGAAAATGTTTACATGTGAGATCACATCTCCATGAATAAGTTTACTTGCATTTCAAGAGCATATAACAAAATATGAACGATAAACGAAAAAATTGGAAGAAACTTCTCAGAATGTAAAGGTAAACCTTCATAAGCACTGTTTCGTCACTTGTAAATGTGCTACCAATGGAAAGTAAGACTTTTCCCACACATTCATGATCATCGTGATAAATTGGCCACCAACGAACTCTATCATTCTGCAAATGTTAGGTTCGTATTAGAGAGTGAAAGGTTGAAAACAAAATTTCTTGATTATAAAGACCTCATTTGTCATAGTTTATAAAGTACACTTACTGGGTTGTCAGTGAAGGAAGAAATTGGAATTGTAGCACAACCTTGAACATTTTTCATAACATCCTGGACTTCAAGTAAAAGAGCATCTCCTTGACTCTCAGGAAAACTGAAACCCAAATTCTCTTTTATCAATTTTTTATGTAATACTAGGATATCATGTCAGTTATCAATTTTTTATGTAATACCAGGAGTATTACAAATTGATTTATATATTAAAAAGCTATATGACAAGGCTACTGTTGAATTTACATATGGTTTAAAAAGACAATGGAGAAAAAACACAATGAACAAAGGACTATAAGATTTCCAGTCTCTCTTGGTCCAGAATGCAATAGTCACCCTATAATATAGATGCAATAAACATGTGAGCATCAATCAATCCGCATTTATATCAATAACTGAATACTAATTTATATCATATTAAATATGATTTTTAATAAACTTGATTTCCAACAGCTACAAGTACTATAACATAGATTTAGCTCAAAAAATTGGGTGTAAAAAATTGATACGACGGTTGACTAAAATCCTTGTGCTGTATTGTAGCACCCCGACCCCAGCTTAATAGGAGTCGCGTTGCCATCGTGACCTTAAGAAATTTTCCAAATAAATATGTAATATTTCATAAACAGAATACAACGGAAGACTTCGTTATAAAAACACGAGCATTTTTTTTTTTTTGCAAACTAACCATACAAAATTTACTCGTGTTATACCCACATTTGTAAATCAAAACCTAGTTATAAACAAATGAAAACTTTTCTTACTTAATCCGATTAAGTAGTTCCCAAAATATAAAGTATCAGATTTCTACGGATTAACATATATGGAAAGCGTAATATTTATATATATATATATATGCTTCTAGGGGAAGTCCATCCAGCCAGCTACTCATCCGCTTCGTCGTACTGGACCTGAAAAAGAATTAAATTGAGCAACGTAAGATTTGAGAAATCTTAGTGGATAATGTTATTAACTGTCACTTTGAAAAGATTAACCAGTATGTAAAAAGCATCATCTCCAAGGTCCGAAGACCTGGCCTAACTCCAAGGTCCGAAGACCTGATCTACTCCAATGTTCGTCAACCTGGCCCAACTCCAAGGTCCGAAGACCTGGTCTACTCCAAGGTTCGTCAACCTGGTACTTTATCATTATCATGTCGTTTCATTTCAACCAACATAAGAGTTATTCCAAACAATATAACTGAGACGTTTCGCTCTTGAAGTATCCGGTCGTCTCGTACTACACTCGACCGTTTATCAACGTTAAGATTTTAAAACATATGTATTTAAAAACATGTATATACATATATTTAAATATAGGTAATTTCTTATTATCCATTAAACTCAAGTGGTTAAACAATAACAAATTAACATTTAATATATATATATATATATATATATTTCTAACTATAGCATCTTTAACTTAAAGCCTATAGAACATAGACATAAACTTTGTAAAACATTCCATAAATTTTTAAAACCAATTAAAATTCTGATTTTGGGATTTATTTACAAAACATATAATTTAATAATTTTAGGACAACCAATCCAAATTAAAGAAATTTATAAATTATTCTATTCCTCAAAAAATTCTCAAATTTTATAAAACACTCAAAAACACACACATGAACATGTAGTAAAATTTTCAGAACAATAAAACATCTCAAACTATTTCAAATAAATGCAAAAGTGTGCAACTTTAAATTTTTCGGTATCTCATTTGGACTGCTATACTAAACGATTTTTAGAAAATCACACACAATTCAAAACCTTTCAAAAAATTTTACATATCACTTAGACATGATAGTTAGGTTCCAGAAAAATTTACATGAAGAAATTCCCCCATTTGATTACCTAACAACACCAAAAGAAACTATCATAGAAAACTGTAATTCTGGCGGGACTACTTTTGAAAATTCGTCATAATTCATACACAACTCCAAAAATCACCAAATTTTAACTATAGATTCCCAACATCATATAAAATAACTTACTAAAACAGTTTTCTAAAATTCCAAGTACAAAAATTTATAAAAAAGACAAAGTGGACTGAAATTTTAGAATTCTTCACAAACTGCTCAACTTCACATATTTCCTAAAAATAAAATGCACTTCCAAGCTTTTTAACCAAACATCCTCAATACAAACCACATCAACATCATATTATTATACATGCAACAATTTAGACATGATAATCAAACATGCAAAGTAAAATCTTCAACATGAAATTTCACAATCACACTCAAAATGGCACATTTTTTTTTATCTATCACATTTAACAAAATTTTCAACAAATTTCATTATACTTCTAGGAGATCACTCTCAAATCATACATGCAATAGTTTTAGGTAAGAAAATTAAACATGCAAAGCCATTTTTCACACCTATTCACACCATCAACACTTAAAATGACACTTATTTGAAGATCAACCATAAAAAGACAAATTATTGAACAAAACTTTTCATATTGTGGGGATTTGTCTTTGGATCACACATGCAATGAGTTTATGTAAAGAAATCATACATGCAATACCCCTTTCAACATGCATTTGCACCCTTAACTCCAAATAAAGACATGCTTTGACAATCAACCACATAAAAACAACACATGCAACAAAAATCATCATATACTAGAAATCCCTCTTTTGATCATACATGCAATCAATTTTTAGCAACTTAAACATGATCTTAAAGAAGAAAATGAAGAAAATAAGCAACAATAAAGAGGAAACTAACTCTTCAAAGCTTAACAAAGTTTTTCATGCTTAAATGAAGACTACTATACCTTGAGCTTACTTTCCCTTACTACTTTTATGCTCTTGCTTCTTTGATTTGGAGAGAAAAGTGAAGGATTTTGTTGAGAGAGTTCAAGGTTAGAGAGAATGGAGGGAATTGTATAGAGGAGTGAGAGAGTGTTTAGGTGTAAATGACACTAAAGACCATTTAAACATATATATAGTGTATATAAAAATGTATAATACATGTATAGACTCTCTTGCCTAATATATAGAGATATATATGTTTATATAAAAAATTTTGTATAACTTAGTTGCATGCAAGATTGAGGTGTCTTAAGTCTAAGTTTGCGAAGTGTAGGACACATGTTAAATTTTAGGTGAAATTAACTCATAATCCTCCAAATCTTTCAAAATTTATAATTTGCTCCCATGAATATATATATATATATATATATATATATATATATTTTAGGTAATATAATTTTAATCACAAAGCTTTATAAAAACGTTTCGTATCGAGCGCATCACAATCGAACTCGGTCTCTTCGGGTAGCTATCCTGCAAGAACTAATCAAACTTGAATAAAAAGATTTAGTTCGTTATAAACGTTTAAACGAAAAACTTAGTTAAACATAAAATGAATTATTAATAATAAACTAATAAATAAAATTGTATTTATATGCCAAAATATGATATGCAAGATTTTCCAAAAATGAGGTGTTACAACTCCCCCCTCCTTTTAAAAATTTTGTCCTCGAAATTCTAAGCTTACTAGGTAAATAGTTCGGGGTAAGCTTTCTGAATCTCATCTTCGTGTTCCCATGCCATTCCTCCTTTCCCCTGACTACCCCACTGTACTAAGACTAATGGTATCTCTTTGTTCCTCAAAATCTTAGTCTTTTTTCCATTAATGCTTATAGGCCGCTCTTCGTAGGTGAGGTCCTTATTGATTTCAAGATCTTCAGGTTTGATGAGGTGACTAGGGTCTGGTATGTATTTTCGAAGCATTGACACATGAAAGACATCGTGAACTTTTAGATAACCCTGGCGTTAAAGCCAGTCGATATGCAACATTTCCAATTCGTTCCACGATTTCAAAAGGTCCTATATATCTTAGCTTTAACTTCCCTCTCTTCCCAAACCGAATTATTCCTTTCATTGGTGCAACTTTCAAGAATACCTTATCTCCTTCTTCAAAATGCAAATCCTTTCTCCGCAAGTCGGCATATGATTTCTGTCGACTTTGAGAAGCCTTAATCCTTTCTCGGATCTTACTGACCACTTCCATCGATCTTTCCACTAATTCTGGACCAAGTACCTTCTTCACTCCTACTTCATCCCAATGAATCGGTGTCCGACATCTTCTTCCATAAAGTGCTTCATACGGTCCCATCCCAATAGAAGACTGATAACTGTTATTGTAAGAGAATTCTACTAAGGACAAATGATCTTCCCAACTTCCTCCAAAATCTAACACACATGTCCTAAGTAAATCCTCCAAAGTTCTGTTTGTTCTCTCTGATTGGCCATCTGTTTGCGGGTGAAAAGCGGTGCTGAAGTTCAATTTCGTACCCATTGCTGACTGCAAACTCTTCCAAAATCTTGAGGTAAAACGTGAATCACGGTCTGACACAATTGAAGCTGGAACTCCATGTAGTCGCACTACTCCATTAATGTACAACTTTGCTAGTTGATCCATGGAATACGTCATCTTGAACCCGAGGACATACTGGGGGAGCGTTTGATCCAAATGAACGACTGGAAGGTGGAGCAGATATTAGTGAAGTGGCGGGGCCGGGGAAATGAGGAAGCTACTTGGATGGATGCCGAGGAATTCGGGTTGCAATTTCCAGAGTTCAGCCTTGAGGACAAGGCTGTTTTTAAGGGGGGAGTTGATATGGAACGGAATAAGGAAGGGGCGAAGCCTTTGTTAGTTTATCGAAGACGCGGGAAACCTCAAAGTGGCTAGAAGAGTCCTACGCGTTTTATTCTTCTTGCTGTTATTTCCTTTTATTTCCTTTATGCATTCTTGGGCCCAAGTTTAATTGAGTTAGGTTTTTGTTTAAGTCTTTTGTTAGCTGCGTGAACAGTAGTTTTTCCCATTCAGTTTTGAGCAATAATATTGTTGGTTTCTTTCGGCTAAAAGCTTGGGCAATTTCTCTTGGAAATTGTGTATCTGTTCTTATCATATACGCACTCGCGTTCCGACTTCATAGAATGTGAAACAATGGCCACTTGGTGTTTCTAAGTCTATCTCTCGTTCTGCACAACGAACTACAGCTTTGTTCTTACACAACCAGTCCATTCCCAGTATAACATCGAAACCCTTCATCCCTATTACATACAAATCAACTGCAAGATCGTACTTGTCCAACGTCACCTTAACGTTTCTGACTAAATTCTTGATTTTTATATTTTCTTCTGATGGTAATCTGACTTCTAGATTTGCATCTCTTTCGTAATTTCTTTCGTAATCTAGTGTAAGCTTCTTTTTAAAGGTATCAGAGCTAAAAGAGTGTGATGCTCCTGTATCGAACAAAACATATGCTGATATACCCATAGTTGTTAATGGCGAATGGCGCGGCGTGGCGACAAGGGTCTCATGGCGCGGCGTGGCGCACGCCTTTTCGAAGAAATTATTTTTAAAAATAAATTAACTATATATATACTAATACAATCAATAACATAAAATTATAATATAAATTATAATATATTATATTATAAATATTAATATAAATTTATTTATACTTTTTTACAGTAATATAAATTATAATAATAACTTTTAACAATTAACTACCCATTAATACATGAAATATTATTAAGACTTATAATTATAAGCATCATAAATTTAATTGGGTCAATTAGTAAAATTTGGCAAATTGGGCTTGGGTTTATGTATTAACTATTAACTTAAGGCCAAAATTAAAGTCAAAATAATTGGACTAGTAAGGGTAAATTTGGAAAATTGCAGCCTTTTGAAAATGACCCACTTAAAACCCTAGTCTCTCCTCTCTCACTGTCACATACGCACGCAGCAGCCCAAACCCTAATTTCTTCTCTTCTCTCTCACTTCACGCACGCATCAGCTCCTTCTCAACTCTCCTCTCTGTCTCAAACAAACAAGAAGAAAGTTAAAACCAAGGGGAAGAAGACTAATCATCAGTTATGCCACAAATTTCAGAAAGGCGCTCGCCATGGCACCTTGAAGGCGCTCGCCATGGCGCTCGCCATTGTGAAGCTCGGCGCCACGCCGAGCTCGCGCCATGAGCGCCTCACGCCATGGCGAACGCCATTTACAACTATGGTCATATACCTGATATAAACAACATACCTGTCATTGTTTCTTTTGTCTCATCACATTGCCCTGGCTGTTCCTCACACGGGTCTCCATTTTCCTCAACGAACTGAACTTCGGGCAAGGCATTCAATTTGGCCTTACCTCTAAAATTTGGATTTCGAGAAACTCCTTGTCGTGGTGCAGGAGCCTTGCCAGTTCCACTTGGTACGCTCGTACGATTATTACACTCATTAGCTTTGTGACCCGGTTGATGACAGCGAAAACATACGCCCTTCCCCCCCACAAACACTCTCCTCGATGGTTCTTATTGCAATTCTGGCATAACGGTGTTGTTCGTGGGGATCCAGCAATGATAGGTCGGACGCTTCTAATTGGGGTGTTACCTCTTGGCCCGATAGATGGTGCTCCTTTCCTTTTCAATTGATTCACCATCGGCCTCTGCTCAGTCTCTAACCCTAAACTCATTGAAACTATACAAGCCCTTTCGAATACATCCCTGAAATGTGGCAACCTTAGGCCAGATACTATTCCTCCAACTTCCGGACGAAGTCCTCTCTCAAACCATGCTTTCCGATCATCGGTATTAACTAGATGCAGTGCATATCGAGAGAGTGAGTTAAAACTTGCGCTCGTATTCAGTGACAGTGTTGGTTCCTTGGCGAAGGTTCATAAATTCAATTTTCTTCTGATCCCTCAAGGCTTGTGGGAAATAACGATTTAAAATGATTTCTTTGAATTCCTCCCATTCTAAAGTACGTCTGGCTTCCACCGTCATTGTCCTCTCATGAGACTGCCACCATTGGCCGGCATCTTCTGCTAGTTGAAATCTTGCACAAGAAACTTTTTGTGTTTCTGACAATTCCATGTGCTCAAAAATTCTCTCTAATTCAGCAATCCATTCTTCAGTAGCCATTGGTCCTTCTTTTCCTTTGAATCTGGGTGGTTGGAAACGCCTGAACTGCTCAATGACATGATTCGGCTTGATCTGGTGTTCTTCATGGTTATCTGGTGGTGCAGATGCAGGCCGGTGTTGCATAAACTCTCGCAACTGAGTAAAGAAGTCTCTTGTCATATCAGCGTTAGTGTTTTGTCCAATATGTTCTTCATCGTTCTGTCTCTCTTCTACTCATCGTATATCCCTTTGTGCCCTAGTGGGTGAATCCATAATGTTTACTCTACAAGGTAGCAAAGTATTTTAAAAGACTAATTGAAAACATTTGATAAATCACCATCTTTACCGGTATTGGATTAAAATATTTTAACCAGTATCACAACTAAAACATATAGTAAAAGGAAGTAAACAAACCATTTTTCTTTTTCATTCATTAATATTTTGGTATTAGGAAAATTTCGGGATCGCATTGTCCCATTTTAACAGCAAAATTAAGTTTTTATTATAAGGAAGGCACTACAGGTGCAACTGCCTAATAAACATCAAAAGCTAAGGCGTCTAAGCCATATGACCGGGGAAACATATTCCACTAGCCTACCGGTTAAGCAAAACTACTATCTACAACATCTAACTAGAGGATGCATATCAATCCTCCTAATCGGAAAGCCATCCATAGCAGGGGCGCTTCGACATGCGCTCCCCATCATCAACAGGCTATCTACTTAGGCCAGCCTCATCCTCGAACAACCATCCATGCTCCGGAGTAGGCACTATCGATGTGATAGGGTGTGTGCCTGACATAACATTGGGTGGAGCAGCTACCATCGGACTGTCGCTTGGTCTCGCGACCGGAGGGTCCTCCAATCCCAGAGATAGTCGGATAGACCTAGCTTCCTGAAATAACTGCTGGCTACGTGCCATGAGCCTTTCATGCTCAACATAAGCCTCCGCCAATATCTCCTCAAGAGTCTGTATACGGACCTCCCAATTCATCGCTCGTCCTACGTAGCGATCCGCCTCAACCTCCAGCTCAATAGCCTCTCACACGCGTCTCATGACGCTCCACTGCCTCCTGTAGGCTCAAGCAGTATGCTCGAAACTCCATCTGTGCACCAACCTCAGGGTCATAAATCAGTAACTGCCTGAACACCGTCCGAGCTATGGCCCTAAACCTCGGAAGTACTCTAGCTCTAAGATGTTCAGCGGCCTGGATACCAATGTCTCGCATTCCGCATACCTGGGCTCTCCTACGACAATCACTGATCCTAGCTATAAACTCTCGGATGCCCTCTCATCCCGTCTGGTAGCAAATCCTATACTCTGCCTCCAGACTCAACCTAGGTGCCTCATCACGATCCATCCTAAGTAAATTTAATCATCGAACGACAAGTCAACTCTAAGTCAAACTCTAGTTATACAACTCGGGGGACATTCTTAAAAAAAATGATTTTTTTTTCGTGTTTTTATAACGAAGTCTTCCGTTGTATTCTGTTTATGAAATATTACATATTTATTTGGAAAATTTCTTAAGGTCACGATGGCAACGCGACTCCTATTAAGCTGGGGTCGGGGTGCTACAGCGTAGTATTAGAGCCGAGGTTGGGTTTTTCCTTCTTCGGACGGTAAATCAAAACGTTTTCTTCGAAATAATGTCTAAATCTTAGATTTCTAAAGGATAAATTTTAGAATTTTCTTGAAATTGGTATGTCAAAGAGTTTAATAACGGGGAGTCCACAGCGTAGCTAAACATCCGAATTGTACCAATGTAATGTGTAACGTTTTAAGGTTGTGTGAAAGATGTTTTATTTGAATGCTTGCATATGATGTTTTATGTGTTATTTTACAAGAAATATGCGATAATGAATATGAAAGAAAAATCATGAGTCAATAATAAGGAAGGAATGTATGTTATGAAAAGTATGAACCATTATGCCTTATATTCGTTACAGTTTTCTTTACTTTTATTTGTACAAATGATTATTTATATTTATACCTTTATGTTTGAATGAAAAAAAAATCATTTTTTTTGAAGAATGCATACATGTTTTTTAAATGCACTCCCCCGAGTTGTATAACTAGAGTTTGACTTAGAGTTGACTTGTCGTTCGATGATTAAATTTACTTAGGATGGATCGTGATGAGGCACGTAGGCTGAGTCTGGAGGCAGAGTATAGGATTTGCTACCAGACGGGATGGGAGGGCATCCGAGAGTTCATAGCTATGATCAGTGATTGTCGTAGGAGAGCCCAGGCATGCGGAATGCGAGACACTGATATCCAGGCCGCTGAACATCTTAGAGCTAGAGTACTTCCGAGGTTTAGGGCCATAGCTCGGACAGTGTTCAGGCAGTTACTGATTTATGACCCTGAGGTTGGTGCACAGATGGAGTTTCGAGCATACTGCTTGAGCCTACAGGAGGCGGTGGAGCGTCATGAGACGCGTGAGGCTATTGAGCTGGAGGTTGAGGCGGATCGCTACGTAGGACGAGCGATGAATTGGGAGGTCCGTATACAGACCCTTGAGGAGATATTGGCGGAGGCTTATGCTGAGCATGAAAGGCTCATGGCACGTAGCCAGGAGTTATTTCAGGAAGCTAGGTCTATCCGACTATCTCTGGGATTGGAAGACCCTCCGGTCGCGAGACCTAGCGACAGTCCGATGGTAGCTGCTCCACCCGATGTTATGTCAGGCACACACCCTATCACATCGATATGCCTACTCCAGAGTATGGATGGTTGTTCGAGGATGAGGCTGGCCCAAGTAGACAGCCTGTTGATGATGGGGAGCGCATGTCGAAGCGCCCCTGCTATGAATGGCTTTCCGATTAGGAGGATCAATATATGCATCCTCGAGTTAGATGTTGTAGATAGTAGTTTTGCTTAACCGGTAGGCTAGTGGAATATGTTTCCCCGGTCATATAGCTTAGACGCCTTAGCTTTTGATGTTTATTAGGCAGTTGCACCTGTAGTGCCTTCTTTATGATAAAAACTTAATTTTGCTGTTAAAATGGGACAATGCGATCCCGAAATTTTCCTAATACCAAAATATTAATGAATGAAAAAGAAAAATGGTTTGTTTACTTCCTTTTACTATATGTGTTAGTTGTGATACTAGTTAAAATATTTTAATCCAATACCGGTAAAGATGTTGATTTATCAAATGTTTTCAATTAAAGTTTTAAAATACTTTGCTACCTTGCAGTAAACATTATGGATTCACCCACTAGGGCACAACGGGATATACGACGAGTAGAAAAGAGACAGAACGATGAAGAACAACCTATTGGACAAAACACTAACGTTGATATGACAAGAGACTTCTTTATTCAGTTGCGAGAGTTTATGCAACACTGGCCTGCACCTGCACCAGATAACCATGAAGAACACCAGATCAAGCCGAATCATGTCATTGAGCAGTTCAGGCATTTCCAACCACCCAGATTCAAAGGAAAGGAAGGACCAATGGCTACTGAAGAATGGATTGCTGAATTAGAGAGAATTTTTGAGCACATGGAATTGTCAGAAACACAAAAAGTTTCGTGTGCAAGATTTCAACTAGCAGAAGATGCCGGCCAATGGTGGCAGTCTCATGAGAGGACAATGACGGTGGAAGCCAGACGTACTCTAGAATGGGAGGAATTCAAAGAAATCATTTTAAATCGTTATTTCCCACAAGCCTTGAGGGATCAGAAGGAAATTGAATTTATGAACCTTCGCCTAGGAACCAACACTGTCACTTAATACGAGCGCAAGTTTAACTCACTCTCTCGATATGCACTGCATCTAGTTAATACCGATGATCGGAAAGCACGCAGGTTTGAGAGAGGACTTCATCCGGAAGTTGGAGGAATAGTATCTGACCTAAGGTTGCCACATTTCAGGGATGTATTCGAAAGGGCTCATATAGTTTCAATGAGTTTAGGGTTAGAGACTGAGCAGAGGCCGATGGTGAATCAATTGAAAAGGAAAGGAGCACCGTCTATCGAGCCAAGAAGTAACACCCCAGTTAGAAGCGTCCGACCTATCATTGCTGGATCCCCACGAACAACACCGTTATGCCAGAATTGCAATAAGAACCATCGAGGAGAGTGTTTGTGGGGGAAGGGCGTATGTTTTCGCTGTCATCAACCGGCCACAAAGCTAATGAGTGTAATAATCGTACGAGCGTACCAAGTGGAAGTGGCAAGGCTCCTGCACCACGACAAGGAATTTCTCGAAATCCAAATCAGAGGTAGGCCAAACTGAATGCCTTGCCAGAAGTTCAGTTCGCAGAGGAAAATGAAGACCTATGTGAGGAACAGCCAGGGCAATGTGATGAGACAAAAGAAACAATGACAGGTATGTTGTTTATATCAGGTATATCAGCATATGTTTTGTTCGATACAGGAGCATCACACTCTTTTATATCTGATACCTTTAAAAAGAAGCTTACACTAGATTACGAAAGAGTTGCAAATCTAGAAGTCAGATTACCATCAGGAGAAAATATAAAAATCAAGAATTTAGTAAGAAACGTTAAGGTGACGTTGGACGAGTACGATCTTGCAGCTGATTTGTTTGTAATAGAGATGAAGGGTTTCGATGTTATACTGGGAATGGACTGGTTGTGTACGAACAAAGCTGTAGTTCGTTGTGCAGAACGAGAGATAGACTTAGAAACACCAAGTGGCCATTGTTTCACATTCTATGGAGTCGGAACGCGAGTGCGTATACCAATTATATCAGTAATGAAGGCAACCAAGTTGTTGATTAGAAGAGAATGTCAAGCGTACCTTGTAAACATTGTAAAAGTTGAAAAAAAGATTTAGTTCGTTATAAACGTTTAAACGGAAAACTTAGTTAAACATAAAATGAATTATTAATAATAAACTAATAAATAAAATTGTATTTATATGCCAAAATATGATATGCAAGATTTTCCAAAAATGGGGTGTTACATGTATAATTAATATCATCAAAGGATCGTGTGGAGTATTACCTTGATCGGATATTACTCTTCCAATGTAATATAAATTTGGATTATCAAAGAGAAAATTATGTTCAACTTACAAGTCATGATATTCACCAGTTCCAGGATGAAGTGAGATGGCAGAACCAGGTTCCACCTCATTATCTTCTCTTGAACTTTTCAAATGAATCACACACAATAGTGATTCTGCAGATAATTAAGAATAAAGAGATTAATTATAAGTTAACACGATGTTGGTTGCTTGAAATTCACTTCGAACAAGTCCTTGTTTGTACTCATTAGTTCATGCAAGATATCTGAAAACATTACATTTCCTTTTTCATTTGCGACAAAATTCTTGATTAACAGACTTGAAAATATTGTTGATTACTAACAAACCTTCAGATGGTAATGCAAGTGAACTGAGTTTAAAAGAATTGATTCTGTGTTTCACTAGAGATGAAACATGTCGGACAGACTCAGCCCCAGCTTGCAGGTAAATTGCACCTCTCATTGAGTTGGTATTTTTTAGCTTTCTTCTTGGTATTATTTGGAGCTTTTTCACTGCCACCAAGAAACAAAAATTTACACTTTACTTAGTATTACAACTTCTAGAATTTTACTGAAGAAAAAGCTTTTCAACTCTAAGTACATAATTGCCATGCCTTGCAACATATTAGTATATTTTGATTTAGGTAATAAAATCAGAATTGTCGTAAACATTGATAGATAATTCAGAGGGTTACTTCAAAAATATGAAGAAAGGAAAAAGATCACCAATATGGTTGCCTGAAGAATGTAAGAACTTCCCATTAAAGCATGAATAAAAGATATTCATCTGAATAAAGGAATTACTTTTTGTCAAAGGAAGACAGTATTGATCAGATTATACAGTAGTTCATAAGTACAAAAGGAAAAAATATCTCAGAGATCAAGTTTGGTAAACCCCATTTTTTTTTCAATCATAAAAACATCATACAAAAGGACTAACAGGTGAACTAGGATCATAGGATAAATAAGCTAAGAACAGAAAAATATGCTCTTTCACCATTTCTCTTTTGACATATCTGGTATTGCTACACAAACCTTATAGTGAAAGATTAGAATTAGAAGTTACGCATAAGAACTTCACAAAATAGGCAAAATGAAGGATAATGTCTCGGTTTCACAAAATACTGCATCGAAACTAGTGGAAGCTTAACAGTAATTTAAAATAGTAAAAAGGCTTACCTTCCACACGAATCTTTCCAATTGTTCTTGCAACTTTTGTGCCTGTTGTTTGTTCTGTGGTCTTGTCACCCCTTTCTGTTTGTTGTATACCTCAAGGTTGAAGCAATAACTTGTGTAGCCTAAAATGGAAAAAGTTATAGATAAACTCCATTACGAAAAATGGTGAAATTACATAAAAATTATTCTCTTAAATGCTCGCGAGCGGTGTAAAATAAATATGAGATCTATAAACCTACCCAAAAGCATTACGCAGAATTAGGCACTCATCACGGAGAAATTCTGGCGCCTCTGTACAACCTCTTGCCCATGAGTTTAGACATAACCGAATGCAGGCATCATAAGCAACAAGTGCTTGCCATGCATTTTGAGCACTGTCATCACAGAAAAGAATATGATACATCAGATTTTAGAAACTAAGTACTGGATTATGTTTTGGGATAAGTGTTAGAAGAGATTAGATCAGTGAAAATAGATAGGTGAAAATAGTGCAAGAATCGAAAACCAGAAATGCCATAAATCTCAATACTTATGAATAAAAATATAACCTGGCCTGGTAATATGGTGTATGAATAACTGAATCCACATGTTGCACAGGTACAGGAAGTTCTCTTTCCTCAAGTGTTTTTTCGTCGACCCTACAAGGGGCAGTGTCAAATATTGGAAAAAATATGATGAACAAAGCAAATTGTTATGTACTACAACAAAAAGGCATTCCTATCATTATACCTTTGACCCTTTTCTGCTTCAGTTTTCAAAGTAGTTTGCTCTGAAAATATTACTTTATCACAAGACAAAGCCTGTTCTGATTCTTCATATTGACCTTCAATACGTTTCTCGCTTTGTACCTCAGAATCATGAACTTCATTTCCAATATCCATGAAAGGCGGCGCACTGGGGGTTCCTAATTCTCCTAATTTACCAATAGGAGTACCCTGCATTGATTTACAAATATTGAACAGTTAAACGTACAAATGAGCTGCTTGATTTTCATTTCATTCTTAAATATGGCTTTTTTTGCTTTGTTCGTATTGTCTTTCGCAAAAACAATAAGGTCACACTTACATATGCACTGTGGGGTTGTTTTTCGTTCAATCTAACACTCCCGCCGAATCCTATCGAACTCCATTCCCCATCAGCAGTAAATCTTAACTTCCTGGAAGTTCAACTCGAAGATCCTCTTTGAAAAGCCCTCTATTTATTGTAGACACATATTTTTTGTCAAACTGTTTACCATTTAAACTGAAGTTCAACATATCATCTTCGAAACCCCGAATTTCCGGCGGGTTATCCACCGCATCCTGATCAGAGCGGCTCCCAGAAACTTCATCTGGACCGGAGGCGGAGCCCACACTCTCGCTCTCATCATCGTGATCATCATTGTAATAATCGGATTCATCATCGTTGCTGTCAACACTTAGAGTTGTGACAGTGCTGACGGGTTTCAGTAGACCGGAGTGAAATTTCAGGGGCGGCAAGATATGGGAAGATGTGTAATTATTAGAAGTATATGATAATGGTGATCTCGGAAGAGCGTAGTTTTTATCAAGCTTCTCAGTCAATGGTGACCTAGTTTGACCCTGTTCCTTATCTGACCCCTGCAGCCAAAATTCAGGTCTGTTTGAAACTTTATAAACCAAATTGAGTTACAAATTCATACTTTCCCCAAAAGAAATAAACTCTGTAACAAACTCGTACACTTTGTGTATGATGATCAAGAACAGTAGACGGAAAATGCGTAAATTTTCTAATAACAGCAGATTAATCAAATTCCCCATGTAACGAAATGAACAATTGAAATTTGACAAAAGAAAAGTAGCAATACATTAAGAAGGATTTTTAAAGTACAATACAAGACTTGTATACGAACTGAAAACATCCCAAACAAAAAAACCGTAAAGAGTGAAAAAGAAAACCTTATTGATCCAGTTGATGGCAGTTTCGTCTAATCCTTGAGTAAACATGGCCGCCATTGAAGACTTTTGAGCTTTATTCTCAGTTTGTTTGTAGAGGGATGTGGAATTGTACGGAAGATACAGCAGAGAGAGAGTAGTGAGTAGAAGACGGCTGAGCTGGGTTCACTAAACGAAAATGCAACGGCTAGTTTGAATTTGTGAGTGCTTTATAATAATATTTACTTCACGAGGGCCCACCTGTGGGTTTGCTCCATGTATTTCTTCCCTTTTTTTTTTTGGATTTTTCTTACATAATTTTAGAAAATTATACTATAATTTGTTTAGCAATGGTAACACACTATAAGCTTAAGTATTAGCTATCAATTCAAACATCAAGTGAATATTCAAGTTGATTACTCTTGAATGATTGCAACTAAATATAATATAAGTAATTTAAAATGAAAAAATTGAAAAAGTTTGCTTTATTTTATATTTTATATTAGTTTTTTTATGCTAAACGCATATCAATTACTGAAAAATGTATTATATATACGTAATATGGCCACCTCTGTTTTTAGAATCAGATCGGACCGGCCGGTCCAACCGATTTAACGGGGACCAAGTTGGAAGACCGATCCGGTTGTGTAATTAGGCTGGTTCACAATTGACCCAACACGAACCGGCCCAAAAAACCGTTTGAACCGCGCCAAAACTAGTCGAAGCGGTTTAAATGCCAAGTCGGTTTTTATCTCTTTCCGACTTAAATGACAAAAAAACACACATGTATGTATTGTTGTAGGATTAAACCTTAGATCTCCCTAAACAAAGTTAAGAAACTCACCACTACATTAAAGATATTTTTTATTGAAAGTTTTAACATTATACATTATATTAATTTCTCGTGCATTAATTTTAAATTTAAAAATATAAATTTTTACTTTATTAAATAATTTATTCGTATATAAGGTTGAATATGAAATACTTTTATTTATAATTGCCTAATTACTTTAGTTTATAATGATGGAAATATTTTTATAGGTACATTTGTGATAAACATATTTAATATTATATGAATTTAACTACACTATTTCTTTCTAAATTTAATTGACTCAAATGAATTCATTTAAAAATATATTCAAATTAATTTATTTGTAAAATAAATATGTATACTGTATATGTGTGATCCCAGTTGACCGATTTTTTTGTACCGGACCGACTGGTCGAACCAATGACCCAATAAATTATCTAGTTCGATCATCGATCTGATTTTAAAAACAGTGATGGTCACTGATCACAAACTTTCAAATAGAAAAGAAAATTGAATTACAAAGGTAGCATTAAAAGTCCTTTCTAAAATGTCAATTTTATAAAAATTACATATATATATATATATATGCCAATTTATCGACAAATACATGTATGTGC
Source organism: Verbascum thapsus (assembly GCA_963669365.1). Taxonomy (NCBI): domain Eukaryota; kingdom Viridiplantae; phylum Streptophyta; class Magnoliopsida; order Lamiales; family Scrophulariaceae; genus Verbascum; species Verbascum thapsus. The sequence goes on from OY770116.1 coordinate 12,675,748, forward strand.
ACTAAGTCCATTAATAAATTATACAATATAAGTTCTCTTATTAGATTTAATAAAGATAAGTATTTTATTTAAAAAAAGAATTTAAATATTCAACAAACTTCCTATCAAACTATTATTCTATTAACACCTCGAAATATATATAGCATCTAATCATTTATGATCTTGTACACTTTTTATTAAGTTATATAAGAAAATACGTATTCTTCTTCCAAGATTTTAGGATATTCTTTATAATTTTTGATAGTACAAGTTTTGTGCTGTTTTACATCATCAACTCTAATATTGATAAATAAACAAAATAAAAAACATTCTTTCTTTACCCTCTATTAAAAGTTATTTATTCCCATTATTTTATTTAATTTTAATAAATAAATTAATAATAAAAATCACATATAGAATAGATAATAGAAATTTTAAGAACTGTAAATAGTGTTCAAACTTCAATCTTTCTTTATTGTCATACTTTTTATAGTATTAATAAATTAAGCGTCATTGCACGTAAAATATATGATATTGTTAAATTAATTTATATATAAATATATTATTCACTTGATAATCTAAATTTTTAAAATTAGTAATTTAGTTAATGAATTATTATTTAATAAACTATATATATCTAAAAAGATAAATATTAATTTACAACAACAAAGGCTGGATGACTATCCTAAGAAACTGAGATATTTGATGAGTGGAAGATAACAGTGTAATTAAATAAACTCATATGTTGATATGTGCTTCATTTATACTTTATCTTGTTAATTTTGATAGATCGAGTCTTTCATTTATTATTTTCTCTCACTGAATTCTGTATTTACTGTAGTCTTCACTGTGACTCAATAAATATATGATTACTTGTATACTCTTTTTGTTTTTAAGTGAGTAATCATGTTTTTATTACTCTTTTAAAAAAAAAATGTTTTTATTACTCTTTTTTAAAAGTCACCTAACATGTTTTTTTTTAAATCATTCAATATGTCTTCATTTTAAAATATTCTCCATCAACATTTTATTATTTATTCAAACCATCGTAATGTAAAGTTTATTCTCATGTTTTGCAGATACATATCATCACATATTATAATTGAAACATTAGTTTCTAATCCAACTTTATAGTATTGATGCAGTTATATATGACAATTTGATAAGGTGATTTATGAACATATTTGTAGCATAATAAAAATAAAAGATATAGAAGATTGCACGGAATGAAGTAAATAATAATAAGATATATAATTAAGTAATTTAATTTTTTATTAGCATTCATGCACCTATAATTAACATTTATAGTTTGGTTGTAAAATATATTTTCTCATTATAAGTATAACACGAGTAGAAAAATTGGCGAAAAAAATAATAGAATACTTGAAAAGCTAGAGTTTTATATAAATGTGAGTTTCATAAGGCTACAACTTTTTATGCCAAATTATCTATATACTTATAGCACATGACTGAGTAAATTTGAACAATATCATATATCTAATTTGGTTATTATTACTTAGTACTTATGCATCTATAATCAAAATTTATTTTATTGGGTTTTAAGTTTATATTTGTTTGAACAATATCATATATCTAATTTAGTTATTATTACTTAGTACTTATGCATCTATAATCAAAATTTATTTTATTGTGTTTTAAGTTTATATTTGTTGTATAGGCAAATAAATAAAATGTGTATTGATCGTGATTATTTGACGTTGTTAAGATAATTTAATATTTCAATAATTATTATTCATTAAATTATAACTCTTTGAAAAGCTAAATATTGATTGACACAGAAGAATAAATTTAATAAATGGAAGAACTAAGCTTATTGAAAAATAAAACCTCAATAATATTGTAATACATAAAATCATATTTAAATTCATGTTCGTTTGTTCATTTTCGTGTTTATTTTATATGAATACATTTTAGACATTTATTTATCCCTCTTCACCATTGATTAAAAAGTTGGTATCTATATAAATTTTCCATTTTGTTTATTCTCATTTTTCCTCTATGTTTTAAAGCAACCTTAATTTTTTTTCTTAGTACCGGAAGTAGGATATATGGTGGTGAACGGTGGCTCGTGGTGTCGTGAGGATGGTATGAGAGGTCACGGGAGTTTTTCGCGCACTTATACCATGTTAGAGTTTTTGGGTATGTAGTGTTGGAAATGTATTATTTTTGTAAAAATATATTAAAATACAAATTTAAATGGGCGCTGGGCTATACAAACTATGGGCCAATACTAAGAATACATAATACTCTAAAAGGAGTAAAATTATAAAAAAATTTAAATATATAATGTTGCAATTGTAAGAAATGTCTTAAAAAATAAGAAAATTCATTGAATTTTTCTTTTGAGTTTAAAATTTTATACATCCAAATTCAAAAAAAACAAAAACTAGTAACCAATTAGTAGGAAATGAGGGAATGGGCCATGTCTCATAATCACGAAAATATCTAGAAATTAAATGAAAGGAGTTCAGTTTTGAATATTAGAAGACAAACAGCAAATCCTTCCAAGAAGAAAGAAAGCCCTCCCGGAGACCTACTCCACGTATACACCTGCATGCACTTATTTACTACCGTTGGATTAAATATATATTTTATATTTACTTTTTCTTTCCAGTAAATTACACACAAATCCCTTAATTTATTGTGTAATTATCTCTAACTTCCTCATTTATTAAAACTTATGACACCCCATTTCATGGATCTATTTGAAAAGTTTACAAGGGTATAATTGCAAAAAAAATTTAAACATAGATATGGTGTAACTGTATCACATCCATAACATTAGGGTTCTAGTTGATAATTTTCAACACTTAAGGAACTTTTGAGTAATTTCAAAATAAGTTAGGGGCCCGTGTGTAATTTTTCTTGTATTCTATTCTACTAGCTATATGTACAGATTGTAAAGGTGGTGGAGGGTGGGGGAAAATTAATGAGAACAAAAGGAAGAGAATTGGGAGGTTACTGGTGGTGGGCTGGTGGCGCCGCCAGTGGTGCCGGCGGCGGAGAAAACATGCAGCCTGGATATATGTTTAATGGTCATCAGTCTAATAATTATCTTGAATCGGAGATTGTGAATCAGGATTGTTATCCCAGGCCTCGTCTCCGGTGGACGCCTGAGCTCCATGATCAGTTTGTTATGGCTGTAAATCAGCTTGGTGGAGCTAATAGTTACATCTCGATTTCATCTTTAATTTTTAATCCTCATTTTTTTTTCTTGAGTTTTTAATTTTAATTATAACATCATTAGTTATAAAAAGATATGGATTATAATTACATTATTCTTTCACCTTGCATGTTCTTAATTATAAGTATATTAATTAATCTTGTCGCTGTGTTTTGGTTCAGTTCATGCATGAGTTTTAATTCCTTTTTTAATTCACAGATTTATTTAATTTTTATCCATATGCATGCAACCTTGTGAATGAAATTAACTAGTATGAAGATTGTCATTTTAGGTCCATTTTTTTTTCTCTTAAAGACATAATAAAATTTAGGTCTTTGAGATGAAATTTCTGTCTAAGAAATTCTAATTTCTATTAATGACACTAATAATTTTTATTCCACATTGTAATATTTATTTTTGCAGAGGCAACACCGAAAGCAATTCTGAATTTGATGGGTGTGGAAGGACTAACTCTTTACCATCTAAAGAGTCACTTGCAGGTATGCTGCTAATTAACTTCACTAATTATATATGAGAATTGTTATTTATTAATGGTTCTATAATTGAAATTAGAGTCAGTTCAACTTCACAAATTTCTTTCATTATGTTCTCATTAATTACAGAAGTTCAGGCTTGGCAAGACTGCAAGAAGATTGTTGAGATCAAACCCATTTGCACCATTCGATTATGGTAAATTTTATTCATAAATAGGGTTCTATACTATGATTAGAGCATATATATATATATATCTATATATATATTGGAACATATAGATCGACAAATGACAAATATCTCATCTTTTCGTAATCAATTTATATGTCGTACATCTAGTCAATACTCAAAAGTCACAAATCAGGTATAACTATTGTTCAAAGTATTGACGTCAGTAATAATGTAAGTATTATTTCAAAACGGTCTGATACCACCATCCAGTGGCGGGCCCCCGTCCGCCCCACCCAAATTTTTTAAAACATATGTATATTTTAAATTTTTTAACATTGTCGTCCTACTCAAAATAAATCGATCCACGTCTATCGTATTTTAGCCCCACTCACTTTCAGTTCCTGGCTCCGCCACTACCACCATCTGGGTAGTATTAGGTGATACGAAAGAAATTAATCGTCTATGCTAAAATTGTCTAAACAAATTAGTATATAATAAGAGATTTCATTACATAAGATATAAATAAAACTACATATGATTATTAACAACCGTGTTTTTGTAAATACGGTAAGAATGAGATTTATTTATAGTAGAAATGAGTTCATTTATAATTGTGTTAACGAGCATTCACTATATATCTAATAAATACATACATATTAGAAAGCATGTCTTACATGACAAAAGTGGTGATATTATCGGATATTATTATCTATAATATCATTGTATTGAATCCGATTATTGAATACCATATGTGATGCATATAGTCTCGGTGAAGAACACATTTGGTTTGACTAATACAAATATAGATTATTATCAAGTATCGACCTATACCTTAAGATATGGGTATATTATAATAACGGCTATTGTCATCTCATTTATCCATTAATACGAGATCTACATATCTCATTTCAATTGTTTCTTTATCTATTTATTTGTTTTATACCTTAGGCCGCAGAGATGTGCCCTCAATAGCCATTGCAGATCAGGGATCCCCTAGTTCAAATACATTTCGAGGGTAAGAAATCTTTTCATTTTTTATATAATACTTAACTTTGTGTTCGCATTGAGAGATTTGGATTAAGATGATTGTACTTGGAGAAAAGATTTCAAATGAATTAAATGAAAATCAACCTTCGTGATTGAGAAAAAAGTTCAAAGTAAGCATATCTAAATTATCCAAATAAATTCAATTAAAGTGATTGCGCATCAAAAGGCATACTTGATACATTAAAGTATCAATCTTCCTTTTGTACCATTTTCCCTTGCTATTGTTACCACATGGTTCACTCTTATTTGATACTTGCGTCATGCTTTCCGCCCCCAGTTAGCTATGACCAGCTAACTAACTTCGAATTAAGTTGGTTTAATTTCGTACTTAGCAAAATAATGTCGTTCCTAGTATGTTCTTTTTATAATAAACGCACTCTTATTCTAATCTTTTACATTTTTGGGTCTTTTCCTCACAAAACTCCCCCTTTAGGAGGTTTGTGCCCAAACCTCCAACTTAGGAAACTGCTTAGTAACTGAATCCCAATCCTCCAAAATAGTATCGTCAGAGGTAAGTGCTCATCTAAGCTAGGATTTATATAAGGGCTCTATTATTTCATTTCACTATTCCCCTTCCAATTCCAGGTTCAACAATAACATGCTCTTCTCCAGTTAGTGTAGGAAAATCTACATGACTCTTGCAGTGAATGAACACTAGATACACCCTTGCATCATCTAGTAATTTCATCTTATAAGCCACCTATCCCACCTTAGCTAAGATTTCAAAGGGACCATAATACTTAGCACTAAGCTTCCATGCTATTTTATCTCTTAAAGTATATTGCGGTTGGAGCTTAAGATAAACATAATCACACACATTGAAGACCCTTTGCTTCAAGTTCCTATCAACATACCACTCCATCCAGTTTTGTGCAGTCACCAAGTGCTCCTTCAATCCTTGAATTATTTGTTGCTTCTAATCAAACCATTCCTCCACTCCTCCAACTTTAACTTATTGGTAGGGTCCCATGCTAAAATGTCTGCGCTTGTAGCCATACAGGACTTCAAAAGGGATCATATGTATGTTTGTGTGGAAGTTGGTGTTGTACCACCATTCTGCTAAGCTAATCCATTTGATCCATTTCTTAGTATGTTGATTACACATACATCTTAATATGCTTTTAAATAATCGATCCTTTCAGTTTGTCAATCACTTTAAGAATGGTAAGTTGTTGTCATAGCCAGTTGCACTCCCAATACAACCATCATTTCCTCCCAAAACTGGTTGACAAACACCTTATCTCTATTTGTTGTCTATATAGCTTGTAGCCCGTGCAATTTGTAGATCTCATCTATAAAAAGGTTAGCAATCTTAGAGGCTAGTAAAGGGTGTGAAAGAGGAATGAAATGACTATATTTGACGAGCCTATCAACCAACACAAATATAGTATCTTTTCCTTCAGATAGGGGAAGTTGTTCAATAAAATCCATGCAGACATCATACGGACTGTAATGGAATAGGTAAAGGCTGCATCAATCCAAGAGTAGCCACATGTTCTCTCATTTACATAATTGGAAAACTTCACATTCTTCAACTATTTGCTTAATTTGACCATGTACCCAGGCAGTGGAAAAATGACTGAATCTATACAGTGTAGCTCTCATCCCTAAATTTCCCCCATTAGTAGGACTATGCATTGAGTTAATGACTTATTTGTATTAATTCAGTTCTCCTTCCCACATATTCCTAACAACTTCTTCTCATAAATGGATAGCCTCATACTCCTAGGCCTAGGGCTGTACTCAGGTAAGCTAGTACATGACCATCGTGCAACAAAACTGCTTCCACTCCTCCGTAACAGACATTAGCATCTACTATGAATACTTGTTCATAATCTAGCAAGGCTGATATAGGAATAGCCATGGATGCCTTTAACTTAGTCAAGGCCAATCAGTATTCTAAATTGTACAAAGGCTTGTCTATTATTCCTTAATTATGGACAAATTTCCTATAATATCCAAGGAGCCTTAGAATTCCTCTCAATCCATTTACTATCTTGGATGAAGGCCAATCCACCATGAATTAACCCTTGTTGGATCAATTGCCACACGTTACTTGCCAATGATGTGCCCTAAGTAGTCCACTTTATGTTTGACCCAACAAGGGTACAATGCATGGTTTGTCCTATACATTTTGATCTCTTTCCCTATAGTTTGCAACTCCTCAGTTTGTCAACAATTAGTTGTAACTATTTTATGTAAGCCTTTAGATCCATGTTGAATATGAGAATATCCTAATAAAAGACCAATATAAATTTCCTTAGATATTCCTTGAACACCTCATTCATGAGGGAATAGAATGTAGTTGGACCATTAGTGAGCCCAAATGACATCACTGGGAACTCAAAATTGACTTGAAATAGTTACAAAAGCAGTATTGTCAACAGCCCCTTCTCTAATCCTGATTTGGTGGTAACCTGCCCTCAAATCTATCTTGAATAAAACATTGGCACCCCTCAACTCATCCAATAGGTCCTCAATCAAGAAATAGGAAAGCTATCCTTTATAGTAATGGAATTGAGCATCCTATAATCAATACAGAATCTCCAAGTATTGTCTTTCTTTCTAACCAACGACAATGGTGAAGCAAAATGACTATTGTTGGGTTATTATCCAAGATTGCAACATCTATTCTACCATCTTTTCTATTTCTCGTCATTTTACATAGAAATATCTATATGTGGTTGTTGTTTAGTAGACTGAGTAGCAGATTTGAGTTCAATTCCATGATTAATAGACCTTTAGTTTCAGCAAACACACCTGTTACTACTACATCTAATGATACTGCTGTAGCAATTGCTTGACCATCTCCCTCATTAACTATTAATATTATTTATTATAGGTAACTCCCCAATCATCAAATAGAGTTGTCAAACAAATAAGCCCACTTATTCAAAGAATCCTTCTCTTAGCTTTCATATCCGCAATCGTCTTGAATTCAGCTTCATTTTTTTCCTTGAAAGGATTCCCTTCCACCATCCTTCAACATGAAAACTTGTTGATTCCCGAAGTCAAAAGTAACTTGCCCAAATTCCTTCATCATATTTATCCCCAACACCATATCACATCCCCTAGTTTCAACATCCTCATATTTGGTTGGAACTCATATTCTCACGTCTTCCATGTGAATTTAGGACATTTAGTGTTCCACTCACCATTTGCTCAGTTACCAACAACGGAGGGATTGATGAGCTTTCATCGAAAGACCTGGCAGCTGCAATCGAGAAATTGAGAGGAACTGGCTTGGTGGAGGCTCCAATTCATGTCCAATAAGTTTAGTCACATTGAGGTTCTTGAAAGCTATGGTATTCACTGTATCCACTAAGATGGAAATTGTTTTAATTATTCACTCTACCTATAATCTTGATGGCATCGGTATTCGCCTTCATGCTAAGCCTATGACTTAGATTTAGAGATCTTTATTCTTCCCTTCGCCTTAAACTTCAGTTTCTTTTGTTTCTTCTTCATTCTTTTCTATAGTCAATATGGTGAGCAACTTAACCACAACCTTGATCTCTTCCTTTAATCCGTTTATGAAAGTCAAATTCCTATTCATCCCCACCATGAATGATTTCAACTCTTCAAATTGCTCAAGATATATTGATATTGTCTTGTATTAGCTTGTTGAATTCACCAATGATATCTCCTTGTCGTGCTTCTAAGAACCTCTTGAGTACTAGTATAAAACATCTCCTAATACATGTTTTTATCTTCCTTCTATATAGTCTTGATACCACATATCCGCATTCCCTTCCATATTTACTACTGCTAAGATAATCCTTTCAAAATCAGTCAGTGGCTTAACTAAGAAATACTTGTTGCATTTCCTAATGATTAGATCCATTGAATTCTTTAAAATCTAACTTAAACTTCTTTCGTAAAGTGGTTATTAGGAGGGAAGTTCCTAAGGTGATTGTGCATTCGAGAATCATGTTCGCTATTGCAGCCGGTGCTTCATTATGAGACATGTGAGGGTTATCTAAGATTGGTGAGGATGGTCCCAAATGAGACATGATATGTGCCTTAGCGCATTCTCTATGTTCCTTTTTTTTTAATGACGGGGAACCCGCAACCGCTATTGTAAGGTGCACATTGGGTAAACCTCGTTCTTGTGTAATAACATGCAAACCACACAAGAGAGAAAAACCAACCTAGGCTGCCCACAGCTGACAGGCTCACAGTAGAGAAAGCATTAGACAGTAATCAAGCATAAAGCAGATGGCCCGTTAGAGAGATAGAAAGCGTTATTAGTAGCTAAAGGATTCCTTCAAGAATATTGAGTCGAACCCTTTTAGAGATAGGTAAAACATTTGCTCCAGGTTGCTAAACACCATTCGTGGCATTCTTGCCTTGGATGCAATCAAAAGGTGGCTTTATTTCAATTTGACGTGAAAAATGCCTTTCAACAACATAAGGGAATGGGGGATCCGCAAGTATTTCTATTCAGCCTCCTCCAACAACTCCAGGCTTCTCTTCTCCTAGGAATCCTAACTTGGTATGCAAGCTCAAGAAAGCGATTTACGTTATGGCCTCCGACAAGCAAAAGCAGGAGGTTTCGGTTATGTCGAAGGCCGAGGTTAGGTCCGCTCCTTTCTATTCCTCAGTAAGAGGACCGTGGAGCATGGCAGAAATTCAAAAAGAGAAAAAATTCCTTTTATTGATTCTTCTAGTGAGAGCAATCCATCAATAGGGCTAGTGGGGAACCCTCGCTTCAGCGGGAATCGAACCCGTGACCAAAGCCACAAGATTCAGCAGCCCTACTAACTCTACCGGGGGTTGCCTCCCATTCTCCGTGTTCCTTATTATTACTTCCATTTGTAACTCCATTAATACCCTCATCTCTTTAAGCATATCCTCCTTTTGTTTTCCCAGTTTTGCTTCAATCGATATGTTGATTTCATTCACCTGTTAGAGGAAACGAAAGTCAGCTCGACCAACCCTTGCTTGACCCGCTTACCTATGATCGGCGAATTTCGAAATCTTTGATCCCGTCTGATGAAACCGAAAATCATCATCTTGTTCTGACTGTCCCTCTTACGTGGAACTCTTTTCAGGCAGACCGAGAGGAGAGAGAAAAAGTTTCCTATTTATTTAATTTGAATAAAATTGAACAATGATTAAGTATCACGTTTGATCTTCATTTTTACAATTCTGTATAGTTTTTTTCTTTTATCTGACAATTTCTTGTATTTTCATCTAATCAATTCATTTTTTTTCTTTTGCTCCAATTCTTCTGCCCTATTCTACATCTTAGTCATTCTATCTCTTCTACTCGGATTGATTGTTTACTGTGAAGTTACATGTAATCACCACTCTATGTCCTATGAAGGAAAACACACTTATTCTTTTTTATGTTTTTAGGTCTTTTCCTGACAAACTCCGCTTTGTATTACTATATCTTAAAACCTTCGAACTGCTACCACATAGTAGGTGATGATTTTTTAAATGAAACAGTTACATCATTACATCTAATATGAAATAATTATTATCATCAGTAACTTTTTATTACAAATTATAAATAATGAACAACTGTATAAATAGAATGATAACTCTTACATATGATGTGATCGAATTCACGTCCTACCACCAAGCCATCAAAGGCTAGTACATCATAATTAATAGGCTATTTTCATGGGAAAATGCTTGTATTCATGTCGTGTTTAATATCAAATGGTGCAGATTAAGTCAGGTCCGTATTTGTTTAAGTGATAAAGTGACGTGCCTGGATTTAGACCATTTACTGCATGCAAACCAAATTTATTCCCTGATCAGTTTTTGAACAAACGTAATTTTTAAGTCGTACATATTTCTCCATTATAGAAAAAAAATCCTTTGTTGATTTTGATTGATGCATATTCATAAGTATTGTGCTGGATTTCATTATAGAAGTGTTGAATTTGTACCATCCTTTTGGTGAACTAAAATTGGTGTACTATTTCTTTCAGATCACCACATGAATGTGGAAACATAAAATTAGGAGCTGAGTCAAAAGCAAATGGTCATCTACTAGTTGAGGTAAACCATTCTTAAACATTGGATTTACTTATAGGGAAAGTAACACGAACCTTATTCGATTATATTCTTAGCCCGTTTATTTTCTATCGATTTTGAAATGAGGCAAACTAAACTGGTAACAGATAATCAGACATTTTTTACCAAAATATACATTACATTTTGATATAATTACCGTTGTATTGATTTGATATTGAGAAGCCTCAGGGTGCACCGAAGAACTCCGGAGTGGCAGAAGCAATTTCAAGTATGACTAAAAACCAACAGGCAGGTACTACTTCAGCAACAACTGCTGTTAAATTGGAAGGAGGTTTTGCTAATGCCACACCAGCTCTACTGCCACTCTTTCCACCAATCCCATCCAGTGGGATTGATTATCCTGCTCACTACTATCCTGAGTGGTTAGAATTGCTTGAAGAAGGAGGAAAGAAATCAATTGTTCCTTCGCGTATTGATAACTCACCAATGGATGATTACTTAAACACCCTTGGCTACTCATCTGAGTCGAGTCGTGTGAGATTTGGAAGTTTTTTCGACGACGTGGCTAGCTTCTCGAAGGTGGCTGATAATGGTCCTCTCACTGATGACAATGTGATTGATTTCAAGTGAAATTTTATCTTGTTTTTGAAGATTATGCATGTTTTAAGTGTTTGAAGACAACTCTAATGTCACATTTAGTCTTCTTAGTTGTGTTTACTTTGCCTAATGTGTGAAATTACTTCAACAAACATTTATGTGCAACTAGTTTCATTTAGTCTTCTGGATTGTGTTTGCTTAGTTTCATTCTTCCCTCTATGTTTGGTAATACAATGAAACTAGTTAAGTAAAGCTGGTTTCAAGCCAGTTTGAGTGCTTGATATGTCAACAAATTAAAGCAGAACATCAGGTACCTGTAGGTAAATTGCATCCATTATCTATTCCAGCTTGAAAGTGGGAGCGTATTACTATGGATTTTCTGTATTGTCTACCAATGACACCGAGAAAGATTTATGTCATTTGGGTTATTATTGATAGACCTATAAAATCAGCTAACTTTTTACCATTCCGATGGGGTGCTACTCTAGAAAATCTTGCAAAAAGATATGTAGATGAAATTAGGAGATTACATGGTGTACCCTTATCCATTGTTTCATATCATGATCCTACTTTTAAATCGAAATGTTGGGGTAGCTTACAACAAGCATTGGGTACTAAATTATATTTTAGTACATCATAGCATTTCATCGACAACCCACAGACATATGGAAACTATTTAGATTTTAGAAGATATGCTTAGGCCGTGTGTTCTTGAATTTAAAGGCTCGTGGGATAATCATGTTGCACAATGGAATTTAAAGGCTTGTGGGATTCAAATATGCTTAGGGCATGTGTTCTTGAATTCTTTAGACTTCAATACCGGCCAAAAAAACAATAAGTTTTATACAAGCCAAACAGAATACAAGCACTGCCTAATGAATTGATCATGCTTCAAACTCCACAGGTTCACAAAACGAAACTAACTGGATTTCAGTTTTTGTAAGTTGAATTATGACAAGGATAAAAGAACTTCAAAAGTTTTCAGGGCTATCATCCAACTGTTTCTCATCTTCTATATCTACCTCCAATATTTCCTGATACAATGAAAATCCCATATTTTAGCTTGAAATCACATTTTTTTTTTTTAAGTATTTAACCACAAAAACAAGAAACTTACAGGGATCCTCTTTTTCAAGTAATTCCCGAGCCTAGCAAGAACGAGGGATCGTTCATGCCAAAATCGACCTTTGAGGCTTATCGTCACATATGGCCCATCGAGTTCAACAAGTTCAGCTTTTCCTGTTATATTAACTGAAGTATCAAACAGTTGAGCCAGCTGCAAATTGCCATTAGTACTGGTTTTAGTTTTTGAATTTGTAGAATAATTAAAAAAAAACAATTTATAAATGTAGAGAGAAGAAGAAGAAGACTTGCCTCAGTTCTGGCATCAGCTAAAACCAGCCTGATATTATCCTCTGTTAAATCAAGTGAAGCTGAAATTGAAATTGAATTTGAATGTGTTATTGATCTTTGCTTGGTTTGATATTTGAATGGGGCTGTGGATCCATGCTTTAGCTTCAGTGGGACACTTGAAATGATTAAGGAATTTGATGGCTTTGATGCTAATATTGGCAATGGGATTTGGTAGTGACGATGAGCATTGAGGATTTTCAGTGGCATCCTTTTCTTCTGTTTTTTGTTATCCAGAGGGGAGTAATGAGTGGCCAATGCCAAAACTAAATTATCAAATATATATATACTTTTAGACTTTAGTCCTATTTATCGGGTATCTACTATTTATTACCCAAATCTAAACTTTTTTTTTTTTTTTTTTTTTTTTTTATGACAAGGGAACCTGAAACCCTGAAACCCAGGCTCACAGCAGAGAAGACAAATAGGCATTTTTTCATCAGGATTTGAATCCGTGACCAAGGCCACAATATTCATTTTTTAGAGTAATATGTAAAGAGTAACCATGCAAAAGATGAATAAATATATTAATGGTTATATTTATAATATATTCAGATATTATATGTTTAAATAATAAAAGAGTATTTTGATAATTTAATTTACGACAAAATAAATTAAAATATGATTTATCCTTTTGAGAGTACTAGTAAACAACACGTGCGTTGCACGTGAATCATACGATTTATACTTAGTGTAGAAAAATTATGTTCATATTTTCAAATGAAGCATATTTTATAATTTAATATTTATAAGTTAAAGTTTAATATAATAAATAAAGTTTTATTATATGTTTGAATGATTAAATTTGTTCATGGACAATCAACAGATATTGTTGTTATGTTTTAAAAAATAGTAATATTACCTCCTAATATGATAGTTAGTCTAATATGCATATATAATTTAAGAAATAATAATTATACATTAAGAATAAAATTATTAATATAAAAGGTAACTGAAAATAATGTGTATTTCTAATAAAGATATAAAACTAAATATTCGGAAAGCTAAAGTTACTGGGAATTTATATAAAAAACTACAATTTTTTTTAGCTAAATACTAATGTATATGCATATGTCGCCTATTTATTCTCTTGCTTGATTTTGACTGCACGTGCATTTATCCTTTTCTTTCCTTTCAATGTCTTTTTTTTGCATTGTTTGCTTAATATTGCCATCGTTGCATCATCATCACTCAAAGTTTTAACATCTAGGTAATCTTCATGTTTCCTTTGTATTACCCTTTTTTTTTATTTCTTCATTCTTCATGACACATGTATCATCGGTGTTGCCTCGTTTCTTTATTATCCGTCTTTTTTTGTGTCTCCATTTTCTGAAGCAATTTCAGGTTGTTTCTGTTCGATGTCCTCTTGCTTATTTTGAGAGATTTTGCCGTTTGCTTTCTTTTTCTTTATCATCATCTTCTTTATTATTTTTTCATTATCCAAAGAAGCTTCTTCGTGTTTTGTTTCTTGTTTCTTGAATTTATCTTTGTCTTGAAGTGTAATAGTTTTTTTTTATAGAACAATATTGAGTGGAGATGTTGATTTTGTTTCTGTAGATATTATTGGAGTTATCCTTTCGATTGCATCTGCTATGACACTCAATTTTCCATTTATCACTTCGCCTTTTTTGTTGAGAGCGAAAAGAAAACAAAATTCGGTTGAACATTGGAGGCTCAATCCTTTGTAATATTCAGAAATCATGCTCGCCCTGGATAAACAAATTATGTTATAAATAATATTTTTGAAATATATTTAAATTAAAATGATTAGTTAATAGAAAAATATAAATTTAAGTTATCATGCAACAGTAAATGAATGTAAGTCATGTAGTATAATTTAAAGTAAAATAATCAATTTCTTTTTGAAAAAATAACTATCTTACATTTTTAATTGAAGTGATATATTTGTTCACGGTGCAACCAATTAACATAGTTGCAGCATCTTCAAACAATTTAATGTAAGCACTGTTACCTCCTTGTTTTACATTTAAAACCAATCTATATCTACAAATAATACAACAAAAAATATTATTTATTAAAAACAAAGTAACACAATTTTGTCAAACTTAAATTTTGTAACATTTAAATATTATTACCTTGGTATTGTTTTAATCTCTTCATCACTATATTTCTTGCATGTTACATTGTCATAAGCTTTGAATACCGATGTTTTGCATGCTTTGCATGAATCATACCACGACGATGATGTGTTATCAACCTTTTCAACAATTTCCCTGAAACAATAGTATGTATTCTACAAAATAAAGGTGATCAGTTTTCAATTTGTTTTAGGATAACATAGCTAATAAGATTGATATTTTTTTTAATACCTCAAGCAATGTAGTTCTGTTGTATAGAGTTTCTTGAAGAGTCAATTCTCTCACATCTTTCATTCTCTTTTTCATTGATAATTCACACATTTTGAGTGGATTATTAATTTCACTAATCCTGAAAAATATTAAAATAATTATAATATTATCATAATGACTTAACAAAATTAATAAGATTTACTTTTGTTGTATACCGTTGTTGCATGTTGTCGACTTCTTTAGAAATTAGATTTATTTGTAGAATTGATGCCGATGTAGTTAGCAACTGCAATTCACCTGAAAAATAATAATTCATAGTGAAAAAAATGAATTTTTTATGTTTTGTAAAAAATTCTTATTATTGTGATATGAATCTTACCCATATAACGCTTTGGCAAAACTTTTGAAATGGCTACTAACGGATTTTCCTTCACCATTTCTTGCAATATTTGTCCTTTGTTTTTGGCCATGTCTTCCCATAAACATACCACTAATGGATGATATCTGCTAAAAAAACATCAATTAAATGACTACTTTTTTAATATACCACCTTGCGATAATGCAGCTCCATAATGTCACACATTTGGTAGAAAAATTTGTCTTTATTACAAATGAAACTTAATCTTTGTTCATGATTGTTATTTCTCTCACTTATTTGAAACCTCCTTTTGGAATGCTGACGTTCTATAGTCTTTTAGTTTAGTTATAACTCCACAAATATGTATTGTTGTAATTTAAAAATAAAAATTATCTATTAAAATATTAAATTATAACATAAATAATAGAAAGATAAACAAAAACGAATTTTACCAATTGGTTATTGTTATGAATTTCAAGACCTTTAAATCAACAAAGTTATGCGTTATTTTGTCTGCAATTTGTTCAAAAGCATTCTTTACGGAGCTAAAAATTTTAAGCACCAACTCCTTATGTGGATATGGACTGGTGTACAATGGATGAGTCTTTTTAACTTCCCCATTAGAGATTACACAAGTTTTATGCAATTCATGTTTGAATAATAGTAGTGAAAACAAAATTAAGTTTAGTTTACTTACTTCATCATCAATCATTATCATCTTTTTAGTCGGTGTAGTAAAATTTTCCCCACAAGTACTTGTCTTGAATACAATTCGTAACGGCTTTAGTCGGATTGTAAATATTTTTTGTTTAATTTCCAAACAACAAATGGTGAGTTCTTGATCCATTGACATAATATAGTATCTCATGTAGATGGAAAGTATATCACAATGATTATTCTAAATAAAACTACTTCATAAAAAAATTCATGAAATAGATATTAAATAATTGATATATAACATAACTAAATAGCTATAACTTAACGATACATTAGATCAAAGAAAAATTTGTTGTATCTAAAATGTCCGAATAAAGTGTGGCAGAGTATATAATAATCCATATTAATGAAGTTTTCAGTTCAAGAAGTTACTGAAAAATACCAATGTTTTAATTGCTTATGGTTGGAAAATAGTGGCAAATAGACATAATTCAAATATATCTATTCATATGTTCTAAATATAAAAAGTATACAAAGATTTACAATATATCCAGGGAATGCTTTACGTCAGACAACATAAAATATTTCCAAAAATTAGAAATCATTTTTTAAATCATCTTCCATTTAAAAACTATTGCTGTATTTAATTTATAATTAATGTGTGTCTCCCGTTTGATCAGTACCAAGCATGGTGCATCTACTGATTTCATTAATTTTATGCTAATTAATAATGCTGGAAGATGGAAATTATTGTGAGTTGCTTTCCAGCTTGATTTCACACAAGAAACATAATTAAAAATAAATAGTATTATATGCTATGATATTAGTTTATTATTTGTTTGTTTTTATATATACCTATTATGTTCCCTCAATTAAATGGGTTTTCACTCATTTAATTCTTAAACTATTTACTTTACTAAGTTCTCACTCCCATGGAAACGATCATGGTGGACCAATCACATAACAATTACAGTTACAGTAAAATTGAATTAAAAATATTTTCAGTTTCATTGGAAGAGTAATCAAGAGAAGTGCACAAATAGGTTTAAAAAAATAGAAATTTTAATTTAACTTGGTCAGCTTCCAAATATAAAGGATCAAAAGTAATACTTTTGTTATTCTTTTTCTTTCTTTTTCTCATTAATTATGATTATATATAGTATTCCAATTGTATATTTGATTATATTCATATATATTTTGATTGTAGTGTCCTATTATAATTACACTTTTAATATTATACTTTTACCATTAAAAATTTGAAATATGTATTTACACTTTTACCATTATAAATTGAAATAAGTAGGGGTATTTTAGGTATATCAAAAATGTAAAAAAACAACTCGTGCTTTTATAATAGAATAATAAATAATAATAAAATAAATAATAAAAAGATAATAATAATAATAATAAAATAATAATAATAATAATAATAATAATAATAATAATAATAATAATAGATAATAGATTAATACAATCGCTTAAATTTAGAAACGCGAAATCATTATTGGGCCTTGCATTAGTTGCATGGTGACAAAAGCATTATATATAATACATCAATTAATTGTCCCACTGCACCGACATGGCCACATATCTTTATTTCTGGATCCTTTCATGTGAATACATATAATTATTCTCCTATAATTTAGTGTGAGATTTTTATTTTAAATAGTTTAGAAATCACAAAATTTATTAAAATGAAAATATTATAGCGATTAGAGACTTAGAGTTACTAGCTCAACTGTTACTTTAACCAAATTGAAACGAATAATGCGACATATAATTATTTAACTTTCTTGATGTTCAAATCAATTTAATAATTATGACAAAATACGAAATTCTAAATAAATTGAACAACTCTTGATTCAAATCAAGTTATGCATATTAGCTCAATAATTTATTAAATTACTATATTTACTTATTTTTAATTGCTTTTAAAATTTTAAAACTAAAAAACTTGTTTTTATGGAATTGATAACTAATAAGTGTGCTTTTTTAAGTGTCATAATTTAACGTTTCTGAAAGTGAAAACTGAAGTACACGTGGCTATAAGAGAACGCTCTCACCAACGGATATATTATTCCTTATATATATCCATTAATTTCAAATTTCCTTTATCTCTCAATTCAAAATTTCCTCTCAATTTTTTTTTTTCAAAAATTCTCTCTCTGCAAGAAGAATGTAAAAACTATGATGATCTTCATCATCTTGTAAGTAATTTCTTTGTTCTTCTTCGTATTGATTTCTTTACATTTATATTTGTTCATGAGTTTAATTTCTTTACGATTACAATTAATTCATATGTTTTGACATTTCTGGGATATTTCAGAATTGAAATGGGCATTCAGGATTGGGTAGATTGTTGCATTGATTTTGAGCCCCACTGTTTTCTGATTTGGTAAATTTCAGTTTTAATGCACGGATATGTTTGTTGAAAAAGAATATTATGAAACGATGTTAAAAAGAATTTTGTTTCTCTCAGTTTTTTGCTTTCTTCATGTTGAGAGTTCAGTTGTGCTGTTATATATAATTTTCATGAATTCATTAATTTCTACTTACATCAATAGAATTACTCAATAGCTATTTAATTTGCTAGCACTATTTTTTCTAATTTAGGCATCAGATAATTAATTACAAGAACCAAATTAATGTGGGTAAAGTTGGACTAATTTCTAAGGCATATGTTATTTTTATTAACTATGATGATTTAAACACAAAAAAAAAAAAAAAAAAAAAAACACTTTTCCACGATTTCCTAAAGCATTATATAGTCTTAATATTCTGGTTTTAATTGATCAACCTTAATGTTATATAACTTGATTATGATAGATACCAAATTGAATGTGACATATTCTCTTATATATTTGAATCAGATGGATTAGTTAACTGTGGTTCTGGATGTACAAAATGGTTAAATATTCTCTTAAAAGTTTTTGACATTTCTGGGATATTTCATGCACGGATTTAAATACAATAATACGGATTTTATTGTTTTCTTCATGGGTTTTAATTGAAATTCTCATTTCGTTTTGTCTTTTGGTGTTAAATTTATACATTCTTTTTCTGAAATTTTCACGGGTGAATTCAGTTTTCAGATTTTTGCATTTTGCTTAGGAAATTCATCATTCGGAGGACTTTTATATTCTAAATCTTGAAGGCCCATGTTCTTGAAGTTTCGACATTTCACAATTTCGTGTAAGTAGTTTGTATATTCTCTTCTCGTCGATTTTGAATCTTCTTCAACTGCTTTGATTTACTTTCGTTCAAAGGTTTTTATAATTACAAATCTTTAGAAACAAAACTTTAATGTGAATATAGTTAAATCCAAACACCTTATTGACTTTTGAATTAATAGAATGTGATGATTTAATGTTGTATTAGTCTACTACATTACTCTATCTTTCTGCAGTACTTATTGGAATCGTTTTTGAATTCTATGTATACTATTATTTATGGCCTTGTAGAAATTTACAAGCTACCATTCACATTCTAAGATTACAATATATTGAGTTGAAAACAAGAGATCACAATTGATAGTATTAACTGATCCTACGATAGCATTATAAAGTTTTCTTGTTAATTTTTTTTAGATTTGCTTTAATGTACTAATTTATTTTCCTAACTTTAACGTTTGATTATTTTGCGAAGTTTTTGTTTTCATATTTCCTTTTCATAATTTAATATTTTAGCTTTTTGAGTTTGTTTTCTAATTGTTCTTTTGATTATTGTTAATTCATCTTGTTAATTGTTGTTTCTAATTTAGTATACTAGTTTATTGTTTTAACTTTGGTTATCCTGAATTTTTTATGTTTTTATTTTCATATTTTCTTTTTTATTTCTGAGTTTGTTGTTTTAATTTTGTTTTTTATTTTTGCTAAATTATCTTGTAAAGTTTGTTATTTTCCATTTTGATTTTTGGTTTCAAATACTTGTTATTTTCTATAGTTGTTGTGATTCTTTTTTGTTTCTTAATTATTTCTATTTCAATTTCCTTTAGTTTGGTTTTTAGTTTTTGCTTTTGATTACTGTAAAGCTATCTTCTTAATTTTTTTTTTATATTTTTTGCTTTTGAATTGTTAATTTATTTTGCTAAGTTTGGTTTTCAATTTCCTTTTATTTTATTTTGTTTAGTTTTATAAATTATTTTCTTTAGGATAGTTATATTTACATAGGATTGAGTAGTAGTTTAGTTTGAGTTTGATAAAGATTCCCTAGTCCTTTTAGGTGAGGTGTATTTCTTTATATAGGGTCCCTTAATCTAATATTAGTGTGTATAATTTAATTCAATTTTTCTTTTATTTTATTTTGTTTAGTTTTATTTAATTATTTTCTTTAAAGTAGTTATATTTACATAGGATTGAGTAGTAGTTTAGTTTGAGTTTGATAAAGAGTCCTAGTCCTTTTAGGTGAGGTGTATTTCTTAATATAGGGTCCCTTAATCTAGTATTAGTGTATATAATTTAATTCAATTTTTCTTTTATTTTATTTTCTTTAGTTTTATTTAATTATTTTCTTTAAAGTAGTTATATTTACATAGGATTGAGTAGTAGTTTAGTTTGAGTTTGATAAAGAATCCTAATTCTTTTCAGGTTAGGTGTATTTCTTTATATTTAGGATCTCTTTATCTAATATTAGTGTACATAATTTAATTCAATTTTCCTTTTATTTTATTTTGTTTAGTTTTATTTAATTATTTTCTTTAAAGTAGTTATATTTACATAGGATTGAGTAGTAGTTTAGTTTGAGTTTGATAAAGAATCCTAATTCTTTTCAGGTTAGGTGTATTTCTTTATATTTAGGATCTCTTTATCTAATATTAGTGTACATAATTTAATTCAATTTTCCTTTTATTTTATTTTGTTTAGTTTTATTTAATTATTTTCTTTAAAGTATTTATATTTACATAAGATTGAATAGTAGTTTAGTTTGAGTTTGATAAACAGTCCTAATTCTTTTCAGGTTAGGTGTATTTCTTTATATATAGGATCTCTTTATCTAATATTAGTGTATATAATTTAATTTGGAGCTATATTAGTGTATATAATTTAATTCAATTTGTTTTAGTGAATTTAGGTTGTTTATCTCTTTGTTTGAAGATTAAAGGTATTCATTCCTTAGCTCATTATGGATGATTTTTCTAGTTCTCTTGATAGGTACAATAGTGGGATCATTATTTTTAGTATAACAATTATTGTTTAAATATTCGTTGTGGTTTCTTATTGTTGACAAGAAAAAAACTTCAGCATGAATCTGGTCATCTTTGAAGCTCGCCGATCACTTCACAGACAACATCCAGGTCAGAAATTTTCAATTCTTTTTGTTTTATGTCACAATATAACTATAAAATATAAATGAATATATATTTTATGCTTCTTTTCAACTTCAGTTCTCTCTCAAATGTGTATTCTATCTTTTTAGTTTTTATTTCTCCTAGTTTCGATATTGATTCTAGATAAATGAATCCTTTCATGTTGATGAAAATATCATTGAAGTGGCCTAAATGCTCTCAAACTAAAATCACAAACTCCTAATTTATAATATTCACTTTCTAATAAGAAAAAACATTACTTCAAATATGTGAATATTAACTATCCTCTAATTCAAGTAACTGTAAATTTCATAATAAAACTATGTTATTTATAAAAAAAAAATTACAAAATGAGAAGTTATCAAAGTTGTGAAGAATATAAAGTCAATATCATTCAGTCGTTATTCCAATTAAGGCTTTAGAAAACAGACTGAATCCCAATTGTATTGTAAAAAAATTAAAGAAATTTAGGATACTCACTCTCGAAGAGAGAGAAATTTAGGATACGCCATACTATTCCAATCTGATAAATGTAAAATTATCGTATTTTCTTCAATAATATCTATTTAATACTCTTTCCTAAGTTTGTTTTCCAGAATTGTGCTTTGCTTTCCTAAATTTTTGTTACTATATTTTGTTTTCATAATTCAAATTTCATTTTTTGAGTTTTTTTAATTAGTTTTACTTTTGATTATTATAAAGTTATTTTGGTAATTTTTGTTATGTTTTTGCCTTTATTTCTTAAGATTTTGCTTTGATACCTTCATTTCATAATTACATCTAGTTATTTGAGTTTGTTCTCTAGTTTTGTTTCAAAATATTATAAAGTTGTCTTCTTGTTTTTTGTTTGACTTATGCTTTAATGTACAAATTTATTTTCCTAACTTTGCTTTTGATTTTTTCTTTTGATTTTTTTCTTTTCATAATTTAAAATTGATTTATATTTTTGAGTTTATTTCTAATTTAATTTGCTTTCATTTTTGTAAAGTTATCTTGTCAATTTGTTGTTTTGATTTTGCTTTAGTATACCAATTTTTTTTGATATTTCCTTTTCATAATTTAAAATTGATTGTTTCAATTTATTTCTATTTTAATTTGCTTTTGTTATTGTAAAGTTGTCTTGTTAATTGTTGTTTTGATTTTGCATTAGTATACTAATTTGTTTTTCTAAGTTTTTATTTTGATATTTTCCTTTTATAAATAAATACATTTATTTTCCTATTGACATATTTTGCTAAGTTCTTGTTTTGATATTTCTTTTTCATAATTCAAAATCAATTTTTTAGTTTATTTATAATTTAATTTGCTTTTATTATTGTAAAGTTATTTTATTAATTGTTATTTAGATTTTGCTTTAGTATGCTGATTTATTTTCCTGAGTTTTTTAGTTTTGATATTTTCTTTCCATTAGTTTTCGATTATTGCAAGTTATCTTGTTAAGTTCTATTTTGTTTTTTACTTTCAAATACGATTTACTTTCCCAATCATTGCGATTTTTTTTATTTCTTAAATTATTTCTAATTCAATTTCATTAGCTTGTGTGGCTCCCCAATTGTGAATAGGTATTTAAACCATAATTTAATAAAATATTTTATATATAAGAGCAACATTAATATGTTACGATCGTGGGCCGCACAACGGAACCCGAGTCGATGGCCCAATAAGACGAGCCTATGGTCCAACAAAACTTGTTATAAATACCATCTTAATCACATGTAAATGAGGATTATCTGATTTACACTATGTAAACTAAAATTACTTAATCCTCTCTAAGTGTACAAGATCGATGAGTACAATATCTAAGAACTACGAAGAGGATTGATCCTATCAAAGTAGGTACGTAGGCAACTTGAATTAACCGAGCGCAGCCCTCAATCCATTAAAACAAAAACTAGTTTGTTGTGGGTCAAATTAGATCACATCCCCATGTGTAATTCACGTGATACATATCTGATCCTACATCCGTTTGATTATTCTAAAGTTTACCTTTCGTTTTGATTTTTTTGCTTTCGATTTGTTAATTACTTTGCTAACTTTAAAGTTTTCAGTTTTTCTTTTTTTAAATTAATTTGGCTTCAAGATTGATGCGGGATCAAATATGTGTCACGTGAATAACACGTCAGGATGAGATCTGATACGACCCACGATAGACTTGTTAATGTTTTAAGGGACTGAGGCCAAGCTGCCTACGTAGGTACTTTGATAGGATTAAAACCAATTCGTAGTTCTTAGAGTATTCAATAATTCTAGTTTTCAGAGTGGAAACCAGATAATCCTCATTTAGTTAATTAAGATGGTATTTATAAAAGGTTGGTTATACCATGGGCTCGTCTTATTGGACCGTCCGCTCGGGAATCATTATGCGGCCCACTATAGTAACATATTAATAATGCCTTATATGAATTATTTTATTAAATTACAGGAATACAACTATTCATAATTGAGTAGAAAGTCGGCAAGACTAAACATTTTTTTTCTTTTTTAGTGTTGCCCCACCCGCGGACGGCAGCTCGAGATGGCCTCAAGGCAGAACGCAGGGAGGGGCCTCTAGGCTGGAAGCCTCTCGAGGGGTTGTGCCTCGAGCGAGGCTGGCAGACCCTCAAGGGGGCTCTGCCTCGGTGGGAGCTGGCTGGCAGCCCCTCGAGGGGCCGTGCCTCGAGGCTGGCAGCCCCCTCAGGGTGCTAAGCCTCGAGCGAGTTTGGCAGCCCCTCGGAGGGTAGTGCCTCGAGCGGGCCTTGGGGGACTCTGCCTTGGGGGAGCTGGCTAGCAGCCGGGGGCTGAGCCTTCGAAATTGGCAGCCCCTTAGGGGGCTTTGCCTCGAGTGAGGCTTGCAACCCCCTCGGGGGTGCTGTGAGCCTCGAGGCTGACAACTCCCGTGTCTCGAGGCTTTGATGAGCCCCCGAGATTTACCTCCGGGGGAGCTGGCTGACAGCCCCTTAGGATAGAGCCTCGAGGCTAACATCCCATATGTCTCGCGCGAGGCTGGCTGCGCCTTGAGAAAGCAGGGGGATTGGCTGGCAGCCCTTCGGGGGTGCTGTGAGCCTCCAAGATATCGCCCACGTGCCTCGAGGCTGGCATCCCTTGGGGAGAACTGGCTGGGCAACCCCTCGAGGGGTTGTGCCTCAAGCGAGGCTGGCAGCCCCCTCAGGCAGCCCCCGCTCGAGGCTCAACACCCCTTGGGGGGTAATCCTTCGAGGCTGGCAGCCCCCTCGTGGTTTTGTGCCTCAAAGCTGGTTGTGCCTGGCAGACCCTCGGGGGTATTGTGAACCTCAAAGCTGATAGCCCATGTGCGCCTCGAGGCTGGCGTCCGTTGGGGGGAGCTGGCTGGGCAACCCCTCGAAGGGTTGTGCCTCGAGCGAGGCTGGCAGCCCCCCGCTCGAGGCTCAACACCCCTCGGGGGGCTGATCCTTCGAGGCTAGCAGCCCCTCAAGGCTGGCAACCCCCTCATGTTTTGTGCCTCAAGGCTGGTTATGCCTCGAGCTAGGTTGGCGTACGTGCCAGCCTACAGCGAGGCAACCCCCCTCGGGGTGTTGTGAGCCTCAAAGCTAATAGCCCACGTGCCTTGAGGCTGGCGTCCCTTGGGGGGAACTGGCTGGGCAACCCCTCGAGGGGTTGTGCCTTGAGCGAGGCTGTCAGCCCCCTCAGGGTGCCCTCGAGCGAAGCTGACAGCCCCCGCTCAAGGCTCAACACCCCTCTGGGGGCTTATCCTTCCAGGCTGGCAGCCCCTCAAAGCTTGCATGTGCTTGGCAGCCCCTCGGGGGTGCTGTGAGCCTCAAAGCTGGTAGCCCACGTGTGCCTTGAGGTTGGCGTCCCTTGGGGAGAGCTGGCTGGGCAACCCCTCGAGGGGTTGTGCCTCGAGCGAGGCTGGAAGCCCCTCAGGGTGCTGACCCTCGAGCGAGGCTGGCAGCCCCCCGCTCGAGGCTCAACACCTCTCGGGGGGCTGATCCTTCGAGGCTGTCGTCCCTTGGGGGAACTGGCTGGGCAACCCCTCGAGGGGTTGTGCCTCGAGCGAGGCTGGCAGCCCCCACTCGAGGCTCAACACCTCTTGGGGGCTGATCCTTCGAGGTTGGTAGCCCCTCAAGCGCATGACTGTGTGCCTGGCAGCCCCTCGGGGATGCTATGAGCCTCAAAGCTGATAATAGCCCACGTGCCTCGAGGTTGGCGTCCCTTTGGGGAAGCTGGCTGGGGAACCCCTCGAGCGAATCTGGCAGCCCCCTTAGGGTGCTGAGCCTCGAGCGAGGCTGGCAGCCCCCGCTCGAGGCTCAACACCCTTCGGGGGGCTGATCCTTCGAGGTTGGCAGCCCCTCAAGGCTGGAAACCCCCTCGTGGTTTTGTGCCTCAAGGCTGGTTGTGCCTCGAGCGAGGCTGGCAGCCTGGCCTGTGCCTCGAGCGAGGCTGGCAACCTGGCCTGTGCCTCGAGTGCTGGCACCCCCTTGGAAGGTTGCGCTTTGAGGTGGCAGCCTTGCCTTGAGGCTGACGACCCCGTGCCTCGAGGTTAGAAGCCCCTTCGTGTAGTTGTGCCTCACACGAGGCTGGTAGCCCTTGGAACCCCTGGAAACCCCCTAAGGGGTGTGCTGTGTGAGCCTCGAGGTTGGAAGCCCCTTCAAGGTAGTTGTGAAAATTACGCATATACTTGCAGAACTTCAAATGGTGTGATTTGAGGCACCAAACGACATCGGAATGTTTAAAACGAAAGCCATAAAAAGCTTAGTGAGCATGCGATTAATAAGAATACCTCAAAATCCCAGAGGGCTTATTTTCGTGATTTGAAGTACCAAACGACATCAGCATGCTTTTAAACGAAAGCCATAAGTTTAGAGAGCATGTGATTGACAAGAATACTCAAAATTCGAGAAGGCTTATTTTCGTGAAAATTACGCATAGACTCTAGTAGAACTTCAAATGATGTGATTTGAGGCACCAAACGACATCAAAATGCTTTGAAACGAAAGGCATTAGCTTCGTGAGCATGCGATTGACAAATACCTCAAAATCCCAGAGGGCTTATTTTTGTGAAAATTACACATATACTCATATAGAACTTTAAATGGTGTGATATGCTTTGAAACAAAAGTCATCCTAGAGGGCTTATTTTCGTGAAAATTACGCATATACCCATGCAGAGTTCAAATGGTGTGATTTGAGGCCCCCAAACGACATCGAAATGCTTTGAAACGAAAGCCATAAGCTTAGTGATCATGCGATTGACAGGAATACTTTAAAATCCCAGAGCGCTTATTTTCGTGAAAATTATGCATATACCCAAGCAGAACTTCAAATGGTGTGTGATTTGAGGCCCTAAACGACATCGGAATGCTTTGAAACGAAAGTCATAAGCTTAGTGAGCATGCGATTGACAAGAATACCTCAAAATCCCAAAAAGCTTATTTTCGTGAAAATCACGCATATACCCCTACAGAACTTCCAATGGTGTGATTTGAGGCACCAAATGACATCGGAATGATTTGAAACGAAAGTCATTAGCTTAGTAAACATGCGATTGACAAGAATACCTCAAACCCTTTTAACATGTTCGAGAGAGAGCAAACTCTTTTCGTTCATATACCAATCAAGTTTCTTGTCTTGTAGGCCGTTTTTTAAGAAACATATTTATTTTTTAGTAGCTTCACTATATACCCTTCCCTACAAAACCCATGTTGTCTGAAAGACAAAAGAGCCTCATTAAATTATATTTTATCCTGCATTTTAGGATTAGTTAATTTGGTTTCATCATCACCACGTTTGCTACGAAAATTTATTGGCATGATGTGATTAAATGCTTTTTCTCGCTGTAGGATCTGTATCTCACCTCCGCAATTAGTGGTGAAGATTAATAAATTTCTCTTATTATCTCAAATATCTTGCAAATGTTTGGATAAAATTATTACCCAACAACATATCTGTTCCAATATCATGAAAGTAGATTGGAAGCATTTTTACCTTAAATCAAGGTGTTCCAAACGCTCCTCCCATCATGATTTTTGTTTCTCGTTCACATTTATTGAGTATAAGGAATTTTCAAGAAAAATCTCTACCTGCAATAATAGGTTCCATAGCATTGCTTGGAAAGACTTCGGGTTCTGCTGTACAAATCCCTGAACCTGAATCAATATATGCCGAGAAATATTTTGTCTTATATTGATCATAAATAACACCAATGGAATGTATATAGAAAATGGGCTAGTCATTCAACTCTAATGGGATGACCTTCCAAACTAAATTTTATACATTTTCCTTTTCTTCCCCAAGATTTATGTTCCTCAAGGAAGTTTTAACCCAAGGTCCCCTTGCTTACGACATGTAAAACCCGATACAAATACTTCTTGGCTAGCCATTTCTAACATACGTTCATATTTGCCAATAGTAGGTTGTTGCAAATGATATAATTCATCACAAGAAAAATTATTTTATGTTGACGTGATGTCAAATAAAACTTGCACTTTTTTACATCCTTCGGGGCATCTAACTTTTATATTATCCACCCTAATGGCTTGTGGGGTTGAGCCGTTGATCAACTCTTTTCCTTTTAAGCCTTGTATCCTTTCGTCTGAGAAGAATATTCGGCTATTATATTCCATCCTTGTACTAAATGTTCTGTTTAAGACGGAATGGTCTTTGACAATAATGTTCACCCCTCTAATTCTAGGTATTTGAATTGGATCTGGCGTCATTACCTTAGCAAATTGCTTGAAAATCTGAGAAATTTCAATATACTCTTTCCGTAGGAAAAGATCCAAATGATGTGTGTTGGAAAGTGCATATGCTATTCTATAAGATATAAAATACGGTCTATACCCTTCCTTCATAAAATCATTTCTTTTAAAGTCTCGATAAAAGGTTAAAACGCGACTGAAATATTTGTCTGCTAGGTTATATGCAACTATTGGATGAATATCAAACATAAGCTTTCCTGCATATAAATTCCCGGCCATTGTACCAAGAGAACGATCTCTTAGGTTACTTTTATCCATTATTGACAACTGAATTTCTGAATCAATTCATTCCTTGAAGGTGACTTTTATAACTACTTCAGTAGTTCCTATACGGATAGTTATTGCTACTTCTTCTCGTAGCTTACTTAATTTTTCAAGAATTTCTTCTTTCGAAACTAATTACATATCCATCACATTCCCCGTAAGTTCCATAGGAATTGTGAATTCTCCCGAACTTACTTTGTATATGATGTGATGTTTTCTTTGATTTAGTCCTATTTGATTTAGGACTCGGCCAAAACCTCCAATTCTGAAGTCATCATAAGGTCCAATATCGAAACTTTGCCTCATAATTGTTTCCAAGGTTCTATTTGAAACCGTCATTCTTGAAAAGAATCTAGAAAGGTTTTCAGAGTCAAAAAGTTTAAGAAACCAACTCGTATTTTTGTAATTTCCATAATAATGTATAGTTTGAGTTATTCACATATGTACAAATAAACACATCTGCTGATAGAGTTAAGACACATATGAAAAGTTTCGTTATCCATAAAAGAATACTATTTTATTTATAAAAAAATCATGGAAATTTTTTAACGTATTTTTAATTCTTAGGGATATTATGATTATCTTCTGCTTTTATTAATATTCTATATATATAAATTTCTTAGCCCTTTTCTAACCAAGTCTCAATGGTTGAAAAGGCTAAATTTAATTGTTAAGAACGATGCTTTAATAATTATAATTAATTTTATTTGGACATTTTTTATTACAATAGTATATTTAAAAAAAATCGAAAAAAATACAAAAATTTTAGCATAATCAACTACTCAAAATTTGAGTCAAACTCATTCTAACAAAAAATAAATAAATTAACATTTAAAGGGGAAAGTGTTCCTATAAATATTGAGGGGCGTTAAATAGTGTTATTATTGCCGATAAATGTGGCGAAATGTATCCATTCTTTTCCTTGTCCACTTTCAATGATCAAGCTCTATTTATACTATTCATTATTTATTTGATTCGATTTATTTTATTTTAGTTTTATATCTATACTCAACACTTTATTTAACTTTAATAATGAATATGTACCAAGGTTTTTAAATAGAATTAAGTTATTGGGTTCTCAATTCGAACTCAATTCGATAACTTATCAAATTAGTCTTGAATAATCTTTTATATTTGATAAGTTTTGAAGTTCTATTCAATTAGTAAAAATAAGAAAATACATATAAAATAATTAAATCACTCTATTGATATAATAAAATTTAATACAAATGGTGGGATTTGCATATATAAATTATTTTAAATTGTTTAATTTGGATTTAATGAACAAATCTCTTGAAATATGTTAATGGGGATCACTATTAAAATTCTCTATTGCCATCATAGATGACGTGAGCTCAAATTGTATTCAAAAGTCTCCAGGGCTCTGCACGATTGACTACCTTGTCCTTAATTTTATTTAACATAATTAAACTAAAATAAAAGATATTTAATGTATTTTATATCTATCTATAATTTATTTGTAGAGTTCTAATCAAATTATATAACTTATTATTTGACTTTTTCACTATTAAAAAGTTAAATTTATAGGGATATTTTAGGTATTTCAAAAATGTAAAAAAACAACTCGTACTTTTCAAAAGTCTCCAGGGCTCTGCACGATTGACTACCTTGTCCTTAATTTTATTTAACATAATTAAACTAAAATAAAAGATATTTAATGTATTTTATATCTATCTATAATTTATTTGTAGAGTTCTAATCAAATTATATAACTTATTATTTGACTTTTTCACTATTAAAAAGTTAAATTTATAGGGATATTTTAGGTATTTCAAAAATGTAAAAAAACAACTCGTACTTTTATAATAGAAGATAGAAAAAAAAAGAAATAGATTTACCATTAAAAAGTTAAATCTCTAAGAATATTTTAGGTACTTCAAAAATGTAAAAAAATAACTGATATTTTTATAATAGAAATAGATTAGGGTATTTAACAATTTCGAATTAAGATAATTAATTATTATGTTGGTTAAGGTCTGTCCCCTATTCCATTACCTCTCTAAGCACAACTTTTTTACAATGTGATTGTGCTACTCAAAAAGTAAAGTTGTGCAGGCTAGATCATTTCTCTGAATTCGGATAAAAAGACGATATATAACTCAATATTAGTTAAGTAAAGTAACTTGTAGCTGAACTGTAAATGCAAATGAAATATTTGAGTTTGTATCAGTCATCTGTTATTGATTTCATTTCTGACCTAAAAGGCCATTTATTTATTTTACACATGGCCTGCAATATTCGCAATGATGCTTTCATCGAACAGTATTTGTGGTCTCAATAGAAACATTAAGAGGCTTTGGATTCAATGTCTTGCAAACCACAGACCATGTTAGCAGGGACTGCAACGTCTATCATCTTCGGATATGCTAAGTTTAAATCTGCAAAAATTAAGTGAATTATGAGCAAGTACTGGAACTTAACAAACTTGTACGAATTGAACTGAGTTTCGACATTTACTTACTTTCCATGATATTTTTGAATGTTTCCTGTCGAAGAAGATAACATATCAGATTAAATATGGGTTTGTGAAACTAAAATTAAGTTCTAATTTATAACATAAGATAAACAATTGGCTCTTTTTGCAGTAAGATGCAAGTACGATTTTGTATGTGTAAAAGGTGTTCGACGTGTGAAAATTTTGTCAAAATATGAGTTAGGATAATTTATAGAACCCAAAAATTTGATGATAAAACATTGTAGCTGGGAAATCACCTCATCTTTTGTCAATCGAGGATTATACAGCATCTCTTCTTCCACAGTACTCACCTAAAAGACCATGCATGGCCATAAGCTAACTATTTGTTTTTGCATCAAGAGAAAAAATAAAGTAGAAATGAAATAAAAATAAGAAATAGAAGTAATGCATACAGAGAAGCCCTTGTAGTCATGAGCAGGGTACACCAATGTGTCTTTAGGCAATGTAAAGATCTGTTTGACCAATGCTCATTAGGTGATGGCTTGTAAAAACTGAGTATCAAAATCGGAAGAGAGAATTTTCAAAAGTGTGTTTAATCTATGAATTGTCTTACCTGTGAATGAACTGACTTGTAAAGCTGCTCGGAACTTCCACCCTGAAAAGAAAAGTACGCGTATGAGCATGTATAAACAACAGTAACGCTGGATTAGGGTCACAAATTAGTCCTAATAAAGGATTAAGATATCGAGATTTTTCTATGCCATAAGGGACTGTGGTTTCTTACATTCAAATATTTGATACATGATAATTCCAAAAAAAAAAGGACAAATTGATATATTACGAGATGTAATTTACACTTGCAGCTCAAGATTATGATCCTACAACTTCAGTCATATCCCATTTAAACCAAATCTTTCTATCAACCATATTCCACTTATTTCTGCTCAAGATCGTCATATAAAATGTTCTACATGAATACAATTTCGTCACTCATACAAGAGCCAACAGTCAAATGGATTGACTAAATATCACTTGCTCAAGCAACAATTACCATGTCATTCATTTTATTAATGCAAAACTTTTTGTTAGTTCACTGCTTTGCCAAGTAGTAATGCACCTGTACCATCCAATGATTGAATTTTAAGCTCACAAAAAAGTTCTGAGTTCAGGTGAAAACAATTCACAAATTTGAGTTTAAAATTACAAAATCAAGAGGTGGAACTTGGAGTATAGGTCTTCTCATGAAGCAGAAAATACCTGAAAATCTGTCCTGCCACATCCACGTATTAATAAAGCATCACCAGTAAAAGCCATCTTTGGTTGCGGTTGATAAGGTCCATCGCCCGTGACATAGGTAACACACCCTAGGGTATGACCTGGGGTCGCACGAACCTGCATGAATATAATACAAGTAGGTGACATATAAGACACACAATATATTCTCCAACCACAGTAAACATGAAACTATAGGACCGAAATACACACGAAGGAAATATCATGTACAGGTTGATAAATTATGTGGTAAAATACTTAATACGTGGTAAACGTAATGTACTGATGTCTCATTTCAAGTTATTAGAACCTTAATGGTTCATGTCAAACAATTCCACTGGCATTGCCACTTTTGTTCTTTTATCACTTCATGACAAACTTGGAAATTTCCCCCCCTCAAGTAATAACACAGTGCATTTGAAACACATAAACAAGTAAAACGACTAACAGTTTCAGCTTCGTTGTAGCATAATCAAATAGTTCAAGTAATTAAAGTCAAGAAGATGAAGTGATGAAAATAAGAGCATAGGTGATAATGATACTTTTCCTGTGTGGTAGAATTTGATAAGTATAATTCAATGTAGGAAATGGTTAACAAACTTTTGGCAATTTCTAAAGGCTGCAATTTAACATGTAGCTATAAAATCCAACAAGTAAAAGATACCACATGGGTAAACTTGTTCTATAAAATTTCTGCAACGTAAATTGAAACCAGTTGAATTCCTCTATCCATGCTATCCCATATATTGCTACTTGCTCAAATACATATTTTGTGGTTTATTTGATATGCTAGCATCTGTGATGCATTTGAGTATGTGTTTGTAAAAACAAAACGATTTCATATACCTCCAGAAAGAGATCCCCAAAACATATTTTATCACCATGTTCAACAAATAGGTCAGCTTTTGCATTGCTTGCTTTAGAAATGATAGATTTTACTCCAGGTGCCTTACTCTGCAAAATATAGCCAAGTTCAACACGAAACGGGATAGAATCAGTCATACAATTTTGAACTATCTGGCAAAATAAATTTCCCATGTATCCACAGGCACATTTACATGATCCCAGCTAAAATTTGAAGTGGATAAAAGAAAGAACGTAATTAAGAACACTGGTTCATTGTTTTCAAGATCAAAAGAAGTCTCAACTAACCTTAAGCAAGCCAGTGCCAGTGACATGATCTGCATGTACATGTGTATTGATTGCATATATTAGCTTCAAACCCAACTCCTTCACAAGAGAAAGATCCCTATCCACTGTCTTGTCCACTGGGTCAACTAACTGTTAGAAGAATAAGTTGCATAAGCTCCCAAGATATCTAAAAATTAAAAATGCAGCACATTATTCTACTTTAAGGGTTGATTCCATTAATCCATTATTTTACACAGAATTCTTTCTCTTCTGATAAAGTGGCCCCTTAGATTCTTCACCTACCAAAGCCTTCATAAATGGATGAAGCAAATCCAAACACAGGCCTTACTTTCAGATTCAATCATAATTTCAAAAGGTTCACACAATGAACCTTGGAATAAAAAAATCAAAAGGAAATGGATATAACTGGGGGAAAATAAGAACGAAAAACGTAGGGCTGCAGAACTTAATTACATTTCCCAGTAACTTTTTCATTATCTATCACACCTCCCAAGTGGTCCAGAAATCTATTAGTTGGAGATTTAAAGAAGCTCACTTCTGCAGTCTCATCTTAACACCAGCATTTTTCCTTTGTAAATTCAAAAGCCATAGAAGTTTCAAACTTGACCCGAAAGGTAAAAAAGGCCAATTCGCACACACTCGTCCATAGGGCTGAAAAACAAATCCAACTGCTCCATACTCAACTTGAGCTTGATGCATAAAAACTCATTTGAGCTCGTTTGGTTAACATATCAAGTCAAACCTAAACAATTTTTTTTGCATTTGATCAAACAGAAATTTTGAACCTAGATTATAATTCAAACAAGCATAAACAACAACTAGTTCGCCTCTGTCTACAAACCCACATACTCCAAAATTGGGGCGTTGAAAGACAATGCGCCAAAATCTGATTACCAAGAAGAGAATACAAGGGAAAAAATACATAGTAACACATAACATCAATCACAAATGATTTAAAAGTCTGAATAGAAGATCAGGCAAAAAAAGAGATTACCAAAGCAGGTTTGTCAGGATGAGAAGCATCGGCGAGCAGATAAGTGTAGGTAGACGATTCCTTCTCAAATAGCTGACGAAAAACCAGCTTGGACGATGCAGCAGACGACGTCGCATAAGTCGCCGATGAACCCATTCGCGATCGAAACTTTACCGGAATAAATGTCGCAAATCGTGGGCGAGGAGAAGAAATAGTAGCTGAAAATTGAAAAAATCGGAATTTGGAGAGCATTTCTTGTTGGGTTTGTGATTTAATACTAGCAAATTGGAGCTGTGAGCTGTGACTGGCGATTAAATCAAACCAAATATAATATGGAATTGGAATGTCAAATTCCAATTATTCTATTCGTTAATCTCCAATATCGCATGATGTTTGGGTAAAAGATAACATAATGATAACAATGAGGACAAATGAAATGAAATTAATATTTTTTTACAGGTGATGATTGGTGGGTTTGTTGGTAAGATGCCATTGGTAGTTTCGTCGGCTACAACAAGATAGCTCGCAGTTTGAGTTTTTTAATGGCCATGCCATACGCCCATCAGTTCACGAGTCGAGCTCGAGCCGAGCTTCTCAAAAAATTCGAGCTCGAGCTCGAGCCACAATTTTCGAGCTCGAGCTCGAGCTCGACGAGCTTCAGGAATGTGAGCTCGAGCTCGAGCCAGACTCGAGCCGAGCTCGAGCTCGAGCTCAAAAAAATATTTTTTTTTTATAAAATAATATTTTTTTTATAAAAAAATATTTTTTATAATTTTTTTTATAAAAATATTTAATTAATTTTATATTTATTCATATATTATTACATATAATTATAATTAAAGTAAAAAATATTATTATTTATAAATATATTATTATAATATATCATTTAATATAAAAAAATTAATAAATATTTATTTTTTTAATATATATTAATTAAAATTTATTTTTTTATTCCGGCTCGCGAGCCGGCTCGCGAGCTCGCGAACAGGCATGTTTAGGCTCGAGCTCGGCTCAATAGAAAGCTCGGCTCGATAGGCTCGAGCTCGAGCTCGAATTTTTTCGAGCTCGAGTCGAGCTATTTTCGAGCCGGCTCGACTCGTGAACACCCCTACGCCCATGTTTCAATGGGATTCCAAAGTAATAGAATAACCTTGTAAATCACACTTTAACCCCCAAACTTTCTCGTTTTAGCATTTTTGCCCCTACAAGCTTAAAAGCCCATTGGACGAATTTTGCCTTCAAAGTTCAATGTTGCGGGTCGGTCACCGGGTATGCATTGTTCGGACTCGGCCCATATTATGAAATACCTGTAGAATTTTTCTTTACCCAACTCAGACCGAACTTCGTCGTTTAGACGACAAGTGGGTATGACCAAACAAATCTTAAGTTTTGGGTAAAACTAATACGTACGATGCATATTAAGATATGCATCTGAATTGAGTCATTTCATGCTTCTATCTAGGGGTGCCCAGTTTTTTTTTTTTTTTTTTCGAAACAACCAGAACCATAACGCACCAAACCGTTATTGTGAAATCTATTAATATATATATTTGAGGGTTGTTGTTGACTTGTTGACTTTAACTGACCATCTATAATTATCTAAAAGCTCAATTCTATTTTTTTTATAATTTTAAATTAATTTTATTATTGATAATAATCAACATATCCAAAATAAATATGACATTAGAGACGGATTTAGCGACAGATATAGCGACGGACGGAAATTCGGTCGCTATTTCAGTCACTAAACGCTAATTTCAGAGACAAATATTAGAGATCGAAAAAATCGATCACTAAGTTTTACATTTGTGACCGATTTAGAGACGAAATTTAGAGACGGACAGCATATCGGTCTCTAAATCCGTCACTATATATTGATTAAAGATACAAAATTAGAGACCGAAAAAATCGGTCACTAAATTTTACATTTGTAACCGATTTAGAGACGGATTGAGAGACGGAAGTAAATTCGGTCTCTAAATCCGTCACTAGATATTAATTTAAGATATAAAATTAGATACGGAAAAATCGGTCACTAAATTTTAAATTTTGTGACCGATTTAGAGACGGTTGTTAGAGACGGACATAAAATCGGTCTCTAAATCCGTCACTAAATATTGATTAAAGATACAAAATTAGAGACCGAAAAAGTCGGTCACTAAAGTTTACATTTATGACCGATTTAGAGACGGAATTCAGAGACGGACATAAAATCGGTCTCTAAATCCGTCACTTAATATTGATTAAAGATACAAAATTAGAAACCGAAAAAATCGGTCACTAAATTTTACATTTGTGACCGATTTAGAGACGGATGTAATTTCGGTCTCTAAATTCGTCACTAAATATTAATTTGAAATACAAAATTAGATTTGAAGTAATAAATTAATCGAAATTTTTTAGTTCAAATTCGATTTGAAATTAACTTACCCGTTATTTAACGACCGATTTCAGCGACGGAATTATCCGTCGCTAATACCATTTAGCGACGGAATAATTGAGTATCAGAGACGGATTTGTCCGTCTCTGATACCCTGTTTTTGTTTCTTGGTTAGAAAAATGTATAGTAATTTCTCCTAATTTAATCTTTACATTCGGCATGGTTATCTTCAAAAACAGGATATATTGTCTAGCATTTCATTAGCAAGGTTTTATCTTTTATAATATTCTTTGATTTAATATTTGAAATCATCATCATAAAAAAAATTGAGAGATCGGGAGTAAAGGCATGAATATGGAGGTGGCTTCCACAACGTAAGTTTACATTATGAGTACTTCTTTGAAAAGTAGAAAATCAAAAAATTAGTTGAAGTTATTCATAGTTTTTTTGGGTTTTGAATTTTTGATTCTTGATTTTTTTGGGTTTCGAATTTTTTATTCTTCTGATAGTATTATTGTTTATTTCTTTCATCCCTCCTTCATTTCTACTTTGGTGCTATGCGTTTATCATTTGAATTATTTCTTTCTTCTTTTCTTTTTTTGACAGGTAATTATTGACAGAAAATTAGTTGGTCGAAGCACCGCTATCATCGTCTCATATTTGAGGAAATTTACTTCACTTGATAAAAATTTTCATATGGTGAGAATCATACACGGTAAGGTGAAAGCTTGCCAAAGAAATATTGCAAATTGTTTGGTTTGAGGAATTTCTAACATAGCATAATCCCAATGCATTTTTTGATTAATGTCATCAAATTTATATATTTTTCAAATGGATTTTCTTACACGTCTGATTTTCTATGTTTTTCAGAATTTCGACATTGCAAGCTATATAATTGAATACAATGCCTACACATATCTTCTATCGAATCAAAGACCAGTCAAAGTTTAAAATGGATCAACTCTGGCCAGATAAACTTTAGTCGCTTGGTGATTGCACTATCTTCTCAATTTTAGTTGGCACACAATTCTATTTTAATCGAACCAAGAATACAAGCGATAATGTTATATATAATTGATATTTAATTTCAATTCTTATTAATTGTTTGTCTACTGCTGCTTAAATTTTACTCATTTAATTTGGTTCAATTTGCTTTAGTAAGTGCGATTATAGTCTATTAATTCATAATTGTCACAATTTTGAATTCTCATATAATATCGTGTCTCTCTTACTTTTTATGGTTTGATGCTCATAATAATTGCTTAAATGCCGTAGGACTTGGGACGAGAGCATATTTTTATGTACACATGGGTTAATGTGTCGGCTATTAGGATTATAAATTGATCTAATCGAGTTTAATCATTATCGATCAAATAATATAATGTATTTTAGTTAGTTTTATGTGTCTAAATATTTATGATGCTCAATATTAACAATATATTGCATTGTTTTTTCATTTACAATCAACATGTTGAATTGATTGAGAAAAAAATACAACCACATCAAGTCTTTTAAAATTCAGAAAAATTTTAATAATCAATTTTTTTAACTCAGGTCATGCGTAGCACGGATTACACACTAGTTATTACATAAACTGCAGTTTCAATTTTTAAAAACAATTGCCCGCCAAATTAGTCTGGTGGCAGTTTTGGATAAAACCATACCAAATCACACTTAGAGTTTGCTTTCAATACAAGTGATCGTGTGATTGATCCATTTAGACGATCCTTATCTCCGAAATGGTAGAGGCCCTTATATACACTCAAAATTGGTTAAAATCCACTTCTTCAATTGATTTTTGTGCAACAATGAAGCAAGGATATTGAGCAATTTGAGGAATTTTTAAATGGTATACAACTACTTTTTCCTTATTTTCTCTAAATTTAGCCAATGTATCTCTCTCAGCCTAATGACACGCATCACTACAATATCATTCCTCCACCCTTAAAATCAGCCTTGTCCTCAAGGCCAATTTCATTGAGATTGTCATATAGACGTGGCCTTTCAATTTCCTGATATTTATCCTCTTGTGCGAGCAGTAGGAGAAATTGTTGTGTTTTACATCTATGTCCGGGCTGAAATCGTTCATCACAGTTGTAACACAGCCCCTTAGCCCTTCTATCTTGTATCTCCGAGGATGACAATCGACGAATTGGCAGCCTTGTATTGGAGGGTGGTGGGTTACTTCCTTGGGGTGTGGGCAATAATGGTGCCGACCGTGGTGTATTCGGAGAATGAGTGTATGTTGTATCTATCAACCCTTCATCACAAAGCTTTGATTCAACCAATTTCGCCAACCCGATTGCTTGTGAAATTGAGTTAGGCCTTAAAATTGCTAATTCTTGTTGAATTTCCAACTTTAATCCAGAGATAAAGCAATTTAGAATAGCTTCTGGTGGTAACCCGACTACACAATTGCAGATATTTTCAAACGTAGCCTGATAGTCGTTGACTGTCCCTGTTTGCCTTAACTTAAACAAGGATGATTGATGGTTCTCATACGTCGATGGCCCAAAACGAGTCTCTAGGGCTCGTGTGAACACCTCCCATGTCGACAGTTGTCGATTATTGTACATCCACTTGTACCAACTCAAAGCTTGCCCTTGCATGTAGAAGGCGACCATTCCAATTCGTTGTTCAACGGGGACCTGGTAGAGCAAAAAATACTGCTCTGCTTGGAACAACCAATCGAGTGGATTACTCCCATCAAAGCATGGAAGATTTAGTTTAGGTGGTTGAATGATATTGTAGTGATGCGTGTCATTAGGCTGAGAGAGATATGTAGGGTTTGTGCGTATTTGGTTAGGTGAAGTGGTTGCATACATATGAGGACTATTTGTTGGTGTTGTTTGTTGACAAAATCGATTTTCTAGGTTTGGTTCTTGAGAAGCAGATGTTTGTCGAATGGATGATATTTGATTTTGTAAATCTATCATAGTAGTGGCCAACAATTCTAACCGTTGGTTTGTCTCTTTTTTTTCTTCCTCCATCTTTTGAGTAAGCTGATGTGTAATCTGGGTTTGGAATCTATTGAGCAATTCCGTCATGGCAGCAAGTGAATCCTCTGGTGCTGTGGGATTCGGCGTTTGTGTAGGCTTGGGAGGCATGACTCTGGATGAAAGCACCAAATTGATACGTCTTCGATTCGAGTAGAAGACAATACTTCAGAATAATTTAGAGAGAATAGAGATAAAAACTAAAATCTAACTAAAAAAACTTTTTCATTCAATAATCATAAAATAAAAACATTAATCATATCAGCTATAAATAGTGAAAGACTCCTAATTGAAATAAAATACTAAATAAAGTAAAACTCTTAAGAAACTAAATAACTAAACCAACTAGGACTCTTAATAAACCTAATTAAACAAGGACTCGAATTAAAATATAATAATAAATTATTAAATAACTAATTAATTCCTATCAATTTGTATGAAAAAAATGTATTAAGTTCTAAATTTTTATAGGTACTAGGTTACTTTGTTAGTTAATTTTTATTTAAGTACCTTTGTACTTTCTTTAATTTGTTTTAACATGGCAAGCAATTTACTATGCTTTTTAATAATTTAAAAATAATTTCTATAGTGTGTTTGTTTAAGTCTTGTAAGTTATTTTATTATTATGTATGAACTGTTTAGTAGGGAAACTTTGTTTAATACTTAAATTTTTGTGAAGTTTCTGAAGTTGTCATGTAGATTGTTTGTATAGGTTTACTTGTACTTTCTTAAATTTGTTTTAATTTTGCAATCAATTTAGCTATATTATTGAACAATTTATAGACAATTTTTATAGTGTCTTTGTTTAAGTCGAGTAAGCTATTTCATCATTATGTATGAATTGTTTAGTAAGGCGATTTTGTTTCATATTTTAAATTTTTTGTGAGGTTTCGACTTTGTTATGTAGTTTGTTGGCATATGTTTTCTTGTTAAGCATGTTTTTATGTTTGTGAAATATATTGATAAATTTAGTTATAGATAATGTGAAAAAAAAAAGATTACAATTCTTAGGCTAATATCCTAAAGTATGTGTATTAAATTTTGTTTGACTCCTTTTTGTTTAAGTAGACGAACCGTCCAAAACCACTCAGACCTTCTAGAAATCATACCATTGGTTTTATTTTGCAAATGTCAATTTGATATTACTATAACAAAAACACTGCTCTTGACAATTCAGTTCTAAATTAGACAAAAGAAATCTAAATCGCAGAACGACCACCCTACTTTTATCACTACCCTTTAATAATAATTTTATTTTTGTGATATTTATTAACAAAGTATATTTTTTTGGGTGAAAATGTACAATACGTAAAAGTTTTGGGCTTTATTTGTGATAGATTATAATATTATAAAAAAGATGGAAAAAATGGAATATTCGGTAAGATTTCTTTTTGGTGCAGTGAATAGTGTTTTGGGTTGGAGAGGATTTACTGTAGCTGCGCCAAATTGGTGCAATTTTTGCACCAAATTAGAGTTTTGGGTTGGAGATGGCCTAACAGAGTACTCTACTCGTTTGGTGTTAGGCAATAAATTTACGATTTAATTATATGTACATTTCATCTTAATTATAAATTTACATGTACACGTTGTTTAAAATTAGAAGAAAACCAATTACATTCACATTGAAACTATGATATTAATTTATTTGGTAATCAAACCAACCTTGGAGAAAATTTAATCGAGGTGAACATAAGTCCAAATCAAATTATATTTTTCCAAATAGAAAAAAAATGTTCGAACTGTTTTGTTACGCCACGACTCGCAATGAACCAGGCTAACATGTTTTGTACTA
Organism: Verbascum thapsus; assembly: GCA_963669365.1. Taxonomy (NCBI): domain Eukaryota; kingdom Viridiplantae; phylum Streptophyta; class Magnoliopsida; order Lamiales; family Scrophulariaceae; genus Verbascum; species Verbascum thapsus. Next base: position 12,717,227 of record OY770116.1, read on the forward strand.
TTTAATCTCAACTATCAAGTATCACATTTTGTTTATAATTGAGATACTGGCCTACAAAACTTGTATTATTTTGCTGCATCTAGTTATCATACGAGCTTTGCATTTTGTATTACTGAGGTCATTGTGGTAATACACACTAATAACTAGGGGTGCTCACGAGTCGAGCCGGCTCACGAGCTCGGCAAGCTGGATCGAAAATAGCTCCACTCGAGCTCGAGTCGAGCCGGTTGAGCTTTTCAATCGAGCCGAACTCGAGCCTAAAAATACATGTTCGACAGCTCGCGAGCCGGCTCGGGAGCTGGAATAAAAAAATAATTTTTAATTAATATATATAAAAAATAAATATGTATTCATATATTTTTATATAATATGATATATTACAATAATATATGTATAAATAAGAATATTTTTTACATTAATTATAAAAATAATAATTATTTTATAAAAAAAAAAAAAAAAATTGGGCTCGAGTCAGGCTCGATCTCGATCTCGAGCTCGAGCTCAAGCTTGAATTTTTGACACAGCTCGGCTCGAGCTCAATTCGTGAACACCCCTACTAATAACAACCACGAAGAAGAGACATAATTATATGTATGATAATGATCTTGGGCCAACCCATAGATTTGCCGACATTAAATGGGTCCAAATGTTATTTGCATGGCGAAAAATTACAATTTGGACTTAAACAAAATCTAATCAATTTTATTCAACTTTACAGTTTAAGATTTGGTTTAATAAATTTGAATCGACTTAGCCACAAATTATATATTTTTAATATGAAGGTGTATTATAATGCTGTGAAGTTTACAGTGTGAACCCTTTTCTAACTTCTAAGAGGTTGAGATTAAATTATGTCATTTTCATCAAATTTTCCAATGATTCAACATTGGCACAATCTTTCTTCGCCACGTCATACAAGAGAAATTGGTGGCATACACGTTAGACTTAAATAATTATTAGGATGAAATAAAAGTTAACAACAAAATGCCACATTTCTTTATTGACAAAAATCCGTTTAAACTACTGTTGCATGTTATTCTACCACGAATAATTCAACTCTACTTACTGCAACTGCTCCACTATCTTAATTTTCCCCCAAATTTCTTGTCACAATATTTGTTAATTTTTTATGATTTATGAAACCCACATAAAAATGTGTATATTCTATGTTATACTTGGTAAATATATTACATAATTAGATGTACATCAGGTCCTCGTATTTTTATCTTCTTTTCATTATATATGAAATTGAGAAATTCGTATGTGAAGTCAAGGGTCGTTTTAATGAAAATACATGTATATTTTTTGTTGATTTATATGAAAATTATACATGAAACCATATAATTATAAAAAAATTCCCTAAAAGTCACTATCAAAGCCAGAAAACCCCTGACCAAGATGTAGTAATATGTGTAGTTGAAGGAACAATAATAAAATTCTTTATTTGCACCATGTAAATATGACCCGAGAGACGTACATAGATAATATTATCATATATTTAAATCAATATTTAAAGAAGTTAATTATTATAATTGAGAGTGCTCCAGCTCCAATGACATTTTCTCATTTGTGCAGCGGGTCTTAAGTATATATATATACACGCAAGATTTTCTTGGGGGCGTAGTAGTTAAATTTAATTCGTCATTTTAATTCAACAACTATGGTGCTAAAATATTTTATTGGGGTCAATTTTTATTCTTGAACAAAGACTTAGGGGTTTAATAATGCCACTTTAGTATACAATCCACGTAACTAAAATTATAATATATATTGGTTTGCAGGCTATTGCACAAGAGCGGGGTTTACCCAGTGCGCACCTAACGGTAGCGGCTGCGGGTTCCCTTGTCATAAAAAAAAAAATTATAATATATTAATATCATATTTATATATAGTTTATTTAATTAAATTATAGGAATACTGTCAAATTATGAATCAATCTTATTTAATCTTAAAGATCAAAGTCAATTTATACACAACTAGAAGAAGAATGAAAGGCAACTAGTCTAGATATGGTAAATAATATCAAATCCTAATGATGGTAAATCATATCAAATCCTTGGTAAATAATATCAAATCCTAATGATGGTAAATCATATCAAATCCTAATACCCCCCTCAAGTTGGAGCGTGCGTAGGATGAACGCCTAACTTGCGAAGGAGAAAATCAAATTGCTTCTTCCCAAGAGCCTTGGTAAAAAAATCCGCTAGTTGATCAGTGGTCGAGACATGTGAAGGTCGAATTAGATGTTCAACTATTGCATCTCGGACAAAGTGACAATCCACTTCAATATGTTTGGTGCGTTCGTGAAACACCGAATTTTGAGCAATGTGAAGAGCAGATTGACTATCACAAAATACCGCCATAGCGTCCGTGGTATGAACTCCGAGACTAGCCAACAAACCCTTGAGCCATTTGAGCTCGCACGTGAGCATTGCTAGGGCACGGTATTCTGCCTCGGCTGACGAACGGGAGACCGTATGTTGCTTCTTAGTTTTCCAAGAGATGGGCGAGTTGCCAAGCTGCACGAACCAACCTGTGAGGGACCGTCGGGTGAGAGGACAACTGGCCCAGTCAGAATCGCACCATCCAGATATACGAAGATCATTATCAGCAGCCAAAAATATTCCTCGACCCGGATTCCCTTTGAGGTACCGAACCACACGGACTGCTGCATCCCAATGTTCGATTCGCGGCTCATGTAGAAATTGAGATAGAATGTGAACTACGTATGACAAATCCGGTCGTGTTACTGCCAAGTAAACAAGACGTCCAACAAGTCTCCTATACTTCTCGGGGTTATCCAGCAGAGGTCCCTCAGCATGACCCAAACGATGGTTTTGCTCGATGGGGAAGGGTGACGGCTTGGAACCAAGGAGACCGGTTTCACCAATAATGTCCAAGGCATACTTTCGTTGTGATAAGAATATGCCATCCGCGCCTCTTGACACCTCGATCCCTAAGAAGTATTTCAACTTTCCGAGATCCTTCATATGAAAACATTTACTCAAATATTCCTTGAATGCAACAATTGCCTTGGTGTTGTTTCCGGAAATGACTAAGTCATCCACATATACGAGTATGTGTAGGCGAACGTCCCCACTATGCAATGTAAATAGCGAGTAGTCGGAGTATGACTGAGTGAACCCGTAGTTTTTCAGTGCCTCAGCGAGTTTGGCAAACCAACACCGAGGGGCCTGTCGAAGACCATACAGTGATTTTCGAAGGCGGCAGACGAGCCCGGGTGTGCTGACTTCGAACACGGGGGGCAGCCGCATGTACACTTCCTCGTCGAGATCACCATGCAAAAAAGCGTTGTGTACATCCATCTGATGAAGTTCCCACTGCTTAGCCGCCGCCACGGCTAGGAATGTTCGAACCGTGACAGTTTTGGCCACTGGGGCAAATGTCTCCCCATAATCAATTCCTTCTATCTGATGGTTGCCAAAGACAACAAGACGAGCTTTCAGCCTCTCGATACTGCCATCAGCGTGATACTTGATTTTGTAGGCCCACTTACACCCGAGAGCCTTCTTTCCGGGGGGTAGCCGCTCCATAGTCCAAGTACCATTATCCTCGAGCGCCCGAATTTCATTGCGCATAGCATCTCGCCATCCGGGATCGAGAACCGCTGCTTTGAAGCTATTGGGTTCTTCTCCGGCTGTAATTGCTGCAAGAAAGTGTCTATGGTGGATAGAAAAATTATCACAATTCACAAAGCTCGCGATAGGATACGGGTTACCTGATATTTGTAGATACCAAAAAAAAAAAAAATAGGAATTCATTTCTTAATTAGTTCAAACTTAAAAATTGCTAGATGGAAAATTATTCGAATTTCATATACATATAACAAATCATGTCATAAGAATTGATCATGATCAATATTCAAAAATATCGAACGAAAGTACACATTTATTAATGAATACATAAAATAAATTTTTGCATATAATTGTCAATAACCATCAAATCATCTAGCAAATGTCGGAACTCTTTTCTTATAAACTACAAACAATTAAGGAATTTTAATATATAAATTAAATTGATGAATGCAACATGTGATGATGAAATCCAGCACCACCAGCCGCGTATATATTTGTTTTTGGAAAATACTTCATATTCTTATAGTTATATGTTTAATTTTTTTTACTTGTTTTAATTTTTATAGATTAGTGTTTTGAATAAGAACTTTTTTATAATTAGATGGTGACTGATTGACTACGTTAATGATTGATTTTACTAATTTAAAATTTTAAAATTCTCGATTTAATTTGCAATTAAAATTGAAATACTACATGAATGATGAAACACAAAATTAAAATAAAAATCCTATCTAAAAATAAGTTATAGATTCTGATAGGGTAACTAATCCACTGTGGACCGCATTTAAACTTGTACTTATCTGCACAGTTTTCTCCACATACCGGTACCGACGCACGTGGCTAAAACCGTCAATTTCTATAGAGTAGAAGAAATTATTAATACAAATATTTGATGAAAAATATCATGTAAAAAATGTAAAATCATGTATGAAAAATATCAAATTAAGTATTAGAAACATAAAAAATCATGTAAAAATGCTATTTAAAAAAAAAGAAATTTGGACTTCAATTGAGTAATTTAATACTTATTTTTCTTAATAATTTCAAATCAATGAATAAGTTATTTTTGGGTTATGAAGTTGTGCGTGCGTATGAATAAAAGCGAGTAGCGTAAATATAGCAAAGAAAGAATATAGTACCAATATTGGTGTTTTTACTCACCCCCCACCTTGGACCCAGTCTCAGTTATCTGAATAATCTCTGCAAAAATTCACTTCAATTCAATTCAACTAAATCCAGTATTATTTATTGGATGAAATGAAATCGATATTCTTCCTTCTGTGTATCAATCAATCACTGTTTATTTGATTTTTGTCTCCTTTTTGTGATCATGGGTAGTATAATTGAGGCGACGATACTGCATCACGTATGCATTGTGCTGCTCTTTCTATGGTTTCTCAATTCATTCAACTATGCTCACCCCGTCGCTTATTTTCTTTCCCTCGTCTATCTCTATCTCGTATGCTCCTTTTTTCCTTTTCTTTCTTCACAGATCCGTGTTTCTCTTGTTTATTTATTGATGGTGATGGTTTGTGGTTTTGTAGATTCATGAAGGGTATGTTCAGAAATTGACTAAGAAACTTCAGTTTGAGGAGAAACGAGAGGCGAATCGAAGAAGGGTACTTGATGAAGTTCTTTTCTTTTTCTGTTTTTGTTTATGAATCCCTTCTTCCTTAGTTATCAGATATATGCAAGTATTGCAATTAAATCAGTAGATGTAATCTTTAACCATCATGAATTGGCTTTTTTGAGGTTTTGAGTTTTTGGAGAGGATAAGAAAAAGGACTGGGGAAATGTGTTATTCAAAATTTATAAAATTTCCATTGTGGGGCTTGATGAAATAAATCTTTTCCTCTTGATTATTTTCAGGTGGGCTGAAGTAAAGTCCCTGTAGAAAAAAAAACGCCTATAATCGTGTTTCTTGTATTTCGTACAGGTGCTTACAGATTCTGAAACTGTAAGATGGTTGAACCATGCTATCGAAAAGATGTGGCCCGTGTCCATGGAAGAAATAGTTTCTCAAAAGATTCTTCTCCCTATGGTGCCATGGTTTTTGCAAAAGTATAAGCCCTGGACAGCGGTATGTCTTGAAACCCGAAACCACTCATTTTGGGGATGGCTTAGCTTCTCTTTACATTCATTTACAGTTTGAACTTAAGACTATTACACTTTCCTTATTTTGAACTAATACTGTTGTAGTATGACAATGGGATTTGGTAATGAGAGTGCTATTTGTTAATATATACAGAAATCTGTTGAGATCCAAAGCCTTTACTTGGGAAGATCTCCACCTATATTTACTGACATGAGGGTGCTTCGAAATTCCAATAGTGATGATCACTTGGTAAGTTGTCTGACATGGATTCGTAAACTATGTTCATAAGTTGGCTTCTGTAGATCTTGAACTTTTGCTCTGGTGAAGTGATTAATGTTAGTTAACTGTAGGTTCTGGAATTGGGTATGAATTTTCGTACGGCGGATGATATGAGTGCAATACTTAGTGTCAAATTACGGAAAAGATTGGGTTTCGGAATGTCGACTAAGCTGCACTTGGTTGGCATGCATGTCGAAGGGAAGGTAAATAAAAGTCATTAGACAATACAATCTTTATTCCGAATTTTCCTTCTACCTCAGTTGTATCGTCGATACAAGATAATTTTGAACGAGATGGAAACTTTATTTATTTTTCTCGCATCTTGTTTCCTAATTTTATTTCTGGATGGGAAGAAGTGTCAGCCTATGTGGGAGCATAGCAATCTTGTTTTACAAATTTAGGTTTATTTAATATTTCTAGTACAACTTTGCCTACAAACCAATAGCAGAAACCAATATTATTTTATATATATGCTACAATTACAAATCATAGGCCTCTTTCCTGATGATTTGAATGAAGATGCTTAACAGTGGTAGGATATATTTCTTTGCAGGTTTTGGTTGGGGTTAAATTTCTTCAAAAATGGCCCTTTATAAGTCGTTTGCGTGTGTGCTTTGCTGGACCACCGTATTTTCAGATGACTGTGAAGCCTATATTCAATCATGGCCTTGATGTGACAGAACTTCCAGGCATAGCTGGATGGATAGTAAGTAGATCCTCCCAAACATATCATTCTTCTACATATTTGTGTTAGTTACAGTATGCTAATTTTCCTTTTTTTTTGTTAGGACAACCTTTTGGCTGTTGTTTTTGAGCAAACTCTAGTGGAGGTGAGATATAAATCATACAGTGGTAACTAGTATCATCATCAATCATTTAATTTCTGATCCTTTTATCCATTCAATGTATGTTTCTTTTTCTCTTTCTGCATGTCTTTAGACTAAGAACCATTTATGTTAAAGATGCTGGACATGAAGTTCTTTACTAACTCAGTCTCTGTATTTTCTGCAGCCTAATATGTTGGTGGTTGATGTTGAAAAATTTGCTTCACCCCAACCCGGTATTCTGACACTTGACTTCTCTATTCAAATATTTGGTTGCATGTGCTCAGGTTTCGCATTTGATGCATGCTATTCTTTGTAGGGTTAGCATGAGCTTAAATGTTGGTTTATCTCCTCTTTTTAACTCATAATGAGTTTCAGTTTATAGAATATTTAACCCATTGTATGGCAAAATGAGCCGTTTGGGGTGACATAATAAGGGCTGATCAGTAGACCATTCACAATTTGTTTTATACTTTTCAATATCAGGCAGTCTGACTTTGCTGAAGAACCTAATTATTCTGAAGTAGAGAGACTGTCTGAATAATAAAGGAACAATTAGTCCTCACTCTTGGAAGGCAAATGCCTGGTAAATTGTCTCCATGGACCTTGAGGTTATCTCAGTTGTATCTATTAGCAGAATTTTGGACTTGAAGGTCTTAATGGACATTTGATCGGCCTTTAATGGGACTAGAGTCTATGTCAAAAGAATTTTTCATTACTCAGTTTTAGGTATGTTATTCTGAGCTAAGAAATTTGAGTACTATGTGTTCGTTGACACTGGTAGGTTGAAATTTCCTGATGTAGAGTTTGAGACAGAGCCACCATTAAAGTGGTAAAGACTGAAAGATACACAAACAGGATTTTGTTGCGGTACTATGAAAGGATGATGAAAATGAATCAATTCTATATGTGAGAAAAATCATGATTTTCAGAACCATAATGCATATGGGTTTTATGTTCATTTATCAATTGACCAGGAGAAGCTAGATTCTCAGGAATTTGTCATAGACATGGACAAGGCCAGTAGGATATCTTTGGTAGCTCAGAAACCTCTACTTATCTGGTATCTTCAACTGTGGTTGAGTTATAAGTTATAACTGTAACATTTTTAGTACTTATATTTCTTTATAATTAACTTTCCAACTTCACGTAATGTCAATTTGATAATTAACTATAGTGTAACAAGAAAAAAGGTTTGCACCCTAATATAGTAAGTTGAACCAATGAATAGATTTATTAAAATCTTTAGCTTAATGCATCTGTACTACTGCATTGATTTTTTTCCTTGAAAGTAACTGAGATTTCTGAAGTTCCATGACCACTAGACTTCATTATCAAGTATGATGGATAGTAATCGACAGGTGGGGGTTTTAAGTTCTCAAATCTTTCAATATGTTAGGAAACAAGAAACCTTGTTAGCATCTTCTGCCAAGAGCATTTTCTCATAAATGAGACCAATAATCTTATACTTGTTACATACGAAGGTAGTTGTTTTGCTTCGAGGAGGGTGCTCATGGCATGTGGTTCACATTCAATTGAGCATATTCATTCTGGTCTGTTTTTCTTATGAGCGACAATTCTTGGTTGATATTTGAAATTTCAAATGTACGTGTTGTGCAGGCAAAAGTTTCTCCATGATTAGTAGCTATTTCACTATACATAGGATAATTTTGTTAATAATTAGATATGCTTCTTATTAAATGAGCGCACTAAATTACTGGAGTTGGCAATTTTAGTTGTATGATATCGTATCTCTATCTTACTATCCATGTCAGATAATTCAGAAAATTGGTTCACTGTTGATGCAAAGGAGCCTATTGCGCATGCTATTGTGGAAGTTCTTGAAGCTGCTGACATGAAGCCATCAGATTTGAATGGTTAGTTCAAGTACTCACGCACTATTATGCTCAAAATTTGCTGGATTGAATTGGTTTTGGTTTTGGTATCAGGATTGGCCGACCCATATGTAAAGGGACGTTTAGGTCCTTACAAATTTCGGACCAAGACTCAGAAGAAAACTTTGACTCCAAAATGGCATGAAGAATTCAAGGTTCCTATATGCACATGGGAATCACAAAACATTCTCATTATCGAAGCTTGTGACAAGGACCATTTATATGATGACTTGATGGGGTGTGTCTTCCTTTTTAATGTTACTATGCATTTTGAACTTTTTACATGTTATTTTTCTGTATTATTTGTGATTTACTATTATGTTCCTGTTATCTTATTGGTTTTCGTGTTGCATGCATAATGATTCTGATTACAACAAAGGCATGGATGCTTTAATATAACTTTCTTATTGCAATTTCAATTCTATAAGCTTGTGATGTAAATGGTGCAGAGATTGCTCTATAAATATCAATGAACTTAGAGATGGGCAGAGGCATGATATGTGGTTGCCTCTCCAGAACATTAAAATGGGAAGATTGCATCTCGCGGTAACCGTGTTAGAAGCCAATGGAAAGGTACACTTAATCTAATGTTTGTGGGCAATTATCTTATCTTGATACTACAAATTAGGAAAGAGCTGCAAATTCATATTTATATGATATATGAGAACATAGTTTGTGGATTTTTGTCCTAATCATGGATAACCGTTTGTAATAATTTTATGTAAAGCTTGATATTGAGTTGGTTCTGAGACAAAGTACTTTCCAATTTCTTTGGGTTGCCAAAATAATTAAATTTCACAACCGTTGGAACTTGGAAGTGCTAAAATTATGGATTATGCCAACAGGTTGCAGAAGCTTTATCCGATGAAAGTGATCCCAAGGACATCTCCATTGCAGCTGATTTATCGAAAAAAGGCTCGTTCTCATCACTACCATCTCAAAAATCCCCAAAAATTGCAGATAAGTATGAGCCAATAGACATAGAAGGGCAATCAGAGACGGGGATCTGGATTCACCACCCGGGCAGTGAGGTTTCTCAAGTATGGGAGCCAAGAAAGGGAAAAAGCAGGCACAATGGTGATAACGGCGATTTACTTGGCAGTTTCAAATCATCCGCTAGTCAAAACGATGCTAGTAATAGCTCTGATGAAAGTATCGATACTAATAAAACACATTCGTCAAATCCAGTTAGAAGGGGTTTTAGAAAGATCGGGTCTGTATTCAGAAGAAGCCCGAGAGATGTTGAAAAATCCATTTCTTTTGGGGATGTAGAGCCATCTATAGATGATAACAGTGCTAAGGAAGGTGGTGTGAAGTTGGTGTTAGATGACATTATTGCCCCTCCATCTTCGAAAACCTCAAAAGACGACGAGAAAGAGGAAACTGGGCCAGAAAGCCCAAACCATATGAAGGATATGGCTAAGAGTATTTTCAAACAGGCTGGAAAATCTGCACGGGGGATTAAAAGCGCACTTTCTAGATCGAAAAATTCAAAAGGTGATAAAAATCCAGTATTGGAGGTCGATTCTTCAGATGACGAAGATGAATCTCTATCGTCATCGTTGGATGCTACACCTGCAGATTTAGTCATTCCAGGTTCAGTTATTTCTAGTCCAGCAAATGATAGTGATGTTAATACGCCAAAACCTGTTGGTAATAGTTCTTTCAAGTCTAGTGAGAATACAGTTGAGAGTGGTGCCGATCCTGTTAATATTGATAATGTCAAGTGTGAGGACGGTAGTAGTATACAGGCTCCAAACGACAGTGGCATTGAACAGGAGACCAAAGACGTCTCAGAAGTACCCACAAAGATGGCCTGACGAACAATCTGAAGTTATGAACAGGTTAAAGCTCTTCTTGATACTTGGGACTATGTAATTGTTAGGCATCATTTTGCTGAGTGAAATCATGTTTATATATTAATACATAGCTTTCGAAATCTTTAGACTTTTGCCCCTTATATGAGATTGTACAGAGAACTGCATATACTCTCATGTTTTCAGTTAATAAGCTAGTGTTGTAGTCTTGCTCATGAGTGTATGTATATCTGTTTACGTCTTGGGACTCTGGTAATAAGTTGATTTTGTAAGTCTTATGTAGTGAATTGATTTGTCCAGTGTTGGTTAAATGTTGGTGTGAATTTATATACTTAATAGATCATACTCCGGTTTGGAAACATTGCTGCATCTCTTGTTTAGCTTATGCATTCTAATTTGTTTCTTCGACGTATGGGTCGATTGATGCAGAAACACATTACATTTATAATTTTACCAATAAATCAAAACCTATGTCCCAATATCAACCAAACATAAGACAATGCACTAAAATTGCTCTTGTTGGTGCATAGTATCCTAATTCCTGAAGGATTTAGGGAGTATTTAAGTCTCTTGCAACCAGCAAATGCTCATATATGGCCATTAATCAAGTTAGCACGTCGTTGGAATTGCAGTTTATCGGCCTGTCTTGGGGCCTTAACGAACCAAATTTGCACAAGAAACCCCTTAACACCAAATGCTGACATACATTCATATCTCGTATATTAGTTACCATTGATCGTTTCTTACGAAATTAGATCATTAAAAATACCATCCGATCCATGCTTATCCCAGATTATCAAATGAACAATTTGCTTCCACATTCCCATCTTTGGCACAAACCCATGCTCTATCATTTGTGTCAACACCCATTCTACATCCCCAACAACATTCTCCCCACAAAACCCCTTCATTAGCATCTTGTAAGACTCAAAGCTCGGGATTATTCTTTTCTCAATCATCGTCCCCATAAAATCTTTCGCCTCACGAAACCTCTTTCCATCAAGCAAACAATACAAAACTTCTTGGTAAGTCCCGGGATTTGGATCACATCCTTTAACCATAAGCCCTTCATAAAGCTCAATCCCCTCGTTCGTTCTACCTTGCTTTCTCAATCCCGAGATCAATATATTGAACACAATTGCGTCCAATTCAATGCCCTCCAATTCCATCCTATCCAACAACTTAAAAGCCTCGTCCACACGCCCACGCCCACACAACGCGTGCATTATAGTTGAAAATGTCCTCACATTGGGCGTACATTTCTGCTCGGTAAATTCGTCGAGCACCTTATATGCAGCCTCAAATTCCCCCCACTCACACAACCCTTTAACAATAATATTCAAACAACAGGCATCAATCTCCACACCCAATTGGGAAGCCCCCATGTACACCTCATGCACCACCTCAAACTGCTTCGAAGTTACCAGCAAATTCAAGACCCAATTAAACGTTGTGATGCTAGGCCAACTCTTGTAGTTGGGCATATCAAAGAGGGTTTCGATTGCCTTGTCTATTCTACCTGCAGAATGGCCGTAAATCTTAATGACATTGAGGAAAAAAGCATCAGAAAGGCGGCATTTACGCTCGATCTTGATTCTTTGCATAAGGGTTTCGATACCGTCGTAGTTTTTGGCGAGTGCGAGTTTGTTGATGACAGTGGCGTAAAGGGATTCATTTGGATTGTAGTCTTTGCGGGCAGAGAGCTGGTTGAAGAGAGGGAGTGCATGATTAGGGTCTTTGAGATTCTGTAAAATTCTGATAACCTCAGGGGGACTAAGCCAATCTTTGTGGTTGATGAGATCACTGGAGGATTTAGGGAGGGGTTTAGAAGGGGCATATTGATGGAAATTGAGCCTTGAAGAGATGAAGCATAATAGGGAGATGGGTTGGCGGAGTGTGGGTCTGTAAAGGAGATATGACGCCATAGCCATCGTTCCTTTAGGTGGTAAGAATAGATGATGAAGAAGCGGGAGGGAGTGATGTTAGCATATCGGGGAATAAGATTTTCTATTCAAATTCTTATTTTACTAGAAAATATCACGTGCCTCGCACGTGGTAAGCACATGTTTTTTTGTTAATGAACTAAATTAAAATAAATTATTATTATTTTATCAAATGATTTCATAATTATTAATTTATTACTAAATAAATCCAATTCTTATTAATCATTGCAAAATTCTAGCGGCTTTTAGTTTTTGAATCTCATTAAAACATAAAACTTGTAATGGATAAAGTTACAAAATTGGAAAAAATAAGGCATATAATAGTAAGATGATCCAATATCTAATTGTTAGTTTATATTTTTCTTTCATCTTTTTTTAGCACCTTATATCTGAAAAACTACGGACATGTATGTTCACAAAAATTATTTCTTTTATCACAAGTTTCAAATATAACTTGCTTTCAATCTAATTCATTTTCTTTCATATTCATTATGTTCATGTATAACTACTTATTAATCAACATACATTACATTACATTATTCCTCATAATTTCATAATATCTCTCATCAATAATTTCATTCTTAAACTATTGTCTTTTTCTTTCTTATTTGATATTTAATAATCACATTACCCCATCACAAAAATAACAAAGCAATAACTTATGCGTCATTCATAAATATGATTACCTTGATTTGATAGATTTCACCAATTTCAGTTATTTTGTAAAAACATGAACAAAAACACCCAAAATTAGTCACTGCTCGAATATATATATATAGCTCACATTTTCCAAAGAATATTTTAAGAAACTATCTCAAACACAAAACATATAAACTTATAAACTTAATATCTCTCACACAAAACATATAAACTTAAGAATATTTCACACTATTTCACATCAACAATTTTAAATTTAAATTATTTTTCTTTTCTCTTCTTACTTTATTATTTTTTAATCACATAATCATGACAAAAATAATAAAGCAATCACTTACTCATCATTCATTAATATACTTGCCCTTGATTTGATACATTTCACAAATTTCAACTATTCTATAAAAATATCAACAAATCCAAAATCAATCATTTTATGCGAATATATAATGTACACTTTTCAAAGAATTCATAAGAAATTAATTTAGAAATATAAAACACTTTTAATAGATTCAGATCTATATAACATATTTTGTTATACTTCTTCGTGTATAAAAAATGTTTTCTAAACATTGTTTAAATAAATTTGAGTACAGTAGATATCTAAATATTTATATTTCTTTTACTAAATAATTTGCTACTATTAATATAATTTTTTTCTTAACCGACCATTATTATGTCTGTTTTATCTCTTTTTGAACAACTTATTTTGGTTATTTGAATATAAAATAAACTTTTGATAAAAAATATTAGTATTTTATTTTAACATCCATGTTTTTGTATAAGATATTACTCTACGTATCTTCCTTGTAGAAATCTATTTTTTTTTTCTAAAATGTTTAATATACATTGTCATTTTTTAATATGGCCATCGACACCATCATCATCATCTAAAAGCATCATCGTTCTCGATGATACTCTCTTACACAATCTCGTTGCTTTATCACCTACTCTTGCTGCCCTCTCAATCTTTCCTTCCAAAGGTGTATCCCTCGGCCTCCCTTCACTACTGTTAATCCGAATGTCGCGTCTCTCTCACACAAACTCCAACCCTAAACTCTATGCAAACCCTAACCCCAATTTCCCCATCCCAAACCATGTTTCCTCCATCCCAGAGTCTCCTCCACCATATATATGTGTCATCCTTATTCCAATCCTAACCAACTGCCTAACCTCCCGACCAAGTTGGTGCCTCCAACTGAAACCTTAGCCCTCTCATACTACAAATTTAAACACCAACTTGCTCTTCCCTATCTCGATGATGTACCAAGCACAAAACCCTATTAAGTCAATTCATCCTTGCAGTTTCTCCTAACCCAACTCGTATTGTCACGCCACTACTCCAAACCCTATCTTCTACCCATCTCTCTTATCTCCCTCTTTTCATGGAAAATCCTAACGTGCATGCTATATATTTTCCACACCCTCTCGCTGCATCTTTCACACCAGAAACTATTATGTCTTCCTCTCTACTCTCTCCTTAATGTTTACCAAAACAAACTCAACTCACAAAACTATCTTTTTTGGGAATATAAATTAGACTTAATACTTCGTACCATAATTTACTTGGCTACAGGGATGGCTCAATTCCATGTTCCTCATCTCTCATTTTTAACTCATGTGGGAGAATCTTTTCCTAGTCTGGCATATAATGCATGGCTATGCACGAATCAATTTTACTTTCACCATTGGTGGTCTTCACACTCTCTACCGCTCCTGATGTTTATGTGTCAATTTCTTTTCCGGTGTCGCTAAATTGAATAATGTTATGATCCAAATGCAAGTGGAATTATTGTTAAATGAACTTGACCATTACCAATCAAGAGTCCACATAATTGAGTCCACATAGTTTTTTCTATCTACGTATGGGTTGCAAGAATTGATACTTGTAAATATGAGTCCAAAAAATTCAAATATTTTCATTATGTTACTGTCCTAGAATATTTATTCTACTATTTATTTATACAAAGTCTATTATTGTAATGAAAGTCCTACTACTAAATAATTTTCTACTACATCTATATATAATATAATATATAAATATGCCCACGATAATATTATGTTCATCAATATAATTAAACTCTAGATAACTAAATTCTTTTTATAGTCATGGCATTTTAAAGAGTTAGGAATATAGTTTATTTATTAAATAGTGTCTTACTATCAATATGTTTTTTTTATAGAGATCGTTTTTGCTACATAATGATTTCTCATTAGTATTAAAAAAAATTATATAATAAATTCAATTATTATAATAACGATACTAATATGACTTTTTTCTTATAGAGATCGCTTTGCTACATAAATAATGTCCCATTTATATTAAAATTCTTTTATACAACAAATTCAATTATAATAATAATGTGGGTATGAAAGTATTTTCACATAAGACGAAACAACTTTGTTATTCACATATTTATATAGGAGAGTGATAAATTATAATAATAATTATTATTATTGTATTATAATTATTACATTATTTAAATTTTGATTATTAGTATTTATAATATTATATTATTTAGATTTTATTTGTTTATTAGATTTTCTAGTATGAATTGAACTTATGCAAATAATGAAATTAATATTTTTTTTTTTATATTTTTGCCAACTTTTGATCTTCTAAACTTAAAATTTTCGTTCTAATTATAGAGTGACAGAAAACTATATAAACTTCACACATTATTCATTATGAATTAATTATAATATAATTATAATTCAATTATGTTCTAATTAATTGTATTAGGATTCCCACGTAAGTTATATTATTTGTATTAATAAATAAATTAAATATAATATAATTATAATTCAGTTATGTTCTAATTAGTTGTATTAGTATTCTAATTAGTTATATTTATATTATTTGTATTAGGATTCTATATTATAGTTAATTCTATCTATCCGACTTAAGTAGAATTATTAATTATTAATTAACTGTTATTCACACATTATTAATTATGATATAATTATAATTCAATTATGTTCTAATTAGTTGTATTAGGATTCCCACGTAAGTTATATTATTTGTATTAATAAATGAATTAATTATAATATAATTATAAATCAATTATGTTCTAATTAGTTGTATTAGGATTTTGATTAGATTTTATCTATCTCACGTAAGATATATTAGTTGTATTAGGATTCTATATTCACACATTATTAATAATAATAAATTAAAAATTATTATTAATTAATAATTAGTAATAAGGGTAGATATGTCTTTTCACATAGAACTAAACAATTTTGTTATTCACACATTTATATAGGGGATAGATTAAATGTTTGACCTTTGTAATTTATAAATTTAGTCAATAACTCAATATATTTTTAGTGGGTTTATACGGACAATTCGTGTGTGATTAACACTCACACACTAATTTATACTAATATAAAATTATGAATAATTTAAGTGTTTTTTTCTCTTTGTGAAAAGATACTTTTGAATATACTGTAAATATGTGTTGTCATTGTTGGTTAGACATTAATTTATGTGATCAATATAATAATTTCTTATTATTTTTCATGGTTATTCATGAATAGTGATATAGCACAACCTCGTATACGACTACATGTCCCGATACCTCGTATGAGACCCTACGACCCTAGTGCAGATATTAAGGCTTATTTACCTAAAGGTCCCTAACCTAATTGTGCTTATTTGCATTACACTACCTAACCCGCATGTTTTTACCGGGTCAAACCCAATGTAGCCCTAACTCGGATAATCTGGTACATACATTATGGGGACACGTGTAAACCATCCCGCCAATCCCGCAGTCGTCCGTACATTGGGTACTGTGCCTATAAATAGTGCCATTTAATATTAGAAAAAGGACTTTGGATTGACTGAACAGTACCTCGAGAGTACATAGTACGATCTGACAGTACGTTCCTACTATTCTATAACCTAGTTAAGAACCTCGTATATGACCTTAATTATAACCTTGAACTACGTTTAGACTTGATCCTATTAGAAAGGTACGTAGGTAGCTCAGTACGTCTGAGTGCAGTCTATAACCATTCTACGACCCTCCTTGGTCTTATCCGAGCCTCGGCTTGATTTGGCCCGTAAGTATTTTACGAGTTATATCAGGTGGCGCCGTCTGTGGGAAACTACTTGATGATCGTTGAAAACATGAACTCAACCAATGCTATGGACAATCAAGACAATACTCCAAACGAAGAAACTCCCTTAGCCAGAAATGTTGTCGGAATTGGATCTAGTACACTGATCACTTTAACTCAGGAAGAGCTGGATCGTAGAGTCCAGTTGCAAGTGGAAGAGATGCTGAGAGCACGTGCTGAGAAGGCTCCAATTGCACCTCGAAGACTGTTTGTTGACGAGCCTAATCCTGAGAAAGAATTTGGAAGTGGCAGTCGAACACAAGCTCCGGTGGAAATCGCTGACGACGCTCCCAGACGAGTCAGAAATGTCACCGCTCTCATGGCTCGAAACGCACCATTCTCAGAAGAGATAATGATGGAACTGCCAGATAAGAATTTTACAATGCCTAATCTGCCAAAATATGATGGTACTGGGGATCCCATACCTCATGTAACATCTTTTGAACTGTTAATGTCTTTTCAGGATCAATCAGACGCTGTCAACGCAAGAATATTTGTCTCGACTCTGATTGGGCGAGCCCAAGACTGGTTTACGAGCCAATACAGAGGTTCCATCGTCTCGTACCCTCAGCTGATCCGAAAATTTGAGAATCATTTCGCCAGTAATAAACGAGCAAAAAAATCTATATCCATGATTATGGGTTTGAAACAGAGCTCCACCGAGAGTTTGCGAACTTTTATGCATCGCTTCAATCAAGAGATCCTAGACTTCCCAGATTTAAACCACGATCTGATGGTTACGATCCTGCTTCGAGGTTTACTCGCAGGACCATTCGCCGACGCTATCGCGCGAAAAACCCCGAAATCCCACGAGGAAATGATGGAGCTGGCAACAGAATATATCAATCAAGAGGAAATGAACAAACTAAAAAGCACCGAGAGTGATCTCCCTTTGAACTATCCGAACAGGGATAGAAGGGTGGGAAACTCCGAGGATGCTACAAAGTACGATTCATACGACCCACGAAAGGGTAAAAATGAGGATAAAAATGATCGTCAGGATCATAAATCCCATAAGAAGCGTGAGCGCATATCGAAATACGAGCACTATACATCCCTGAACGCGACGAGGCGACAGGCTCTGTATGCTATACAAAATTCGAGGCACGCAGAAAAAATTGTCCGACCCAGACCACTGAGACATGTGTCCAGGAACGGACTGGAACATTACTGTGAATTTCACAAGGAGCGAGGTCACGATACTGAAGATTGCTTTCAACTGAAAGATGAAATTGAGCGGCTGATTCGTGAAGGATTTCTACGCGACTTCGTAGAGCAAAAAGTTACTGAGGCAAGACAGTATGAGCATCGACGAGAGCATGAACGACCCAGAAGTCGTTCCAGAGAAAGAAGAGACCCCCGAGGTAGAGACAGAGACAATAACGATAGAGACAACAGGTATGGCAGAAACGACCGTAGACATGGAACGGTTGAACGCAGAACTGATACGGGAAACCAGCCTTTCCGAGGCAATATCCTCGTGATTTCTGGGGGGCTAGATGGTGGAGATTCATCTAATGCAAGAAAGAAGAGACTTAGGGAAATCCGAACTGAGACACGTAGGCAGGAAGCCCTTGACATTATGACGTTATCTCGACACAACGAGCCTATAACCTTCACTGATAAAGATTTCGAGGGAACAATGATGCCCCATAATGATCCCATGGTGATTACCATGGACGTTGCCAATTATGCAATCCACAAGGTGCTGGTGGATACAGGAAGCTCGGCCGATATCATCTTCTGGGCCGTTTTGGAGAAAATGGGACTACATTCTATTGACCTACAGCCTGTAAACACCCCACTGATTGGATTTGGTGGATCACATATCATGCCGAAAGGGTCGATTGCATTGGATGTCTCGCTCGGGGAGTCCCCAAAAAGAAAAACGATGCGAATAACTTTCCTAGTCGTTGATGCACCCTTTGCATATAATATGATTGTTGGGCGGCCAATGTTGAACAAGTTCGAGGCGGTCGTCTCGACTTTACATTTGAAAATGAAATTCCAAACTAGTCATGGGGTCGGAGAGATGAGAAGAAACCAGCTGGAGGCTCGTCAATGCTATACGACCTCATTGGATCCGAGGAATGTGAAAAAAGTGAGAGAAACACCCGAGATCAATGTCATTCAGTTAGCTGCTACTGAGTTGATCTCCAAGATTGACAAAGAAGAAAAAGAATGGAGAGAGGCTGAAAAGAAAAAGAGGGATAGAGGAAAATATAGGCCCGAGGCGCCAGACACAGCAGTGAAACCATCTGAACACAAAACTATCCGACTCTTTCCAAACGATGCTGAAAAAACTACGAGAATTGGTGGTGAACTGAGCATTGAAGTGGAGAAGCAGCTCACTGAGTTCTTGCGAGCCAATGCTGACATTTTTTCATGGACTGCTGCAGACTTTAAGGGCATTGACCCCGAAATTATTGAGCATCGATTAAATATCGACCCAACTGCCAAACCCGTCAGGCAAAAGAGAAGAAATTTCGGCCCTGAAAGAAACGCCATTATCGAGACAGAAGTGAAGAAGCTACTAGATGTAGGCTATATTAACGAGATTCAATTTACTGATTGGCTAGCAAATGTTGTAGTTGTTCCAAAGAAAGATGGAAAGTGGCGTATGTGTACTGATTTTACTGACTTAAACAAAGTTTGTCCTCGTGACCCTTATCCCTTGCCTCGTATAGATTTACTCGTTGATTCCACTGCTGAATGCGCACTGCTTAGTATGATGGACGCCTTTCAAGGCTTTAATCAAATAATGATGGCAAAAGAAGATCGTGAAAAAACATCTTTCATAACTGCCAAAGGCGTATACTGCTATAACATAATGCCCTTCGGACTAAGAAACTCCGGCGCAACTTATCAAAGACTCGTAAATACAATGTTCGAAAAAGAAATCGGTCACTCAATGGAAGTATACATAGATGATATGCTCGTAAAAAGTACGAAAGAACAAGATCATTTAAAACACTTAAAACGGGCATTTCAAATTATGAATCAATATGGCATGAAACTTAATCCATCCAAATGTACCTTCGGAGTACGAGGGGGAAAATTCCTAGGCTACCTCGTCACAGAACGAGGTATCGAAGCCAACCCCGAGAAAATCGAAGCAATTCTAAAAATGCCTACGCCAAAAACCATCAAAGATGTACAAAGGCTAACGGGTCGTATGGCTAGCCTAAATCGATTCATATCTAAATCAGCGGACAAAGGACTTCACTTCTTTAAAATTTTGCGCAATATGAAAAATTTCGAATGGACATCTGAATGTGACGTCGCTTTCACGAATTTAAAGCAATATCTGATGTCACCCCCTCTCTTGACAAAACCAATTCCCAACGAGCCTCTCATCCTATATTTGGGTGTTTCCGAAGTGGCTATCAATGCCGTACTTGTACGAGATCAGGATGGAGATCATCGTCCGATCTACTATGTCAGTAAATTAATGCAGGGGGCGGAACTGAACTATACGATGATAGAAAAGTGGGGCTTGGCATTAATCACCGCGGCTCGAAAACTTCGACCATATTTCCATGCTCACCACATCATCGTATTGACAAACCAACCATTGAAGCAAGTACTGGCCAAACCAGATGTCTCGGGTCGTATGATTAAGTGGTCCATAGAATTAGGAGAATTAAGTATCGAATACAAACCCCGTATGGCAATCAAAGCGCAAGCTATTGCTGATTTCCTCTCTGAAATGCCAGTATGTAGCGTCGCAGACGAACCCCCAAAACCATGGCTCTTGCATGTTGATGGCTCGTCCATGGCTAAACAAGGGGGTGCAGGAATTTGGTTTCAGTCTCCAATAGGGGAAGACATGGAATTTGCAGTAAAACTGGACTTTGATGTAACAAACAACGAAGCTGAATACGAAGCACTAATCGCAGGATTAAAATTAGCTACCTCGTTAGGAGTGACTCATTTGCATGCATTTACAGACTCACAACTGGTTGCCAAACAATTTTCGGGCACATACGAGGCTCGGGAAAAGACGATGAGCAAGTATTTAGAAAGAGTCCAGGAATTAATGAAACTATTCACGGAAGTGCAACTTCTGCAAATACCCAGAGAAGAAAATGAAAGAGCTGATGCATTGGCAAGGTTCGGAAATCAATCCGTAGGAGTAAAAAGCCGAACCGTCACTATCTTGATATCAAACGAGGCAGTAATTGTGGAGAAACCGCTTGCAGCTCCCGTACTGGAGGGTGTCAATGATTGGCGAACTCCTATTGCTCGATATTTATTGTCTGAAGAACTTCCTGCCGATACGATCGAAGCAAGACGAATCCGGCATAGATCTACTCGATTTACTATAATGAACGATGATTTATATAAACGATCTATCTCCGGTATTCTGCTGCGATGTTTATCGCCAGATGAAGCTCAGGCTGTAATGAGAGAAATCCACGAGGGCAGCTGCGGAAATCATTCCGCGGGACGCTCCCTAGCACAAAAAATTTTAAGACAGGGTTTTTATTGGCCTTCGATGATCGAAGATGCCACCCAATTTTCCCGACGTTGTAAAGAATGTCAATTGCATTCAAATACTATTCATAAACCAGGAACCCCGATGGAAGCAATAAAAATTGCATATCCATTTGATCAATGGGGCATCGACATCCTAGGTTCTATAAATTTTTCACGCGTACCCCACCTTACGACCTTGTGCATAGACCACTTACACGACCCCTTTTTATGAAAATGCAGGACCTTTTCCACCAACTCAGGGGCAAAAAAAATTCATTATCGTGGCAGTCGAACATTTTACGAAATGGGTGGAAGCTGAAACAGTCGCACGAATAACTGAACGGGCCGTAATTGATTTTATATGGAAAAATATCATATGCAGGTTTGATATTCCTAAAATATTCATATCTGATAAAACAGAGGCAATGACACACAACATCGAACGAACTCTGCTTAATTATATGGAAAAATATCATATGCAGGTTCGGCATTCCTAGTGTGTTAATATCTGATAACGGGACTCAATTCAATGGCAAGGACATGATTAGTTGGTGTAAGGAATTGAAGATCAGTCAACACTTCACGTCGGTAGGACACCCTCAAGCGAACGGCCTCACGGAGGTGATAAATCGAATTATCCTACAGCACCTGAAGACTCGTATTCACGGCGAACGAGGAAGATGGACGGATGAACTACCCGGAGTCTTATGGGCCTACCGCACAACGCCAAGGTCGTCCACAGGTGAAACACCATACTGTCTCGTATATGGTTCAGAAGCAGTGATACCCGCCGAAATAGAAGTCACAACAGACAGAATCAACTCTTACGATCCTAATCTCAACGCGGAGCAGAGACAATTCGAATTGGAGATGATCGAAGAAGTGAGGAATCGGGCATATGCTAACATTCTGAGGCATAAAAATACGATGATGTGAGCTTACAACAAAGGCGTCAATCTACGTACTTTCCAAGTCGGCGATTTAGTATTGAAAAAGATCGAAGTATCACGAACTGTGAAAAAGCTCGAACCCAACTGGGAAGGACCGTTCAAAATTATCAAAGTTACGAAGCAAATGACATATAGATTACAAGATATGGAGGGAAAAGAACTACCCCGACCATGGAATGTAAACAATTTACGACGCTTTTATGCGTAAAATTTCAATGAAGAATCGTTCTAAAACTCCTTGAAATAATCTGTATGAATTGATTGCGTATCATCAAGCATATCATATTCGAATCAAATTACGAACTTGTTAAAATGGACACACATACGCAAAATGTATATGAAAACCAAACATTCAACACGACGATCAATACTTGCAAAATTAAAACTTCAGGTACCAAATGTATACAAAACATCATTATCCCCTACAAATCACTCTTCACAAATGTGAAGTACCAAAACTAATAAAGCAAGGAAATTACAACAATATAAGCTTTTCACTCTGGAGCAGGATCGTTCTCAGTTATAGACTCGACACCCGATGGTCCAGGCTCGGCGGCAGGTACTTCGACAGGAACGGGAGGAGGGGTTCGTATTTGATCTTCCATTATATCGGAAATGGTGAGCGGGGCAGGATAAACTCTCTCTTCGACCCTCTCTGCAGTTTGAACATCCTCATTTGAAGCATCCCCACCACTCACAGTTGAGCCGAGTGCCTGCATGAATCCTGCGCTACCTTGACCCTGGATAGCCTCTTGCCTTAGACGAGTTACTTCCTCGACAATAGGTTCGAATTCTGGATAATCGTGGAAGGGTAATACTTCCCCCGGATTACGAGCTGGTCGTATAGTCTCATCAAATTCGTGTGACGAGGCATACTGTTCCACGTCGAACTCCGGGATCAACTTCCCTTCATTTTTCAGAAGATCGATGGCTTTATAATAACCATCGAGATGATCGTCCAGAGCCTTCGACATCACTAGATTCTCGAACAGCGTGGAGTTCAGGAAATCTCTCACTCCACGTGCCCTCGCAACCATTGTCAACGAAGCCTCTTGCCTCCTTCCATCCGCCACTCCAATCTCGTAGGATTTTCGTTTTTCCCCGGCAAGACATTGTTGGGCCAAGAGCAACTGTTTCTGATGTTCTACATCTTCTGCTCTCACCTTTTTCAGCTCTCTGGCCATATCTGCCAGTTTATCCTCTGTCTTCCTCAGATTATCCTCGACCTTTTTCATATTGTCCTCGGCCTTCTTCGCTTCTAACTCCAACTTCTTCCGCAGCTCGTCGCATTCTCTTTTGTGATACGAGCTGGACATTGAAAGCTGATGAAGGCATAAACTTACCTGCAAAATTTGAAATTACGACGTTCAATAGATGAAAATTACAAGTAAAGTAACAATTTCTACTTGATAACTACGAACCTGATTTATATGAGAAGAACCCATCTTCTCCACTTCCAGTGCTGCTCGCTCTAGGAGCATCATCTTATCACGCGGCAGCAATGAATGCGTGTACAGCTCAAGTGCGATGCTTCCTGAGGGGTCTGACATAACACTACTATCCTCGTATACGCGAGGCTGTAGGTTGAACGGAGTAGCGTCTGAATTAAGAGGAGGACGCTCGTCAATTTTAAGCTCCATAAATTCCTCCAACGATAAAGCCTCGAATTTACTCAAGAGCTCCTTAAGTCTCGTTTCCTCTCTAGTATCGAACACAGCTACACCAGTGACATCAAGATTCGCCCCTCGTGAAGAGGAAGCCTCGCGTGTAGATTCTGTGCGAGGCCTCTTTTGCACCCTCGTTGCCGGTTCGTTGGCGATGTCCCTTCGAGAAGATTCCGGAACGTTAATGCGAGAGGTCGTAGCATTACGACTTCTCGTTGTTGGAGCTACGGGAGCTGGAGGTGCCCTCGTACCAGAGCTTGAAGGGGGAGCTCTACCTCGGGACTTGGCAATCTGAGCCATACGAGACGCCATTGCTGCATTGACCAATAAACGCGATCAACATATAAATAAACAATAAAATAAGACGAAAACTCGTAAAAACGACCAGTATTCTACCTAAATCAGAAACAGGTTCCACCTCTGTAGCACTAAGTCCGCAGGTCCGGAGTACGGATTCAGATACCAGGTCATTACTATAATACCACTCTACTATACCCTTTATGTCTTCTTCCGGTATGGTTGGAGACCCAACTCTCAACCTCGTAGGAACTATCGGGTTCCATTTACGAAGTACCCCCCAAGGGGCCTCATCAGGCATGGCAAGGTAGAAGTATTTATCCTTCCATGCCCCATAAGAATCCTTAGGGTTCGCTTGAACTCGAAATCCCTTTTGGGGAGTGAGGTAATAAAAACCCAGATCGGATTCCGACTTGCATCGATTTAGATGAAGGAACTTATTGAAATTTTGGATCGAGGGCTCAGCATTACGGGCTCGCATCAATACAATAAAATAAATAAGATGACGATACGAGTTTGGAAGTAGCTGTGTGGGACATAAACGGAGATGATTAAGAATATTTACGATGGCAGGATGCAAAGGGAGTCTCAAACCAGCCATAAAGTGAGCTACGTGGAAAGTGCGAAAGTTACGTGGTGGAGTGTGAATACGATCAGAAGAACCGGGAATTAAGGTTATGAAATTTTCTGGAATGTGATACTTAGCTCGAGTTTGTTGGATACGACCTACACTAACCGTGGATTGTATATTCAACCACTTAATCCGGTTCTGATTTTCTACAGCCTCGGAGAACAAATCCTTATTCACCTCGTCACCGCCCTCTAGATCTACGTTCTCAGACGGATCTAACGAAGTTGAAATACTAGTTGATTCATTGTTCGAACTACTCGAATCCGAAGAACTAGAATCCGACCCTGAACTACTATCCACACCTACGACATCTATTAACTCTTCACGATCCATGATAAATACGAAATAAAAAGAAAAGAGAATGTACCAGTGATTTGATTGAAAGAAATGGGAATACGAAGCTCCGGAAATTTGATTGCTCTGGAAACGAGGCTAGCAATACGAAATAAACTGCTTAACAAATGATGGGAATAATTCCAAAGGTGGGCCTATTTATACTAAAAAGAACCGCCAAAACGAGCGGATGAGATCAATTTGACTGTTAATGATCTGACGGCTCAAGTCTACGGACGGTCCGTATGACGGGACACGTGTCGACATTCCAACGGAGCATCAATTGAAGAGCCAAACACGTCACCGCCGTAATAATCATTACGCCTTCAAATTCAGATAAGACATTAATTAATGGATTAATAACAGGTCATTAACCCATAAATTGGGGGACTTAATGATATAGCACAACCTCGTATACGACTACATGTCCCGATACCTCGTATGAGACCCTACGACCCTAGTGCAGATATTAAGGCTTATTTACCTAAAGGTCCCTAACCTAATTGTGCTTATTTGCATTACACTAACTAACCCGCGTGTTTTTACCGGGTCAAACCCAATGTAGCCCTAACCCGGATAATCTGGTACGTACATTATGGGGACACGTGTAAACCATCCCGCCAATCCCGCAGTCGTCCGTACATTGGGTACTGTGCCTATAAATAGTATTTAATATTAGAAAAAGGACTTTGGATTGACTGAATAGTACCTCGAGAGTACATAGTACGATCTGACAGTACGTTCCCACTATTCTATAAACCGAGTTAAGAACCTCGTATATGACCTTAATTATAACCTTGAACTACGTTTAGACTTGATCCTATTAGAAAGGTACGTAGGTAGCTCAGTACGTCTGAGTGCAGTCTATAACCATTCTACGACCCTCCTTGGTCTTATCCGAGCCTCGGCTTGATTTGGCCCATAAGTATTTTACGAGTTATATCAAATAGTTATAACGTAAAACAAAATTTTAAATTAAAAGGGTATAAAGAAAATAAAAAACTAGACAAGAGGTTGTTTTAACAAAAATAAAATAAAATAATGGTGCTATGTAGAATAGAAGAAAGAGAGAAAATAAGAAAAAAAATAATAGATAGGTGCACCGGACACATCGACTTGGGGAAGCTAAGTATCGAAATACCGTAACTCTATTACATGTTGAATAATATTATTGATTATATATATATATATAATTACAAGATTTAACAATTAAGAAATCTAACTAAATTAGGAAAATATAAAAATAAATTTAGAAAAAACATTAAAAAAAATCCTCTTGAAAAATGGTTTATGCAATTTTTGCTTACATTATTTCTCCCAAAAAAAAAACTACTATTGTTGGATTTAATTAAAGGAAAACATGTGAATTACTTATATACAATTTATATTATCAGAAATAGAAAGAAGAGGCCCGCATGGACAGCTTAGTTGGACTCCTTGTGCGCATGGGGCACTTGGGTTGGGGATTCAACCTTTTGGAACAAAAATTAGAAAGAAGAGAATCCTAGAATATCCGATGAACAATAAATCCATGAAAATCCCTAAAAATCAGTTAAATTTTTTCTAATCGGAGGAAGATTTTTCAACGTTTTCCGGCGGAGACTAGTGTTTAAAATAGCAATTGGAGCAATTTGTCTACGATTCAAGAGGTAACTTAATGCATGTTTTTGTTGGGTATTTTTTGTATTACGCCATAACTAACAGTTTCAGCTTTCATGAACACAAAGTATAGGGGAAAATTGTGATTTTCCTTTCGTGCTTTATTTTGTGTTTCATTCAGTGATTTTACATGTACATGCAATGCACATAAATTTTTTCATTAAACGTTAAATGTAGTGTTTATATGTAATGAAAGTAAAGAGACATGATAATCTTTTTTTTTTTTCCAGTTATTATACGACAAAGAGGATGTTTGGAAAAATAATGGAACGAGATTTAACGTTGAAACTTATGATAAATAAGGAGAAAACTAAGGTACTTTTCGGAGAAGTAAATAGCGACTTTGTAGACGCTTTATTGTTTTTGCTACTTTTCGGGGCAAATTACATATTGGGTAAATTGTTTTTTTCGTCTCATAAGTATCACCATTTACACATTTAGTCCCACATTTCTCACTTTCTCACTTTTAGTCCCATAAGTCGTCTAACTTATCAGTTTTGGTCGCTTGACCAAATTCCGTCCAAATTCTAACGGACGCACGATCCAAACACACCCTTAACGAATTCGTTTTTGTTTGAATCAGATTACGGATTTGCTCATGGGATCAATGTTTTCACAGCTTGGTCTGACCGATTTCTTTCTACATAAAAGGAGAATCAGAACCACCAGAGCGAAACCCGAGCCTCTACCATTGTTTCCCAGTTTGGATACAAAACCGACTAAGATTATTGTGAAAGCCATGATACAAAAATCGACTAATAAGTTCCTATTTGTTCAAGCTGGTGAAGATTTCGTCGATTTTCTTTTTAGTTTCCTCACCATTCCATTAGTAACCGTTGAACATCTTTTGGACGGTAACACTTGTCTCTGGAGTATAGATAATTTGTACAGAAGCATATATACGGATACATTTAATTTCGACAAGTATTTCAATTCTACATATACGAAACAAAGCCTACTAAACCCTAAACCCTAAAAACCAGATTTTTAACCTTGAAGAACAAACAAGTCCTATACTGTATTTCAACCAGGAAGATGACTTAGACAAATGGTCTGTTGGATGTTTAACGTACCAAAAAAACGACTCTCCAGTATTTATAATGGACCCAAAAGTTGAGGGAAGTTATGTTAAGCCTTCAACCTTTATGGTAACCGATGATTTGACTGTTATGCCTTCAACTTTGACCTCAAGCCTTTCAGTTTTCGATAGTATGAAAATCCCTATATATGATGTGAAAGAATTGGATATCAAAATCGGGCTTGAAGAGGTAATTGTTTTTTGAGTTTGTTTACATATTATGATTATAATATTTCTGTTATGCGAGAAATACACGAGGGAAGTTGTGGGAATCATTCGGCGGGTCGCTCGCTGGCTCAGAAAATTCTACGACAAGGTTTTTACTGGCCCACAATGGTCGAAGATGCTACCCAATTCTCCCAACGATGCAAAGAGTGTCAACTGCACTCGAATACGATTCACAAACCAGGAACCCCGATGGAAGTAATAAAAATTGCTTATCCATTCGACCAATGGAGAATCGATATCCTAGGATCTTTTCCACCAACTCAAGGGCAAAAGAAATTCGTCATCGTGGCAGTCGAGCACTTTACAAAATGGGTGGAAGTAGAATCGGTGGCACGAATTACAGAGCGGGCTGTTATTGACTTCATATGGAAAAATATAATATGTCGATTTGGTATCCCTCGAATATTAATATCGAATAATGGCACTCAATTTAACGGAAAGGACATGATCAGTTGGTGCAAAGAGTTGAAGATCAGTCAACATTTCACTTCGGTCGGACATCCACAATCCAACAGACTAACAGAGGTTGTGAATCGTATCCTGCTTCAACATCTTAAAACCCGTATTCACGGGGATCAAGGGCGATGGGCTTAGGAGCTGCCTGGGGTTTTATGGGCATATCGCACGACGCCTCGCTCATCCACGGGCGAGACCCCTTACTGCCTCGTATACGGCTCAGAAGCGGTCATACCAGCAGAGATCGAAGTAATGGCCGACAGACTTGTTTCATACGATCCAAGAGCTAACTCAGCACAAAGGGAGTTCAAATTGGATGTAATCGAGGAAATAAGAAGTAAGGCCTATGCACGAATTCTGAGACAGAAGAATACGATGATTCGGGCTTACAATAAGAAGGTAAACCTTCGTTGTTTTCAAGTGGGAGATCTGGTGTTGAAAAAAGGGGAGGTCTCGAAGGTCCTGAGAAAACTAGAACCCAATTGGGAAGGGCCGTACAAAGTTGTGAAGGTCACGAAAAATATGACTTATAAATTACAAGACATGGAGGGGAAAGACTTGCCCCGCCCATGGAATGTAAATAATTTACGACGCTTCTATGCATGAGATCGTGTTATATACGATGAATGGTGAACTCAAGTTCAATTAAAAATATAATCGATTTGTACGACAATGAATGAGATACGACATTCACTACTTGCAATTTAAATCATCAACAAATAACTTATAATACGAAGAATTACAAACAATAGCCTCAAACTTGAGGATTATTTCTCCACTTGCACAAATTAGACTGTTAAAACTTTTATACAAACCATCGTCTAAAATATAGAAATTAAAACCAAACTACAAAGCAAAAACAAATACATCATAGAACGCCATCTTCGGTCCTATGGATCATTCTCGAGCACAGGATCGGTGGTAGGATTGACAACATGCTCAACGGCAGGGTCGGTGTTATGCTCGGCGGGAGGCTCGACGTTTGGCGTCCCTTCCTCAACTATTTCTGTCATTGATAGGGGAGCCGGATATTCTCGCTCCTCTACGACCCCTTCACCCGAAGCACCTTCTCCTACGATAGTTCCACTGTCGTAGGTGGATTCAAGGGCACTCATAAATGCATGGCTGCCACGGGTATGAATGGCCTTCTGCCTCTCCTTATTCACTGCATCTACAACAGCATCAAACTCAGGGAACTCTTTGTAGGGCAGTACCTCATCCGGGGTCGTAAGAGGTCGAAGACTTTCCTCATAAACATGCCTTGCCACATATTGTTCAACATCGAAATCCGGACCCAATAATCCATCCTGTTTTAGATAGTCTAAGGCCTTGTAATAACTATCGAGATGGTCGTTCATTGCCTTCGACATCATCAAATATTTGAATTGGGTCGAATTAAAAAAATCTCTTACCCCCTTGGCTCGAGTAATTCCGTTCAAAGCCAGCTCCTGTTTCCTTCCGTCTGATACCCCTGTCTCATACGACTTTTTCTTCTCGCCCGTGAGGCACTTTTGGGCGAGGAGAAGTTGTTTTTGGTGCTCCACGTCGTCGGCATTCACCTTTTTTAGCTCCCTGGCGATTTCCACGAGTTTGGCCTTCATCGTATTCTGATCAGCCTCGGCCTTCCTTGAGCTTTCCTCTAATTTCTTTCTTAATTCGTCACACTCTTTCTTATACTGCGAGCTAGATAAAGAGAGTTGATGTAAACACAAACCCACCTGAACAAAGTAAATAAAGGTCAAACTACGACTCACGAAGCAAAATACTTATAAGACATAATATTGAATCCATATGTTACGAACCTGATTTAAATGCGAGGCTCCCATCTTCTCCACTACTGGATGCGGCCACTCTAAGAGCATCATCTTATCACGAGGCAGCAAGGAGTGGCTATACACTTCCATTGCAATGCTTCCCATTGGGTCCGCCATAACGCTGCTATCCTCGTATACACGAGGTTGTAAGTTCAGAGGGGAAGCATCGCGATTGAGAGGCGGTCCGTTCAAATTTTGACTCGTTTTGTTTTGTTGGTGTTTCAGGGTGTACGCATACTAAGAGCATCTCTTAACTCGACTTGTGTTTTAACCGAGGCCCTTTTCGGTTCGACTTCAAAGGTCTAATATTCTCAATTGCTTCAACAAATGATCAAGAACATGAAGTGAACAAGGAGCAATAAAATTGAGCGATCATCTTTTTCTTTGTTAGATAATCTTTTATTATTGTAATTGGAAGTTTTATTTGTTCAATCAAAGAAAACCAATCTTAATGCTTTCTATCCTTATCTTTTCTATTGTTTGCTATAGCTTTTCTATTGTTCATCCACTAATCAATATCACCCATGAGCAATGTTTTCTGTCCAACTTTTCATCTCCGGTTATTTATGCTTTTTTCCTCTACAAAAGAGACGTGCGTAAGCTTTTGCGACAAAAATTCGCATTGTGAAACTAATTCAAACTCTAAGAAGATGAGTTAATTAGATTATGTTGTGATTGAACCTCACAATACCAATCGATCAAGAACAATCAAAATACTCACTGAAACTCGAAATAAAATTGAGACAAGAATTTACGTGGTTCGGATTTGAATAATCCTACATCCACGAAGAAGGCACAAGAATTTCACTAATCACAGAAAGATTACAAGAATGATTTAATCTTTAGCAGAAACAAGAACTTCAAGTTCTCTGCCCTATTCTTCACTCTCTCTCTATTCGAATTGAATTAAGAACAAATGAGATAAGAATCCTATTTTACAAGTTGGGTCAAATCCCGGTCAAAACCAGTTAACTAAAGCCAACTAACAGTTACAAAGTTTACAAGTTAAACTAACAGATAAACTTCAGGTCTTTAACTCCAAGTTCCCCAATATGCAATCAATCAATTAACACCGTTAGATGCAAGATCAACGGCAGCAGTGATTTATCCCCATATTGACTTAACCAAATGATCAAATTAGCTAGAAACGCACTAGCACTTTCAC
This sequence comes from Verbascum thapsus, assembly GCA_963669365.1. NCBI lineage: Eukaryota > Viridiplantae > Streptophyta > Magnoliopsida > Lamiales > Scrophulariaceae > Verbascum > Verbascum thapsus. Next base: position 12,749,209 of record OY770116.1, read on the forward strand.
AATTCTCCACCTTAGTGAGTTTCTTGTTTATACACCTCTTCAATAACCGGTTCCTGATGTTAGAACCATCCCCATCCTGTTCCTTAAGGTTAGAACAGTTCCCCTATCACCTTTTTCTTCAATACATCAAGGTATCAGTACTGCTGCACTGATGGATTAGCTTACTGCAGTACTTGAATTTCTCTGAAGGTAAAGCCTTAGTTAAGGCATCTGCTGGATTATCTAAGGTAGAGATCTTTGCCACCTTGATCTCTCCCTTTTCCACAATGTCTCTGATGAAATAATGCTTCACATCAATGTGTTTAGATCTCTCATGAAACATTTGATGTTTAACCAAATGTATAGCACTTTGACTATCACAATAGACCACTACTACATCTTGATTAATCCCAAACTCCTTGATTATCCCTTTTAACCATATAGCTTCCTTTATTGCCTTTGTTAGAGCTATGAACTCTGCTTCAGTGGTTGAAAGAGCCACCACAGGTTGTTGCACAGATTTCCAACTTATGGCTGTTCCATATAAAGTAAAAACATATCCTGTGAGTGATTTTCTGCTATCCAGATTAGCAGCAAAATCAGAATCCACATATCCAACTAAAGCTGCAGAAGTTGAACTTGAGTTCACCTCAAACTTTAGACCATGGTTAACTGTTCCTTTCAAGTATCTCATTACCCACTTCACAGCTTCCCAATGAGCTTTTCCAGCACAGCTCATGTACCTGCTAACCACACTCATGGAATATGCTAAATCAGGCCTGTAGCATACCATAGAGTACATTAGACTCCCTACAGCACTTGCATAGGGGATTCTCTCCATTTCAGCAGCTTCTCTATCATCTTTTGGACATTGATCAAGTGATAGCTTTATGTGTTGAGCTAAAGGTGTGGAGACCTCTCTGGATTGATGCATATAAAACCTTGATAGTACCTTATTTACATAATGACTTTGAGAAAGAAACAAGTCTCCTCCTTCAGATTCCCTGGCAATATTCATACCTAAAATCCTTCTTGCATTACCTAAATCCTTCATGTCAAACTCCTTTTGAAGCAATTTCTTTACATTTTCCACCTCTTGTATATCATTGCCAGCTAGCAGCATATCATCAACATACAACAGTAAAAATATAACAGAGTCTGTCTTAGGATGAAGCAAGTATGCACAACTGTCATATGAACTTCTCAAGAATCCAATGCTCAAAACATAACTGTCAAATCTCTTATACCATTGTCTAGGGCTTTGCTTCAAACCATAGAGAGATTTCAGCAGTAAACATACTTGGTTTTTATTACTGTTAGTCTTAACCCCATCAGGTATGTTCATGTAAATCTTCTCATCTAGGTTTCCATGTAAAAAGGCTGTTTTTACATCAAGTTGTTGAAGATATAGATGGTTGTGTGCAACAATAGCAAGTAGTAATCTGATACTGCAATGCTTGACTACAGGTGAGAAAATTTCATTGAAGTCAATACCTTCTCTCTAAGTGAATCCTCTAGCTACTAACCTAGCTTTGAATCTGATTGACTCCCCTGTTCCACTAGTCTCCACCTTTTTCTTGTAAATCCATTTGCACCCCACAGGTTTGACACCTATTGGCTTATTTACAAGTTTCCAAGTGCCATTTTTGTGCAGAGAAGTCAGTTCTTCATCCATAGCTTTGATCCAGCTTTTATGTTCAATGCAACTCACTGCTTCTTGATAGCTCTTTGGTTCATGGTTTTCAATATCTTGAGCTGAACTGAGACAACAAGCCACAAGGTTTGACCACCCAAATCTGACTGAGTGTTTTCCAGCACCTGCCCTCTTATGTCTATTTTGAGTCAGTTTCCAAGTTTCCAAATTTCCCTCACTGGATCCTTGTTGCATATCAGGTGTATGATGATCATCATCACCAGGGCTTGAACCCTGTTCCTCATCCAAATGGACACTGCATGGGTTGGTAGTAGAGTCCGAATTTTGATCTTCATTTGTCAAAATAGATGGTGATCTGTGTTGTGGAGTGTCAGGAACAATCACATTTTGGGTTATATGATCAACAGTAGGATCATGACTTGTGATCTCCACCTCAGACTGATCATTAACATTTGAAGTAATTTGTTCAGGTGGCCTTAGTGTTGACTGAAATAGGGGCATTTCACTTTCATTGAATGTTACATCCCTACTAATGATGCATTTCTTTTCTTCAATATTTCATAACTTGTATCCTTTAACACCCTTTGGGTAACCAAGAAAAACACACTTCACTGCTCTTGGTTCTAATTTATCTTGTTTAATGTGAGCAAAAGCTGTACAGCCAAATACCTTTAGATTTGAGTAGTTTGATAGAGATCCAGACCACATCAACTCAGGGGTTTTGAAATTAATGGCATTTGAAGGACATCTATTGATCAAGTAACATGCAGTGTTAACTGCCTCCCCCCAAAACTTCGTTGGTAATCCTGAGTTAAGTAACATACACCTTACTCTTTCCAGTAGTGTCTTATTCATTCTCTCAACAACACCATTTTGTTGAGGTGTGCTTACTACTGTTCTGTGTCTTTGTATACCCTTGTCTTTACAGAATTTATTAAATTCTGTGGACACAAACTCCAGTCTATTGTCTGTCCTAAGATACTTTAATTTCTTATTTGTTTGGTTTTCAACCTCACTCAACTAGTCCTTAAACTTTGAGTGAGCCTCATCCTTGGACTTAAGTATGTAAACCCACAGTTTCCTGGAGTAATCATCAATAATGCTCAAGAAATATCTTCCTCCATTTATAGTTTGCACCCTGACTGGCCCCCATAAATCTGAATGGACATATTCAAGTATACCTTTGGTAGTGTGTTTACCAGTCTTGAAACTACTTTTATGTGCTTTTCCCATCACACAGTAATCACAAAAATCCAGTTGTGAGATTTTATCAGAACCAAACACCTTTAGCTTAGACAGTTCAATTAATCCCTTTTCACTAACATGAGCTAGCCTCTTGTGCCATAACTCTGTGTGATTTGTTTCCTTAACTGCATTAACATGCCCTGATATGGTTGACCCCTGCAAATAATACAGACCATTCCTTTTTTCAGCTTGTAACACAACCTTGTTATGCTTTATTACTTGCAGTACACCATTGCAGCCCCCATACTTATAGCCTTTACTGTCAAATACTCCCAATGATAGTAAATTCCTTCTCATACCAGGTACAAACCTAACATCAATGAGTTTTCTTACAGCTCCATCAAACATCTTTATGTATATGGTGCATATGCCTTTGATTCTACAAGCATGGTCATTACCTAATAGCACATCTTCACCATTAAAGAACTTTAGATCACTAAACCATTCTTTAAGTGGAGATATATGAAATGAGCACCCAGAGTCTAATACCCACTGACTATCACTACATGTGTTAGAAACCATCAGTGCCTCTGCATTTTCATATAAGTTTCCTTCTGCAATATCTGTTGCATGTGAATTAATCTTATTTGTTGTTTTGTTCTTGAGTAAGGGGCAGTCCTTCTTGAGATGGCCAGGCTCCTTGCATCTATAACATTTCCTTTTTTCAATGAAATCACTGTTGTTATCTCTTGATTCCTTCTGATACTTGGACTTGTTGTTGCCTTTGTTCTTGGAGTTATGGTTTTTACTCTTTGATGCTTTTACAGAGAGGCTCTCAACGCTTGTATCATTGTGAACACCAACACCAACACTCTTCTGATCCAGCTTATTCCTCAACGCAGTTTCCACATCCTTAGCTGTCAAGTCATCAGGTTTGGTCATGACAATGGCATCAATAAAATGTTCATAACTTTTAGGTAAAGAACTAAGGAGAATAACAGCTTTATCATCTTCTCCTAAGGTCATATCCCTAGATTCTATATCAGAACACAATTTATTGAAATCATCAAGGTGATCAATTAGATTCTTATCTGGTTTCATCTTGTAATTGAAGAACATCTGTTTGAGCCTGATTTTACTCGCAACAGTCTTGGCATGGTAAAGTTCTTCGAGTTTGTCCCAAACTTCCTTTGCCGTTTTCAATTTGATAACCTCTCTCAGTGCCTTGTCTCCTAGTGACATGATCAAGATGCTTCTTGCCTTTCCAATTATTCGATTCTTCTCAGTTTCATCTTGTTCCTTAGGGAAACCCTTATCGCCAAGAAGAGCTTGCTCCACGCCTTGTTGAAACAGCAATGCCTCCATCCGAGCTTGCCACAAGGTAAAGTCAACTTTCTCCGTCAATTTTTCAGCCTCGAACTTCGCCATAGATGCCATTGATGCTCTGATCGATTTCGCTTTCCCACAGACGGCGCCAATTGTTGTGATTGAACCTCACAATACCAATCGATCAAGAACAATCAAAATACTCACTGAAACTTGAAATAAAATTGAGACAAGAATTTACGTGGTTCGGATTTGAATAATCCTACATCCACGAAGAAGGCACAAGAATTTCACTAATCACAGAAAGATTACAAGAATGATTTAATCTTTAGCAGAAACAAGAACTTCAAGTTCTCTGCCCTATTCTTCACTCTCTCTCTCTATTCGAATTGAATTAAGAACAGATGAGATAAGAATCCTATTTTACAAGTTGGGTCAAAACCTGGTCAAAACCAGTTAACTAAAACCAACTAACAGTTACAAAGTTTACAAGTTAAACTAACAGATAAACTTCAGGTCTTTAACTCCAAGTTCCCCAATATGCAATCAATCAATTAACACCGTTAGATGCAAGATCAACGGCAGCAGTGATTTATCCCCATATTGACTTAACCAAATGATCAAATTAGCTAGAAACGCACTAGCACTTTCACAGATTATTATATGGCATGAAAATTATAATAAAATATATAAAAAAATTTCTCCAACTTTAATAAAAAATATGAAACTACATAACATGATCTTATTTATATAAAAAAACTTCAAATTGTTGAAAAATCTAAAGAAAAAAAAATAGTGTTAAACACATTGATGCATATGTATTACATGATGAAGTATTAACCATCAAAGTTTAAATGAAACTACGACAACTATAGTGCAACATAAAAAACAAAAACATGATTAGATATTTAACAGTATTTACCAATAGATATGTTGGAAAATATAAAAAGGCAAGTAATTGACTACCAAGATTAATACCAAAAAGTTTTTTTTAAAACATGGAACAAATTTGCGTTTTCGTTACTTCAAAGATTACAATACTGAAAAATCTTGGCAATGAGAAATTTCGTATTTTCATAAGTTTCAATATTTTATAAATCAATAAGTATTGTAACTTCTTATAATATCTAAATGTATTCTCTAATCAATTGCAAGTACACGAATATTTTTATGCTAATTAAAATATAATTTTTTTTAGTTATAGTTTAATTTTTCTTGAATGTATATTTTTTAAATAATAAATTTTTTAATATTATAATTGAGTGTTCACGTGCAGCATAATTTATGCTAGTTTTATTAAATATCATGGTGCCTCCATTCGATATTGTATGTTGCATTCCACTCATGAACGAGTTCTCTCAAAACAAGGGTCAAAATATTGATAGACTAAGAATATGAGATCAACTATTAAATCGAAATTTTGGTTGAGATTAAAATTGATTTAATATTCGATTTAATATGAATCAAAATTTAAAGAAACATCTAAAGTTCTCAAGAACAGAAGAAATTTTATTGCTCAACTAGTCATGGTTTATTGCAAATTAATGTACATTTAGCTATTCAGATACATTAACATTTGTTTCATACCACAAATAATCATAATGTTTCTCTTCAAGAGATGTTTCATAATAAAGATGAGAATAATAATTCTTCAATTCTGTATTTCCACTCATCCCTTGCCCATGGTGATCCATATATATGCCATGATTAGGCGAACAAGGCATAATTTCCATATCCATCCAATGACGATCAAAATCATCACCCGACATCCAACAATCTTGACCGTTGAAAATATCATTCGACGATTGACAATCTATCAAATTGCACTGCAAATTAGCGTCATCAAATGCATCAGAATCGATCTCGGCCTCTAAAGACCGAATTACATTTGTTAACCGTTCATCATCACAAACATCGATCTGTGTTTCATCAAGCAACGACATGAGAAAATTTTGACTAATATTTGATAACTCGAGGTTTTCGAGATCATCACAACTGTCCATGTATTCCCAATTTTCAGCTACCACAGAAGCCATATAAATTGATTAGAAATTTAAAAATTTGCAAATTTGCAATTAAAATAGAAAAAGAAGTAAGAATTTGATAAGGGAACTTATCAAGAAACACATTTATATAGGCAATTCATATTGGAGAATAAATACAGGAATGGAATGGGGCACGTGGTCATCTTTTCACTGGTCAAATATATGTGTACCAATCGAAAAGATATGTAATAAAATTATTAATAATACAAGAACCAATCATGTGACCTAGTACTAGAAATAAGGGACAATTTGAAGACCAATAAATTTAGTATATATAATGTATGGTCCAAAGATGGTAGGAAATTTAATGGTGTAAAAAGGACATATAATATCTTCAAGATTATGTTAGATCCAATACCATCAATGTAAAGTGAGCAATGAACTTATCCCACAAGACAGAATATTTTTTAATAAATATAAAGTTGTCTCCTAGATTAGAAAAGCTATAGAATAATTATTTAAATGTGAAGTTACACTTTCATTATGAATAATTATAATAAAAGAAATTATGTGGAAGTACAGGTAGCAAGCATATTGGTCTAAACATTTTAGGTCAAAGTTATGATAAAATAAAAAATAGGAAAAATTACTTTTTGCATATAATAAATATTCTAAATAAATTTAAATGATGTTATTGATACACAAGTGTTTACTTTTTAAGAAAATGAATGCGACATAAAATCCACCATAAAACAATTTGTAGTGAGAAATATTGTCTCATCAAATTAAGAATTAGCCTTAGTGCTTCACCTAGGAAAATCATAATCTACAAAATCTAAGCTTAAATTAATTAAAGCAATCAAATTAGATTTATATGAAAGACAGTCAGATTCAAGAAAACCCTTTGATAATATTATAGATAACAACAATTATATATATAATGATTATGAAAAGATAAATACAAGAAAATATAATACAAGCAAAGATCCTATACAAATCTAACACATTCTAACATTCCCCACAGTCGCGAAGCGTGAATTTCATGAACGTTGGGACTAGACCAAAAAATCTATAAAAAAATTGAAGTGAACAGATAAAAGGCAACATCCGACCTTAAGAGGCAGTGACAATAACTCTAAATTCTCGTGTATTTAAAGTGTGACAGTCTGTAACATAAATAAAAAGATCATACAAAAAAGTGGCGACACATAAGTGATGCGACACCAAATATATTAACTAACAATCAGATTATATATGTATAATGTACTTATGTACATATAATTAAAAATACATCTCCTATATTCATTTTAATTATATAATGAACAATATGCATAGTTTTGAGGATGCATTATTGATAAATGAGCTTAGTTGATTTTAGATAATGATGCTTGAGCTTTTGGTGGTGGAAATTTGATATTGACAAGATTTGGTGCAAAGTGATATCATTATCATATATTTGTGGGTTCCTTCACCACCCACCAACTACACATCTCTCTAATAATAGTGTCTAATGCTCCTCCTTAATTATTAAAGGCAATAACATTTAGTGTCTTTCATTGTGCACCATATCTTGTACAATTCAGCAATATATTAGATTCAATTGAACCCATATATTATAGCACATTCAATATAATAATAATAAAGCCATCACATTCTTTTATCCAATAATTTATAATATAAAATCTGATCTGTTATAAAAGTTACCACATATATTCGCTGTGTTTATGGTCAAATTAATTAGCTTGAAAAAAAGTATAAGTAACTACTAAAACACTATTTTATTACCCATTATATATAAAATAAACCTGCAAATTCAATTGGGCCAAACTTGACAAGTGGAATCCAGCTTTTAAGAATGTTAAACCGGGCACCTGACAAGTGTTTGTTATCTTCTTGACCTAAATTCCAATCCATTGATGCTCCACAAATTTGAAAAAGTTCATAGTCAGCCTAAGTTCCACTGACAGTTCTTTATTCGTTAATAGATGATGAATCTTTAATTTTAGAAAAAATAGGTTCTTTATTTTTATTTTTTCCAATTATGATTATGTGTCCAAGTCCAACCCATCAAATTGAACTTTTTTATATTGAGATAATTCTTATCCCAATGTATAAAATATGATGTTCTTTGTTGACCTCTCGGAGCTAGTATAATTCGTACCACATATTTGACATGTATGCAAAAATATATTTGACAAGTAGATATTTGAATTTAATAAAATTGAAAATTCTTGCCCCAAAAGAAAGTTTGATGTAAATTAACAAACTGTTTTTAGCATGACTGTAAGTTCTTTATAATTAATGTAATCAAATTTTCTAGAATATATAGTTTGTTTTTATCTGAGGATTCATTATAAGTTCTACAGAAAATTATCAAAACACCCCATCCCTTTAAGGCTAAATTACTCAATAACCTCTAACCCTTTTGTATTTACAAACTTAAATTTCTTCTTTCCCATGGTCTATGGGCATGTATATTAAAACCTTTATAAATTAATAACCTTGGGACCATGAAATTTTATTAATTTAAAGAGATATTAATTTATCGAAAAATTAATATTTTATTAATTAAAAGAGAGACTTTTTAAATTAGCAAATTTAGTACATATGTATTGAAAATAAATGAATTCATATATATTTCATTGATTATATTCATGCATCAACCAATTCTTTGTAACTAATTAAATATATTCATGTATAATATCAATTCATTGTATACAATTAACTATTATATTCATGGACGCATGTATCAATTCACTGGAATTACTTAAATATACAACGATACACATATGAGAGGAAATTGTTGCTGAAATTTTTGAAGATCCGACTAATGATGAAGCTGAAGATGATTCCATGTCGTTGGAACCAGTCACGAGAAAGGAGCTTTGAGCGCGACAACAACTCTTCAAAATTTTTTGTTGCAGCTAGAGAACTCGACACCGGAACTCTTGGATGCAATTAAAAAGGTTAGGGATGAAATTCAATTTGATTTAAATTTTAAGAAAAATCAAGTAACAATAAATTCATATTTTAGCAAATTCCATAATATTTATCATTGTAATATTTATAAATTATTAATTTAGAGTTTTAATGGGACTAATATTTATAAAGAGATTTTCTGAAAAATTATTATCTTATTATCTTATCGAATTTGATGATTTTTTACAAAGGCCCAAGTCGGGACCGGAAAATTTTATTATTTTAGAGAGTTTATTAATTTATAGAGTATTAATTTATAGAGGTTTTACTGTACTTATAGTAATAACTAATCAAAACTATGAATGGTTAAAATGCCTTACCTTGTTATCATATCCCAACGTCAATCTATCAACCTGCAGGAGCTAGCCCACCATTACAATCCTGTTGGATTTTGTCCTTAGCCAGGTTTAATCTGTTTTCATATTTGCAATCATACTTCGATTATGAAAATATCAATGAACATAAAAAAGAATGCAACACAATTACAGATAGCAAAAGGGAGAAATTTACCAGATGTTTCTACTAGACTTTCCTCCAGCATATTCATGTGACTACAAATGCTTGTACCCTCAATCATTATACACTACGTGCCCCACAATCGTCTATTTTACAAACAGATCGAAGATAATCAATCATCTGAATGAGTTTTTGCTCCATGTTTCTCAAATCTGTCCAAAATCTTCATTAAAAACTGAGGATATTCTTCAAAACATCTCATCTGTAGGTGTGTTGATCTCGAGATCAGTGCAATCTAAATTTGTCATCTCATATAAAATACTACACAAAGTAGTCTTAATCTCTTCAAAGTTTACATGAGACTTATCTCCTGAAAGGAACAGGTTAACTTCATCTTTTACAGTAATCCAACTACAACCCGGGCTCTTTCTAATGCCTTTTAATCTTTTCGATAGTCTCATTTGTTCTTCATCCTTCCTCTTTCCTACAAAGCTATAAATATCTGCCAACACCACATATGGAGCTGCATTATTTGGTTCGAGTTCTAAGATCTTTTCAGCTGCCATCTTTGCAAGATCGAGCCGCATGTGGTTCCTGCTTGCACCAAGAAGGGCACCCCAAACACCACAATGCGGCTCAACTGGCATTAACTTAATCAATTTTATGGCTTCATCAAGCAAACCAGCTCGACCAAGGAGATCAACCATGCATGCATAATGATCAGGATTTGGCTCAACTTTATACAACGTCCTCATAGATCTAAAGAACTGCCACCCCGTTTCTACAAAACCCATATGTGTACAAGCAGATAGAATACCCAGAAAGGTAACTTCATTAGGCTCATGTCCTTCACTAACCAATAGCCTAAATAAGTCAAGTGCTTCTTCTCCAATCCCATTATGGGCAAATGCCGTAATCATAGAATTAAAAGAGATAATGTTCGGTTTAGTGATGGATTTAAATATATTGTGGGCATCATTTATGCTCCCACATTTTGAATACATTGAAACAAGGGAGTTTTGGATGGATAAATCGTTTTCCATATTCAGTTTAAAACTAAGAGCATGCACTTGTAAACCAAGGCTCAAAAATGCCAAACTAGCTGAAGCACTGAGTAAGCTACTTAGAGTAAGAGGGTTAGGTTTGATTGCATTTCGTATCATCTGAAGGAACCAACAAATGGCCTCTTCATGTTTTCCATTATTCACAAATCCGGAAATAAGAGCTGTCCAAGCAACATCATCACGTTCAGGCATCTTATTGAATAAATCAATACATTTTTCAGTTAAACCTTTGTTAGAGAATCCTGTAATTAAGCTTGTCCATGAAACTGAATCTTTGGACTCTGCTTTCTCGAAAAGTTCATATGCCTCTTCAAGCTTTCCAGCTTGAACATAACCATAGATTAGAGAATTCCAAGAAACCACATCTTTTTCACTCATTACATTAAACATATTTCTCGCTTCATCTATACAGCCAAACCTTGAGTACATTGCAATGATAGAATTGCCCAGAAAAACATCAAACCCAAATCCCAAACGTGACACCAAGCCGTGCAATTGACATCCCTCTTTGTGTCTACCACTTCTGCCACAAGACTCGAAAATTACGGTCACAATAGTAGGTTCAATTCCCACTTGGCATTCTCTTCTCATTCGCAAGAACAGTTGAAAACCATCCTCAAAACGTCCAACTTTCATATACCCATCAATCATAGAACACCAAGTAAACTCATTTTTATTCTCTTCCATCACATCAAATAATATTCTAGCTTCAGTAATCCTCCCATTCTTACAATACCCATCCACCATTGTGCTCCATGATACGACATTTTTCTCCACCATTCCCTCGAAAATACGAACAGCTTCATCCAGTTTCCCAGACTTCAAATACCCATTAATCAGAACGTTCGAGCAAGACGGGTCCCTCCATTTCAATGGAATGCCCTCATACAATCTCTCAGCCTCATCAAACCTTCCTGCCATAACGAAACCCATAATCATTGCAGTATAAGACACTGCATTTCGCACTGGCATCCGGAGAAACAATCTAAAAGCCTCTTCAATCCCTTTCACTCCATTCCTACTCCTTATATAACCCGTGATCATTGCATTCCAGGTGGCAACAGTACGTTGGGGCATTTCATCGAACAACTTCCGGGCATGCGTGAGTTGACCATTATTAGCGAAGGCTGAGAGCATGGCGGTGTACGAAACGACACTTTTTTCGGGCATGCGGTGGAAAAGGGACTCGGCCTCCCTTATTTTTCCTTCTCGGCCATGTTTCGTTATCTGGGTGTTGCAGTAAACCACAAACTTGTTCGTTTTGGTACTGGACTTTGAGATGGTCTGAGAAGTAGAAAATGAATGTGGATTGAGAAATATTGCGTTCGAAGAGTTCGCATATGGACGGCAAATATATTTACACAAATCAATTACGGGGCTTGGTTTCTTGCCCAGCATAGTTATGAGCTACACGAACATAGAGCCCAGTTCTCCCTCCACGATAATAGCAATTTACGTCAGCTCTCCCATATGTTATTTGACAGTAATTTGTTAGGCTATTTTTCTTTATATTTTTTAATTGAAATTTTGACGAAATCGAATAAACACGCTAATTATAGAATATTTAGGTGGGAATGTTAGGTTATTATTTATATTCTTAAAATAGGATAAAAATTATTAAATACGTGAAATTAATAATATTAGGTTAATGAATAATGTATATAATAATTGTATTAGTTGTAGATTTAAGGGGGCTCCTTGTGCGCAGTAGGCACTGGTCTAGCCCATGTGATTGGCTGGGTTACCATGATTTATTCCTCCCATAGCTCTGTCGGGCCGGGGCATGGGGGGCCCTTGGGGTTGGGGATTCAACTTCAACCTAGTACGAGAGGAACCGTTGATTCGCACAATTGGTCATCGCGCTTGGTTGAAAAGCCAGTGGCGCGAAGCTACCGTACGCTGGATTATGACTGAACGCCTCTAAGTCAGAATCCGGGCTAGAAGCGACGCGTTCGCCCGCCGTCCGCTTGCCGACCCGCAGTAGGGGCCCTCGGGTCCCCAAGGGCACATGTCGTTGGCCAAGCCCTCGTGGCGGATGAGCCGCGTTGGCCGCCTTGAAGTACAATTCCCATCGAGACAATTAAAAATTTTAGATTCAAACAGTAAAGTGAACATGATAACAAATTGGGTCACTGGTCTAATTGGTTGGACTAGTGTGATAAAATATAGCAACTATTATATATATATAAAAGTTCCAAAATTATGATAGTATAACTATTCAATTTTTATAGTAAGCCACAATCTACAATCCCAAAATAATAAATAATATACCAATTTACTATCATTTTTCCACGAAACTTTTTACAATTCATATTAATATTGGTATTAAGTTTTTCATACAATTTGGTAGTACATATCATTTAATGCTTAACGATAAAATAAGTTACATAATATAATATATAAAGGGGTATACAAAGCTCACTAGATTTTGGAGCTGACAAACCTTTAAAGGTCATAATTATTTTCTTGCTCACTGAGTCGCGCTGTCAATATCTCTCTGTAAACGAGCTGAGTTCGAGTCGAGTTTAGTGATTTTTCCAAGCTCGAGCTCGAGTTCGTCGAGCTTAAATTTTCGAGCTCGGATTCAAACTCGTAAGCTTGGGTTCGAACTCGAGTCAAGCCCAAGCTCACGAGCTGAAATTTAGGCAGGATATTCGAAATTTGAATTTTTTTAATTTTTTATTAAAATATATATTTATTAATATAATAATAAAACTAATAATATATTAAAAAAAAAAAAAGCTCGCTAGCTTTTTTAAGAAAGAAGTGGGCTCGACTAATTGTTCAAGCTCGAGTCGAGCTCGTTCGAGCCGAATCAACATGGCTCGCAAGCTGGCTCGGCTCGACTTACACCCCTAATCTCGTATTCTCTTTTTTTCTATTTCTTTTCCATTAAAGTTTTACACATGAAATGCTTCTTCATAAGATTTATTCTCATTTTTCTATTTCTCTATTCATCAAAGTTTACACAGAAAATGCTTCTTCATATGACTGGTTGGTAAAGAAGATGGTTCACCCAAAATAAATTATTATCGGAACTATTCGCCCGTTTGTACGGGTCATCGATCTTTGCCGGTTTTGAACGGGTTTGACCAGTTGTTGACCTGTTCACGATGGGTTTGGCGTTGTCCATTTCAACTTGTGTACATGATCGGATTTATGGCTGGCAATTTAACCGGTCGGACCTTAAGATCCAGTCCAATTTTAAAAATTTAGAATATTTTGACAATGGTATTTTTATATATGAAAATGCTTTCATTAAAAGTGTATTTGAGGTTTAAAATGAGAGACATTGAATGCTTTTGAGAGGGAAAAAAACATTACCATTGCTTTAGTAAATTAAAACGGCTAAAAAGAAAAAAAAGAGAACAAGAAAGACGAGAATACTACACATATCCAAAAATTTAAACCATATAAAGTGATAATTGCAAGTGCACAAAGGAAAAATGAAATGTTTGAACCGTAATGTAACAAAAGAAATTACATCATTATCTAGGTTTAGGTTTTTGACAAACTTATTCTTTTAATTAATACAGTCTTTTATGTTGACTAGTAAATAACATTTCGTTGAACGTGAAACATATGTTCAAATAATTCCTATATATATAATTGTTTTTCAACTTAAGATGTTAACAATTTAAATTTAATTAAATAAACTATCACCTAATAAGTTAGTTATTTGAAAAATAAAATATTGATTAATATGAATGAATTAATCAATTCTGAAAGAATTTAGTTAATTAAAAAGTGAAGCATGAACAATATTGTAACTAAACAAACTTTTATGTAAATTTATGCTTCATTTATACGTATATCTTGTTTAATTTTGAGGGATCAAACGCTTCACTTCTTTTTTCTTCTCGGTAATTTTTTCTGTATACTTTCAATAATTTTTATAACGGCTCAAAAGCTAAACACTTGTATAGTGTTTTTGTTTCTTATTTCAAAATTATTCTTTTTAGTTCTCCATTTGCTAAACTCAGGGGTAGCATATTTTCAGATCATTAAATGTGTCTCATTTTAAAATCTTACCATACCTGAAGTATTCGATACTCCTTGTGTACTAAATATAATATTTTCTTTTTGCAGCTATATAATATATTTGGGCTAAAATAGAAAAAGAGATAATATTTTTGTCTTTATGTTAAAAATTAAGCAGAAAAGTTAAACTAATGACAAAAAATTAAATAATTTGATAAAAGTATATTTATGTCAATGAATCTATTTAATCATTTTTTAATATTATACATGCATATAAATAGAGTATATATGTAACGTACCCTAAAAATTAAAATTTATTGTATTTTATATATTTATTGTATTTGTACCCACAAATTCGTATCCCTGCATTATAGTTGATAACCTTTCAACCGACAATAGGTAAATACATGGTACCTGATCCACTCGAACCACATGGTTTCAAAAGGCAATAGTGTCACTTTTCTTTGATATGAGAGGTCGTGTTGAACTTTTTTCATAATATTATTGACCTATGCATATACTTCAAGCTCTCAAGCAAATGAAGAGATCGATGCCTAATACTCTTGCTCATTTAAAAAAGTTATTGTCGTTACGTAATATAACAACTTCTATTTTTATAAAACCTTGACTCATCTCCTACGACTAATTGTTGTACTTTCCTCCAATATTTTATATATATATTTATATATATAAATATTTCACAATATATTTTTTTTGTTCTCTTTGTTATTATACTCGTATATGTATTTGTTTTCTTCCACTTATCTGAATTTATTAGTTGGATGTATAGAGAGACAAAGCTAACATTATAAAGAATTTCATTCCATAACATATTGTGGATAGAAAAAAATTGACTTTTTGTTATCGTCAAATAGTGAATTCTATTTCTAGCATTTTTATTATTAAAATAAAGAGCTAGATATATTCAAAATGAATATTCTTCTATGGAGACCTATGGTCAATTTCATACATGTAATTGAAAAAATATAAGCTTCTAAATTTTTATAAATTATAATTGATTAAATGAGCATTTAAAATACTAAGGGCGGTAAAGTGAATAAACGCTGACCAGTGCAATAAATGTTTTAAGTAAATTATATTATTAAACATTCAAAAAATCCTAAATCATAACTAGATATATATAGTAAAATCTTATTACATAAACTATAATAACTTTAATCTTGCATAAATTTTCTTGTGGTGTTTTATAGGTTTGGACGAATGACACAATTGCAAAGAGTTTATTTGATTGAATTATGGAATAAAAAATAAAACATAAATTAGAAAGATACTTGAAAATATCATAAAATATGTCATGTGTATATATATATGCATTGTATAAAATATTAATGAATCAGTAAGTTATATTTAATGCATTGTATAAAATAGTAATGATTTGGTAAGTTATATTTGTATGTTTTATACAATAATACTCAATATTTTTAATTAATATAATATCTAATAATCAAATAAAGTTAAAGTATATTTGCTGACGTGAATCTCTTAAATTTGATCAGATGAAGAAGAATTTGCAAATATGTGTTAAACACTCTTTGAATAATTGATTACATGTGCCCAAGTTTACATTCTTGTTACTTTTAATTAATTTATTGTCCTCATGTTTTAGATCTTATCATTAAACTTTACTTTTAATTATTATTTAACATTTTGATGTAATATCTATTCTTATTGGTATAGCTTATTATTATTTTGGAATCTTGCATATACTGTTGGTGTTTCTTGGTGTTTCTTGGTGTTTCACTTATTCACTTATAACTACAAATAAATTTGAATTTTAAAGATAACAAATTCAGTTTTTTAAAATATATTTTTTTTATTTTTTAATGAATATAGTATAGTGGATTTGATTTTTTAAGTTTGATTATTTTCTATAATTGAATTTGTGTATTACGAATGACTAATCTAAAGAAGAATTCAAGACTTTGTTTATGATTATTACTTACTAAAGAAAATTTTTAAAATTAAAATTTTATTTTATTGGAATGAAAATTAATGAAGAGTTATTAGTTGTTGGGACTCAAACCATACATGTACATGACAACACGTTTAATTGCTATTAATTCATACTAACTTGAATTAATATATCACATAGCTCATATTTTAATTAATGAAACTTGAAAATTAATACAAACATTGAATAGTAATATAAAACTGTTGGGACTATTAAACCAGAGTTACATGGACGGTTAATTAGAGATTATCAGTTTTCAATTATTTATGAACTTAAACAAAGAGTCATTAGTTGTTGGGACTCAAACTACATGTAATATATAAAGCTTCATTTTAAATAAGTCTTCTTTAAAGAGTCTTAATGTAAACATACAACCTATTTTATTTATACAATCTATTTTCGCTATTAATTATTTATGATATATACAATCTATTTGTTAAATGACTATTTTACCATTAAAAAGTGAATTATATAGGGACATATTAGGTAGATCAAAAATTCAAAGAAACACCCATATATACTTTTATAATAAATAAAATAAAATAAATAAATAAATAATAGTATAATATAATATAATAATAAATATATATAATATAATATATATATATATAATAAAAAATATAATATAATATAAATAATATAATCTAAATATAAATAATATAGATATATAGATAAATAGATAAATATTTAAAATTCTGAATATATACAAAATTGTAAACCTTAACATCTGATTGACGTGACACACGTGTTATTTACTAGTAGAATTAAAAGTGCAATTAAAAGTGCAAAGTTTTTAAAAATAAGAGATTAACACCAGTTATCCCTAGTCAAACGGGCCAAAAATGCAAATTTATCTGTAATGTCAACTCAGAAGATGAATAACCGCAGTATTTCTTCATCATTTCCTCTGAAATAACATAATATGAACCCTCAAAAGTCATTCACGAAACTTAATATTATAACGAAGTCAATGTCAGCCAACAAAGTTTCCAGCATGTTTCACTATTTTGACGTAATCATACACTAATGCTATATAAAGAAGCCTATGTAAGAGAACTAGAACCCAATTCAAGTATCAAAAACACAAGATGAAAACATATGCAATTGTGCTCATTGTGTGTGGCTGTGTTGCTGCAGTTGTTCTAGTTTTGTGTTGCCTTTGTAACAACGATAGACGCAAAAAGAAGGTGGCGAAAACCATTTACGCCCCTCGTCCTCCTCCTCAACCGGTGAATCGTGATATCGAAAAAGGTGATAAACCCACAAGCAGCAGTGGGGTAAAAGATGGTGGGATGGTTGTTCTTGGAGCCGCCGGAGCAGCTGTTGCCGCCACTGTGGTGACAACAGCTGTCCTCAGTGGTGGTGGTGGCGGTGATTCTGGTTGTGGTGATGGTGGTGGAGGTGGTGGTTGTGGTGGTGGCTGTGGCGGTGGTTGTGGCGGTGGCTGCGGCGGTGGTTGTGGAGGTTAAGCAAAGCATGCACTTTTGTGTTTAAAATTACTTGTGTATATATTTTGTGATAAACTTTTGTTTAAGTGTGTAATTTGGGGCATTTTCTTTCCACTTATTGTCTTGTGTGATCATGAAAATAATGTAATATTGAAATTGTAAGTTGTGTACCTTATGAAAATCACATGGTCATATATTTTGTCTTTTAACATTTGAAAGGTTTTACATAAATTGTTCGAAAATCTTTTCCTTATTTTTGATTTGGTCTCATTCTTAATTATAGGATTATCAAATTACATCTAACAACTTCTAAAAAGTTCATATTTCATTGGTCAAATATTTTTATATGCCCCCCTATAATAAATTGGAAACATGTCTTACCCTTATAAAACAGTACTATTATTAGATGATACTAAATGAATATTCAAAAAATATTTACAGCTAAGCTTTTACAACTTGCTTGCCTCTCAAAATATTTTATTACACCAGCTTCATTCTCAAATAATGTAATTGATAAATAAGTAAAATGATGAATATCATATAAGTATTATTGAGAACTTAAAAAATTAAGTTGGGAAAACATACCATTTAAATAAGAATAGATTGCTTGGTGGTTTTTTTTTAGATAAAAAATATGAGTCAGGATAACAAAAAGTAAATCTATATCTATATCTATCTATACTACTATAAAAGTATGAATAATTAAGTGTTTTTTCCCATTGTGAAAAGACACTTTTGCCCATACTCCAATTATGTAGACCTTAATTTATCTAATCAATACAAAAACTCCTTATTAATTTTCATGATAATCCCTATATACAAGAACATGGTGATTAAGGACAATTCAAGGTTGTTAAAGTACTTTGGGTACTCCAAAAGTCTATATGATGGTTATAAATTATGCATTTGTATTCATTTCCAAAACCATTTTCATTTTGAGTATTGCATAATATATATATATATATATATGTATGTATTATTAAATACGAAATTACGAATACATATATTATGATTATACACATTAAACATAAATACTAAAATATTAACTATAAAAATAATATATGTATATATATTATGAGAGTATATACATATATGTATAATATTTATATTGAATGACCAATATGTATATATATAATAAAATTACTAAAATCCCATAATATTATCTTTAATATTCAAAAACTAACTATAAAAGTATGGATAATTTAAGTGTTTCTTCCCATTGTATAAAGACACTTTTGCACATACTCCAGTTATGTAGACATTAATTTATGTAATTAATACAATAACTCCTTATTAATATTCATGATGGATCTATATACAAGAACATGGTAATTAAAGACAATTCAAGGTTGTTAAAGTACTTTGGGTACTCCAAAAGTCTATATGATGGTTATAAATTATGCATTTGTATTCATTTCCAAAGTCATTTTCATATTGAGTATTGCATATAATAATATATATGTGTGTATTATTATTTAATACGAAATTACAAATACGTATATTATGATTATACACATTAAACATAAATAATGAGAATCTTAACTATGAAAAATAATGTATGTATATAAATTATGTGAGTGTGTATACATATATGTATGACCAATATATAATAAAATTACTAAAATCCCATAATATTATCTTTAGTATTCAAAAACTAATGATGATTTTTTAAATCTAAAAATCACATCCACTAAGTCTAACCCTCATTTCACAAAATTCTAACATTTATGGCTAATAACTTAATGGACGATCGTCACACGTCTCTAGATTAAAAATTAAGCAGGCATAGTTTTGTATAAAGAATTATTTGTTTAAAACTTGTATCTAGATAATCGATATTAATTGTGCCTTCAATTTTATGTTTCAAAATTTTTATCTTCTTAAAAATTCTGAAAAATTAAGTCATGTTTTAATTTTAAAGATTTACTATATAAAAATTAAAATAATATATTATGTGATTTATCAGTTTGAAAATTTAAAATTGATATTTTGATATTAAATTATTTTTTATAGAATTATATACTAAAAATGTTTTTTATAGAGAATTTTCACTATTTTTTTTCCTATGATACAGTGTCAGTCATGTAATTGTCATGTACATGTGAAGTGTATACTTACTAATGAAATTATGTGTATGTATAAATATATATATCAATGTTTAATAATATACTAAATCTTTTAATTTACTTCGTTAAGAAAAGTTCACAAAAAAATCAATCATAAACTATTTTTTCATGGTTCTCAATTAACCACGAGTAGATAGCCATAAGTATGAGCACTTGGATGATTGGTTTTTGAATAGATAATGTTATGGAATTTTAATAATTTTATTATATATATCGGTTGTTAAATATATATATATACACTCACATAATAATATATACATATATTATTTTCACAGTTAAGATCCTTTATATATGTTTAATGTGAATAGTCATAATATATGTATTCAAAATTTCGTATTTAATAATCATATGTATGTGTTATATGTAATCACTCAGTATGGAAATAGTTTTGAAAATGGTAATTAAATACGAAATTACGAATACATATACTATGATTATACACATTAAACATAAATAATAAGAATCTTAGCTATGTAAATAATATATGTATATATATTATGTGATTGTGTATATATGTACAATATTTACATTTAACAACCTATATATATAAGAAAATTACTAAAATCCCATAATATTGTCTTTAATATTTAAAACTAATTTTTTCTTAAATCTAAAAATCACATTCCACCAACTCTCATTTCACAAAAATCTAACATTTATGACTAATAACTTAATCGACACATAACCATTTCACGTCTCCAGATTAAAAATTAAGCAGGTGTAGTTTTGTATAAAGAATTATTTATTTGAAATATTAATCTAGATAATCGATATTAATTGTGCCTTTAATTATGTATTCAAATTTTTAATGTTCTTAAAAATTCTGAAAAATTAAGTCATGTTTTTTAAAGAGTTAGAATAGAAAATTCAAAAAATATATTATATAAAAGTATCTAAAATGTTTAATATTAAAACATAATCTTCATTACGTGATTTATCAGTTTGAAAATTTAAAACTAAAATTTTGATATTAACTTTATTTATAGAATTATGTATATAAGTTATTTATTGAGAATTTTCACCATTTTTTCCCTTTGATACAATGTAAGTAATGTAATTGACATGTACATATGAAGTGTATACTTATGGACGAAATTATGTGCATGTATAAATATATATATATCGACATTTAATAATATATAAAATCTTTTAATACTTTGTTAAGAAAAGTTCACAAAGAAATCAATCATAAACTATTTTTTCAATCATGAGTATGTAGCCATAAGTATGAGCACTTGGATTTTCGGAACTTACACATTATAATGTGTGTATTACTCTATTTAATGAAATGCATATATCAAATGTAACAAACGAAATTACATCATTATCTAGGTTTAGGTTCTTGACAAACTTATTCTTTTAATTATAATGCAGTCTTTTACGTTGATAAATATTTAAAATTTGAAATATATACAAAATTTTAAAACTTGACATTATTTATATAAAAATCATTTTAATGAGAGTCGAGATCATATAATTAACGTGCAACACACGTATTATTTATACTAGTAGAATTAAAAATGCGAAGTTTTTAAAACTCGAGAAGTTGGTTATTACGGTAGTTCCTACAAACGATCGGACTAATGACGTGTACAATACTTGAATTCTCGATGTAGATGCTACATAGTTGGTTCTCATCCTTGAGAGACTACAAGTATAATAGGAGCATCCGTCGACAAAAGAATCACCCTAAGATGATCATTTCATGGCTATTGAGAACGAATAAATCAGATGGTTCTATTTCTCAATCTTTCTGACTTGCTCCTACGGCCAAGATTGAAAAAATCAGTCATTCACAACCACTGATGAAGGATTCAAATCAGTTATATATCCCTAGTCAAACGGGCCAAAAATGCAAATTTATCTGTAATATCAACTCAAAATTAAAGATTAATAACCGCAGCATTTCTTCATCATTTCCTCTGAAATAACATAAGTTCAATGAAACGAATATCAACCCTCAAAAGTCATTCACGAAAACTAATATTATAACGAAGTCAATGTCAACCAACAAAGTTTCCAGCATATTTTTCACCATTTTAACTACTAAAATTGTACACTTGACGTAATCATACACCAATGATATATAAAGAAGCCTATGTGGGAGAATTACAAAGTATCAAACAATTAAAGATGAAAACATATGCAATTGTACTCATTGTTTGTGGCTGTGTTGCTGCAGTTCTAGAATTTGTGTTGTCTTTGTAATGATAGACGCAAAAAGAAACGTACGGTGGTGGCAAATACCGTTTACGCCCCTCGTCCAACTCAAACGGTTAATCGTGATGTCGAAAAAGGCGAAAAATCCAGAAGCAGCAGTGGGGTAAAAGATGGTGGGATGGTTGTTCTAGGAGCCGCCGGAGCAGCTGTGGCCGCCACTGTGGTGGCAACAGCTGTCGTCAGTGGTGATGGTGGCGTTGATTCTGGTGGTGGTGATGGAGGTGGTGGTTGTGGCGGTGGTTGTGGTGGTGGCTGCGGCGGTGGTTGTGGAGGTTAAGCAAAGCATGCACTTTTGTGTTTAAAATTACTTGTGTATATATTTTGTGATAAACTTTTGTTTAAGTGTGTAATTTGGTGCATTTTCTTTCCACTTAATGTCTCGTATGATCATGAAAATAATGTAATATTGCAATTGTCTAGTATATTATCTTTTTAACATTTGAAAGTATGTATAATGTATGATCGTGAAAATAATTAATGTCATATTGAAATTGTCTAGTATATTATCTTTTAACATTTGAAAGGATTTACGTTACTGCTTGGTTAAGTAGAATGGATTTTCGGTTAATCCCCTTTTTTGTTCAAAATCTTTTCCTTATTTTTGATTTGGTCACATTCTTAATTATAAGATTATCAAATTACATCTAATAACTTCTGAAGATTTCATATTTCATTGGTCGAATATTTTTACATGCCCCAATATAATAAATTGGAAACATGTCTTACCCTTATCTAACAGTACTATTATTAGATGAAACTAAATGAATATTCAAAATATTTACACCTAAGCTTTTACAACTTTCTTGCCTCTCAAAATATTTTATTACACCACATTCATTCTCAAATAATGTAATTAATAATTGTGTAAAATAATGAATATCACATGAAGATAATAGTACACTCTCGTCCACAAAATAACACCCCCATGACCCATCTCTACCATTTACCATTTACGTGTCAAAATTTGTGCCTTCAAAAAGCCCACTCGAAACCATTTAACTATCATCAAGAAAACCTTGCTGTTGAAGAATCAAAATAAACTAAAAATGGGTATTTATGATCTGTTTAAGCTCTCATTTCTCATGATCACTACGTTTCTATCAAACACGAATGAGTTGAATAATGGTAATAAGGATGTCGGAATTGTATACCCACCCACATGCAAGCGCATCGAGTGCCCTAATTACGACCTTATTCACACCGGCAATGGCTTTGAAATCCGGCGTTACAATTCAAGCATGTGGGTTTCTACTCAACCTATTCATGTCCTTTCCTTGGTCGATGCCGGCAGAATTGCTTTCTATCAGTAAGAATTTCTTCTTCTCTTTCCCTTTTAGAGTAGTAGTTCAAACTTACAATCCAGATTCAAAAATTATGATTGGGTTTGTTTGGTTTGGTTTGGTTTGATTGTTAATCTTAATCAGTCTTTAAACCAAATACGAGTCAATCGATTATTATGCTACAAATTTTTCTATAATTTAGACAATTTAATGGCACAACTTTTTAGAAAATCTATCAGGATCCCTTGTTCAGATTCCGGTCATTTCAGGTTAGTAATTTGGGTCCATACATGTATTTTGACTCAAACTTAAGTACTTAACTAAGTTCTGAATGGTTTTGGTCCTAACATTTTAGCATTTTAATTCTAATTGGGTTGATTTTTAATAATATTTGGGTTCATCTGGATTTTAAAGGCCCAATTTGGATCTAAATTGACTCCAACTTATTTTCCACTTTAAGTCAATAATCTACGTTCTACATTTTAGAATAACCCCTTACCACTTTAATTCATAATGAGTCCATTTTGGGTCTTTATTGGGTCCATTTTGGGTCCCTTATTGGGTTCAATTATAATGTATATTTTTTTACATTTTACTTTAAGCCCAACTCAAATAGACCTGACCCAAATTCAACCCATTCAACCCAATTGCCACCCGTAATTGTAATTCTGATTAGGAGAACATATAGAGTAGAATGGCAAAGTATATATTTTAATAAACTCACCTTTGTAGGCTGTACGACTACATACAGGGGAAGAATGATAATGAACAGAAAATGGAAATGACAGCCCCAGTGATTACTGAAGTGAAGACCAAAGACGGGTTTGTTGTGAGTTTCTTTATTCCCAAACAGAACCAAGCAACTGCACCTTCAGCCAAAGGTCTTCATTTGCAAAAATGGGGCACCACATTTGTAGCCGTTAGGCAGTTCAGTGGGTTCGTGAAGGACGATGATCTTGGGGTAGAAGTTGATGCTTTATATGCTAGCTTAGCAGGGACTGTTTGGTGGGACGCCATTGAAAAGAGCAGCCATGGT
Organism: Verbascum thapsus; assembly: GCA_963669365.1. NCBI lineage: Eukaryota > Viridiplantae > Streptophyta > Magnoliopsida > Lamiales > Scrophulariaceae > Verbascum > Verbascum thapsus. The sequence goes on from OY770116.1 coordinate 12,773,900, forward strand.
GACACAAAGTACATTGTTGCTCAGTACAATTCCCCATTTGAATTCAGAAACAGAGTGAATGAGATTTGGTTGACATTTTATGCAGAGGATGGTTTGGCAATCTGATTTTGAGGTGTGTAACATGTTTGGTCTAGATGAGCATGATAACTACAGTCTTATATGTAATAAAACAGAGGGAATCAGGCGGGATTCAATCTCTTGTACTGCTAAATCTGTTCTGATACTTGCATGCTCTGTTTTTTGTTTGCCTTTCTTAGCATTATATATATCTGCTCGATCGATACTTGTATCAGTATGCTAATTTGATCTCATGCATCAAACCCACCTTGTTCGAGTTAGATAACATTTTGTACATATTTTATAGCGCCTCAAGATGTCAGTTTCTCGTTGATAATGTTGACGTTGCGATTCCTCTATTGAGATTTGTTGTGATTTAGTATATCTCACATTTGTTTTGTGTATCTTGTACTTATAGAAAAGATAGCCTTTGTGTTCACTAGGGGTGTAAGGTGAGTCAGTCGGCTCACGAAGCTTATTAAAGCTCTGCTCAAGATCGAACCGTCACGAGCTCGAGCTTATTGATAAACCGAGCTCGAAATTCTGTTTAGGTGTTTATTAATTAGCTCACGAACCGGCTCGTGAACTTTACTATTATATATATTGTATATGTGTGATTGTGTGTGTTTGTACATACATATAATACATTTGTAATTAATTTTAAAAATAATTAATACATTATATTTTTAATGAAAATGATATTGGTATAACTCATTGGTAATTATGACATAAAATTTTTGGGACATAGTTTTTTATTCTTGTTATACCTATTTCAACAAAATCAAAAGATTATTTAGACATAGACATCTACCAATTTACTAGATGATATATAATTCTCATAACTCTTGATATTATTTTATGTAAAGGCATTACATTAGTGATTCAAGTTCGATTTTAGCGAGTTTTTACATATATATTTTATGAAGTATAATGTTATGTAAGAAAGAATATCCAAATTTTTTAATTATCCTAAATGATTATGTATTCAAAATCATAAAATATATTATATAGTCAAATCTTTGAGTTTGATTCGAACGAGCAAATGAGCAAGCTCGAACTTGGATGAATAAATGAGTTGAGTTTGAGCTCGAACGAGCAGATGAGCCAAGTTCAAACTTGGATGAATAAACGAGCCGAGTTTGAGCTCGAACGAGCAGATGAGCCAAGCTCGAGCTTTACTCATTTGTCTCGAGTTCGAGCTCAAAATTTTTTAAACGAGCTCGAGTCTATGAAATTTTCAAATTTATACTCTAATGTTCGGTAAATATGTGTAGATATGAGAAAAATATTTTCTAGGAAGTAATACTTTACGTATGTATATAAATATCCCCTTGGTTTGGTGGAATAAAGATTGAAAAACCTTCCCTCAAAATTTTCTCATGCCTTCAAAGCACTTTAAATTTCTCAAAATCGAACATAAAACGAATGACAAATTAAGTGTTAAATTGCGATATTTGAACATGCGAATATATCTTTTTATACCTTATATAATTAATACTACCAATTATCATGTTCATCATTTTATACAATTTTCAATCCATAAATATTTACTCAATTAATATTTTTCTCCTTTTATATTTATTTATAATATAATTATATAATACAGTATAATAAATCAATATTATGATTTGACGCTATTAAAAAAGGTTATTAGTCTCTCAAATTGTGACAAATATGCATTGATATGTACACAAAAAATAAAGTATCACATGATTGTAAACTAAAGCCTGCCTGTATATCGGTATATTAATAATTAATAATACTGAAAAAGCAAAACCCTAAAAACTACTTTTTATATTTTTGCACAAATATTTGTTTTACAAAATTTACCGGGTAGCGCTGACGTCATTATCTCCTCCATAGTCGTCTCCGATCACATCCAGGTATGTTCCTTCACCGTTTCTCCATGTTAATCGTTGTTTTATTTTATTTATTTATTTAAATATCAAGCAATTGATCTGAATTGGATTTGATTCTTGGGAATCGGATAATTAGGTTTGTTGAATTTCATTCACCTCTCCCTTTTGTTTAATTGTAATCACCTTGCGCCTGAATTCGTTAAATTTGCATAAAATTCAATTGCGATGACTGAGATTCAACTCAACAGGCCTCTCTAAATTCTTATGTATAAAATAATTCCATGAATTAACCTTTTTTTGATATAGATCGGTGAGGGACTATTTGCTTAATTGAGTTGTAGGGTTTTGATTTTATTTATTCATACTGTCTTTTTTATATATGTTTGATTTCCTTGTTATAAAGAAAGACCTACTTTTGCAGGAGATAATATTTACTACCTTTCTCAGAAGAAAGAAGTTGAGTGATGACTCGAGAAGCCCCTTCACTTGTGGACTTATGCGTTCAAACGGCAGTAGACAATGTTAGATATCTGGGAAATGTTGGAGAAACCGAATTTTATCTCCTAGATCGTATTCTACACCACTGCACAATTGATCAGTTGAATCACATTGAAAAGTCTACACAAGTATGGACCTTCATTTTCTTGCTCTTAACGATGTTTCTTGCTTTTGTTGGTGTGATCTAAAATGTCGTATTGTTATTACAGGATCGGGACCTTAGCCCCATAACTGATAAACTATGGAAGAAATTTTACACACGCCAATTCGGTGTTGATAGCACCAATATTGTAGTTGAGAGGATGAGAAGTAGAAAAGTGACCTTCAAGTGGAAACAACTGTACGAGGTAAACTCAAATTTGGGTATCATTGCTTTGTCTGTTAATTATTCTGTTCTTTTTTGTGCTATTTGTTATGTTATTTAAAATCATTGTTTCGTTCCTGCAGGCAAAGGTAAAAGAGAGGGAAGAGGCAACTGAAAAAATAGTTGACCGAGTAAGGCAACGCTATGAAGAAGCAAATGCTAGTAAGTATTTTTCTTTAATTGATTTCGATTGACACCCCAAAGCTTTTTTATTACCATTATAAAACCTTGTTTGAAAATATTGAAATTGCTATACTTTGCTTATCAAGAATCTGTCTGGGGCTACTTTGGGCACACTTACGTGATTATTATTTTCTGGTTTGTGCATCATATGAACTATCACTCGTACTGATTTATATTGATTATCTAATATTGAAGAAAAACAAAGTAGACAAGTGCGGATATGCACAAAGGTTCCGCCTTCTAGCAAGAAAAGAAGCTATTCTGGAGGTATGATTCTGTTTTTTTTTTTCTTTTGGCATATGTACATCAGCTATTCCATTGTATAGCTTTTGGATGCTTCACAAAAGAATAGCAGATTGAGAAACATGTTTTGATGTCTATTAAATTATCTCTAGGTGTTATTGCTAACAACATTTACAACACAAAGAGCGGTTTGATGAAGAAGGCAAAGCTAGATTTTGTTAACAGGTGAATTGCTTTAATACGAAAATCTTTCGACTAGCATTATAGAAATATTATCAGTATTATTTATCTGCTTGTTCCAATTTTGAATTACACTATATGTCGCCTAATGTTTGCATCATGGTGTTTTCTTTGTATGAGGAAACAATTAGCAGCCTTTAATCTGGCATTCATTTTCTGTGTTCGTTCTTGACAGCCGAGAGGTGAAAAACATAGCAGCTATGAATAAAGGAGTGCAGCGTAATCACAGGTATATCTTCAAAACCACAGGATTTCGATTATTGATCTCTGTAATTTGTATTTATACTTGCATTTTTGGCAGTGTTTCTTCATTGAAGAAGTCAAGTGTTAGTACTGGAATAGGTGCTTCATCATCTTCTAAACTAGCAAAGCCAGTTCAGAGACGATTTTAGATAATATGTTGATCTCAATGTTGTATTATATTTTTACCTTGCGTAGGTTGATTTCTTTTTCCAATCCTGTAATAAACTTTGTCAACGTTTTGTGCCTTCGAATTGATATATATTAACTTTTTGCTAAATAAATCTGCAAATTATTACTTAATTTCTCATGTTAATGCTTATAAGATATATGAACTATAGAAATCACTTCAATTTTTGAAATTCTTTCTTACACAAAAAGAACAGAGAACCTCACTCAAATTTTCCTGTTAATTCAAATACTAAAAACTCACAAGGTTAATATTTTACTACTGAAAGTTTGAGTTCGACCTAGTCCTAGCATAAAGTTTAAAATGAAACCTTGACATCTCTAATGCACGGACACTTCAAAAAATCACAATGTGTCGTGTCGGACACTTGATCGGACACGACACTCGTCCGACACTCTCCGACACCGTGTCCAATATGAAAATAAATTTGTTCGCTTAAATAAAATAAAAAAAGTAAAGTATGAATACCGTAATAGACGCAGTTAGAAGGTATGTCTACTATATATGCATTATTTTTCACACTTGATGTTAAGTTCACTTATTTTTTGTGTTTTTGATTATTTATTTTTCTTTCAAACATATATAACTTTACAAATCAAATACAAATTTATAATTTACAATAGTTGTTTTTATAGTTTATTTCTCTAACCAGTCATTTAAATTAAAATGAAAAAACTAATTTATATATTTTAACGTAAATTAATGAACATATATATATATATGATATATATATTTTATTAGTAGTATCGAGGCCGTGTCGTGTCCTAAGTTTTTTGAAAAATATCGTGTCCCGTGTCCGTGTCGTGCGCCGTGTCTCGTATCCCGTGTCCGTGCATCATAGATTGACATCAATCTTGTACCTTTAAACCTTTTGTCCTAAAACTAGTATTTTTAAATTAGTGATATAGCATAACATTTTTCAAGTTGTACAATTTTAAACAATAAATTACTAATCTATGAAAAAACACTATCCAGAGCCATGCCAAAAAATGAAAATGAGCTTTCAAACAGGTAAAAGAACTATTTAAAAGGCCATTTCATAGATAAAAACAACCATATGCAAAACAAAAAAAAAAAATAGCAGATAACAGCAATCAGAAGATGCAAATTTGATCATCATTTTGATCATTATTAATTATTATTATAGATCAATTTGTTACTTATTTTGCATAAAGTACAACTTATATAATTCTAACACAAGTGTATGCATGCTTACAAATAGTATCACAGATGAAGATGCTTTTACTGAGTGTTCACTCGAATCCCGGTTAAATAAATTCTTATCTCTTCCATCAACAAATGTGATTTAGAGAGTCGGTCTTTATTAAGACCCAGAGCCAGCCAAACGCCTCCTCGTTGCATTGGAGACCGAAACTTTACCTAGTTTATCCTCTTCTGTAGATATCATTCGTTCGTTTAGTGGCTGATAGTGTCTTAGCCATACACCCGTATACACCTGAATTATAGGCCAACCAAGATTAACATGTTACAGTAATATCACAAGAGAAAACATATAGAAGCTTATTTCTCATTTCTGTGATCAGGTTTTAAGAAAAAATGCATAAACAGATTGTTTAATTTATGTCAACAAAGAAAAATCCTTGCATAACAAAAAGGATTATATGATGTGGTAAAAGATTACCTGTGCTGGTCTCATTATCTTAGTATCTGGATCATCCAGAGACTCCCTCCAGTGAGACAAATAGCCAGCCATTCGAGGAATTGCAAATAAAACAGGAAAGAACTCTGTTGGAAAACCCATTGCTCTGATAACAATGATGGACGCATAATGAGATAATCAAGGAGGTTATCAAAAAAATAAGAAATAAAAATTAAACGAATGAAGGCAAATGGAGTTGAAATTGAAGGTATACATACCTATAGATTAACCCAGAATAGAAGTCAACATTAGGATACAACTTTCTCTTCACAAAATACTCATCTGACAGGGCAGCTTTCTCTAGAGCTATTGCCACCTGCAAATGTGGTGAAATGGTAAAATTAGAAATTAACTTTCATTCTGATAAATTTACCTTGAATGGTTGGTCAAGAGATTTAAATAGATTACTCATCAAAAGAGTAAACTGGCATCACCATTCCCTACTCTCCCCCGCCCCAGGAAAAAAAAAGAATCAACACGACACGCGTAGATGTCTCGGTAAGTGGTCGATATGTAATCGCAAATTTATATTTATGTTGCAGTGTAAATATTAAACTAGGCCTTTGTCATTCATATTGTCTATATCATAATATATCTATGTCATTTATATAGAACCATAGTGTGGTTAAACTACAACTTAAAAAATAAATAAGAGTTTAATCATTGTATATATCTTAATAAATGGATTTCAATCTCATTTTCAGAACAAAAGAATACTTGGTTTCTTGACTGTTAGTTTTCATGAGTTTCATGTTCTTTTGTGTTTAGAGGATATTCACATCAGCTGTATAATTACTTGCATACATGCAACTCTTTAGTTAAACACTAAGACTGTTTCTAAAGATCAATTACTATAACCATATCTACTCATTTCTAATAATAAAAAAATGCACCAAAATTCACTGTTAATATAAACAAACCCACCTCTATAAGTGGATCTCTGCCAACAATAGAAAATACTTCTTCTGCAAGATTCTTGATGACCTTCGCTCGAGGATCGTAGTTCTTGTAGACACGGTGCCCAAAACCAGACATCTTACGCTTCCTAGAAATTAGAATTTTATAGACATGTAACTTGCACACGTAACACATTTTACGAACCATCGAAAGAAAAAATTACAAAAAGCTACCAACCTATTCTTTACACCTTCAATGAACTCCGGTATGTTTTCAATACTTCCAATCTCACTCAGCATCTTGAGCACAGCCTACAGAACATACAAAAAAGAACTTCAGATTGAATGTGACTCATAACAATGAATTAGCAAATGTTTTTACTAATTAACTTTTTACTCAGCCCATTGAAGACCAAAATTTGCCTAAGAGCATCTTTATAAATGCTAAAATGTAGATTACCTCATTAGCTCCACCATGAAGAGGACCATACAAGGCTCCAACAGCACCAGCAAGCGCCGTATATACATCAACACCACTACACATGCAGATTCACATTGGCTACAATCCAAAGAAAAAATATTTTCATCTTAAAGAATACAATAAGGTATAACCTTGAAGCAAGGTGCCTCGCAGCTGCAGTGGAGCAATTCATCTCATGTTCTGCATGTAATACGAAAAGAATGTTGATTGCACGAGCAAGTCGAGGATTTGGTTTATAAGACCTATTGCCCCTGTTTGTTCATTAACAAAACTCTTTGTTAGAAAATAAGTTCCAAGTTTTGAAGATCATATGCATTTGCTAATGTAGTTTCATGCTGCAGTCACTAAACACAACTATCCCTCACTAGAAATACAAGTGAATACAGAACATTAATTTATTTAACAAGGAAGTACACAAATTCGATAGATATTGAATAGGTTCAGAACGAAAGAAGGAACAAAACATACAGTGAATCAAGCATATATAAGAAGTTCTCTGCATATGAGAGGTTGCTGGACGGAAGAACAGGTGGCCTCCCTGCCATTCTCAAATATGCTGCTGCAGCAATTGTTGGAGCCTGCAAGTAAATTAGTATGCTCTTACTGCTGCTGTGACCACAACTATGACAAACTTAATGATAATATGAAAGATGCAGAAGCAAACAAGTATGCGAAATCTAGACGTGACCAATAGAAATGAAGGAAGAAAAGGCACCTTCCCAAGTATGCGGACAATTTGTTTGTCTCTCACTTGTTTAGACTTGTAAATGTCTTGTCCCTAAATAAAAAATGACCAAATGATCAGAATAGCAAAAGTTTTCTTATATCGATAAGGCAACAAAGATAGAACATGATGAAGTAACATGATGATATTCTATGAAGGCGTGGAACCACCAAAGGAGTCCACATAAATCTAAAATAAGTGATTTTGCTAACATTTTTTCGAAACTTAAAATGCTCCAAATAGTTCTTCCAAACTTATATAGAAAACATTATTCCATAGTAAGGAAGCATGGTGCATAAACAAGTAGCAGGCATATTCGACCTTCAAGCCAGAAATCAAGTGAAGACTTAAGCATAATACAAACTCAACATTATCAACAACCAACATACTCTTAAAGCTGGATTTGCATCTGGATGAAATACGGAAAGAGTACTCATAGCACTGACAAGAACACCCATTGGATGAGCATCATGCGGCATTGCCTGTATGATATCCTGCAAACGTGAACAGAACACATTCAGGAAATTTACCTTTCATATGCTCAAAGGAATGGGTCAAATGTTAAAACCTCCCAACATCTCATATTTAGGATATATGTAAGAATAAAAGAAAATATTGATTGGCAAATAATATTTGCAACTGATTCACAGTCATAGTAATCATCAAAACTAGTTCAGGAAAAGACAAGCATACTAGTATTCCTTGTGGAACAGCAGAATGCTGTGAAACAGCAAACTCCCAATCTGCCAACTGAGGTTCAGATGGTAAATTCCCATACACTGCCATAAAAAGGGAGATGAAATTAATTTTTTTATGTCTATACACCGTTAGGAAATTCAGAAAATTATGTAGACTAGTTTATCCACTAGTGGATGAAACGATCAAATCTCTAAATGTGTAACACTTACTCAAAAGATAAGCGACTTCGAGAAAGGAACTCCCCTCAGCCAGCTCCTCGATTGGATAACCCCTGTATCTAAGAATTCCTTCATCGCCGTCGATGTAGCATATCGATGATCGCACTGGAGCAGTGTTAAGGTATCCTGGGTCATAAAGCTTGAGTCCCTTGTCATCCTTTCCTGTTGTTATCTGCAGAACTCACTTGGTATGTTGGGATTTTCTTCCACAAGATTTAAGGAAAAAAGAAAAATATAATAATATAGGTCATGCATGACCACACAATAGATCATGCGTGACCTCTTGTGCATGCAACTTGTAATTGATCAACCAATAAGAACATTTTGGGTGGTGGAGTTGATGACTATAAATAGCCTTCATGTGTTCACTTGAAATGCACCAACCAAAGCCAAGAGTTGAGAGTAGAGAAAGAAAGTGTGTGAACCGATTTAGGTAGCAATTTGTGAGTTACAAATTGTGAGGTGCGGGAAACACTTTAGGTCTTTCTTTCTGGGCAATACGAAGGGGTTGGAAGAATGTCATATATAGCTTCTAAAGTGGTTGTACACTAGTGTCTTTTGAGTATAAGAATTAAACTCAACTATGTATCTTTTATACTGGGTAAATTCTCTCGAAGTGGAAGAACGAAAAAATATCATGGACGTAGATGGATTTTGCCGAACCACGGAACTCTTGTGTGCATCTTACTATTGTTATATTTTGACAAATTTTATTGTGTCATCAACTTGGTAAAGACGTGCTGTATCCTAATAAGTTAAATATCGGGACCTGAAAAAAAAGCTTCTGATGCAACAAAATTCAACAGATACCATGAATGATAAGTACTTCAATTAGTCACCATAGATATTCAAGTCATATATATGTGTGTGTGCAAAACATCAAGTACTGACTAATGAGATCTCCGTTATTGCTCCAGCAAGCACTATCATATATCAAATCCTACTATACTTTCAGCTGCACAACACACAGTTCATTCTTTCTGTCATAATATATGCATTAGAAGAACTTTTACAATTCTACTCTAAAAAATCTAATAAAACTAACTATCCATGAAATTATGTGGCAGAAATTCACAAAACCGGGCTAATGAGCAACGGAAAAGTACCAGATTCAGCATCCAATAAAAAATGATCAGTTACTTGCAGTTAAAAATTAGAACGGAATATATTCACAAAATAAGTATTAATAATGATTCTCAATTTTCGCAGTACACAATAATAATACCTTTTTGAGGTCGGTGGCTTTGATAGTTCCTTGTTCAGAGACCTGAACCTTGTACTTGTTGCCAGTACGCTCATCAACCACAATCAACGATCCTTTCAGATTCGGCGGCACGGCGGCAGAGCAGGTGGATGATTCCAGAATTCCATCGGACTGATGAACAGAATTAATCAGGTGAGATGAGAGCACCGCTAATCGACTTCTAGCTAGTGCTGCTGATGCACAATCCACACTCCCCTCCATTTTTGTCCGATTTCTTCTTTCAGCTGAAAAAATTGTATAAGAAAAGGGTTTGATTTCTAGGGATGGGTGAATATATATATAGATATAGATATAATGTAAATGTCAATTTGTTTTATAGAGTTTCAGAGAAAATAATCGGGGTTCCGTCTAACAGACGGGATGATGACGCGCTCTTTTCCTCTCTCTTACGTGTCGATTTAATAAAACTTATTTTTTGAAAAAAGCCCAACTAAATTTTACTATTAAATAATCGACCCCTACCTATTAAATAATTTATTAAAATTTTACTATTGCCAAAAACACTAAATTATATTATAAATTTTTCATCTGTAGTTCCAACTTCCAACAAGACTCGATTGCTCCAAACAACGGTAATAAATTACATAGAATTTTATCAAATATAATAAAATTAATTATTCATTTTCATATCAAGTTGATAGATTTATTTATATTTTTTTTACGTGCTTTCAGTATTTTCATAAATAAATATTAATAAATATGTAACAATAGAATTGAAGCTTTATGTATTTTATATGTTTTAATGTATCTTGTTATTCTTATTTCGTTGTCTGGGTAGAATAACAAAATGTTATGCCGAGAGGAGGAATAAATTCAAATCAAAGTATACAAACTTAAACTTATCATTATGTATATTTACAAACGTTATTTTCTACCAATATTGCATATCAATTCACAAGAATGACAACTAGAGCACTCTTGTAAAAAAAAGGTTAGGACTAAATGAAAGGAGCTTTAATCATTTCATTTTCATAGAGGTGATAAATGGATATATTGAGTTGGTTGGTTCTAAATACGTTCGTTTTTTAATGCGTAGGATTTTCTATAATTTTAAGGTAGCTCATAATAAAACAGAATTCAACCTTAAAAGGAATCAAGCTGAAACACAAAAGAAACCAGTGTTAACTAAAGTTAATCTCGTGCATATTGTTCTTGGATTATTGACAAATTATTTGGACATTAAGATCCAAATAAACATTCTAATTGAAAACAAAATAAATATTTTAAGAACCAATTCGACTCAAATTAATTAAATTAAATTAAATTAGAAGCATGATCTTAGAATCAAATTATCATCAATATCATTTAATAAAAACTATTGCCTCTAAATTCTTATAAATTGAAAAAAAAAAAAATTGGAGTAGGAGAAGAGTGGTGTCCCACGACAATAATGATAGAAATCTGAAAAAGTACATAATACGTTAATTAAATAATTTAGACTATAGAGTGTGTCTTGGGTTACACAATAAATTATCCTTATCCAAAAAAAATAAATAAAAGAACATTATTATCCTTTCCGATTCATGTCTTATCTCGCTTTCCAAGAACCCAATTTAATTGACAGCTATATTATATTTATTTGTACACCTTCCTCCCATACCCGTTTATTGTTTGCTTTTATTTCTCACACTTCTAAAAATGATAAATGGCAATTTTAGTTTTGTTTGTATTATTGAGTTGAAAATTTCTAAAAAATTACGTAGAATCAAAATTTGTATTTGAACGATAAGTGTTTATTTATATTTTTAAAAAATAAATTAAAAGTTATAAAATGCGTCAAATCAATAGTAATATGTTTATGAACGATAGATAGAATGAATGTGTAAAATTTTTATATAATAATTATATGAATAAAAAATAATAATATATCAATTAAAATTTATAGAATATAAAAAAGAAATAATAATTATAATAAATGATTTTGATTGATGAATGTGTGAATTAATTTAGATATGATTGACAGATAGTTATATTTTTTGTGTGTTTGGCCTCATTTTCTATTAATACATTTTTGTGTTACAAAATCACATTTTGGAAAGCTAGAAACCCAAGCTTTTACCATAGCCTATTCTGCAAGAATCAATTATGCAAAAACTGGCCCAAATTCACCCATAACCACTAATTAATAAACAACAGAAGCAATAGTTTCCTGAACTTTTTTTCTGCTTATATATATATTAATAAGGTCTATAAAGCATACTCCTCTAAAACAAGGGGTAAACTAAAGATGAAAAACAAAATTTGCATTGGACAAAGTGGCATTAAAACACAGGATTTTCAGTGTCTCTATTCATTGATTTTTGTACCATACGCAATGAAATTTACACCGATATCATCAGAAAGCGACCAGCGCCCTGTTAGGGGGTCGTAAACAAACCCTGCCATCTCTTCTACCTGGACAAAGTATACAAACACCAATTTACATCAAATGAAGGTAAAACACAACTCTATGACATGGGTATTATCAAGCTTTTTTACTTACAGAAACAGAAGCGCGTTGGAGGATTAAGACAAGTTCTTCAGGCGTGAGAAAGCTCGACCACTCGTGTGTGCCTTTTGGCAGCTGAAAATGTTTACAAATGTCAAAAAGGTAAAACAGTTTTATGTACTGTCCAACAATCTTTAAAATAATGGTATATTATGCTGATTGATGCCTTTTCTTCATGAAAATATACCCATTGGATATATAATTTGAAGATTTTTGGTTAATTGGCTACTAAATAATCAATCTCATTCACATAATCACACATGCATCATAAAGTTTCCGATGTGTCCAATTATATTTTCGATATTTACAAGAGGTAATTGTCACATTAACCATAGAAAGCCAGGAAATTCTCACTCAGCGGAATTGGATGAACTATGAAGTGATCAAGGCTATAGATGGCAATCAAACGACTATCTTGAGCAATGTTACTAACTTCAAGAATGAATCTAAGCACATGCATTCAAATAGCATGATGAACAGATGTGGGCATTGGAAGATAGATACTAATAACCTACGGTACATGATACATCAATTTCTAGAAAAAGACAGGAGAATCTAAGTGAGGTAGTACTATACATGATACAGGAAAAGATAAACAATTAGTCTGAGCACATAAAATCAGGAAAGTTCAAACGAGAAAGCATAGTGTGTAAGCAAAATCGCAACATAAAGCTTATGAATCTATAATGTATCCAAAAAACTAAAATCACAACACAACTATATACACATTAATTGAAGTATCACTTTATGAAACGAAAGGGAATAAAGACGAGAAAATAAGAAATTAACAAACTGAAGCAATATGGAATAGTAAAACATACCCAATGTAAGACATATTCTGCCATGATGATAGCAGTTGCATATGCTCTCATTGAACGATTAATTGTTGATATAAGCATAGCTCCACCAGAATCTGTCAATGCTGACAAGGACTTACAAAACTCAGCAGGATCTGCCACATGCTCAATTACCTAATTACCGTGCAAGCAATAAGATTTACATCCACATTCTTATCAATACATGTCAGTAAACCAACATACCTCCAGTGCAATGACAGCATCAAATTTTCTCTGCTCTTCCACCAAATTTTCTGTCCAATGACAACAATTACATCAGCTTCTGAAGAATTAGGTGTAGAAGTTCAAAGAGTAATGGTTTCGAAATGAAATAAAGAATAGTGGATATAAATGATTTTGGTTAGAGAATAGACAACCACAACTGGTTACAAAATCCAAGCGAGAAAATATGAGAAAGGAAAAGCTAACTGATTAATACAGTATGTGTTATGATGCGGATTTCGAGATGAAGGAAAAAAGAATATTTAATTTAGTTAATTATTTAATATTTTGAGTCAATCGTTTAATTAGGTGTTCTTGCTAGGTTAGAAGTTTCGTTTAGTAGTTAGGAGTTAGTTTCGTTCAGATTAGAAGTCTGACCTTGCTTATGATTATGTTAGTATATATTTGTAACCCAAAAAAACAATTATATATATGGGCTGTTGGGGCCTTATTTCATTTACAATAACTTGGTTAGAATTCGAGCTTGATAGCTTGTTCAAATATATATTTGTAACCCCACACATGCCTTTTTAATCACTGCCTCAAACTAGATGGGAATAACTTGGTAGGAAAAAGTGAAGATTTGTAGAATAGCTAACGAGCAAATGAGATGCCACCAAACACAAATATGCAAGTACAGTTAAAATTTATTAGAGCATCTTAAACATGCAAAAGAAGTAATTGATTAATTATTTTAACCTTCATATTCAACAAAAGAAGTATGACACATACCAGCCGTTGTGCACCTATAATCAATTGAAGAAGTCATTGGATCCAATTCCTGCAAAAGATATAACTGCCCATTAAACTGGAAGATTTCTTTTCTAGTATCACATATCTCTTAACAAGTAGGCAGGGCACGAGTAAAAGTTTCATTTATGAACACAGATTAACAATATCACAAAGTTAACATCTTTAGTATTGCAAGGTGAATAGTTCTAGAATGAAGAATATGCTCATGAATGTTATGCCTGAAAATTCAAGATTAATATCATTTTGATATCTGTTGGCTTTGGCCTTTGAGTGATAAACTTTCATCAATATATCAATGCTTGATTGTTACTTAGAAATGCAGACATGAATTTGATTCCTCTCCTATTCAATTTTCTCAGATATCAACGCTCGACCACTGCTGATGTTGAATTGTATGGGTCCTGTTGACCTTTTGTTGGGAATCCAAAAAAGAAAACACAGCAGAATTAGATTTTTAGATTCCCAAACCAAACATCAATATGGGTTTTGTCATTTTTAATAAAAACTAAATTAACAAAAAGAAGAACAACCTTTGTGGCATCTACAAATAGTTGGCAGAGAAAATATCTGGCTGCATTATTAATATGTTTAAACAATGCTACTTGTATTGTTGTGAGTGCATAAAATTGGTCATTTATCTTATTTTCCTTTTTTGATAAAACCTACCGCATGAAGATGTGCAATCTTGACATTCTTTTCCACTGCATCAATTCCAGTAACAGTAGCACCCATACGAGCCAAAGGCTGAAATATGAAGATAATGGACATTAGAAACAAGATAAGATAAATTCTAGTACGCATGAACACACTAAATATTACGTGTTGATATTCCAATTATAATGAATTCAACAAAAATGGTCAACCAGTACGTCAACCAGTACGTCAACCTAGCTGCCCTTGTAGAAATAACAAGGTTTCCTAGTATATCCATTAATGAGTTGGATAAAGTATTGAGTATCACCAAAAATAAACGATGCATACCTCAGATAAAATCCCCCCTCCACAACCAACATCCACGAATTTCAATCCTTCAAATGGTCTTGAACAGTGTGGATCCTTTCTGAAACATGTTACATTCATCAGCATCAATAAGAAAACCAACAACATAAGATACCAACGCCACTTGCATTCATTTTAATTTAAGGATTATCCAAGTACCAATTGTAAAAGCATCTTATTTGTTGGTAGAATGATATAAAAACCATAATCCCTATTATCAGCATAATTACCCAAAATGGCGGCACAAAGTGGAGCGAATAAAAGCAAGCCTGGTGGGATTCATGAGATGCAATGGCTTGAACGGACCTTCCGCATCCCACCTAAAAATACACCTCATCATCCAATCTATTCTTATTATTAACAATAAAATAATTAGAAAAATAACAAATAATACCAGGTCTGGGCGATGGCGGCGAATTTATTGAGCTCGGTCTGATTGATGGAATTAGCACTCGTAATCGGGGGTGGTGGATTAGGAAGAGTGGAAGCTGCTTGTGGCTGCGACGCATCAGCTGAAAAATGTCTGATATGGAGGAAATTAGGGTTTGTAAATAGAGGGTAATTGGAGTGGATGTGTCGATTTAAGGTTCGAAGGCGGGTGAAGAGATGCTTTGAAGCCATGGTTGGAATGGTGACACTACCAAGACTGTGTTTATTCTCAGGCGTAATTATACAAAGATGAAGTGCCTGAAGAGTATAGTATGATGGAAACAAAATGGACTGAATTGGCCTACCTTTCAAATGGATGAGGATGACTATGCCTGATTTGAGTAAATGTTTTGAATCCTAATTCCTAACTTGTTTATTGAAAGTTGGATTGAACTAGTTATGTTATCATTTATAATTATGCAATAAAATTAACCCTAAATTGAACTTGACCCCTATCAAAAACTTATATTTTGCACTTTCCCCCTAAAAACACAAAAAAAAAAAGCATCACCCCTTCAAAATTATTTGCATCACTTTGTCCCAATTACTATTTTTCGATTAAATAATTTTTCTGTCAAAGACATTATGATTATCGTCTTTACCATTTTTCAGTGATTTTCTCACATGCCCGAATTTGGATCCAAAACTGTTATGCTTCTCTAATATATCATCTTAAGTTGCAAAATTCTCACCATGATCCACCATGATCTCATTTTACATTAGTTGTGAGTTCTTATTCTAATAAATTTTTTCCTGCCATTGTTTATATGCTGAATGATATTCGCTAATAACTATATGTGATATTACCAATTCTTGTATGACATAAAGCCACATTAATGATTTTTTATACTAATGATTTTTGCTTTCTTCAATTTTGCAAAGAAATTACTTGAAATTAATTTTAATGAATTAATTAACATATCAATTTTCTAAATCAAAAAGCAATAAAAAATAGTGGAATATAATATTTTTAAGTTTTTAACCATGTATATAAGATAGCTTATTGTCACGGCCTCGCCTCAGAGGCGATCTAGACTATGTCGCACGGATTGGGAAACCTCAAATTCCCGCATTATGCATCTGGTCTGAGTCTTAAGACTCAAATATCAAACAAACCTAACAAAAACAGAGTCCAAAAAATACACTTATTTATGGTCACATGAAACTAACACAACTGAGGCCAAATAGCCATCTTCTACAATGTTTTACATCTTAATCCATCTTTTTATCATTTTCAGGAGGTTGAAGTTTGATCCCACTGCTGCTGCCCCTAAATTTATGTGTAGTAAGAAAACCAAATTTAGGAAGAAGGGCAATATTATTGAACTCCATTTCCATGGTGCCTGTTGAGATAGGATGAACATCTGTTACAGGATTCATAGGGACATCCTCTCTCTGTCCTAAATCGACTGCTTTAAGGATTTTTGACCATTCTGAATCATCGTGTTCGTTGCCTTTAGACTGTAATAAAAGAAAACATCAAGTCTCAAGCTAAATTTCACAAGAATTGTTTAAAAAAAAAAAAACTCCAAAAACAGAGCTAATACCTCCAAAAACTCGACCATACTAGTCGATGGTATTTGGCTCGAACTCGACGCAATTGGCTCGAGCCCAACCTTGACCCCAGTGAGCAAAAGCCTTTGGTGAGTGGACGCAAGTGGGCTTGCTTTGTGTGTGGTTATATCGCATTTTCTGCACACCACGGCTCTATGCTGCAAGCAAAAGAAGAACCCCAGTGCCTCCTACAAATGTGGATGCAGATTTTATAAGAAATTCTTTGTAATTAATCAAACCTCGTAATTATTTTGATATTTTAATATTACAGTATATGGACCTGGCAAAAATCGCAGATGGGCATAGAGGAGGGAACTAAGTGAAGGCGTAGATGGTCGGAAGCAAGGTCGTTTAGTGCATGGATTTGGAGGTCGCAGCCACCGCACAGCGCCGCCTCGTCTGCGCAGCACAGCACCTCGGCCTCCACCGCTTCACAGGCATCGCACTGTATTTTCATCTATCGGTGATTTTTTTGTTCTCTTCTTTGAAAATGCTCAGTACCAAATATAGTTTTCATATTGTTTATTACGGATAAGCCACATGGGTTCTGTGGACAGTGCCAAGTGGAGTCACTAACTTATGTGGCAAGGGACACTATCAAAACTACATTAAAAGAAATTATAAGAGGTTCATGTTGGAATATATTTGTGAGAACACTTTGGGTATTAGTGTTTTAGATGTGTATAGTGGAAGCAAGTATTCTACTCTTTCTTTGAAATGAATTGTCCCGCTCTCGATGTTTACGGGTTTATGGTAATCGTTTTTCATGATTCAAACGACTAATTTTCGAAACAGAAACACAACAAATTTCAAAACTCGGCGAACCCTAGATTTTAAGAGAATGCGATAAGATTTAATGCAGAAAGAAAGAAGATAACTGATGAAGATATGATTAAGTTAGGATTTATGGAACTTATTTATAGAAAACTAAAAGATATAGGCTAACGGACATATATTTTCAATTTCAACCCCAAGACACCTTTGCGAACAAAAACACCTGTTCCGTTTTGAAAAACTATAATTTCAGGTATATTTTTGTCCATCGGGTGTACGTGGACCACGTGCAACGTATCACGTGCAATCTTGGTTACTGATCGCACCGTAATTACACGCATCCATACGCTTTAAGTCTTCATCTAACCGTCATTAAGAGTATCCTGCTTTTTTCCATTTTATTACCTCTTACAGTCCTTGAGACATTATATGAACCATTAGAATCCTTCTTCAGCTTAACCTTACATGCAAATTGATTTTTAGCACTTGTCTTGTTGGGTGTATGCCCCTCGATGCCAAACGAGAATATGGCATAAAGCCATAAACTGTAAATCTTGTATTGACATTTATTTATTAATAAAATTCAATGGTTGTTTCATATAAATCTTATATTATCTATAATATTGAACATGTCTTTGAGATTGCTAAGTTAGACTTTCCACTTCTCTAGGTGAGAAGACAATACTGAAAGAGTAACGCGCTTGGTCTCTTAAATCGAGTTTGCAAGTCTACTTTGATTTACATAATGCATTGATAGAACATTCAATATAGTAATAGTGCGGATAATGAATAAATATTTTTCATTTGTAACCGTGTTTTACTAGCAACGTATGTTTTTCATGTATGTCTTTATTTATTAAATAATAAAGTTTAACTTTAACAATTTATCCATTAATTTATAACATATATAGTTATTGATTAATTATTGAAATATCGAAACACAATTAATATAATTTTGAATTACTTAATAATAATTTTATTATTATTTTTGTGAATTTTATTAAAAAGTATATTTTCTTGGGTTAAAGTGTACAATACTTAAAAAAGTTTTGGGTTATTTGTTAAAAATTATAATATTATAAAAAAGATGTAAAACATAAATTTTCTAGAATATTCCCATTTCATGTAGTGAATTATGTTTTATGTAGCTACAACAAATTGGTGCACAAACCACGCAACGGTTTTAGATACTTCTTTTATATGCCGTCGTATGGAAAGACATTCTTGAACAACCTTCTTCCGTCACTTGCTGTTGGTCTATTAACCTTATACATTAATTGACTCACCTAAAATTCTATCAATGCTTTAAGCGTTCAAGATACAACATTTATTAGAAAGAAAAAATCACCTAAATGTTACAAGTCAAATTATTGACTCACCTAAAATTTTATAACCGCAATATTTTGCAAAAAAAAGAAAATCACCTAAAAGTTACAACTCGAACTTACTATTGCTTATACCAATATTTTAAATAAAATGAAACTTGCATATTTTTGAGGTCCAACATTTTAATCTTATATTATTATATTATGATCGTCAAAACTTCAAAAACTAAAATTCCTAACAAAATCAATAACTCACTACATCTTTGCAATCAGTTGCCGGACGAGATGCGGGAACTAATCTTAAAAGTTAAAATCTATATAAATTTTTTTCTCTACTCCTTTTTCTTTTTGCCTTTTCTCTTTGTAACCCAAAAAAAACAAACAAAAAAAAAAGAAGTTTTCCTTCTGGGGTTGAGTAGCGAATTTTCGGAAATTAAAGCCCATGAAATGCAAACTTTTTTATCTATAAAAAAGATATACATATATTATATATACTGTATACATACATACTCGATCGGAGACTTCTTCTTGCTCTTTCCTATCTTTTCTCCTAAATCTCTCGATTCTCACAAGGTAAGAATTCTTTACAGAAGATGATGCATATTTATGATGCTTTTTTTTTCTCATTTATTGATATTGACAATGTTTTATGTTTACTGAATTGATGGAATGTTCTAGTCTTAGATACTGGAAAAGGATAAGTACGATTCAGATATGCTATCAAAATTGTACTTTTCGATTCGTTTTGTGGGTTTTCCATCCCATAGATTAAAATTCACTCAGGCGTTTTTATGAGATTGACCTTAAAAAAAAAAATCTATTTTTAACATTTATTTTGTGGATTGATAAGTAACAATGGATGAAGCTTTCTGAATTTTGATAAACCCCGACCCTGAAAAAAGTAAGAAGAATGATGTACAGTGCGTTTAGCGGGAAAATTATAAAAGGGTTCAGAATGAATGAAGTAATTAGTAAATAGATTATATTTGTGCTTCACTTAAGCTTTCAAGTGTTGGATAAAAGTAAAATCACATAAGTTGAAGGCTTTTAGGAAAACCGACTCGATGCCTTGGAGATGAACAATTAGAAGCATGTTCACATGTGAGTTTGTGGGTGTAATCTGAGTAAACTCATGTCATCACGTTTGGGAATATGCTATTATAAATATGTATTTCTATCCAGTAGTTGTAATTTCTTGATTGTGGTCTTCGTTGTACATTAGAATACAAATTCGCATGTCCTTTTATATGAATGGATACGTTCAGGTATGGATAAGTGTGTCTGAATCAAGCTGGATATAATTTGATTTCTCGTGTATGGGGTTACCATTTATCTAGTTTCTTTGTTAAGAGTCTATCTGTTTATTCACACCCATAATACATTCTTTTTTCATTTAACTGCAAGTAATCTTAGTGTATACACTAGCTTCTTTATAAGTTTATGTGTTTTTCTATGTTGCAAGCAGTTAAGTGTTTTATCCTGATATCTTGTGTCTGCTTCATCTAGATGCAAAAATTCATATTTATGCTTGATAGTATACCTAGAATTTGACTTTCTGATACAGTATAAGTTCTATGGATGCTTTATATTATAACTTGTTAGATACTAGCTAAGGCTAGATTTGCATCAATACTGGGATGCATAATCCTAATTAGCTAATCTGTTATCTGTTGTTGTAGATGGAACAACCTCTCTCCTCTATTGCATTTAGAGGTTCTATAATGGAAGCAATTACTGAAGCCAAACGGCAAAAGAAACTTTTTGTTGTCTATATCTCAGGTGAGTGCCTTTAACTCTGTTTCTATTTTCAGATACTTTAGTAAGTTACTAATAATCCATTTAGCACCCTTAGGATACAATAGACCAAAGCTTTTCTAATCAAAGAGACGAAGAAATTAATCTCTTTGTTTGACCGTGACCTCGGAATTATAGTGGGAGAAAGGACGTCAATCATGTTGCTTAAGTTCATATGATTGGTGTTCTTAATGAAGCAAAGATTGATAAGCAGCGGTGGTGGTGTTACATGATCATGAACAAAGTAATATTCTAAAGAGTAGAGTTTTCTGTTTCAGTATGCACTAATGGCCCTAAATAAGTCAAGATTAGGAAAATCATTCTTTCAGAGAAACCGTGAAAATAAATAGTCTAGGGTAGTTCAGTAAGTCTCTCCTATGCCTGTAATTGATTCAGGCCAGTCTTATAATGCAAAGAAAGTAGTCAAAACTTGATATGTTGATATAATCCGTTGAATATCGCGGACATCTTTTCATATTCTATTATGATTATCAGGGATTAGATGCAAGAAGCCTATCCCCATAATGAAAACTAAATAGATATAGGTTCCAGTAGAGTAATAAATAAGTCCATGTTTGTTCTTCAGTAAGCTAAGATTGACCACAGACAGACAAGAAGGGATCTTATGTTGTATGACTCTGGAAATTATGTTTCTAAATGTGAGGAGCCAGAAAGGATATGAATTAAATTGGAAATTATAAAGAGAGCATATTTGAAAAAAAAGTTAAAATTAGTTGGAAGATGACTGAGTTCGTTGATATCTGAGGTGGCAAAATACTTTGAGGACCTTTTTATTCAGTCTTGAGTTCTTCATATAGATATTGGACATGTTTTATCTCAAAGTATTAAGGCTTGGTCACTGGTTTGACCGTCTAGACAACCGCGGTCGAACCGGTGGCGTCATAATTATACAATAAATAATATTTACTCACTAATAAATATATTTTGTATGTCTTATATCTTAAGTTATATATGCTATAAAACAAAATCAAAGATAGTAGACCAACTTGAGCATGTGATATTATTAGTCTAGCAAAATATAATTACAGAAGGAAAAAAATGAAAAGAAAAATAAAGCAAGGAAGTGGCAGAAATAGGAGAGGAGAAGGGAAGATTTTCAAACTCTCTCATGCTTGTTTTCTCCAATCGATCGGCCGATCAACCATAGAATGCGCCACTGGGCAGGGCGGTTTAACTACCAGGCTTGACGGTTTTTCCTAAATAAACCGGTTTTGAGTTAAGAGCGGTTTTATGGTCCTAACTGACCGTTCCTGTAACCAGTTGACGGTCCGACTGGTTGGACCGGTGGTCCAGTCCGGTTGTGATATGATTTTTGGTATTCTGATTTCGTTGCATAACTGCTGACACCTTCCAAGACAATATTTTAAATTTCTACAATGTTCAGTATCCATTAAAAAAAATACTTGTGTAATGATATCATTTTTCTGTACTAGGTGACAATCCAGACTCGAAGAATTTGGAAACATCGACATGGGTCAATCCAAATGTAGGTTTGATGTCTGGAACATGTATAAAATTGACAATGTTCTGTTTATTATTTCTGGAATGTAAACCATATTTTTGCGATCATCCAGGTTTGTGAAACATTAGCAAAATACTGCATTTTGGTACACATTTTGGAAGGAAGTCCTGAAGCATCACAATTTTCAGCAATATGTATCCTCTTTTGAAACTACTCACAAATCAAGTTTTTACATAGATTTATATGTTTTTTTTCTGGCTAATGGGACGCCATTATTATCACATATATTCTAACATCTTCATCTCTTTTCATAGACTCATGATGAATTGACATTACAGTGAAGCTATTTATAAAATTTCAACTATATAAAGACCTAGGCACAGTGATGCAAATTCTGATTTCGAATACATTATTTTTTTTATCAAAAATTTTAATTGCAGTAGGAAAACTAATTTTGAAGCACTTGGTAGTAGAAATAGACAAAGTTGGTATCCTTGCATCGAACTTTGCAGATCCACAGCATTCTGCCCCTTGTACAACTGCAGTTGGATACAATGGTGTACAACTTTGGCAAAAAGGTATATCTTTAATAAAAAATTGTTTTACTTTCTACCTTTTTTGTGTATTTGCTATTTTTACATTATTTGTCTTCTGATTGACAATTTCTTAGAGGGCTTTGTCAGTGCTGATGTTCTTACTTCCACTCTTGAGAAGGCATGGTTAAGTCTTCATTTTCAGGTGGGTTATCCCGGTATTTTGTAACTTTTATTAAATTATCAAGTCCATTTCTTTTTAAGCAGTCTGGCCAGTTCTAGTGTCTTCATTGTCGTTCAACTTTTATTACCTAGTAATATAGTTTTCTGTTAATATATACATGTTATGACTGGCGCATATCAAGATTCCTAATAGGGGGATGTGCTACATAGATTTGGTCCTCGTTTGCTTTTTGATTTTTCGATGTGCTTGTGTATCTCTACCATCTGCCACTCACTTCCCTCTTTCCATGTGACTTCAAATTACATCACGATGGTCAAAGTTAATTTTATATTGGCTAGAGATCAACTCTTCAACTAAAACATTTTAATGAATAACAAAATAATACTGGGGTTTGCAAAAATGTTTTTATCCCATTTTCCATGAAGGAAGATATGTTACAAGCTCAAAATAGAAAGTTGAGAAGAAATAATAAATTGCGAAGGACAAGTAAAACAGCAAATTGACAAAACTTGACTTTATTAGAGTGTGGTGGCTAGAGTTGGGAGTGTGGTGGCTAGAGTTGGGAGTGTGGCCCAAGGAGAGGAAAGGAGAGGGGTGGGTGAACCTGTTAACTATCAAAGATTGCAATCTAACATTCAATTATCAAAGAAGAGATGTATGTAAAGAAACTCAAGCATTTTATTAAGAAGTAGAATCAGCCTTTATAAAGGCATTTACATAACAGCTAAAATCATGAAAATAGCAACAATAAAACAAACTCCTAATAATTAGCTAAATGCAAAACAAACCAAACTAATACTCAAATAAAGAGTCAACGTGACTCAGTCAAACAACTCAACAATCCCTCCCATAAACTGATGTGCAAAGCAATCAGTTTAATTGAGAATTCCCTCCCTCAAATTGGATCATCTCCAGAACAAACACCAAGCAATTTCCTTAGCTTTACAAACACAGGCAATTTGAGGGGCTTAGTGAATATATCAGCAGCTTGTTCTTCACTCTTGCAGAAAATAAGATCAATGATTCCTTTATTCCCAATATCACGTAAATAATGATACTTCACATCTATATGTTTGCTTCTTCCATGTAAAATGGGATTTTTAGAGAGTTTTATTGTTGAGATATTATCACAGAAAATTGCTACTGCTCTTTCTTGCTTAAAACTCAACAATTCAAGAATCTTCATCAACCAAATTGCTTGACATGCACATAAAGTTGCTGCAACAAATTCAGCCTCAGTAGTGGATAAAGTGACAATTGATTGCTTCTTAGATGACCACGAAACAGCTCCCGTTCCTAGCATAAAAACATAACCCGATGTGCTTTTGCGATCATCTATATCTCCTGCATAATCACTATCAGTGAAACCAATCAAATTCGGCTTTGTTCCCTTCTTGTAGAATATCCCGAAATCTTTAGTTCCTTGCAAGTACCTAAGAATTCTTTTGACAGCAAGAAGATGCATCTCTGTTGGATTTTCCATATATCTGCTGATCAAACTGACTGAATACATTATGTCAGGTCGCGTTGCTGTCAAATACATCAAACTACCTACGATTTGTTTATAAAGTGTGCTATCCACCTTCTTCCCATTATGATCTTTGTGTAACTTCAAACCAAACTCGGTCGGTGTAGTCACAGGATTACAATCCTTCATCTCAAACCTGTCCAAAATTTCTTGCACATATTTCTTTTGAGAGATAAAATTACCAGCAGAAGATTGTACAACTTCAATACCAAGAAAGAAATGCATCATACCAAGATCAGACATTTCAAATTCAGCCATCATCGACTTCTTAAAGTTTTCAAACATGAGCAGATCATTTCCCGTAAATATAAGATCATCCACGTATAAGCAAACTATAAGCATTTTTCCTCCATCTTCAATTTTAACAAAAAGTGTGTGCTCATACGGACACTTACAAAAATTATTCTTTAAAAAATAACCCTCAATGCGACTGTACCAAGCTCGTGGGGCTTGTTTCAGTCCATAAAGTGCTTTTTTTAATTTATATACTTTATGCTCGCTTCCAAACTTAATATAACCAGGAGGTTGATCTACAAATACCTGCTCGTCGAGGTTCCCATGCAAAAACGCTGACTTTACGTCCAATTGAAAGATTGGCCATGAATTTTGTGCTGCTAGAGCAATCACCAGCCTAATTGTATCATGCCTTGCAACTGGAGCAAAAACTTCCTTATAATCAACTCCAAACTCTTGCTTATATCCCTTAGCCACTAATCGCGCCTTATACTTGTCAACCTCACCACTTTCTTTTAATTTTGTTTTATACACCCATTTGACGCCAATTGTTTTTTGCCCTTTTGGAAGGTCTATGAGCTCCCAAGTATCATTTCTTTCGATTGCTGAAATTTCAGCATCCATTGCCTCTCGCCATTTAGCTTCTTTAACGGCACTTTCAAAAGTTGTAGGATCACAATCTGAAAATAAGGCAAAATGAGTAAGTGGATCTTCAGAGTGATCAATTCCACTTACCTCATAATCTGACATCCATGTTGGCCTCCGTCGAACACGCTGTGTACGTGTATTTGATAGTGATCCAATTTGTTCTCCAGATGTTTGTAAGATTTCAGTTGTGACAGAAGCGTCATTTTGAGAATTTTCAATAACATCAGGAACACGTTCTTGTTGGGGCTGATTTTCTTCCTCGTTATTTTCTCCATCAAAGGTTGTTGGGATTTGTTGTATAACACCATTATGAGACCATGGCCAAGTCTGTTCTTCATCAAAAACAACATCACGACTAATAATAATCTTTTTTGTGCTAGGATTGTAAAGTTTATAAGCCTTTGATTGATCACTAACACCGAGAAAAACACATTTTTCTCCCTTAGAATCTAACTTTTTTCTTTTTTGATCTGGAATATGGGCATAAGCAATACATCCAAAAATTTTAAAATGAGTTACCGTTGGTTTTCGTCTACTCCAAGCTTCCTCCGGCGTCATATTTTGAACAGCAAAAGTTGGACTTCTATTCAATATATGGATGCTCCAATTAACTGCTTCGGGCCAAAAGTTTTTTGGAATGTCACTTTTGGTTAGAAGGCTTCGTACCATATTCAAAATAGTTCGATTTTTCCTTTCACAAACTCCGTTTTGTTGCGGCGTGTAAGCTGTCGTGAGTTGCTTCTTAATTCCATTATTCTTACAGAAACTTTCAAATTCATGTGAGTTATACTCTCCACCTCGATCGGTACGGAGAACGTTTATTGGCCTGCCAACTTCTTTTTCAACAAATATTTTAAAGCTTTTAAAGGCTGCAAGTGCTTCAGATTTTTCATGCAAAAAATAGGCCCATGTTTTCCGACTATAATCATCAATAAAAGTAATTATGTATCTTTTACCTCCATTAGAAATAGGATTTATTGGTCCACATAAATCTGAATGAACTAACTCCAGGACCTTTTTAGCTCTCCAGGATTTCCCCTTTTGAAATGGTTCACGATGTTGTTTGCTAACAACACACTCTTCACAGACTTGAGTAGGAGTTGTAAATTGAGGAAGTCCTGTCACCATATTCTTTCTTTGCAAGGTCTTTAGTCCACCAAAATTTAGGTGTCCATAGCGAAAATGCCACACCCAAGCCATATCTTTTAATCTCGTTGAGAAACATGTATGGTTTAGATTATTGAGATGAAGAGGAAACATTCTGTTAGCTGTCATTGCAACTTCAGCAATTAAGCCTAACTTGGCATCTTGAATTTTGCACACACCATCTTTGATAGAAATCTCATAGCCCTTCTCTTGCAACTGACCAATACTTATCAAATTGGTCTTCAAATCTGGAACAAACAAAACGTTTGAAATTATTTGAGTTGCATTATTTTTTGTTTGAATCATTACCTGCCCTTTTCCCATAACCGAGACTTTGGAATTGTCTCCAAACTTCACATTATCTCGGAATGATTCGTCTAAGGTGGAGAAAGCCGACTTGTCTCCACACATATGATTGCTGCAACCAGTGTCAAGATACCACATGTTTCTGTTGATTTCTTCCGTCACATGACAAGCCATCAACAAAGATATTTCTTCTTCCTCTTCTGCAAAGTTTGAACTTTCTCCATCTTTTGCATACAAATTGGTTTGACATTCAGATTTATAATGTCCCAACCTGTGACATCGATAACATTCAACTTGTGACTTGTCTCTTGGCCATGGTTTGTAACCATCAGAGTGCGAACCATCATGTCCCCTTCCTCTTCCTTGATTATTTAGTTGCTGATTTTTATTATTCCATGGTGCCTTTCCTCTTCCTTTGTACGAATTAGCCGAAGATGAAGAATGATTGTTGGAAGAGACCTTTAAAGCTTGTTCCTCCTTGTCTTGCTGATTGATTTTGTGTTCATGAATTAGCAATGAGCTCTGCAATTCATCAAGTGAAACTTCATCGATATCATGAGACTCCTCTATAGAACATACCACGTAATTGAATTTAGGTGTCATGGATCGAAGAATTTTTTCGACAATGGTGACATCTTCTGACTTATCACCATGAATCCTCATTTTGTTAACAATAGACATCACTCGTGAGAAATAGTCTGTAACGGTCTCACCGGAATTCATCCTGAGTGTTTCAAACTCCGTACGAAGTGCTTGCAGCTGCTGCCGCTTTGCTCTCGCAGAACCTTGATACTTCCTTTTCAAAGAGTCCCAAATTTGTTTAGAAGTATCCTTGCATAGTATGGTCTCCAAGATCGAACGGTCGATGGCTTGAAACAAATAATTTTTTGCTTTGAGATCCTTCAACTTCATTGCTTCTATTTCTGCGCTTTGTGCATTTGTCACTGTTGTTCCAGCCCCAAGTTCTGGTATACCACCAGAAACTACTTGCCAATACTCCTTAGACCTCAAGAAGTTTTCCATCAACATACTCCAATGATCATAATGACCATCGAAGCGGGGAATTGCGGGCTGCACGAAATTATCAGAAGCCATCTAAAGCTACTGCTCTATATTTTCGACGTGGCTCTGGTACCACTGTTAACTATCAAAGATTGCAATCTAACATTCAATTATCAAAGAAGAGATGTATGTAAAGAAACTCAAGCATTTTATTAAGAAGTAGAATCAGCCTTTATAAAGGCATTTACATAACAGCTAAAATCATGAAAATAGCAACAATAAAACAAACTCCTAATAATTAGCTAAATGCAAAACAAACCAAACTAATACTCAAATAAAGAGTCAACGTGACTCAGTCAAACAACTCAACAGAACCAAATTGTCTGAATTTTTTCAATTTTTAATACAAAAAAAAAAATTAAATTCAAAATTATATCACCTTTTCAATTTTAATTCGAGAAATAGCACAAAAAACCAGTGTAATTGGGTTGTTCTGAAAAACCCAATAGTATTGGCTTGTTCTGAATACTCTTCCGACAGCCGCATGAGCTGATAATTAATCTTTTCAGAACAACCTAACAGTGTTGGGTTGTTCTGACACCCAAAATTTGACCAAATTAATTGGTCTTTATGACCAAAGAAAGAGACCGTTGTGCTCCTTTAATTCTAGCCCACCTGCTTCTTTATATATTGAAGTTTGTTTTGCATAATTTCTTTTCTTCCATCCCAAATAAATTCTCTCAAGAAATATCAATGGTTTGGATAGAATATTTGAAGTCACAATTCCAATTTACGTGTTGCAAAAATATAAAAATAAAATACATAGTTTATAAGATTCGACATTAATGGTTTGGATAGAATATTTGGGTGTTTGGGGATTCTCAATTCTTTATATGCATACATTATTAATTGACAAAAGTTGTTTTTCATTAAAATAGTATTTCATATCATACTTCATTTCACTTATTTCTAAAGGTTACGATTTAAATGAATTGTATACATTTATTATGCAAATGAATTATGGAATTAAATAGATTTTATTTTAATGTTGATGTATATTTTATTTATATAAATTCAATAAAAAGATTATAGTATCTAAATTTTTTCTAGAATTTTTTCTATTCTCTCTTAATTAGAAAGATTTGAATTTTGATCGTCAATAGGTAAGTAATATATTTCATATTATTATATGAATTTTTTAATTGTTAGCATTATATCAATTTTTAGCTATATCTTATATATTTTTCTTAAATAGTAAAAGTAAAAAATACATTCAGAATGTTGTTGTCTTCAATATTTGAAGTGTACTATATATTTAAAGAATAGAAAAAACTATATATAAAAAATTACAATGTTTAGGGTTGAAAACAACCTTAACAATTTGTCTTCATTAATCCAAAAATATTAAAAAAATATTATTGTGATGGGTGCTCTGGTCACACACAATAAAAAAGGTCAGACACATTCTTTCCCCTCTTTCTTATATTATTTTTGCAATTCCTCTACATTTTTACCAATTTTAGATTTTATTTTGTATATTATTCAAATAAAAAACCCTAAAGTATTATAAAACATAATACGATATTCTAAGAGCATACCTATTAAAAATGCAAGAATACCTAAATCATAACACTAACATATCATTAAAGTAGTCACTATAATAAGAAATGGCATAAATTATCTAACTAGTCTAAAGTATTATAAAACTAACATACTTAAATACATAACTAATCATAATTCAAAAAATAATGAATAACTTAATAAAATTAACATAAGATAAAATTTACCTAGAATTTGGAATTTGAAATAAGAGAATATTGACATTTCTTGAGAGAATTTATTTGGGATGGAAGAAAAGAAAATATGCAAAACAAACTTCAATATATAAAAAGCAGGTGGGCTAGAATTAAAGGAGTACAACGGTCTCTTTCTTTGGTCATAAAGACCAATTAATTTGGTCAAATTTTGGGTGTCAGAACACTGGTCTTTTGTGCTATTTCTCGAATTAAAATTGAAAAGGTCATATTTTTTAATTAATTTTTTTTTGTATTAAAAATTGAATTTTTTCATTGTTTCTTAGAACACAAGTATCTGAACCAAAAAGAAATATCGGGCAATGGACAATGTTCGGAAAACAAACACATTAAATTTCTTTTGAATGTTGTTAGTCTTTCATTCATCTAGTACTCTTGAAAATTGCAGATACAGTTATTCCATGATTAGTTTGCACTGTTTCTCTACAGCCATTTCTTGTTTTTACGAAGTGATGGCTTATCAGAAACGCATTATCTTATCTACCCAATAGAAGTACCTGCCATAAAACTCTATCGTCACAACACGTAAATTGTAGCATCCTCTCTATTTTACACACCTTGGCACCTGTAGTAGAATGATCTGTGCTATGGTTCATTTCATGCTGTAAAATTCGATCGATTCCTAGACATGTTTAAGGCTTACTTTTTGCAAGGTTTAAAGCAATTCAACCAAACATTTGAATAGTAATCTATTGAAATCTGTAGTTGCATAAGTGTATGGAGCCCTGAAAGACTTCTCTAATGAGAAGAATGACTTGATGTGAAACAGAATCTATTAATTGATTAATTGCAGTTAATTGGATGCATAATTATTGAAGGCGTGCCATGGAGCATGGTACTGCCTCTATGGCATCCCTTTTCAGCCATCTTATTTTCTGTTTGCTTGTCATTTTTCAAACTGCTTAAGCGTTGCTTAGGTATTGTTTTCGATTACTTTTCACATAATCTGTACTTATTAGCCAACTGTATCATTTCACATATCTATATTCATCAAATCATCAATTCCAACCATTTTCAGAAACACAACCAAACATATCTACTTTTGTCACACAAAAACCACAAACCTCATTCCCCAATACATTTTAGAAAATGGCGGTTAAAATGAAATAAAACACATCCAAACAAAGCCCAATTGTTTGAAGGATTTTCTTGAAATATGTTGAAAAGTTATTTAAGTTAGTTTTGAAATTACCTAAGTTATTGTTGAAGTGGGTGAGAACAAAATTTGTTGAATTCTCTGAAATCTTGTTCAATTTTCTGAAAAACAGATCTTGATGAAATAATTGCTAAGGTTTCTTAAATAAATGGCTGAAATCGCGGAACATGCTAATTTTACTTTGAATGAATACTGATATTATATAGATAGTTGTTGAAATTGGTAGAATTCTTACTGAAGTATCTCTAATCGTAAAAGCTTCTAGTGTTGTACATATATATATATATATGCAATTATGCACCTCTCTTTGATAAGGCACGCTCCATGCCATGCGCCATGGCTCCAAGG
Source organism: Verbascum thapsus (assembly GCA_963669365.1). Taxonomy (NCBI): domain Eukaryota; kingdom Viridiplantae; phylum Streptophyta; class Magnoliopsida; order Lamiales; family Scrophulariaceae; genus Verbascum; species Verbascum thapsus. The sequence continues at coordinate 12,805,272 of OY770116.1, forward strand.
CACCTTTGTGCCATGCCGTGACATTTTCCAATGACTATTTACTCCAATTAAAAAGTATTCTAAACCATGTTCATTTTGCTTCTTCACCTGATTGCATGGTCTCATAAGCCACATGACAAATTGATATTGCTTCCTATATGTACCAACAATTTTCCGTTATTGTTGTAATTACATTACAGGTTTATTTGCTTACAATATATTCACTTTGGTTATTTGTTGAGTGAGACTAATATGCAAATGTTTGTTCTCTTGTCCAGGATACAACTGCAGCTTTCTTGACTGCTGCACTTGCTTCCGGAAAACAACTTGCTACTGGCACTTCTAGTTCTGCTTCATCTGAGTCACCTTCCACAAATAATCATATCCCATCTATAAATAGCAACAACAATGATGATGTTTCTGAGGTCACTATAACTTTAGTTTCGTATAGAGGTGGCAATCGGCTGGGTCGGGTTGGGTTTGGGTCGGTTCCAACGGTTCGGTTCTTAAATGGGTTGGGTTCTTAAATGGTTTTAAGGTGGAACTAACTCAACTCAAAACGGAACCAAAGTCAACCCGAAAGGGAACTAAACCCAACCCGGCTCAATACCTTACATTTTGTTCTTTATACTTTTGATTATTGGCAAGCGGTTTGGGCCTAACTTGAATTAGTTGGACCCAACTTGGAACCAGTTAGGAACCAAAAATAATTTCTTAGGAACCAACCCAACCCAAACTAGTTTAATTGGGTTGGAACCATGGTTCCAGGCCCATTTCGCCACCCCTAGTTTCGTCAGTAACTTTTGTTGCCGACTGTATTATGCTGATTTTTAAAATGTATTGACTGTTTCTTTTGTGGACAGGAGAGAGTTTCTAAGCAAGATGAGGAGGCTTCTCCAAAACCATCTCTTGCTAATGTGTCCATCAATGGTGAATTTGATGACTCAGCGTCCGAAGGAAATACATTTGACCCTGTGGAGAAAAGTCAAAATAAGTCTAAAGTTGCAAATCCAATCGCGAAAAAGGATTTAGAAGTCTGTGATAATCATTTGGGCAGTAGCAATGAAGTTTCTCAAGAGATTGTCAACGAAGCTAGTAAAGCAGTTAATGTTAATGCCAAAGAAGTTACTGAAGTTGAGAAAGCTGATGCTTTGGATGTTTCTGCCACTAAATCTAAATCAAATGATGTTTCCTTGAATATCAGAATGCCAGATGGTATTAGCTTACAAGTCAAGTTTTCAGTGATGGACACTTTACAAATGGTTAAAGATTATATAATTGAAAATAAGGAAAGCAGCTTAGGCTCTTTCAGTATAGCAATTCCTTACCCTCGGAAGGTTTTCAGTGACCAAGGTATTCTTTCCTTGCTGTAACTTCGTCTTAATGTGTTTATAATTATGTTTTCTTGTCTTTATGCATCCCTATTTGCCTGAAGTTTTAATTTTTTATTTATGGAAAACAAAGTTGTTATGTAAATCACTCTTGAAGGCGAATGCAATAAGCACCATCATTTAGGTCATAGCAAGTAAGATGGCTTACCTTAAATATCAAATATATTAGTAAAATTGCACATATATGCACAATTACACATTTATGTATGTTTGTGTAGATGCTTGTGCACAATCTACTTTTGTGACTGAGAAACAACGGACCCTAACTGGTTTATATGATCATTAAATTGTTGATTTTTTTTTACAGGCAAGTTAGAGTTCAAATAAAAAAGTCAACATAGTTTACAAGTTATCATTGTTGGAGATTGGAATTGTAGGAATAGTTGGGAGTAGCCTTTTTGTAGTGATTGCTAGTTGTTACATCCCATAGTATCACATTTTCATATGTATAGGTGTAGTCATCACATAGTATCCTTGTTAACTAAAAATTACTGGAGCCACGCATGCAGGAAATATAACAGACTATAATTGTCGGAAATAGATGTTTCATTCTGATGATAACTGATGTTTACTTTTGTACTTTAATTTCAAGAGGGGGAATGGCTACAAGACATCATTGCCCCGTCTTTGGAATTTCCAGATTTTTGTTTAAATTCGTTTAGTTTATTTTTCCATGAACTTCTTCTTTTATTTTGCCTGTTTGTTAATGAAATGATAGTTAATTAGTCGCTTCATATGATGTTGGGCTGTGTAGCTAGTAAAAATATTTTTGATCAAATTAATCTAACGTTTTTGTTCTGTATGCCAATTGCCATATCATTGTGCTAAATTGTTCTTGGCTCATAATCTTTTTTTCTCTTTCTTTCTTTCTTATTTTCCATAGATTTGGACAGAACATTAGCAGAACTGGATCTCTTCAACAGACAAGCATTGATTGTGGTTCCAAACAACCAAAGTAATACGCATTACAGAGGAGAAACATCACAGTACCAAACTTCTTCCTCGAATGATGTTGGTTCAAATGCAAGTGAAGGATATTGGGGATACTTGAGAAGAATTTTGTCTTATGTGAACCCTTTTTCTTATCTTCTCACAAGTCCGAGGTCCTCGAGTGCTGCCCAGGAATCCCAAAATAGCACATGGGAATATGGTAAAGTTAGATAAGTTTCATTTTCAAGATAAATTATGGTTGGTTGAGATTAGGGGTGGCAATTTGGGTCCATCGATATATTCGGACCCAAACCAAACTAAGTTATCAATGGGTTGGGTCCTAACATTTTAGCATTTTAGTTTCAACTGGGTTGGCTTTTAATAATATTTGGTTCCAATTGGGTCTTAAATTGGACCCAATTTGGGTCTAAATTGGGTCCAACATATTCTCCACTTTGAGTCAATAATCTACATTTTACACTTTACAACAACTCCTTACTCCACTTTAATTCATAATGGGTTCTGGGTCCGTTTTTGGTTCTTGTTGGGTCCACTTTGGGTCCTTAATGGTCCAACTATAATGCATATTTTTCGACATTAGACCCAATTGGACCCAACCCAAACGGAGCCGACCCCATTCAACTCAATTGCCAGTTGAGATGTATTTCTTTTGGTTGTAACTTGATTGGTTTAATATCATTTTTGCAGCCCCAAATCCTTCACTTCAAAATAGCCTTAGGGATGAACAAAGTACTATGCCACGAAACAGCAACAACAAGAGTAGGCAGCAAACGTCTCGTTTTGGGGCAAATATTCACACCTTAAAACATGATGACGATGAAGATAGCCGGTTCAATGACAGAAATACCTTCTGGAATGGAAATTCAACACAGTTTGGTGGCAATGATGATGAAAAATAAGTTTTCAAATTTGTTTGTTACTGTAGTGATGAATAATTTACCAGTAGAAAAGCCTTTGCTGATTATGAACCCTATAAAAAAATGGCAATATCTATATACTCATAAGTGGATTGTTTTGTTTACAGTTTTTAAGTAAAGAGTGACTATTACCAATGGTGTGTTATATTTATGATAAGGCACAAGAACTAATAATATATAACTTTGAATTATCCAAAGTCCTTTAATATAGTATAAATATAGATGAATTATTTAGTATGTGGCCCTTTAATATAGTGTAAATATGGATGAATTTTTGGTGATAAAGAAAACAGATTGTGGGGGACTTTTGGATGTCAAATGTTTATGATATAATATAATTCATTTAAATGCTACTTTATTTTGTTCTTTGTTTAAAGTGACTTTATTGAATCATATTGTTTCGGAATCAAAATCCAATGGAAGCAAAATTACTCTTTCATCATTTGTATTTGGAGAAAAATCTATCTATCTATTCTTCTATTCTATTATTATTTTATTATTATTTATTATTATTATTATTATTATTATTATTTATTATTTTATTTTTATTATCATGATGTGCCTCATGTGCCATTTATGTATAAAATCTCTCCCAAAAGTCCGGTCAAAATATGATTAGCAGAGTTGATTGTTAAATTTTGAATGAGAAATTCGATTGAAAATGAATTGAAAAAGTGTAATTAAATTTTGTGTAATTAAATTAACGCAAAAAGGTAATATTTAATTTCCAAACTTTATGATCCGGTTTGAAAGCTAGAAAAATGAGGTCCGGGAAATGATGATCAAATTAAGTTTATTATAAATCGATAAAATTAATTATTTATTCTTTACAAGCAAAATATTTATAAAGAAAGTTGTATATATAAATATCTTATATATGCACAGTATGGTCCAAAAATATCTAATTCATTCTTAAGAAGCATATTAATGGACATAAGAATGGGCCATTATATTAATCAACAAGTATGGAAAAGAGATTTGTTTTTTTTTAATATAACTAAAATATGCTTCTGTAATTTCATATTTGAATGACAAATGGGTCAAAAAGAAAATAAAAATTTAAAATATATATAATTGCATAACTACATTATATGGAATCGCATATAAACAAAATTCACAATAGCAATATATTTTTATAACCATTTTGTATCCTAATAATAGTAAAGATAGAAAAAGAAAAATGACTCTCCAATCATCAATTTTTAAAATAAAATCCAATTGATAGAATTGTTCTAATTAATATAAAATACATTTGGTTAATATTTAAAATGATTACATATTAGTTTACATTTTAAAATCATGCCAAAATAACTTTAAATGATCAAATTAAGAATTTACATATTTGAAATTTGTCAACTTTTTATATATATATACATAATTACATTATGACTCATGCATAATAGAATACTAACAATTTCAAAGAACTCATGAGATTAATACTTATGCATATTGGCATTGGTAGATCTACTAAAATTAATATAAACCCCTGTGGTCCTCCATTGTCATAAAATAGTCATGTGAAACTTTTGAATGATAAGAGAATGCTCCATATTTTATATTTATTTAAAGATCTCAACTAAAACAACATAACTATTTCTAAAAATAAATATTGTTAACAAATATATTTTGGATCATATTTTACTTTTTAAAAAAATTACACATCCACATAAGTCATCTATTCCACAAAATTGAGTGATGAAAGAAAAATACAGTGAAATCGATGGCTAACTTTGATGTCTATAATTATTCTTAATCAAGTTTCTCCTTCATATTTTTAGTATGTCATTTAGCCTCCTCCTATAATTCGTATTCAGCCGATTCTTTAAACAATAGGTTAAATATGACCTTAACAATGTACAAACTAGGAGTTTTGAAAGGATTTACTTATTTAATATACAAACTAGAATTTTTGAATGTCAAATTATTTATTTTATGTAGCTATATTATTAAACAATCTGTAGAATGGATGTTTTCTCATTTTATCTCTTTAACTATTTTAAAAATTCATGAAATTAGTACTTTCCAAAATATGCTTCTAAAAAAACTAAGTCATTAATGTCAATAGCATAATAATTATTCGAAATAATCAATTGAATCTAAAATACAATGATTATAAAAATTTCGTTAATATATTTTCATTATTTTTTTATGTGCAACAGCAACATACATAATTTTTAATTTGCTTACAATTTTCATATAATTAATATTCACGTATAAAAAGATATCTATATGCAACTAATTATTGTGATTTTATAAAGATGAAGAATGTAATTGAGATACGAAATAGAGACATATCAATAATTATGATAAAAAGAATATGATTGCTTTAAATGATAAAAAATTTAAAAAATATAAAGAATCCATAGATATCCAGGGCATCATGGAGAGATAATTGCATATACACATAGCATTCAACGAGATAAAAGAAGAAAAAAGTGCACAAATCATAAAAATAAATAAATAAATGATTAAATGAAACATTAACTTACAAATAAATTAATTTGTATTATTATCTGAGTTTAGATTTTGAATAATCTTAATTCTTGTATGTATTTATTTAGTATTTCGTATCAAGATATACTTGCTACTTCAAGGGTTATAGTTTATGAGTTAATAATTCACTAACTTAAAAAATAATTCAAACCTGAAGCATATATCATTTTTAAATTGCCGATATTTATTATTTATACATGAATTGAATTCGAAATCATATAACTCACGTGCAACGCACGTGTTACTTACTAGTGTTAAATAAATGTATATGTTAAAACTATCGATTTTTGAGTGTATATAGATCATGCATGATATCATAGTATTATCTCATATATTTTAATTAAATTGCATGATAATAGTAATAATAATCATCGTATGATTCATAGACAATTAACTCTCTCTGATTAGAAATTTAGAATAGAGCCGTTGCATCGATCTAGCACTATTCCTATATATAACCACCCCATAATCAGTTTTACAACACAAGTAACTCCCCTCTCTCTCATTAGAATAGAGTCGTTGCATCAATTTCAATCTCTCTCTATATTCAAAATCCTTTTTGAATCTTTCTCTTCTTCTTTCTTCAATATTTAGTCTTCTTTTTGTGTGAATTGTTGGTGATGAATAGTTCGGATGCGTTTGGGCAACTGCTAAATTGGAGGAATGATTCATTCATTTTTCAGGTAACTTGGTTTTGGGACTAATTTTTTTTTGTGCATGTTATTTCTCAATCTGAGAATTTTGTGATGTCTGCCAAGTTTTGTAGTGATTTTTATCATTTTTCGGGTTATATGGTTCTATGATTTTAATTTTGTGTTTTTATCTTTCTGTAATTCTGATTGGTACCGAAACTCTGATATGACTAGTTCAACTTGGATAATTGAGGTTTTCCAATTTCGTGCAGCACTAGGCTAGTTCTCCTCGAGATTAGCTAGTTAGCCTACTACTTAAGTTGCTAAGTAGTGAAGAAAAGAAGACTAGAGAGCTAGCTCTAAAGACATGCTCGATGATTTGCTTGAATTTCTAGCTTATACACTTGGATGATTACAAACGAAGTAATAAGACCTATTTATACTACTCTACTTCTCTATTGACGGTTGAGATTGACTCGATCTAGGAATAGAGAATGACCTTCTAGATCTCTACCACATTCTAGAGCACTATTCAACTTACATGAACTATCTAGATAATGACTCTTCAACTTACAAGAATAATCTAGAAACTATTTACAGGAACTGGGCTAGACATGCCTAAATCTTTGTTGGGTTGGACCCAAAAGAGGTGGGTCGTGACACTTAGCTTTTCAACCGCTCACTGTAGAATTTGTTTCTTGCTTGTCAAATTGTTTGGAGCGATTCAACGCAGCCGACTCTATGTTAGGATTGCCTAGGCCCTTGAGTGAAATCACGCAACGAAAACAAAGTTGTAAAATTTTATGGGACGCTTCACCCAATTCATGCCTAGCGTTTATGCATAATTAAAATTAAACACGTAAATGTATCGTCATTATTAAATGTAGTAATTCAATCCACCTTGGTATTTTCTTTGAGGTTGATTTCAAGTCTTTGTTATTAGAAAAAGCCTCGTATAGCATTTTAAATGTCGTGCGGTGTTGTATCCACACCTTGAACATTGTCCTCGATTATAAAAGTCATGCTAGCAACTACTTACAATGAATGAAGACATTAGTCTTCATCTTCACATGGGAAATTGAATATATATTATTCCTCCAACTTGGAAGAATATGAGAGCTACAAACTAAGAAAAAATCTCTATAGGATTTTGGGAGATAGTACTTATTCTATTGAATCAAAAATCTAATGAATCATGTGAAGATGAGATGAAGACCCCTATTGATCAATGGGTTCGGATTTTAGGGCTTAGAAGATCCCAAAAATCGTCCATACCATGTGGCCTAGTAGAAAAATGGACTTTTTCAATCCTAACTCTACTACATGTATGTCTTTATCATCTTTATCTCTTTCATATTTGAATATATCTCAAGATCCATCATCTTTAGAAATCCTAATATAGTCATATCCAAAAGAGCCCTCTTTTACAAGAATAATTTTTTACCAAATCCTAATCTTATTTTTCTTAGTTAAATTGTCTTCCATCAATTTTATTTCAACATTTTAATTAATTTAATCAATCTCAAAGACTAATTAAATGAATTTTTCTCAAGATTTATTAATTGAGTTTTTATTAACAAATCACTTGGGCCTAGCCCATTAATTAATTAATCCAATGATGAATTAAATAGTCCTTTAATCAATTAAGCCCAAATGCTCAATTAATTAAGTATTCCATCATAAATCAATTCCACAATCAATTCCTCTTTAGCCTTCCACGAAAACTATGTAATACACCTAATTCGAAAACTTATTCAAATTCGTGTGTGACCCCTTAGGTTCATCTAAGAGCTGTAGGATCATTCCTAAATGGCTCGATATAATTATACAACAATTAGCTCAATTAATAATTATGCCAAATGAATCTTGGAATAACCAGCAATTAATTCATAACTCATATAGACTGAGTTTGATATCTAACAAAGTCAACTCAACCCTACTCAAATGATTTCAAGTAGACCTTTTTTAATCGCGATTGTAGCATGCCTCGTCCTTCGGTAAGATCTCCCGATTAAATCTTGGACTTGGACTTGGTTGTCGAAATCCCACTAATTTAAACATATGTCTACTTCATTGTTTGGTAAATGATCACTAGTATCAACTAAGCAAAAATTTATATACCTTCTTATTTTGACTGATTCTGGTTGGAGATTCCTTAGTCATTCATTTCCAAGAAAACAAAGGAGATCATTAATCCTAATATTAGAAAAATATCATATTTTGGAGCTGCCTGTCATACCAATGCTATGCTTTTGTATATCGCTTAGATCTTTGTTTTTTTTTTTTTTTTTCATTGATGAGCAATGTGATAATATTGTCTAGTTTTCTTGAAACATGGAACAATGTTGAGATCGGTTGCTTTGCTTTTGTCAACTTTTCAACTATCTTAGTTTCTCTCTTGATGATTATTATAGGATTCACATTACATATGAGAATTTTCATCCTCAAGCCATATTAATCTCTCATTGCTTGTTACTTGAGAAGAAAGTCGGCTTTGAACGCTGCATTTTTACTCTTAAAAGCTGAAATTTCATTAGAATATTTCTTATATGATTTCAGGCAGCTTCGACAAGTTTTGCGATATTCAATCTCTTGTCAAGTAGCTCTTTATAAAAAAGAGCATTGGATATATCAGTTTTACATTATGATTCTAAAGACTCTTCATCACCGAAGGCCGTCAGCTATGATGCACGGACACGGGACACGGCGCACGACATGACACTAACATGAAATACGATATTTTAAAAATATTAGCACATGACACGGCCTCGATTCTTTTGATAATATCATATACATATATGTTATTAATTTACGTTAAATATATAAATTAGTCTTTTCATTCTAATTTAAATGACTGGTTAGAAAAATAAACTATAAAAATGACTATTGTAAATTATATATTTGTATTTGCTTTGTAAAGTTATATATGTTTGAAAGAGAAAAAAATACTTCAGTTTTCACAATCACAAAAAATTAGTGAAATAACATCAAGTGTCACAAAAAATGACATGCCCTCTAACCGAGTCCATTACGGTGTTCATATATTTTTTTTAATTTTATTTAAGCAGATAAATTTATTTTTATATCGGACACGGTGTTGGAGAGTGTCGGACGAGTGTCGTATTCGATCAGGTATCCGACACGACACGTTGTAATTTTTTGAAGTGTGCATAATCACCTAAGTCCTCATCATAGCTATTTTCTTCTGAAGACTCCACTTATTGTTTAAGGTTGCTTCAAAATTTGTTCTTATCCAAATAACTGTTTCGTGGGCTTGGACACACTTAAAATAGGCAATTGAATTGGTAATGGTCCGATTGTCTGCAATTATTACAAAGTAAGGGATATATATACTTAATAGTTCTCTATTCATTCTGAGCAACCTCAAAAACCTAGTACTTATATGGAACAAAAATAAATCTCAAATTGTTTAATTTAATGATGTCAGACAAAGGTTAATATATACTAATGCAGTCGCAAGTGTCGTTGCTTTTCCACGTGGAATTTTATGAATCTTATATTTATGCACATCTACTTGTTTGTTTTCCTTTTATTATGACTAAAATATTACATAATTATTAACAATTGTTCTTTTTGTTTAAGTAAATAATCCACTACCATTACAAATTTCTACTAGGTATTCAAAAATAAGCATGTAATCAAGTATTACAAGATAACAAGTCAGATCATTAAAAATTAAAGCCTAATTAATAAAGGAAATCCAGAATTAAATTTGTCATAATTAATTTATAAGAACGACAGGGAAATCAACCACAAATTTAGGATTATAAATAAATATATACATTATTCAACCCCAAATTATATATTTTTGAGGATGAATTATTAATGATGATTATAGTTTTCACTATAAGTGGAATAAGTATTATATATATTGCATATGATAAGATTTGAACTTTTTATAATAAAAATCGTTTAAAAACTATATGATAAGTTAGTTCAAAGATTAAAGAGTTTGACTTATAGATTAAAGACAAGCGGTTGCGGATTTTCTCGTTATTAAAAAAATCTTTTAAATTTACTTATATATTTTGTACCCTAAAGTATGACATCTCACTATCAACTTTAAACTTTGAAATCAAACTTGATAAAAAATCAAAACTAGATTAAGGTCTGGTAAAATTATTGTTACAGTAAATTCCAAATTGATGAAGGAGTGAACCTCGATCTTGTGTAATAGCCTACAAATACACACAAGAGAATTTAACCAATTTAGGTTACCCAGAGGTTAATAGGTATTCCGCATTCTTTCAACAAGAATCGAATCGTAAATTTAAAAAATTTATATTCTACAAAATTTGATTAGTAAAAATTAAAATTGTGATCGAAAATTTTGATAGTTGAGGGGTGCTTGATGAGGACGTCGTATAATTCAAGAGCGTATATTGGTATATAATAAAACAAAAAAAATTAAATCATCCAAGTTAGGACATATATAGATGGTCTTGTAGAACTCAGTTATACAACAAAAACAATTTAACTTATTTTATCTAATTTGAATAGTTATTAGTCGTTATAAAAAAATATTCAAAATTTGATTTTCGAAATGAGGTAATCACCATAATTTAGATTCAAATAACTTATCTTTAGCTATTTATGGTACTAGTGATATTTATCAATCTGTTTTCTTAATATTCATTCCATTGAACATACGGCTCAAATATTATCATTCTTAAACAAAAATAATAAGGTTTGTACTCATAAATAATTTTTGATAATAGTCATCAAACTTATATATACATAATAATTTTTTTTATATACGTGATCAGTATCAGAGCTAATCTAACCCTAGAAATTAAATTTTAAAAAGCAATAAATTAAATGGGATTTATTAGAACAAGAAAAAGGAAAAACCTAATCTTGGTCTGCTCGTTCATGTCGTTAGGAGTGGGAGACATATACCTCCGTAAGTGGGTCCCAAATTTCAGGCCCTGCGGTCCATCATGAGATGCCTCAACCATGCAATGCCATCATTCATACATACATACATACATACATTAAATCATATATATAGATGTTATATAATTATATAATACTTATATTTCTAGCAGTATGCCAGTATCCATTAATTAAGTATATATAAGTTAATTTTGATCAAATGTGACATGATTGAAAATGCAATCTTTCCATCTCAAAATGTACCTTATTTTATCCATTTGACCGCAACTTAATTTATTGATACTGCAACTATATCAAAATTTCTCGATTTTCTAATAGAGAAACAAAAATTACCTTTTCTTTTCAAATTACTTTCTCATTTTCTTATTTTTAATTTTATTATTAATAGATAAATTGGGAATATTTATTTACTCAATTCTAATTTAAGGTGAGTGAGAAAGTAATTAACAAATTGTGTCACTTAAAATGTTGCTTATTAGGGAATGAATGATATGAGTGTACATGAAAATGATCACAATCACATGATTGATTGTTGCGGTCATATGACTAATAGTTCATTCAGTTTTGGGACTAAAATGATCAAATCAAAAAATTGAGAGATAAATTTGAAAATATCTTGTAATCAATATTCAAAGTTTTGGAGATACATAATTTGTATAAAGCTATGGCTTGTGGTGATGCACTCATCAACGAGTGTATGATGCACCCGCCTTTGTTTCTATTAGGAGGCTTTTCGCCTTTTGTTGCAGTTATAGGGGCTGGAATGAAAAGCTATTGAGGGGTTGTTTATCCAAAAATCACACTTTTTGGTCCCTTCTGCAAACTCTAGAAAGTTGCAACGTTCAACCCAAAACTCTTCATTTTCGATAAATGGGCCCTCCTAGTTTGAAATTATTACACCAAAATTATATTCTCTTCTCTCTTATTCTTCTAAATGGTGTTGAATATTCAGAATGATATTGAATTAAATGCTAAATTGAGTATTTTTATTATTCTTGAAATATTCAAATATTATTTTAAGAAAGCTTCCATACTACTTTAAATACTTTAAATTTTATTAAATATTAATTAATATTTTAAGATTATGTTTAACAAATTAGATATTTATATATGCATTTAATTTATAAAGGTCATCGAGAGTTTTAAGAACAAGTATTTTGTTCGCTAGACTCGGGAATTTGTAGTCGTAATATCACGAAGACGCAGTTATTGTATCTTGAGAAACACAATCCAACCAAGAAGCGCATGACAATATTTTCTTAAGGAAAATGAGTTCAAACTCGTGGCCTGACGTTTATATTTTGCATTTTCATAAACAATAACTGTTTCGTTCTAACAAATTTTCAAACATTTAAGACAATATTTTATGTGTTTCATTAATATGGTGTATGATGAAAAGATGATGAAATCAAGATATGTAATTTCATTTAATACCTTTATTTGTCATAATTTATAAATTTTTTTGACTAATTCATTTAATATGGTGTATATATATATATATATATATATATATATATATATATATATATATATTTGTACTAAAATCCAAATCGCGCGAAGAAAATTTTGAATTTCCGTGATGTGAAGGATATTAGAATATCTGAAAGCTATTAAAAGCAAGACTTTTTTTTTATGAAACCCATAAATGAGATAATTTCATAGTATGAATTATTAATTTTTATGTGTTTCATTTGATTACATATTGAGTTGCATAATATTATATATGATTTGATATTTAACTATGTAATAAAATTGTAACCCATTAGATGAATTGGAGCAAGCCTGAGATGAATTTGTCCTAATATTTACTAATAGTTTATCTTTCTAATTTATTCTTGATAAAGAATAAATTACTATGCCTGCTTATGATTATTTTATTATACTATGAATATATGAAGTAATTGTTTAGTAAATTTATTGTGGCTTACGAATAAATGCATTAAGCCTGATTCTTTTTTATGTTTGACATTTTTAAGAATGAAGCCTGATCACGATAAATAAAGAAAGGCATTATCTTAAATAAATTATTTAAATTATTTTTATGTTCTTTTCAAGTGATACTAACGTTCATTTAAAGAAGTCAGTTTTTTTTTTTAAAATAATTATTGCATTATTTAGAGTTTTTGCCACAAATTTCACTATAAAAGTAATATATTTGATGAAGAAAAAAGAGGTGTGATTTTATTTAGTAAAAGACATTTGAGTCTAGTTAAAAAAAAAATTAAACTGATGTTGTGGAACATCTTTATTATAAACCTATAAAGTTGCTATGTGAGAATGATTCTACATATTTCATATTGTAAAACGTACTTTTTCCAAGAGAGAAAATAGAAATGGCATATTGTGCATACGATTTGGCCATGAAGAATAAATGATATTAATTATGGAAATCAAGAAGGTCAATCAAACGTCAAAAATTCAATTCGAGATGACAACTCTAAAGCCACCAACAAGTTGGTCAAACCAAAATTAGAGTTGGTGTACTAACAATAACCGAAATGAGAATAAAGCAAAACTATTTGGAGGGGACAACCACTCTAATATGGTAAGTTTGAATCACACTAATGATGATCAATGTCAAGAATCGATTGATAATCTGAACCATCTAATTGGTGATTCTTCGTTTAGGATAACCCAAACGATATAAATCGTGGGTAATTGTGTAGAAAATTCAAACCACGCAAATTGTGAGTAATTTTCAAGACAAAAATTGTGGGTGATTAAATCAATAATGAAGATATGTAATAGTAGGTGGTCGAATTTCACATTCCCGGGCATAGTACCTAACATCTGTAAGGGAAGGGAAGATAACTCAGCGAATGGTGGGTCGACACCGGTGATACACATTAATAGGATTTGAGAGACTTAACTAAGCTAAGTTGGATATTCTTAATTGGCTAGATCTTATGCAACTTCAATATGTTATCAACCTGCAATTAGAAAGACACAATGTATCATGTAAAATAATTGTCTTAAGACATAAGTCACAGAGATATAAAAGACCATTAAGCAGTAAATTATGGTGGAACTATCTCTATTGATCGAGAAAAATCAAATGAGAACGTATGGATACAACTATATGCCCAAAAGATCAAATAAGCTAGATATCCTAATTCAATGTTCTTTTGCCTAAACTCTCTCAATATCTGTACTGCAACTGCATAGTCTGGATTTGCATTAATTTCATTCATGATAGTATGTTCGACATCTTGATTGAGTAAATTGTGCTTTAGCGTGATTTTAGTAAGAAAAATTAAACGAGTACCATTTGTAAAAGTGAAATTAATTTGGCTTAAATTAATATACGTTTAAGGTAGATAAATTAAGAGTATTTAATTACTCAATTTTGATTTAGGGTGAATGCAAAATTAATTAACAAAGCGTGTCACTTAAAATGAGGTTTATAATTTCAATCAATGAATCAATACGAATATACATGACTATGATCACAATTGTACAATCCAAAACCCCTGATCGTATGAAAAGTAGCTCATTTGGTTTTGGGAATAAAATGTTCAAATTGAAAAATTGAGGTACCATTTGAAAGAACTATATTGATCAAGATTCAAAGTCTTGAGGTTGGTATGTAAGTTTTAAAAATTTATGTGTTTAATTGTATTGTGGTGGTGCACTCAGTCATACCAAATTAGATCCAGTCTTCTACTGACTTGATTGGTGAGTCAGCGGGTGCATGGTGCACCCGCCTACATTGGATTATTTCGAATTCCCTTTGTTGCAACTGTTGAAGGTGAAATCAAAATTATTCAAAGGGTATTTGTCAAAATGTCATACTTTTCGAACCCTTTTACAAACATCAGATCCCATTGGATCTAGCAAATGGATTCATTGTTCTGCCTCTCCCACTTTTTTAGTCTGATTCAGATAAACTGTGAATCAAGACATGAAAAAGAACGAACTCAAAATGCAAAGATCTTAAGCAATCTCTGGAGTTTTTCCTTATCCGAACGGCTAACATTTAACCCAAAACTCTTCATCACATAAATAGACTCTCCTAGTTTGGAATTAAGTACAACATAATCATGCTTTCTTCTCCCTTATTTTTCCTAAATTCTAATTTAAGTATTTTGAATTATTTTTATTTTTTAAATATTAGTTTTAATAGTTAAGAATAGTGTTGAGTATTAAATATTAAATTGATTATATAAAATATTGCAAGTACTTAACTATTATTTGAAAAACTTTTTAATACTAATTGAAACATTTTTGATATTGTTAAATATTAGTTTAATATTTTTAGAATAACTTTTGCATGTTAAATATCTAGAACGAGTTAGAGACAAGTTTATTGTTTGGTAGGCTCTAGAACTAATCATGTTATATTTTGATTTTTGATAAATAATTACTATATTCCATTTAAATGTGAGATAATATTATCTTAAAAAAAGTGAACTTAAACTCGAAATTTATATTTTAGATGATTTGGGACATTAGCAACATTAACCTAGCAATTTTAACCTAACAATAAAAGAGGGTTAGAGAAATGGGAGTACTTGTCATTCATAGCATAGGTCGCAATCAGTCATAAAGAAGAAGTAGCTGAAAATAGGGATTGACAACACCTCATCTCAATCTCATCACTCACACCTTTCTATAGCGGGAAACACACAATAAACAACAACCCCCATGCCCACTCTCTCTCTCTAGAACTAGCTCTCAAATTGGAACTGGTATGCTCCCTTTTTCAATTGCCTTTTACTTTCTCTTTCTGCTTCGTTCATGTTTGGATATGTATTTAGTTATCTGCTTAATTAAGTAGATAATTTCGGACTTGGGTAGCTTTTCATTAAGCTCTTGATTTGTAGGAGAAGCTGGAAGAATCGGCCGCCATGGAGACGGGGCGCGAGGGTTTTTCTATCAGGTGAGTTTTAGCTAGTCGTTAAAATATTAGAGGGTTTGTTAATTTTCTGTATTTTATGATCGATGATGTGGGTTTGTGTAATATGTATTGGGTGTTTGTTTGTAGAGAATATGCGTCGAGAATGAGAAGTGTAAATGTGGTGAAATGCTGGCCCTTTAGTAAAGAAGAAGAAGAAGAAGAAGAAAGTGTAGTAAAATCTATGCTCCCTCCCATTACTGTCAAAAAATTCATTTGGTGGCTTGATGAGGTCGAACATTTGCAATCTAAAGATGATTTTATCATCCATAACTCTAAGAAGAAAAACAAGTCTCCTAAAAAGAGGTCGATTTTGGAGATTTTCGCTGTGGCTCCTGAGGTGGAAAGGGTTATAAGTAGTGAAGATGACATTGGCATTAGCTGGGGTCTTAAAGGAAAGAGAAATTGTACAATGATGACGAAAAAGAAGAAGAAAATGAAGGACAATAAAGAGAGTGTGTTGAGCAAGGTAATGAAAGTGATTAAGAAGAAGAAGAACAAGAAGAAGATATCCCCGGATCTATTAATTCCACATAAGGTACGTCTCAATATTGCTAATTTGAATGCATTTGATTGTTTAATTGAACGAAATGTTGATTCATTGTTGATGAATCTTGTTCTATATACATTTATTATATAGATAGAGCATAAAATTATAGGCACTTGATTTCTGGTACAGCTTACATATTCAGAATGCACAACGTTTGTGGGTTCTTTTTTATATTTGAAGATGAAAACATTATCATGAGATTCGATTTAAAAGGATTCAAAGTTACAAAAAAGAAAAACAAGAGATGGGTTTGCCAGTACCTGTGTTGTCAATTAATTAATTAATTATGCTGTTTTTTCTACTGTTTGCATATTGATCAATCATTGTCATCACATTTTTGGGGGAAATTTAACATGGGTTTGATGCCCAAGATTAATTTCACCACATATATATATAATAAAGCTGTCTCTTTGGGCATGTGAATGGCTGAATATACATATTACTCTTATGATATATTGAGTTGGGTTTACATTCAAATCCTGGGAGGACTTCTTATTTGAGGGTTTTTGGAGGGTAATTAAATCAGGTGGAGTAGTTTAATACATCATGTAAAGTGCTATTGAATTAATTGCAGCTGTGTGAGATGAAATTCTGGTTTAGATTTTTGAGTTGCTTATTATGTAGATTAACATTGAATTTCATCAGATTTTCTCCAACAAATCCTCCCAAAAAATGTATATTTATATTTGCCAAATGCTGGAAGGGAATTCATATTGAAGATGTTTGCAAATGTATCAAGTCTATATCCACTTAGTTTTTTTTTTTTTTTTCATCCCACATAAAATAATGGGTTGATCATTATAAAAGTTGCATCATAAATTCTTGTGTAGTTGAAATCACACATAAAACAATAGGATTGAATACAGTAACCATGTAGTAATGACAACTTAGTGCGAAAAATTGTACCTTATCTGGATACAATACTACTACTGATAAATGCTGAGCTACCATTTCAGTAAATTTCATACACTTAAAACAGTTGAGCTTTCATTCCAGTTCATTAATCTCACACCTAAACTTTAATTTCTTATCTACCCTTTTCAACCATTGCAGGATAATTGTGCGATATTCACACTGCGAAGTGATCAAGATATAGCTATTGGAAATCAAAGTTCATCACATAAAAGAGATTCAAAGAAGGATTCATGTGATCAATTGCCTATCCACAAGAAAAAACCAAGACTCAAGCGTTCAGATTCAGACAAGAAAAACGTGACTTGCAAAGCTATTACATTCATCTCGGAACATCCTGAGAATCCTACACATGGTATATTAAAGAGCCATAATAAAACATTTTCTCTAAAGGCAGATAAATACGCCACTTTTCTACAGAAAGATGACGTACTCAGAAGAAATTTTGGTGGTGTTTTTGTTGGCTTGCCTCTCAATTCACAAGGAGAGTTGATAACATTTAGTTCACCTTCAATAAGCTGGGATTATAGAACAACCTCGAAGGAACAAATGAATCTGTTCCCTTTGGACGAGGGCTACTTGAAAAAGAACCCTATAGTTTTTGATCGATCAAAATTAGGTATAACTGTTGAATCTCAAAGTAGCGGTAAAACAATTCTCGACTATGTAGAAGATAACGGGGTTCACAAGAATCATGGAAATGAAAAGATTCAATCGACATTGCGTTTGATGGGCAAAGAGTTGAAGATTGGTGGGACGGGATTTGAAGGGTCTGAGGATGGTCATATATGGAAGAATAAGCATATAATAGATCAAAGCATGTATTCGATATACCAGAATGATTTCGTCCCAAGAACCAATCCCGTTGAGAAATTACATCCCGATTTTTTATCTGCAGTTTATAGAAGAGAGTATATGGTCCCCAAGTTTAGCTCAATCGATGTTCAGCTGAAAAACGAGCAGAATTTGATCAACGGTCCAAAATCATCCATCAGATTCCCTTTCATGCACCCTGATCTTGAAGGGCAGAATCGACCTCCATTGTTGTCGAATTTCTATGAAAAGGGAACTTCAGAGATCAAATATCAATTGTATTTAGGCGATAATAATCATCATCCATTGGAAACTAATCGTTGGGCACAATATTCCTCGGTGTTTTCTAAACCTGCACCCTTTTCTTCGTACAGTGGCTCTAGCTCCATGGGCCTCCAACTCAGAAAGCGCGCATGATTTGCTATCCTGAGCCTGGGGTCGTACCAATTTCTTATCTGCAGAAAAAATCAACATATGGAGCTATTATATAAGCTGTGGTATGAAATTTCCAGTTGACTTTTGTCTTTATTTGATGGTGTATTCAGTTGTTTGTGCTGGTCGAAATCAGATTTATTTCAGCATTTTGTTTGTTAATTCCCACATTTTAAGCACATATCATGAAATCGTTTTTCGCTTTATGCTTCTTTTTAATTAGGTCGATTTAAGAAGGATCAGTTTGCTGATATCTTTGTTATGGACGGTATCACTCGTTACTAATGGATAACCAGTTCTCGACTATGTAAAATCATCATGCCTGTTGAGTTCAGTAGAGTATATATATTATAGCAAAAAGACATCATATGATAGGAACTCATCAAAATTTAAATAAAAATATGTATCTTTTCTTAAACTCTCTGATAGGAGACGATATTACATAAAAACCAAAACTATGTAAAACCAATACAAGTTTGAAGATTATTATTTTTTCGAATTCACTATAGATTCAAATTAAATCCCAAGACTGGCAGTATAATCAGTGTGCTGATATCCCATGCTCTTAGTGTTTCCTTGCTTCTTTCTCAGCCTGCAAAATTTTCACATTTTTGTTACAACAAATGTCAGCAAACATCTAATTGTCTGATTAGCCTCGTTTTGCTCTTACCGTTTTGACTACTCTATCAAAGGCTTCGGGCCCATATTTCTCAATGTAACTTTCGACAGACTTTCTTGCATCGAGGCTCATCATTTGAAGGACCCTTTGTTGGCCTTTCTGATGATTTGAATTCCCAATTTTCACATACTTCCTCACGAAATTTTCATATATATAAGCTGCACCGTTGAACACACAAGCCACAAGCCAAATATGAGCTTGAAGTATGGCCAGAAACGAAGCCTGTGTGCTCTTATTCATTGTTCATCAGTAAAGGTTTTGAAATTTTATCCAAATTTATCGTATGAAAAATATAAATTACCATTGAAGGATCTTCCAACAAGAAAGCTCGAATAGCGTTATAAGTGAGTGTAAAATCCAGTATGTAAGCCATTGTTGATCATCTAACGTTGAAGGGCTCTCGATTGCTCGAATTGAAGCGTATCTGTTTAATCGATTTTTGAATACAAATTTAGCTTTTTTTCGTCGTTTTAGAACATTTTTTTTGATGATTTTTTAAGGAAAGGAGCATGAAAGAGTGTCTTACAGAGGATACAGAAGCATTACTCCAGGTCTGTTCAACATTCAAAACAAAGTGGTTAAGAAAAATTAAATTAATGATGAATAGTTTATTTACAATGGTAATAAATAAAGTATTATTAGACCAAAAAGAACAATATCAGATGATGATGATGATTGTTTAAAGAAAAAGTGATTAAAATTACAACAGAAAAAGGACATAAAAATGACAATTAGTTTAAGAATTTCTTGAGGAAATATTTAACCAATTTTCTTGATATTTTCTATAACTATTTTCTTTCATCATAAAATTAATGCTAAAAAAGATATGCTTCAGAAATCTAAGAAACTGAAGAAATCAATCACAGATGATGAATAATATCCTTATAAAATGAAAATAAAAATCTAGATGGGGGTTAACATAAAACGAATTGTAAAGCAATCTGGTTAATTTATATAAACAGAAATAAATAATTATTAAGGGGATTGTAACAGATAATTAAAAGGGGAGAAATAGAAGAAGATGTACCCAACAAGTGCATCAAAATGTCTAGCAATGGCACCAAGAACACCCATGATTAAAATTATTATCTTCAAAATAATTAGGAAATTGTGAGGTAATATTTATTGCAATATAGGACTAGAAGTGTTTTAATTTTATATTATAGTGTGTGCATAGATAGGCATGTAGTTGGTGAATTTGATGATATTACCATTTATAATAGCAAGTTTTCCAATTGACTAAAACTTGGGTAATTGACCGATTGCACAATCCAATTGTCATATTTTTGGCATCTTTTATAGAATTTAATTTTTGGTATTTTTTGCCCCTTCAAATAATATATAACTTCACATTTTGTATTCTAAAGTGAAATTTCACCCTTCTAACTCATTTGAAAAACGGTAGCGGTCGTGGATTTCCCTCGTCATAAAAAAAAAGGGCTCACATGATTTTAGAGGGTAAAATTTTATATACAAATATGCAAAATTGGCAAAAATATTTTTTGAAAAAATTACAAACTCCCATGGCATAATTGTGTAATAAAAACATACAAACTTGTGAAATTTTTCTCAATTTTAAGGTTAAATCAACAAACTAAAATTGTTTAAATCTTCTCGTTCAAGGTTTATTCGAGGTTGAACACTTGAAGAAGCGACTTTAGAGATTTTATTTTATTGCTAAGTTTATAATTTAGAAAATTTTTACCAATTTCAGCATTTTTGTTTGGGGTTTACATTTTTAGTATCACAAAATTGCCACGTCACTTACACATTGAGTCCCATATAATAAAATTTTAATGCACATATTTAGTCATGATAATGATGGAAAACGTTAGTCAACTTTAATATTGAATAAGACCTCCAAAATATCAAAAACATGCAAATTAACCAACTCCCATTACCATTAACCTACCTCCATTTTTCTATATGATCGATTTTGTTTTCATATTTCTAAAAATAGTCTTTTAGATTTCTTTGAACATTTATTCATTTAATTGAGAATCTTTAATTTATACTTTTAAAGAATGTGACTTCTTCTCATTTTTTATCTAGTCTTTTAGTTGTTTGAAACTTTGAGATTATATATTTATTATTTTTCTAAAAGGAAAATAACATTTTATTATTAATTGTTTTTAAAAGAGTCTTTAATTTGTTTTAAATTCCATATGTTTTCTTCTTTATTGATTTTCCAATACAAATGTCATAAAATTAGGTAAGGGGTTCTTAGAAATTCATAAAAAAACATTATACAATAAAGTATAGAAAAGAAAGAAAAATTAAAAATCATAAAAAGTAAAAAATAAATAAATTAAAACCGTCTGATTTATTTAATTATAATTGCATTTATGCTAATTGTTTTAAATTTTACTGAATTAGTCATTATATCTTTATTATTTATTTTTTTGCCATTATTTTCTGAATTGTTCTTATTGTAAAAGATTTTTTCATAATTTTTTTAAAAAGATACTAATTTTTCTTTTTTAAGTTATTTCTAAGAAAAAAATAAATAAAAAGAGACTTAAAAACTTGAAACTTTTTTAAAAAACTCAATTAAAGAATCTTAAACAAAATAAGGAATAAGAAAAAAATATTTATAAAAAAAATCCGATTTCAACAAATATTCTAAAATTGCTTAGAAGGAGAAAAAGAAAGAAGAAAGAAAAGGAAAGAAATTGAAAACATCAAGGGGGACTTTAAAAATTGTCGAGGAATTTAATGCAATTTTTAGAAGTTTGAATGATAATTTTGTTATTTTTTAATGATAATGACTAGATGTGCAATGCAATTTAATCTTATGGAACTTAATGTGCAAGTCTTGTAAAGTTTAGGACAAATAGCATATATGGCTATATTATGGGATTAAAAGTGCAATTTTTCCTTTATTTGGTGTAACTTTTGTAGATTTTGATATTTTTTGTACAATATTTTCTCTACGAAGTTACAACTTTACCCTCCAGACTTCTAAGTGCAAAATGCCAAGTTATATGCAATATTATGATGCAAAGTGCCAAAAATTAACGAATTTCAGCTTATTTTGAGATCACTACATTGGAAACTGACTAATTTTGACCAAGTATATTCACTTAGTTACTAAATTTACGTGTGTTCATTCGTGTCAAAATTTATAAATTGTTATGATCATCGTTAATACATTATTTCCTATTGTATTTCAGACTTCTACTAATATTGTAACTTAGAATCATGTTTTTCCAGTAAAATTAATCATTTATCTTTTAGTATGTAACATTAATAATTATTTATAAGCGCAACTTTTTAATGTTAATTAATCATCAATATTTCTTTTCAGGTTCTTTTTCTAAAATATTAATGATACTACTATGTAAATAAGAAGTGTTATATAGTTCAGTATGTACTAAATAAACAATTCTAAAATTTATTTATTTTTTGTTTGAAAGTGCAATAATATTAGAATGCACAAACTCTTCTAATATATATTAATGCAACTAAGTTATTCAAATTAATCCATAATCCAGTCAGTTAAAGTATTTAAACGTATCAAACACTAAAGCAAAATCATATTCGACTTGATTTAAAATGATTCAAACTCGATTTATTATCAATCAAAACAAACTCAAAACACATCATAAAACTCTTGTTAGAAGCCAACTCCTTCCATTATTAGGTAGCCTAATACAAGAAACTATGTTTAAAAAAATATTTTTTTCTCTAAATAATTAATTAAGAAGCTAGATAAATACTAGGAATTAGATGAGATTAGGCTTGAAAACTAAGAGGACTATACTCATCCTATTTAACTTCTAGTACTAAGTTGCCATAGTCAAGGGAATATTAATTTGATGATTTTAATGTCACTAAGCCCTATGATGTAGCAATCACCAAGTGTTCATAGGGTCATCTTTATGTATTTTAGATTTTTTATATTTTATTCTGTGTATTATTATATATTTAAATTATAAACCAGTTATTTATCTAAATCAATAAAGATATGAAAAGATATTAATCTAAGATATGAAAAGATATTCATATAACATATATATCAATAGTCATCTAAATATCTAGTTCAGGATTTTTATTCAACGCTCCCTTCATTTGGTGCTATGCACATGGCTCATTTTCACATGCATCGTATTATTTCGGTATTTAAAAAAAGGGTATTCACGAGTCACGTTATAGATCGGGGAATTGAATCAAACACGAAAAATAGAAACTGGTTTGGAAAAAGAAAAAGAAAAGGACAAATGGAATCCGCAAACACATGATTATACGACGTTATTACCAAATGAAAATATACTTTAAAATTAGCAGGTAATTGCAATTTATTTACCAGTGAGATATTGAAATAGTTAAAAATAACTTAAAAAAAATAGGTATCAAAATAGCTAAAAAGCACTTGTAAAAAAGTAAAGATAATTTACCTCATGAGATTAAAAAAAAAAATGAAGCGTAGGTGTGTCTACACAAGTATACATATCAAATATATATTTACCAAGATAAATTTCAAAATATATATTTTTTTTAAGATACTTATCAAGATAACGACCAAATGTGCACAAATTTAACACCTACCATTGTTATCTAACAAATTTAATCCAACATCCTAGGAGCGAAATTATACTATAAATGCCAAAATAACATAGTTTGTAAAATGCGTAGAAAGTGAAACTCTTTAATTTTTCATTTCACATTCTTTATCATTCCACGGTCTTTTTTGCCATTTGAGATTTTCACATGAAGATTGTTGAATTTAGGAGAAATAAAAAAACTCGTATTGATTAGTGAGAACTTGTGTTACAAAGATAAAAGGAAAGGTATTTATATACATCAAAGCTATAACCGACTCATAACAACCTTTTCCTCCAAAGCTACTCGTACAACTATATATATGAAATGACACATATACCCTTGGTTATATCTGATAGCTCAAGATTCCTCCTCAAGCCGAGGCTACGATGAAAATAAGTTCAAAACACCTACTTTTGCTTAGAAGAAACTCAGCTTGGAATCTTCCCAATGGTTTTGTAAGCACATTTGCAAGTTGTTGATCTAATGGAATATATTATGTAATGATCATTTCTTGCTATATTTTATCGCTGATGTAATGACAATCAACCTCGATGTGTTTTTTTCCTCTCACGGTGAACTGGATTAGCACCAGTTTGCAGTGTCTAACTGCTGTCTGAATATAACTGCACCGGTCCTAATTCCATTTGAACTCCAAGCGCTTTACGTACTCCAAGCGCTTTCTTACCATCTTTTAGAAAATGATCATTTGCGTTTACCTTGTTAGTAACATCATAGTCATAGGAGGTTAGACACTTATAGCTATGAGATGATTAGTAGAAGGATTACGTGAGAATTTTGGCATAATTGAGGCACCCAAATAATTATAACCAGGATCTCTTTTATACAGTAAGGAGTCTTACCCTTCAAGAAAAGAGTTAGGGCTAGAAAATTGGAATAAAATTTCAAGGCCCTGACTACATCTAAAATATACCTATATTTCCGTTCTACAACTACATTTTGTTAAGGAATGTAGACACAAGAGGTGTGATGAAGAATGCCCAAAAGAGTTAAATAGGTTGGTACATTTAGAGCTAAAATATTCCTAAGCATGCAGTTTTAACTTTGAAATCAGTCTAATTTACAATAGAAATAAAGAACTCACTAACACATGAAATGTGTGGTATTAGACAGATTGACCCGGTCTGTGATCTGTTTTAAGATTTTCCAACATTAGTATGACCCATTGGAAACAATCCAAAGAAACCCAAAAGGGCAAAAAAAAAAAAAAAAAAAAATTGATGAGAGAAGAATTAAGTAAAAAGATAAAAAGGCCCAATAAGTGTACCCAAAGAGGGTGAATGAGGAGGCCCAGTATCATTATAAGCCCATTGAGTTTCCCTGTTGAGCGGGATTGGCGCCTTCGCCTGAAATTTAGTTCTCCTTTTCATTCTTTCCCAAACTGAAATTAATATTTATTATTCAACTCTCTCTCTCTCTCATACACCAGCACCCGTATGCGGCGCGAAACAAAACCTAATTTGCTCTGATTATTGATTTTCCCCGCCGTTTCCCTGTAAGTCTTTCTCAGAATTTAGGTGTTAGGTATTCATTCATGATTGAAATTTCGTATATGTAATTTGGGTGCCTAGTGTTCGATGCGAGGCCTGAATACTGTTTTGTGTTTTTTATATGGAGAAAGAAAATATAGTTGGCGTTTATCGGGTCAGGATCCAAATATTTTATTATTATTATTAGGGTTTATTTTAGTAGTAGTTCCCGATTTGACCACCCATTTAGCGGGTCGGGTTTAGTGATGCCTTCTTAAAGGTTGCGGGTGGTTTGGGTATAGATAGCTTTTGCATTTTCTTCTTGTTTTTTGGGTTTTGTTTCCTGTGTCTTCATTTCTTGTTTCTATATTGCTGCTGTTTGAATTGATATGCTTAATAGTTCGTTATATGCTATAGATGGATTTTTATATATGATGAGATAGTTTTGTTTTAGGTTGTAGGAACGGAATTTTATGGGTTTTGTTTCTGACACTGACTTAAGTTTAGAGTTTGCAAAAACTCCCATAATCACTTTTCTTTAATTAGTTGTGATTGCAAACACTCCTTGAATCTTAGATTATATTTTCAAGCCTTTTCTCATCAGAACTTTACTTTGTGGACTGTTTTGACAGACTTTTCATTAAGCAAATAACATTCATGGAGATCTCAGAAGAAGCAGTTATTGTCAATTCTAGTAGGTTGAAGTCTGTTGTATGGAATGATTTTGATAGAGTTAAAAAAGGTGAAACCTTTGCGGCTATCTGTCGACACTGTAAAAGAATACTTAGCGGATCAAGTACCAGCGGAACATCTCATCTAAGAAATCATTTAATCAGGTGTCGTCGAAGGTCAAACACTGATATAACTCACTTGTTGACAAGGGGAAAGAAAAAGCAGAACACTCTCGCCATTACCAATTTTAGTTACAATCAAACTCCAGTGAAGAATGAGATAGTCACTGTTGCAAGTATGAATTACGAACAAGGACTAAAAGTTGGAAATATTAACATGGGCTGTTTCAATTTTGATCACAGACGAAGTCAGATAGATCTAACACGAATGATAATAATGCATGGGTATCCACTGGGTATGGTTGAGGATATTGGCTTCAAGACATTTGTTCGAAATCTTCAACCGTTGTTTGATCTCATGACTGTTACTGGAGTCGAAGCTGAATGTATGGAGATATATGAAAAGGAGAAACAAAGAGTGTACGAGGAATTGGACAAAATGCCTGGTAAAGTCAGCCTTAGTGTTGATAGATGCACATCAAATGGAGAAACAGAGTACCTTATTTTGATAGCTCATTATATTGATGATTCTTGGAAACTAAAAAAGAAAATTTTGAACTTTCTGGCAATTGATCCTTCTCAAGCAGAAGATTTGCTTTCAGAATTAATCATGACAAGTCTTAGGAACTGGGATATTGATCGAAAATTATTTTCATTGACAATTGATAACTGTTCAACCCATGACAAAATTGTCTGTAGAATCAGAGACCAACTCTGCCAACACAGGTTCCTTATGTGTGAAGGCCAATTATTTGATGTACGATGCGCAGCTAGTACTGTCAAGTTATTGGTACAAGACGTCCTCGAAACATCACATGAGATTACAAGTAAAATTCGAGAAATCATACTTTATGTCAAAAGTTCTCATGCTACTCAAGAAAAATTCGAAGAGATGGTTCAGTTGGTTGGTATTAATTGTCAAAAGTGTTTATCCCTTGATAATCCATTTCAGTGGAATTCAACATATAAGATGCTTGAAGCTGCTTTAGAGTACAAAGAAGCCTTCCTTCAACTGCAAGAAAATGATTCTGGCTTCTCTACGTGCCCTTCTTCTTTATATTGGGATAGAGTGCGGGCCGTTACGAGCATATTGAAGTTCTTTCATGAAGTTTCTAATGTTTTTGTGGGAAGCAAGCATATCACTGCAAATTCTTATTTTGCTGAAATTTGTGATATCCATTTACAGTTGATCGAATGGTGCCAGAAGTCCGACGATTTTATTAGCTCGTTGGCGTTGAAATTGAAATCAAAATTTGATGAATATTGGAAGAAATGCAGCCTGATTATGGCAATTGCAGCTATCTTAGATCCACGATTTAAGATGAAACTGGTAGAGTATTACTATCCTCAGATTTATGGGGATGGTGCTCCCGAATGCATTGACATTGTTTCAAATTGTATGAAAGCTCTTTACAATGGTCATGCTATTTATTCACCATTAGCTGCACATAGTCAAACTGTGAGTGGTGGTACTGTTGTTAAAGATAGACTTACAGGCTTTGACAAATACATCCATGAAACTTCACTCAGCCAAAACACAAACTCAGACTTGGACAAGTATTTGGAAGAACCACTATTCCCACGTAGTGCTGATTTTAACATATTAAACTGGTGGAAAGTTCATGAACCTAGATATCCCGTGCTTTCCATGGTGGCCCGCAATATACTTGGGATTCCAATAACGAAAGTTGCAAAACTATCCCTATTTGATACTGGGAATAGAGCCCTTAATCATTGTTGGAGCTCACTCAAGCCAGATACTTTGCAAGCTTTGATGTGCTCTCAGGATTGGATACACAACGAATTGGAAGGTAGATTTCTTTTGATATGTTTCCAATTTGTCGATATTATGGATTGTTGCTAATAGATACTCTCCCACTGCAGTAACAGAATCCGAAAACTCTGCAACTTTGCCTTTTGGCTCGCGTTATGATGAAAATTAGCGAATTTATGGTATGATTTCTTCTTTCAGATGCCATCTATAGAATCACTTAATGGAGCTTTATCTCGTAACTTCCTTGTACACCTTTACAATAGCTCCATGACTAGCATAAAGCGAAGAAATTTATTTTGCATCAAGTCTTGACCTTCATATTTGCTTGAACAAACTTCCTTATACTGTAATAAAGTGTGTTGTTTCAGGAAAATCGGGAATGGAATTGAAGGCGTTAAGCTTAATTCCTTGAGCTATTGCTAGTCTGATCAGAAAAGTAGCTGAAAGAGAGAAGTTAACTGTGGTACAGGAAATCAAATACGTCATTGTTGCTTCAACTTGTTAAAAACACTGGTGACATGCTTGTCTGTCAATATCTGCTATCTCATTCTCTGGTATCTGGGTTGAGATAACAAGTGTTTTAAAACAATGGAAAGTCAAATTCCCTCCATGGAGCTGTTAATGAAGATACGGTTTGAGATTCTGCAATTTTCAACCCTTTTCAAGATGAATATCTTATGTTTATTTTTGGATTTCGTGGAAAGGGTAATAAAATATGAGTTAATTGATTTGAGCCTTATATTTTTGGAAAGTTGAACATAATCAGGATCGATAATGTGGCGGTGGTCATTTTGTACGATTTGCCATTTGGTTTATATGTTATAACTAAATCGAATTTGACCACAGATATTTTTATTACTCTGAACTAAACAGCTGAACTTCTTTCCTTGTCAGTAGCTGTATTTAACCGTATTTTCGGAATAGTATATTAGCTAAGAGTTGGTTCATTTCCGCAATCTTGAGCAGTATGTCTTTTTTTATTCGATTGACTTGATAATATTTATAGGGTATCAATAGAAATTGAGATTATTTGCTGCCTGATGATTTGCATCATGATTGTTGAATATGTTGTGGCTTAGAGTTTTTCCATGTGATGTTTGAGGTATATATATATATATATATATATATATATATATATATATGTATATGTATATATTGAAACACTTCCCATGAGATGTTTTTATTATGGGAATGAATAGCTTTGTATAATGAATGGAGCAGCTGATACTGAAGAACAGGATGGTGCCTAAATAGGTGAGGGCATATATTCTCTGCCCCCACATCCACCCAACATTATTGAAAGTGGGCATCAGCACCAAATAGAGGTACAATTTTAGTGGCTATAGTTTTCAATGTCTCTTTATATTTCCTATAAACTTCATATCTTTTTGCATTCATCCACTCATTCTTGTATGATTAGAATGAAAATATATGCGTATTATATAGGTTAGGACAAATATTCTCAACCCTATTCATTAGATTGAACAAAATTAAAAAAAGGGTTCATATTCAAGTGTCCATTATATATATATATATATATATATATATATATGTATATATGTTAAGATTTGGCTTTTAGTACTACTCACATGCAACTTTTATCTTCCTTTTCTATGATCTAAGATAATATAATGCACGTTTATTCAATTTCACTAATGCTTTCTTATATAGATGTTGCTTTTTGGTTCGTGATTGTAATTGAAAATCAAGTTACTGAAAATAGTTACAATAAGATAAATGGTGAAATTATAATAGATGATTGAGAAAGGTAGCTAGGAATGATGTAGATAGGGACCACAAATGCAACATAACATATGATGGTGAAAGATGCAAAGAATTCAATTCAATTATAGTACAAAATAACCATAAATGAATCATCACCCTTACCACTATCTTTAAAAATATGAATTACACCAAAAAGTTTAAACTTTATTAACTTATTGTACTTTTTCTCTTTTTATTCGGTGCAATTTTTAGGGGGTTTTCAGATTGATTTGTTTTAGAAACATCACAACTAAACAAATTTTGAAAAATATATACGATTAATTGAGGGGACTTTATGAAAAAATAAATTCATTTTCTAAGTTTCACAAAGATTTAAAATAACATATTGATAAATTTGCCTCCTTTAATAAAAGATGGTATTTAAGAGTTTCGAACTAACACACATAAGTTATTTTGTAATAATCCCAATTGGAAATAGTGAAAACTTTTCTATTATGGTTAAAATGACCTTAAAAAAAAGGAAAATAAAGTAAACCATAAAGGTAATATATAACATGAAATGGTTCTCTTTCTTCAATTCAATTCTATTAAGGCTTTTGTACAACCTCTTAAAGGTCTCATTCAATACCATTAATGGTCACTTTCATCATATCTGCCCTTTTCCCCCATACTTGAGAAAATGAATGGTAAATGGACTTCCAAACTTTAAATAATACACATCAATATACCCTTTTCTTTCTTTGTCTTTTTTCCCAAAAATTAATACATATTAAATGGCCATTGTAAACATGTACTTTCCTATTGTTTTTTTTTTTTTTTTACTAACATGATTTTCGAATTATTTATTTTTTAGTTGAAGTGATTAATTTTATCATTATATTACTACAACTATTAATACGCAACTATATACATTCGATAGCCGGATACAAATACTCACGTCTACTTAAGTAGAAGTCGATATAAAAACGATTAACAAAAAGTTGCAATTATAATGATAATAGTGTTATCTTATCTAAATTTGATTTATTTCTTCTGAAAATTCTTAAAGTTGATAATAATTCTTCCATTTCTTCACTACTATACTGTAATCCATAAATTAAATTAACACATTAATATTCGATCATCTCCTTATTTTAAAATAAATTATTTTAGGAATCCATTAAATGACACATAAGTGTGTATAGTACTTTTTGTTGGGAATCTTTTAGAAACGCAGCAGAAAGTAAATATATATATATATATATATATATATAATTAGATTCTATGATAGGATGGATTTAGGACGTATCTTGAAATGAAGATTTAAATCTCTATCTTTTGTAGCGAAATGGTTTGAGTATCACCACCTCTAAATTATTTCACAAATACTAATGGAATTCTTCTTCTTTCTCTAATATAGAACACGACTAGGAGAAAAAAAAATAGAAATCTTCTATTGGATAACAAAAATCAAAGCCCATGAATCGAGTCATTATCTTATTATTAAATTGGTTAGAGATTTTAATGTTATTGGTTTTAATGTTTACAAGATATGATTAATTTGTTAGATTCAATAATATGTAAGTTTATTATTTTTTTAGAATATTTGTATAAAACAATAGTACGTTAAAATTGTAATTTTTAAAATAAGTGTTTATTCTTTTCCTTTGCTTTTAAGTTGTTTCTTAAACGATTTAAGCGACTATCAATAAAGGATGCTTTATAAGCGACAACATCAAAGAAAGAATCGCTCAAAGATTGTCCAAGTCCAAAGTCACCAGCGACGAAGAACTACATGCATTTTGTATTCCAACGAGCATCTATTTCAAACACATTAAATGTATATCAAAGCATTTAATGTGGATATTGACTTACAAGTATGAACATCGTCTCCTTATTGGATATCAAAATAATTAGTATTGTAGCAGTCAGTCTATGTAGCAGAATTTCAGGGATGAACTAATCACTATTTAACAATTTTTAAAAGAGTGTTTTATACGCGCCAGCTGAATGAATCCAATGGACACTTTTCTGCCTCTAAGAGAAAATTAGAGACGAAAAATCAAACCCAGATAGCTTTCATGAAATCTTTAACATGTTAGAAAAAACTTTCAGTGCGTGAAGTCCAACTCTTAGAAAATGAAAGCCTCGTTCCAAAAATCAAAATCATTCCAAGACTTTAAATCCCACGACATCCACAAATATTTCTCTTCACATCTTTGGTTAAGAACCAAATCGAAAAGAATGTCACCAAAGTTGTTTGCATTTTTCAAAAATAAACCAATTAACCCTTTTTTTATGTGAAAGATAAGACAAACCTTTCAACTGAGTGTAAGAAAAGAGATGGTTATCTGCACCATTTCTTTGTGAAAGAAGCAGACGACTAAAAACTTTGAAACACACGCTTGAATAGATATAGAGTTTGAGACCTTAGTTTATAATCACAGTATTGGAGAAGTTTACGAGTGAATTTTCAAATTCAGTATAATAAATTATCACCTTGAAAATGGAGAAGACGAACGTAGTTAAAATTATATCACTCACCAAACCTTGTAACTCTCTATCTTTATTTTACTGTTTTATATCTTGTTGTTTTACCTATTCATTTGGATCATTCTTAGCACCCATTCCCTGTCTAAGTTATCTTTTGATAATAAGTCTTTAACTTAAAATAGTCCTTCTAACCTCTTTTAGCATTAGCGATAATACAATTTCTTTAAGTTAATTTAAAATAACTTTAGGGTGTATTCAATCTCCCTTTCCCTCTAAACCCTTTCATATATTACTTGAGGAGAAAATGTCAAAATACATACCATAGGATAGGCCCAATCCACTTTTGATACCACGCTTTAGACCTGTAACACATTGGGTACCAAAAGACTTGTTTTTTAACACATTTGGTACCTCCGTTAGTTGACTAACTGTCAACCTCATGTGCATGTCACATGCCCGTTAATTCTTCCATTTTCCTCCAAATCGATCAACAATTTCTCCCGCCCTGTTCAGCCCTAAAATCACAAAGATTTCTCCGCTCTCGTTCAGCCCTAATCGCTACCATTTCTCCCGCTCTCGTTCAGCCTTAAATCACAACCATTTCTCTCGCTCTCGTTCAGCCCTAAATCGCAACCATTTTGAACCCTAATTTCTCTTACAGCCCCAAATCGTTCAATCATTTTCAGCAATTTTCAGCCAAATCGTTCAACCCAAATTCTGCATACACAACCGGTAAAGATCGATTTTGTTCACAAAATGAGTCTACGCGACCCTGAATACAACAAATATTCCCACCCAATATACCGTAAGTTGTATTTGCAACTTTTTGAGTTTCATACCGTAGGATATTTCTTAGTAAGTTTGTAGATTAATTACTTACATCATTTTTTGTTTGTGTTTTATTGTTCTTTCAGATGATGATGAGCCACTTGTTACAATGATTATACATCATGGGGGTGAATTCATAACTAGAAGACCAGAATATATTGGGGGCACAACTAGCATATTTGTTATCAAGGTTGTGCCTGCTGGAGTAGGAGGAGGAAGAAGAAGACATTGATATTTTGGAACAAGAAGAAGAGGAAGAAAGCAGAAGTGAAATCGTGTGTTGATGATAATCGTGTGAAGAAGAAGAAGTGAAGAGGAAGAAGAATGAAATCGTATGTTTATGATAAAGAAGAATGAAATCCAATTTTCCTCCATTTCCCTTCTTTTCCTTTACTTATTTCCCTCCAAAATAGACAAATCCGATTAGTTAGAGGGAGAAAATGGAAGAATTAGCGAGCATGTGACATGCACATGAGGTTGACTGTTAGTCAACTAACGGAGGTACCAAATGTATTAAAAAACAAGTCTTTTGGTACCCAATGTGTTACAGGTCTAAAGCGTGGTATCAAAAGTGGATTGGGCCTATCCTATGGTATGTATTTTGACATTTTCTCATACTTGAGATTAACAAAATTAAATTAATTATTTAGTTTAATTAAATTGATTAACTAATAAATTAGTTTTCTCTTAAAAAAATAACTAAATAATAATTTTTTTACAGTTAAATTGATAAAAATCATCAAATGTTTAATTATTTAGGACTTCTATTAGTATATTCAATAAAATAATTTTAGTATCAAATTCCTAGAACACCTTTGAACATAAAATTCTTAACTCCATTAAATTTTACTAAGCCCAATTCTTTAGATTAATTTTAATTGACAATAGTGGGAAAATCAAGAATGTAATCGGACAGTAACCAGATTAAACATGAACACTTAGATCATTTTTAATTTTTTTTTGTTGGGAACACTATATGAACATAAATTATTCATTCTAATATCTCATTAAAGTTAAAATCATGTTTGTGTCGAACTCATATATATTCTTGACTATATCCACTTATTACAATAAGTCGAGCTTATGAGTTTCATCTTGTGTCCAACACAAGTAATTAACTCAATTTTGTCAAATATTTATTATCTCACTTATAATTGAACTAAGATTTGAAATTTTTCACTTATTTGATAAAGAATTAATACCTTTTGAATGTAGGCTACTATATTTGTCCAGGTCGCAGTTCAATATATATCGACTCCATCGACTAGTCAATTGAGCTTCACTAGTCATTACCGATGTTATAAGTATAGGTTCATGCATACCTAATAAAAATCAGACAATAAGTAAAACCCATATGAGTTCCAACTATTTTATCTCATAAAAAATATAAATTCTACTCTTATCTATAAGAAATAAATGTTATATACTATTTATAATGAACCTATAACGTTTATGTGTATAACCTATTAAAAAGAAAAGGGTTCAAAATTAGACAATAATAAGAAACCCTACTCTTATTTCTAACATATTCATATTTTCATTTATAAAATATACATCCATTGTATAATTATATTTACATGGTTGAGGTATAGAAGCCAAAATTATAGATAGTAGTTGAAAGGTCTATTTTATAGCCTATAAATACATGTTTGCTGAAACAACTCAATTCCATTTTCTGCAACTCTCCTGTTCACAAATCACAACTATAGTATAAGCAAAACTCTCTCTCTCAGGTAATTAAATTATATTTCTCTCTAAACTATCTGCAAACAATTGACAAAAAATACTTCTTGTTTAGCTTATTTTGGATGCCTCTAATATTTTTTTTTTTTTTTCAATTTATGTTTAGTAAAATTACCCTAATCGGAGTATAGTCTTGATCAACTTTCTAGTAAAATCGTTTGATTTTGTTTCGCTAATTTCAGCTTTAATGGAGTTTATTCCTAATCATCAAGAATCTGATTTATCTAACTCACTGAGGAAAAATGGAAGAGGGAAAATTGAGATCAAGAGGATTGAAAACACTACGAATCGACAAGTGACCTTCTGCAAACGTAGAAATGGGCTTCTCAAGAAGGCTTATGAACTGTCTGTGTTGTGTGATGCTGAGGTGGCACTTATCGTCTTCTCCAACCGAGGAAGGCTCTATGAATATGCAAACAATAGGTCAGTTTTTTTTTTTTTTTAATTTATTATCTTGATTTTGGTTTGATTTTTTTGCTTTTTGTATGCTGTTTGGTGAATCTAGGTTTTTGCAAAACAAAAATCTCTTTGCTTTTACTTTTAAGAACTCAAAATTTCCTTAATTTTATGTTCTTCATAATATTTTTCTTCCTACATAGTGATCTATTAAATACAGCTAAATTTGATCATTTTAAGATGAAATCTAAGCATCTGTTAAGGAAATCTAATTGGAATTCTTAATATAAGCAATATATATATATATGTAATGATTTCTGTGCAGTTAAAATTTAGGTTTTTTTCATCAATTGAGATTTGATTTGTCTTTCTTGCTTGTATTTTTGTTGTCTTTTCTATGTGAGTTTTTTTCTGTTCCCTGTTTGATATATACCTCCAAGATCTGTTGTAATAAAAAGAAATAAAAAAAAACTGATGTAACTATTAGGGCTAAAAATCATTTCATTTATTCAAGAAATCATAGAAAATTAGGTTTTACAGCTCCAAAAGGACATCAAATTTTTCAATCTCAAATTTTCACAAGATTTGCAGCTTGGTTATTACAGTTTTACCCCCCTTGTGTAGACTGAGAGTCTAGTTGATGTAACATTAGGGCATGGGGACTATATATGATTAGGGTTTTTGAAATGAATTATGTGTTTTAAAAACAACAGAATCTTTCTGTCTTGTCAGAATCATTTCTCCACTTTAAGACAAGGGAAGGTTAATTTCTCTTTCATCAACCTTCTCACCATATTTTATCTTTTATTTTTTTTTAATAATTTTATTACATCTCAAAGGTGAATCTTTTTTACCCTTTTCTGAATTTCTGTAGATATTTTGTACTAAGATATGAGATTAGAAAAAAAAAAAAAAACAAAATGGATTAAATCCCTTTGTTACCAAAAAGAATAAAAAAAATATTACATAGAAATCAATAAACAACACATAAAAAAATAAAGTTTAGTTTAATTTCATTGCATGGGAAAGAGAGTGGAACGGTGAAAATGGCTGCTCTAAAACAGACAAACAAGGGTTACTATATCTATACATATATTCTGTATATATCTGTAGAAGAGTAAATTTATTATGCTTTTAAAACCCTTAAGAAAAAGAATACTGAAACTATGAGAGCAATATCGGGATTTTGAAATAATCGAGGGTGGGTAATAAGGGGTAATGTGTATTAACCTGGGTGTAAAGACACGTGGCGAGATCCTGAAAGAAAGATGGCTGAGCCAATCATATTGTGGGATCTTGTGCCAGCGTGGCAGAGGGCAGCCAATCAGTGCGTCGACAAAATTAAGGTTTCAGCTTATCTATTCTATATATCTATCCTTCCTGACTCAAAAGTATGTATTTTATTTGTGGATTAATAATTATAGGTTACTTTTTTGACTGGGTACAAACCCTAGCTTTTCCCACCTTATATATATTTTTTATAAGAAAAGTTAATTTTATGAAAAATTAGTATATGAATTAGTTTGATTTTGAAGAAATTATAAACAAACAACTCATCGATGAAATCATACAAAAATATGTAAAATAGATTTTATTTTCACCTTGCATCATATAGGATCAAAATATATAATTAAATAAATTGCATATGTTAACTGCATCACATAGGATCAAAATATATTATTAGTTGAATTGCATATGTTAAGATATTGGTGGATGGAAGTTTTTAATTATTTACTGAACTGTCTAATCATATCTAATCAAGAAAATAAAAATTCAAAAACTTTTAGAGAAATATATTTTTCAAATAAATTTGAAATTTCTAAAGTAATATTTCATATACATTTCTTCTGATTTTATTTGGAGCCACTAACAAAAGTTTAAGGAGTTTAGCTGAGAAATTAGGGGTCTGAAATATGTAAAATTGTACCAAATGTTTCTGAAGAAAAAATAACGTACTGAATACTATACCATATTTCTCTATCAGATTTTATGTTTACGTGAAATTTATTTTTGATCTTCATTTACAGATTTACGCAACCGATAAAGTAGTTTAAATATATATATATAAAATAGAACTACATTGAGAGATTGCTAAATTTGGTTTGACTTTAGTAGCATTATCATAATTCTGACATAAATCTAATAACTAGTACATTAATACTTTATTATAGGATTCTAATTTCAGAGTGAAAAGAGAATGCATCAATTTGGAAACAAAATAGAAGTAGTGTTTATTTTCAAGTCAAAATCAATCATTAATCAACTATTTTTTTTACCCTAAAATACTATCAACATGTCATTTGACAAGCTTCTTTTGATTGTCTTTAATATGGAACAAACAAAATTCTAAATAAAACAATTCAATTATCTATTTTCATTTACTGTTCAGAAGCCACTCTTAGCCTCAGCTAGGTCAAAAGGTCAATGCATAAATTGGAACAATCCATATATATAGGTAATTTAGGGCTCAACACAGATATGATTGATTTTGTCTTGAAAATACATATGTTTATTAGAAAATCCATGGAACTTTTAGATTTTTTTATTTTAAAAATTCAGGAATATAAAGAAAAATAAAAACAATTTTGAATCTAAACAGATACAATTATGCCAATTAGAAAATTTGCATTCACAAAAAATGAAACAAAATTGAAATAAGAATAGATATAATTTAGAAAATCAGTACAGAAATCTTAGTTCATGATGTTAAGTGTATTTGCAGTGTTAGGGCAACTATTGACAGGTACAAGAAAGCAAGTTCTGATTCTACTAATTCTGTGTCCACATCTGAAGCTAATACCCACGTAAGTTTACTTATATTTTTAACTACCCTTTTAATTTTAATAGATTTGGATAATTATTGGATGGTAAAATAATTATTGGATAATTTTACTAAAAATTAATAGATAGTTACAATCTTTTCTCATTCTCAATGATTTAACAGTTCTATCAGCAAGAAGCTAACAAGCTTCGAAGACAAATCCGAGAGATACAGACTTCAAATAGGTTAATTAATAACTTCATATATATATATATATATATATATATATGTATCACCATGATCAGTTGCTTAATTATGCTATAACTATATATACCCAAATGATAATTAATTTGTAGACAAATTCTTGGAGAGGGTGTTACCAGCATGCCCTTGAAGGATCTTAAGAGCATTGAAGGCAAAGTTGAAAAAGCCATAGCTCGAATACGTTCAAAGAAGGTAAAAAATTCTTTTTTTTTTTTTTTTGAAGGAAAATAAATAAATTGTTTGTGACTAATATTATAGTTGAAATTTGCCAGAATGAGTTGTTGTTTGCAGAGATAGAGCTCATGCAGAAAAGGGTACGCAATTTATTTTATCTCATTTATTCTTCAAGACATAATATAAGGCTTAAACAAAAGTTACAAAACGTGTTTATATTTATTTAAAATATGGTGAATGGTTGATGTTAACAGGAGCTAGAGCTGCACAATGCTAACATGTTTCTACGAGCAAAGGTGATTTATTTACAAATATTGTTTCAGTAAAATATTAAAATATTTTATAAAATTTGTGATTTATTTATTTAGATATTGAATTATAATATATATATATATATATGGTGCAGATAGCAGAAGGTGAAAGAGCACAACAGCAAATGAACTTGATGCCTTCAGGATCTGATCAGTATCAACATGAGTCGTCATATGATGCTCGAAATTTCATGCCCATGAATCTCATGGAACCTAATCAACACTACTCATGCCAGGACCAAACACCCCTCCAACTTGTGTATGTTTTCTCATTTATTTTATTTCTACAAAATTATAATCGAAATTCATAATAATTGTCTTTATTGACAAATACAGTAGAAACTCGATAAATTAATACTCGATTATTTAATAAATTTTCTAAGATAATATTTTTGGCTGGTCCCGACTCGGGGATAGGGTGCTAAATTAATAATTCCCTAAAGTTATAAGATAATACATTTTTGATAATTTCTATATACCCCATATAAAATATAAATTAATAATTCCTTATATACTACATATTACATAAATAATTTATGAAGATTTCTTGAAAAATGAATCAATTGTCTTTTGTTTTTTGTTGAAATCAATTTCACCTTGAATTTCGTCTCTAAAGAACTTCTGGTGTTGTTTTTCTTAAGGTGGAAAATTGAAGGGTTCTTTTAAATTGGGCTCTTCATTTTATATACATACATGCATTGTACCGTAATTAAATGGAAGTTTGAAAGGTGTTTTGTAAATTGAGTATTTCATTATAAATTAATAAAATATTAATTAATATATAAATTAATATTTATTAATTTATCAATTAATTAATAAATTTTTTTAATAAATAAATTTTGGTGGTCTCATGAATATTAATTTATAGAGTTTCTACTGTATTGCACATAATATTCTATTATCGAATACCGCAAAATCTATAGAAATCTAATATAAACTGTTTCATCACAATTTTTAGATAAATACATTTCACATTACATTAAACTCTTATTTGATTGAATAAAAGAAAATGTTTCACGAAGATGTTAACATGCATTATTGGTTTTGTACTATATATTCATATATATGTCAATCAGCTTGAGTATTTTTAAGATTTTAGTAAAGAAATTGGTACATGTTGATCCAAATAAGTTTAATAGTTTCATATCATACACTCCATAATGATCTCATTGTGATTTATAATAACATCATGTTGTTTCTGCAGTTAGAAAACTTGTAACCCTTGCTCATCAAGAATTTCGGGTTTGGGCTCCAATTTTCTCGAAAATCTTGAAGATTTCATGTTGTTCGTAAACTTTTTATGTAACTCAGATGCTCTTTGAAGTGTATTTTAAATGTAAAAATTTGAACTACTTTGAGACACTTGTTCCATTAACCATATGCACACTATGTACCCTATTCGACATAGTCGATTCTCTACTATATTCTATGGACTATGTTTTCGCGTTTCAAATGATTACGTCAATTATATGATAAATGTAAGTTTACTTTTCATAAAATGTAAGTAGTCGTTATTCAATACAACGAAAGCATATATGTGTCGAGAATTTCATCTTATTTCACTAAATTGCATAATTGCTTCTCTCCTATTTCACAAACGACACTGATTTTATCTTATTTTACAAAATGATGGCCAAAAAACCTTATTACAACATTTTTCAGAAAAACGAATCAAATATCAAAGGCTACTTTTCGGTAACACAACAGATTGTTTTGTTCCAAAACCTGAATTTGTCTCATCAGAATTCTGCAATTCAAACAAATTAAAGAGTTAAATAGATCCATTTTGCATATAATCGTTCTCCATCCAAGACGAAGATAACATCCTCGGATGAGGTAATAACGCATCCAAAACATCGCCCCACCACTCGGGATTTCTCATATACCACTCCATAGTTTTTCTCAACCCATCACTCCACTTAGTTTTCTCAGACCACCCCAAAATCTTCAACTTGGTACTATCCAAAAAGTACCTTTGATCATTAAAAGGTCGATTTTCGACAAACTTTATTGCAACATTTGGATCCAACGAAAATAGCCCACAAATATCCATCGCCACATCGATAACGCTCTTTTCATCACTTGTCCCGACGTTATAAACATGGCCTATTTGACCCTTATGCAGAATGATATCAAAAGCCTCCGCAACATCGTCACAATAGAGATAACTCCTAATGTTCGACCCGTCACCATGAACGGGTAGGGTTTTCCCTTTCATGGCTAGTAAAATGAACTTAGGAATCGCCTTCTCGGGAAATTGGTGGGGCCCGTAAACGTTATTCCCTCGTGTGATTATAACGGGTAAATCATATGATCGACCGTATGCCATAACAAGCATTTCGGCCCCGGCTTTAGACGCGGAATAAGGGTTCGTAGGGAGTAACTGTGAGGCTTCATGGTTGCCCACGTCAGCATTCTCGTCAGTCTCACCGTACACCTCATCGGTGCTGACGTGGACAAATCTCTTAATGTTGCCAAAGGCTTTGCAAGCTTCTAGAAGGACACATGTGCCGTACACATTGTTCTTGATGAACTCGATGCTGTTGCCGAACGAGTTATCGACGTGTGTTTGTGCTGCAAAGTGCATGACGGTGTCTATGGACTCAGTTGCAAATATGAAGTTTAGAAGGTCTGCACTGCAAATATCGCCTTTTACGAATTTGAAATTGGGACATGAGAGTGAGGGGTCGAGGTTTTTCATGTTCGAACAGTAGTCGAGCTTGTCTAAAACGACGATTTTGTACTCGGGGTGATTTCGGGTCAACCTGTTTGCGAAATGGGATGCTATGAATCCAGCTGCTCCAGTAATCAAGATGTTCTTTGGCTTATAAGTTTCCATATTGAAACTAAATCCAAAGGCCCTTCAATGTTCAAATACAAATTAAATATAAGAATTAAGAAAAGCAAGAGATTGAAAAGCATAGAACGAAATACAGAGACTTTGATCTAGCTTATTACCTGAAAAGCTGGAATCTTGAAACCCTGTTGAATTCAGAAAAAGGGTCAAGTTTAATCAGTGATTTATAATGTTTAAATAGAATTCGATTTGATTTATAATAACAAAACCAGAATAGATTTTGTTTCCACAATTGTGTTTATTAATGAAGAGTTAAATTCAGTATTAAATATGTTGGCGAGAGTGTGATAAACACTATTATTCTATTAATTAATTCTAATAAAGGGTGCATATTAATTTTCATGAATGTACAAAATCAAAGGTACAGTTTGCTTCTTTAATCAATAATTCAATATTATTTATTGTGAAAATATCGTTCTATAAATTTAATTCAAAATATATTTAATAAATAAGTTTTATAAACAGTTATTATTTATCAAAGTGCGACCCAAAAAATTGCAAATCAAAGAATGATAAGTAATTTCTTATAATTCTCAATTAATGCAACCAATTTTTTCAAGTAAGAAGTGAATGAAAATATATGATGTTTCTTGTAAGAAAAAGTATATAAAATAGTTAAGTTTTATTGTCCTTTCTCTCGGTAGTCTGTACTATTTCAATTACGTCTTTATGTTTATTAGATTTAATTTATTTTTTGAATTTTTAATTTATTTATTAGGGTTGGCGTAATTATGTAAATAGGTAGATTAAAAGAGAAAATTGGCATTGTAATTATTAATTGATTATAGGAGTGGACAAAGTAAGTACCACGGTT
Organism: Verbascum thapsus; assembly: GCA_963669365.1. Lineage (NCBI taxonomy): Eukaryota > Viridiplantae > Streptophyta > Magnoliopsida > Lamiales > Scrophulariaceae > Verbascum > Verbascum thapsus. The sequence goes on from OY770116.1 coordinate 12,847,774, forward strand.
GTATTTTAATAGGTGCAAAGTAAATTTATATTTTCCATAAATGAACAGCATTTTTAAAACATGTGCCACGAGTTAAATTAGTGGGCTAAATGCTCTCTACACCATAGGATAGCGGATTATTTGTTTTGATCTCTAATAATTTTTTAACAAAATTACAACAACCCCCTAAATTAAATTTTCATATCCTGAAAATATTAAAAAAAAAAAAAAAAAAAAAAACTTAATCCATCAACTTTTCATTCCACTTAAAAAAGATTAAATCAATTGAAGTTTTGTGTAAATATTCATTTAATTAGAATTTTTATATTGATAGTCGTACTAATTATGATTTAAATTTTTTAGCTTTTTAAAAATTTAAAGGAAAGTATATCTATAAAGACTGTTAAGCAAGTAGATTAATGGCAACTTGCTAAGCAAGTTGCCGGTTTAAATTATCCAGGACAAGTAGATTTGCCTAAACTAATTAATAGAACCTTGAAAATGAGTAATATTCAAGCATATAATTGTCTGGCCCTTCATTTAAGGACTACTTAATTAATGGAGTCTAAAGAATGTGCAAGCATAGGAGTTTAATTTCGACTAAAGTAACGTTTATTTCTTTATAATGTAACTCAAATATAGATACTTCAATGTCTTTCTTTTTCTATCTTTTAAGTGATGGTCAATAATGAATTATCGATTCTAACAGATTTAAGGACCGATCACCAATATATTTGTGGAATCGAACTAGAAGTGCGATCAATATAATTTAATAACAGTTGTGAAGTGCTCGTTAAAAAAAAAATTGTTGTCTCAAAAGTAAACTAGAATGTATTATGTGACATCATAAATAATGAAACTATATGTCTTTGTCCAAAACAAATTCAACTAACTCAGCACGGAGACGAAGGGTAGTTTGATAATATTATCTTACGATGATTAGTAGCATAGTATCGAGTTTTATGAGTTTGACATTCCATGTATGTCACTCAATCGAGTTACGTTACTGAAGATCTTATATACTTAATTTATTTACAATCAAACGGTTCGTGGCGACTTAGTTATTTCACACTCGATTGGGTTATGATAAGGTTTCATGGGCTCGCTTTAGGGGTGGCATTGGGCAGGTCCGGCCCAAACCCAGACCCAAAACATTGGGTCTGGGCTTAGACCCACAAATAATTTTGGGTCTGGATTTGGGTCCAGACCTGATAATATATTTTAATTTATTCTTTGGTACCCATTGCCAATTGAAGTTGAACCTAGGAGTCACCCTAAAATAAAAAAAATAAAAAATAAAAAGTAAATAACAAGTAAGGAGATTTGGTAATTTAATGTTAGATATGCAACTTAAGTAAAAGGATGGATTGTCAATTTAATTAGATTAAATTAATATTTGAATTAATTAATTAGACTAATATATCTATGGTTAGACTTGCATGTTTTATTTAATAATTACATGTCGTCAAGCATATGGTATATATTTTTTGCATATGGTATATATTTTTTATTATGTGTCCATTGTACGTGGGCTAAAAGATATAAGCGTTTCGTTTTCATATTATTTGATTTGATCAAAGATTGAAAATGAATTTGCTTATATTCGCATAAAACAGAAGCACGCTACAAAAATTGCAACATTTTTTGTAATTGTTAGAATGTTGGCGATGTTTCAAATAAGCTTTTATATTGGGCTCGGCCTACATGGTTGGGGTTGGAATTTTCTAAGAATACATTTGGGCCTTAGCTTATAGATTATTAAACAATCCCCAAGGAATAAATTTTGGCCCAAATTGTTCAAAATTTCTACTATTAAAATTAAATTGAATTTTAATTAGATTTACAAGGATCTCAAACTAAATTAAGTTTAATATTTATGAATACGGTCATTTATGGATAAAATTAGGTTAGATTTAGTTTATACCAATTAAATTGGATTAAATGTAATTTAATTCCTAGTGTGTCAGATTTGTTTGGTCATAGGAATTAAATTGAATTTAATCATGCTTGACTTAAATTAGTAAAGTTAAATTGAATCTAATTTTGTATTCATTAAGTTATATTTAACTCGAATAATTAAATTAAATTGAATTTAATTCGGTAATAATTGAATTTTATTTAATTATTAAAAAAATAATTTTAGCATTACACATGTGCTTAATTATTTAAGCTTTAAATAATGGTTGTGGTATATTTATTTTATATAATATTGTGAACTAGAAAGTAACACTTCAAATAGTTTTTAATATATTATTGTGATAAATAGAAGAAAAAAAAAATCAAAAAAAATGTTATGAAAATGATAAAACCCGTTAAGACCCATTGTACTCCTTAAATTCTTAAAAGATCACCTAATTAATAATATCTTTAATTGCGCCATTCTTAAATCTTAACAGAGACTAAAAATAATTAACAAATAAAAATGAAGAACGTAATTCTTCTTCCCAAAGCCAAAGTAGGGTAGACATTTGATGTAAATATTACCTAAATTTACGAAAATTTCAATTTACCCTTTGGATTTGGATCCTGGATCTATATATATTAAATTTAAAAATAACTGTGGAGTGAATTTAAATAGTTGGGTCCAGCAGCAAAATCAGATTAAAGGGAAGAAGAACACCGTACAACTTTTGATCCGGATCGACTAGGTATTCCGGCAATAACCTCTGATTTATTTATGCTTTCAGGTACTTGTAATTTATTATCCACTAAATGCTACTGTACTGACTAAATCATTTTCCGGTTTAATATTTACACCTTGCAAAGGTTTGATTTTTCAGTTTGATAATAAATTAGTTATAAGTCACAAAGCCCTTAATTTAGATGTAAGTATTATCTGAATTTCATGAATTTAGTTATTAAAACTGATCAGACAGAAATGAGCAGACATTGATAATTGCAGTTAATTAGGCTTGTTTATTAGTCTTGTAAATGTTATATGAGTTCCTTGTTATTGGAAATATAATTGCCTTTATTTGCTTCAAAGGGCTCTTCTAAAAAGGCCTCTAAGATTAGTCAACTATTCGATTTTTTCGGGTTCTTTTACTGTTGTTATATGTATGTTTCTCGAGACTTTTAGTGCAGAAAGAACGATGATGTATTCTACATTTTTTTCAGCCATGTTTAGACGCGAAAACAGACTGTTTAAGCAGTCGAACGGAGCAAGAAATGTTCAATTTCCAGTTTTAATCACATTTCTGATACTGGTAATGGTTGCATTGGTTCTATTATTTGGGAAAAATGATGATAAATCCAGTTTGATGTCTGAGCTTGCAAGCCAAAAGTGGGATAGCTTTGACTCATTGGTTAGATTAAATCCGACCATCGAATTCAGGAACGGTACTGATTTGATCTGGCAAAAACCCGAGTCACCTAAAGCAGTTCTTTTCATGGCTCATGGCTGTAATGGCCGGGCAGTTAATTTCTGGGATAAATCTCCTAATTGCCCTCAATGTGTTGGTTTGCCTGAAGAAAGGCTCATTGTGCTTCATGCTTTGGCTAGAAATTTTGCTGTAATTGCCATATCAAGTAAAGGGGTATGCTGGTCACTTGGGAACGAAAGACGGGTCGTTAAAGACATAATTAAGTGGTTTATTACAAAGCAAAATTTCGAGAATTTACCTATATTTGCATTGGGTGCATCATCTGGTGGATACTTTGTCTCTGTTCTTGCTACTGAAATACGATTCAATGCCGTTTCTTTAATGATTGCTGAGGGAGTTTTTAGTCATTTGGATATAAAAAAGGATTACCCTTCGACACTTTTTGTCCACATGCCGAAAGATGAAAAAAGGAAAACGAGGATCGAAAAGTATTTAGTGGATATGAGAGAGAAGGGTATTGATGTTGCCGAAATTAAATGCATCGAATTTCCTATAACGCCTGATTTTTTTGCAAATAGAGTTAAAGGTATTGATTTAGCCTTGTCCATGAAATTGTTGGGTGTTTTTCAAGATAAGGGCTTTATCGATGAGAATGGTTATATGAGGGACGATGGTCGTGTAATACCATGGAAAACAGCTTTGGAGGAAAAAAATATTCTTATTCCAGATAAATCATTGGTTAATCATATTCAAGAAGAAATGAATCTTGCATATGCGTATCATGAAATGACGAGCTTACAGTCTCAGCAAATTCTCGACTGGTTTGACTCTCATATGAACTGAGCTGATTGATTTTTTCACTTGTTTTCAAGTCATTCGTATAATATTTCAACCGCAAAAGTTATATTGTGAAGCTTCATATTCGATTAGTATATCCCTTTTTGTCAGTCGTTTGAGCAAATGAAGATTGAACCAATTATGGCCGAAAACAGAACAAATTTCGACTGATACAATTGAATGAGCATCTACAACATTTTGGTCCTTACATCTCTGTTAGATCCTTACATTGACTTGCTGACAAGCAAAGATTTTGGTCAGTAAATATTATCTTTATATCAATACCAAATCGTTTTCGAGCTTTTCGACTGTTACATTTAAATGACATTTATGGTGTGTTATATATTCAGATTATACATTCTTTACTCTTTTGGGTCAGGAAGATGGATACTACAGGAGTAATAGTTTGTTCCTATATGTGTAAATTTTTTTTTTTTTTCAAAGTTTATGGATATTTATATATTCTGATTGGAAATTTGTTATAGCCGGTTCTTCCTTTGGCAGCAAGCTCACCTGACAATCCTGTCTTCATATTATCCAATTTACTGACTACAATATTATAAAATATTACTTTCGATTACTGTTTTTTGTATTAGTGCTGATATCTTGAATATGTATATTTATTTTGTTTTGTTATTTGTAAAGCATTGTTAAATATTACTGAATTGCATTTGAAGCTTTGTTCAAGAAAGCAATTACAGTCTTACTGCCCTGGAGCATAGATTTAGACATTTAGTGTTGGATCACTTTATAGTAACTATTTTTCAGTTTACTTGGATATATATTTATGTATATATATATATTGTTTTCATTTGATAAATTAACACCAATAATCATTCGGGATAGAACAACGATGTAAATAATGTTCGGTAAGCAATTCAGTCTAGATAAATCTCCATCTATATCCCGTTTTTGGTATTATATCCAGAATACAACTAAATTAGAGGATTATTTGGCGAGTTAGGTTTTTCTATTCCAAATCCCTATTCCAGATAGTTATTTGACACGTGTAATTCAGAAATGCAATTTTAACGGATATTTAACATATGTAAATTTTTTAACACGTGTCAAATATTAATACATGGAATATATAGGAGATGGAACACGGTTTTGGGATAAAAAATCTGATTCCGTATTCGGCCCCTTGGAGGTTTATGCTATGATCTTGGATAGTTGATGCTATTAAATATGTCTTATAATTTGGTTTATAGTATAAAGTGGAATGTATTTATATGAAATTCATAGTCAACTGCAGGTGTAATCATTCAATGCCAAATTGCCAATTAATTTGTACCCATAACTTTGGTAAATTGATGGTTTAATTAAATCTTGTGTAACATCCAAATTAGAAAAGTGACATAAATTTGCAACATAAAACAGATCACTAATCTTGTTTAAAAACGACGAAACATAAGGGGTTGATTCTGTAACATTACAGTGAAATAAACATAAAATAGCATCTTAAATAAACCTCACACAAGTAAATGAAATTCCGAACAAACCAAACTGAACATGAGACATTACTGATCTATAACATAAAAGAATAATTTTTGATTTTCAGGCTGTGGGCTTGGTTCTACCCTCATTAGCCTGCTTGAAGATCTGTGCTTGAGATGCTGCAGCTTTGTTTGAGCCAAGTGCTGCAACAAAGCTATCTCTAACCTGGCTGGTCGTGAAAGGAAACCTAGTATGTGCCATGGAGTTAAGAAGAGCAGCTGTGCCTTGTCTGTAAAGTTCTCCAAGCCCATCTGTACGAGTGTTAGAAAGAGCCTGTAGTATGTTCATGTTTGATCCAAAACCGGGCACGCTAGATAACCCGAATGCACTTCCTACTGTTGTTCCCCACCAGCCAAACAAGCCCCAGATCAATGTTGGGTGATTCCTCCAGTATCTGCAAGTTTTTAAGATAACAATTACCATCTTGTGTGTGTGTGTGTATATATATATGTGTGTGTGTGTGTATGTTGGCATTTTGTTTTGATATGGGTAGTTGTACTTACGTGCAAGTAAAAGGTGGAGAGTTTGGATCGAAAGAAAATGGAGGCGATGGTACTGTGATTCCAGGAGTGGTCGGAGTTCCGGGGTCGATCGGAGTTGTTGGCGGCGTCACGACTGTGGGTGGTGTGACGACTGTTGGTGGAGTAACAACCACCGGTGTTGGGGTGGTGGGTGTGGGTGTTGAGGTTGGAGGAGAATGGTAATATCCGCCGCCGCCTCCGGTGGGAGGAGCTGGAGTAGGATGATGATGGCCATGGCCGCCGGATGGTGGGTTTCCACAGTTGGCCGGTGGTGTATGTCCATAGCTGCCGCCGCCGCCGCCGTGAGAAGGTGGTCCATGAGAGGGTGGTGTTGGTGTAACATGGCCACCGTGTGATGGTGGAGTGTGTGAAACTGTGACCATAAAAAACAAAAAACATGTTAGTAAAATTTCTTATTACATTCTTCTGCAGATTTATGTTGTAGCTAGGGTTGAAAGAAAGTGAGACCTGGTGGAGATGATGGGTCTGGAGAGTAGTAAGTTTTCTGGTCGGAAATTAGAGGAATGGCCAAGTTTTGTGAAAGCAATGCCGCCATTGCAGTCCAAAGCAGCATACACGAAGCTTGATTATGTCTCTTCATCTTCATATATACTGTAAATAAGGAAGAAGAAAAGAGAAGTGTAGTGATGAAGATGATCAAAGGAGAAGTGTTGTTATATAGAGAGTGAAGTAAATATAAACAGGTGAACAAGTATGTGGGTTAGTTGTATGCATTTAAACTCTCATTTAACTCTCACATTGCCATGTTGTGATATGTTTTTCAATAAATCTTACTCCATTTCTCTCTATTTAATATTTAATTTACTAGATTGTGTGCCTATATATTTGCCCATGATCATGCAATTCTTTTTGTTGACTACAAGGCCTTCTAATTTAGTTCATGCATGGGAGTAAAAATAAGAAGCTTTTTGTCTACTTGATAATAGTTTTTTTCCACATTTTATTCATTCTTAAAGAGTTATAAATCACAAATATTCATATAATGGTTGGTAAAACCCACTATTCAAGAACTAAATTTTGAGAGTTCTTAAAAATTAATTATTAAATAAACTCTTTAAATCACAAATATTCATATAATGGGAAAAACCTACTATTCAAGAACGAAATTTTGAGAGTTCTTAAAAATTAATTATTAAATAACAATGATCCCGTTCCAGTATAAATTAATTATTTCTAATGAATTACTTTTCTATTTCAATTTTGGTTTGGATTCCCAATCACCAGAACAGACATTGTTAATACCTAGGTAATGTAATGGGGACCTTTTTGTTAGTCATTATGGGTTAATGACAGTTTCTAGGAAACAGGCTACTATGAGAAAAAATTCAAAAAATAGACATAGTTTCAAAATTAATTTCAAAAATGTACTCAATCCAATTTAAATTCAAGAAATAGGCTATTGGCTCTAAGAAAACGGTTCTCAGGTCCAATTTATTATTAATTCTTGATTTTTTTTTTTCCATCAAAATATTATTTGGTATTTACTAATATTTTATAAGAAAAATATTATGCAAACTCTCTCTTGAAAAACTCTTTCTTTTCAAAATGTATTCATTTGACATTTTACTTTCATGCATGCAATAAAAAGATCATGAGGGGCCAAAAATAAAAATACAAAATAAATTTATTCCTTAGATGAGATCTGTTCCTGCATGCATGTTTACAACTGTTGTTACAAGTTTCCCATGCAATTTTACTTGTCTGAGTTGAATTTTCTCAGACTTGAGATTGTGATAGATCCAAATGCTTTCGTATTTAATTTGATATCAAATTAATTTTATGGAAATCATCTGCATTAAACTTGAAAAATATGGTAATTTTCGTTTTACGTAAGATAAAAAGAAGGATATATACATGATTTTTAACAATATCAAACTAATGAATGGAGTTTATAAAATAATCCATAATATTCAAATGTCGGTAAGTTGAGAAACATGGTTCTTCTCTAAGTTTGATCACTACAGAATGATGAAGATATAATGTGTGCACACGTGGAAGATGGAATTGGTATACAGCAAATTGAAAAATAAAATAAAAAAAAATAAAAAAAAATGAGTGAAGGAATTGAATCTGAGAGTAATGGGTGTTGCAGAGAAGTAGTTGAAGCAGCACAAAAATGATAATTGGGGTAGTAAATGAGACCACCAAATATTTAATTATTTATATATTCATAATTCATCAATCCATTAATTTCATCTCTGTCAAATGTTTATGAAATTTGACTATTGTAATTTAAAGCCACAACTTTCCACTCTGATGCTTGTTTAGGAGACGAGACAGCTAGCTGGTATATTTATTCACTGAATTTTGAAATTTATATCTATCTGACCCCATTTTGATTGTATTTGAGCTGTCTCTATTCAATTAACACATATATAATCGAGTGGCCTTTTATTTTGCTATTTATTCAATTATATTATTCAGTGACGGTGGTAGATATATATTATATCTGATATGAGTAATATAAAGAGAGGAAGACCCTAATATAATATGGGTCCTAAACCATAGGGTTTGCCCCCACATTATATGCATTTATTAGCTTTATGAAATTGCAGAACACTATAAGATCCGTGTGTTATTAACGAATGGATCAAATATTTCTGAAGACCCGAGAAATCTACCCCACATATCTCGGCCACGTGTACGGTGTCCCCACGTGCTCTCATATCATTCGTACAGCGTGTACTTGCTATAAATACCACATCCTTCAACCAAAGAAGGGATCGGATTGAGATAGATCGAATAGTACGAACCTGTATTCTATTACTGAGCTCATTTTGTTTTGATTGTGACTCTTATTTATATTTTGAACTATGTTTAGACTTGATCATACAGAAAGGTACGTAAACTACTTGGGAAGATTCTAAATACACTTTATAATCTCTCTTATTACGTTAAAGATCGTATCAGAACAACTCGGCTTGATTTGGCTCGTTCTATTACGACCTAAATCAATGTCTTACCTTCTTTCTTTGTTGAAACTTGTCGAAATCTGTCTAAGTTTTGGATATTTAATTAAATTGGGGAAAAAAGGGCTCCCATTTGATTATATGCTATGAAATATGTTTTTCATGGCTAACAATTTGGGCCTAATTAGATGAACATTTCACTTCATTCTTCCATCTGTTGAAGAAAAAATAATTTTCTTTAACATAAAAATAATGTAGAGAGAGGTTTTGATGTGATAGTTTTCTTTTTTTGAAAAATAATTAATGTGGTATGTGCTTTATTAAAAATGAGTTTAGATGGCTAATTCATTTGGAAAAATATTGTTAAGGAGTATAAACTTTTCTAATTAATAATGACACAATAATTTGTAGCTATAATGAAGTAGGGATTTCAAACTTTGTAAAATGACAAATTCAATTCAAAATCATAATTGTGTTATCAATTTTATTTGTTCTTAAGAAAATTATATATTCTTCACTCACTGGTATTTTGTTTATCACTAATTGAAGTTTATTTTTATTCTTCATAGACTGGTGACATTCAAATAAGAAACACAATATTGGTTAAAAATAATTGCACAACACTTCTTAAAATATTAGAATAATTGAAAAAAAAAATATTTTTTAATATTTTTTTATTTAAGTAGCCACTTTGTTGTCATTCAACAAGCCTTTTCTACTTTGACAACTTCGTCTCTGGCATTGTAATTTAAGGCCTTTAAATGCATCACTTGAGGAGTTTCAAATAATATTTCTCAATATTGATTTGAATAATATTTTTTAATTAATAGCTCTAGTGAATAAACTTGTCAATCAAAAAATATCTAATGACTATCATAAACATAAAAATGATCTCCAAAGATAAATGTTATAGAAAAAATCTCTACATTCTGCATAATTATAGCGTAGGTTATAACTCTATTTATTCCGTTTTATATATATATTTATTTCATTAAATTATGTTGTAACTCTATTTATTCCCTTCTATTATCAATAATATAATTTATGGGGTTTCATATTATTCAACACTCCCTAACCCTATTATCATCTTTTGGTATCCTTTATTGAATCATTTAGGTGTTTTTTCGTCTAAGAGACAAATGAAAAGCAAGAAAAATAATTACTCACCATAAGTTGATTTAATATACGAATTTTTTTTAAATCATAATATGAAATGTCATGTGGTTTATAATAGTCATTTCCCGAATTAATTTAAAATAAAGTAACTCCAATGTTTGGTATTATTATATTATATTTTCTTAGTCTCTTATTGTTGGTGCCCATATGAGCATGTGCAATGGAAATAATAAATCATGAATGCCATTTTTTTTTTTTTATGTTTTTTGAGGTTTTTCAATATACATTAATCTAATGAATGTAAAACTTTAAAAGATGTGCAAATTTTTGAAGCGTATATATTTTTATTAGGGGTGGCAAATGGGCGGATCGGATCGGATTTGGGTTGGGTCCAATTGGGTTTGTAAAAAAAATAAGTTGGAACCAACAAGAAACCAAAATGTCTTTTCAATATGAATTGGGTCCTTATTGGTTTTGATTGGTTACAAATGGTTCTTATACAAAGATCCATTTAGGAACCATAAAGGATCCAAAATAGGAGGTTGGTGACTTATGGATCCAACACAATGCAAACATTTGTATACTAATCACTAATCTTTTTTTCTTGTTCACCAACTAATCCAATATAATGCAAATAATTTTTTTTTTCTTGTTCACTAACTAATTTATTACATTATATTTTTATAATTTTCTTATAAAAATTCCAATCATATTATACAAATGTAATAATTTTTTCGTTATAATAATTTATAACGAAAAAATTAATGTAGAGAAATTAAGGATATAATTTTTTTTTCGGTTACAAAAATTAAAAATATAAATTTTTTTTTTCGGTTACAGAAATTAAAGATATATTAATTGATACTAAGTTATAATTTATGTTACTATTTGAAAGTTAGTCGGTTCAGAATAGAGGTGTAAACGAGCCGAGCTTGACATTTTTTTCGAACTCGTCGAGCCCAAAGTTTTCGAGCTCGGGTTCGAGCTCGTGAGCATGGATTCGAGTCGAGCCCAAGCTCGCGAGCTCGAGCCCGAAATCGAGCCGAGCCCAAAATTTTCGAGCTCGGACTCGAGCTCGCGAGCATGGGTTCGAGCTCGAGCCGAGCCCAAGCTCGCGAGCTCGAGTCCGTACTCGAGCCGAGCCAAATATTTTTATTTATTTTTAATTATTTAATATATATTTATTAATTATTTAATATATATTTATTAGTTATTATATTAATAAAAATATAATATATATTAAAAAATAAAAAAGCTCAAATGACTAAAAAAAATATAAAATAATTTTTTGATCTTATTATAAAAATTTATTTAAAGTATAAGTTCAAATGACTAAAACAAGTATGTGTTTAGTTTTTAAGCAATCACATATTCTCTACAAGAGAAATTTTAAATAAAGAAAACCAATTGGGTCTAAGAAAGAAAAAATGGAGAATTATTTCTCTCTTTTTTAATTGGATCCATTTGGGAACCAAAATAGGCCCATTATTGGAACCAATTTGGACCCAATCAAAAACCATAAGAAACCAAAGTCTTGAAAATTCAATAAATACAAAACCAATTGGAACCATAATTCTTTTTTTTAAGATCCATCCAAACCCAAAACTAATTGGGTCGGGTTGGACCCATGGTTCCGGAACCAATTTGCCACCCCTAATTTTTATCATTATGTGGTATATTGGGGGTTAGATTTTTCACAAAGTGAAGTTTTGACATATGTAAATTAGTTGAAGGATTTATGTTTGTTTATGTTTTTAAGTTAGAATTTTAAAAATTTCTCGGGAATGGCGTACCATCGAAATTCGTGTGAAAATGGTAGGTGTTTGTTTATGTTTTTAGAATTAGGTTGAAAATTGTAATGTGTCAAATCAATGATGATTGGTTGATGTTTAATGATTGAATTAGTTGTTTTTGTAATGATTATTTAAATAAATATATATATATAAGTGTGTAAAATAATGTATATATTAATTGTAATTGATGAATGTGTAAAATGATTAATGTGTTGATTGATAGGTTGTTAGTATTGGAAATTGAAAAAGTAGAATTGAAAAAAAAAAATTGAGATGAAAATTTAGTGTGTTAACTGTTAAGTAGATTTAAATTTTATGATTTGAAATCTTGAAATTGAATTTCAAAAACATAAACAAATTGATTCCTCTAGTCCTTATTAGACCACACGGCCATAAGGCCCATGAGGTGACCGATTTGAGCCCTAGTTGGCCCTATCGATTGGGTCCAATTACTCTTAATTATATGTGTTATTTAATCTATCTACTTAATTAATTAGTTCAAATAAAAATATTAACTAAATTCAATATATATAATCCAATTATATCCTACTCACTTTTGACAACACCCTATGCAATGACCCACTAAATTAATTCAATCACTCTACTTAATTCATATATTCTATGATATATATTACCCCTAAGGCCCTAACACAAAATAAATTTTCTCACTTCTTTAGCTTGACTCTATACGTTCATCTCATTTTCGCTGTCTTATCTATTATATTTGCAGAAATCAAATGAAACTCTAAAAACAATATTGCTAGTACCCTTTCTCTATAAATAACGCTGAAAATTGAACCAAGCTAGTCGATACTCGAATCGAGCTCGATTGTTAAAAGTTCGGTCCGATCTCGATTCGATAATTTACCAAATCAATCTTGAACAACTTTTTGTGTTCGATAAATTTTGAAGCTCGGCTCGATTAATAAAAAATAACAAAAACATGTACAAAATATTCAAACTACTCGAGCTCGAGTCCTAATCGCCTCGATTAAAGCTCGTTTGAGCTTGCCTCGATGAAATATCAAACCAAGCTCAAACACAATTTTCAAAGCTCGATTGTAATTCAAATAAGCTTGAACACCTATGCGTTCAGCTCGGCTCGACTCATTTACGCCCCTACTAGTTCCTATCTAGCAATCAAGATTCCAAAATTTCCAAATGAAAGACAAGAATCTTAACACCACAGCAATTAAAACCTCTTGAGTTCAAACTGTCGAAAATTTTCCAAAGTCGAAATCTCCAAAGTAACTACTTTCATATGAACCAAACCACATTATGGAAATATCAATATGATACAATAGTTTCATACGTTTCCCGGACCAACGGCTTCATTCCCTCGATCAAGTAAATTGATCTATATCATTAACTGAACAACCAATTTACCGGGATCCAGTTCTTCGACAGCTCCAAACTTTGCAGTCATTTGGAGGCCTGGATACAAACAAAAATGGTAATTTAATATTCCTGAAAACCCGCGATTTTCATATATTTCTACTTTTATAGATTGCGTATATGCTTCGACAGAATACAAACAAAAAAACAAATATAGTATCCCGGAAAACCCGCGATTCATATGTTTTTACTTTTATAGATTGCGTATATTCTTCGACAGCAGACAAAACAACAAGAAGACAAACTTTCTATTTAACAAGAAACGACAGTATACATAAAATGTTTAAACTAAGGTAAATACGTCTCGTTCAAAATAAGCGTAGAATATTCAAATACGAACATTCTACTTATGCTAGTCAAGTATTAGTTTTTCACTTCTTCACTCATATATTCTCCGATTCCTAAAATCCTTCATCAAGTATACACACAATGTGAAGAATATTTAATAAAAAGAGGGAGGATAATGCCGAGTCTAATATGCCTTTCAGAATATTGAGAAAGCTGAAACAAGAAAGGAAAAATGGTGACAGGCGAGTACTTATTATTGAAGTGAATCGCAATTTAAAAGTATAAATTCTATGTACATCATGTTATTTTTGTGCAACAAAAAAATTTATAAACTAATAGAGCAATATAGTCTTCTTTAGAGAAACTAAACTATTTCGATATACTTCATTTACAGTTGATAGAACAGTGTTTTGTCTAAGTAATCTTGTTGGTATCTATTGCCCATAGGATTTTCAAAGAAGCTCATAATGTTGACCAGGGAAGACAATAAACCATATAAACCTATCAAATATACATAAATCCCATCCATAAATGAATTTGAAGCATAAATCCAATATGATTACTAGTGCATAAACTCTTTCATCTATATATATATTGTGGTTTATTTTGATCAATCATTTGGAACGAAATCTTCAGTTTCCCTTACATCATTTTGAATCAAACTTCAATACATTGCCATGAATAACAAAGACTGAATGATGCTAAGGATGAATTCATGTACATATCAAAGATTCTCTTCATTCTCAAGGCATAAAGTAAATTTTGTTCACCTAAGCAGACATATTTAGCATTTTTCGCCTTTGGCTTGGAACAGATAATCACAAAAACAGCTTAATTCAAGCCAAAAGCTCTAATCTTGCTGCAAATGTCCTTATCATATCTATAAATATGTGTAATTTGTGTCTGTTAGTGTTACACAATCCATCCATAACGTGACCACATTTAATAATTTTCATTTCACATCCAGGAAAATGATGCTTTAGGATATTATTTTTTTTCCATAAAAGGAAAAAAAAAGCAAGAAAATATAATGAAAAAGACATCATCGCCTGCAAAGAGCTTTTAACTCATTCTTTTTATTTTTCTTTTGGGGAAAACTTTTACCTTACCCTTAAGAGAGAAAAATGCAGACCCCAATCGTAAAATGTATAAAGAAGACGGGAAATATATATAAACAAAAATCAAAATCATGTAAAAAGAATAAAAGAAATTACAGGACCAAGGGTATATAACCTTGGCAAAAACCAATCCCTAACAAAGATTATCAAGAAGCCCACCAAATTTCTGACCAGAAAAAGATGAACAGAAAAAAAAAACTCAAGCATTATTTACAGGTACCTTTGGGGAAGAAAAGCCCCGATTCCAGAAAATGTACAACATGCAATGGGACGGCCATTAGCAAAAACTGAGGTGCTTGAAAAATCCCTAACAAGTTGAGAGGATTATATGCGTTTTTTTGGCTTTAATTTACAGAGTAAAGAAAGAAAAAAAGCAAGAAAATATGGAACTTTGAAAAGGGTTTATTGTGAGTGAGACAGAATAGCGTTTGTTTGTTTGTTTGTTTGTTTTCTCTTTCATATCTGTAATGTAACTGACTCGAATTACGAGGAGAATAGGATGGTAAAAAATTGGAGAAGACAGGTTAAAATCTGCGGTAAAAAGGGCCTTAATTAATTTATATTCCTTTGCTCTTCTGCGAACCCCGGCCACCCAGGGACTGTCGCTATGATCTGAAGAAGAACTCTCCTTTTTGCATGCTCTGTTTTTGCACTGCAATTTTTTTATTTTTTTTTCACTGGTTTTCATTTTAATTATAATTTTTTTATAAAGTTTTTTAATTAGGTTGACACGTATTAAAATATTTATATGTTTTAAACATTTTTAATAAATGTATGTATAAATTAAATGTTAAAAATTTATAATATAAGATGGACCAAAAGTTTAGAATATAAAATCTTATTCAATGCTTTTTAGAATGATTTGGGTAATTTTTTCAACTATGATTCGTTTAAGATATTGTGATAAAGAAATTATTAAGTTAGTTGTGTTTTTCGAATACTTTTTATCTACTTCAATATCGAGTAAAGTGTTTGAACTTTGAATGAAGTTTATTTTATAACAACTCTGGGCCCAATTGGATGGCATATCCATCTCCGAAAAATTTTTTCCATGGTAAAAATGAGAAATGTGATTTGAAAGATGAGATTTTTAAGAGAAAAAAAAGTAATGATTGTGGTTGATGTGATATGTTTTTTATTGTGAGAAATTTGTTTTTGTTGATATCTAAATGTAATTTTTAGTAAATATGTTAAGTCAAAATCGTTGATTTAGACGTCAAAAAATAGTTATAATGGATCTTATTTTAATCGTTGCATTATTTTGCATTAGATTATGCAATTAATTTATTTTTCGGCTTTGAAAGATAGTTGGAAAAACCCTTTTAATTGATTGTATTAACTGTCAAATCATAAATAGTAAAATTTATTTGTTAGAAGAATTTTTTTCAAATTATTTGTAATTTTGAGAGAATTTTTTGTAAGAAATTTTTCATGATATGCCAAACAAATAAATTTCTCGAAAATTTTTACTCTGAAAAACATTTTTGAGGAGATAGGTGCCCATCCAATTGACCCCAGAACTGTTGTCCAATTACTCATGTTTTTAAACACTTCACTCCACAATTCACCTATTTTTTTTTTCTCTCTTTACTCCCTAGTGCAAGTAAAATGGCAACAATACCGAACAAACTTATATATTTACATTATTGTTATTTTTTTCTTTTCTATATTCTTTTTCTATATTGCTTTATTTTATTTTATTTTTATCTTTTCTTATTTTTCAATAATAAAAGAATCCGCCCCACCTCAACTATCACAACCACATCGACTGTCGGCGACCACCGCAATCGCCGTCGGCCGGCGACAAAGACCGATGTTGACCGCCGGCAACAAAAATCAGCAACCACCAGTGGTGACAGTTCCAATGACCACTACTGCCGATGAAGCCTCCAACGACCAACACCTCCACTGACCACCGCCAAAGACACCAGTGCACCACCGGCGACGGCACCACCTATGACCTACCCTCGTCAACATGAAGTATGATTAAAGCAAACAAGAAGTATGGTTTCATCTACGGTGAAATATTCATAAACTACATTTGACGTTATTTTCTTTATTCCTTTCATTAAATTTCTTTTAAGTTTTAATTTGAATATTTATGGAGAAATAGTTGAGTATTTTTAATTGATTTTGAATATTTTTATTGTTACAATAGATAGTGATTTATATTTTATTTGATATTTATTTGTTGAAGAAAATTCAAATATTTTTCATGATGTTTTGGCTATAGTTCATTTGACATGGTTGTTGTCCATATACGATTGATGTATTTTATTTATTAAGAATAATATGTTTGTGCCTTAAAATAATTATCGATACATTCTTATATGTAGATCCAAGAGTAAACATGTTGAATCCCATTATAATATTCTTGGAGATTGCTGTTGAACCAAATTAATATATATTTTGTATAATTTAACCTAGCTAATTATATATATCTATATGTATATATACGCACATGCATAAATATATAATATAAATATTCTACTATGGTGAATAATATATAATTTGGAAGATACAAAATGATGAATAAATAACATGGTTAAAAATGAGGGTATTTAAGTCAAAATCTTTTAATTTTGGTTTTCATTCATTAGTATATAGGGCTTTTTATATATAACCCCCGAGGTATTTAACTTTAGCAAATAACCCCCTGAGGTATGAAATCTTGGCAAGTAACCACTTTTGTTAAGTTGACCGTTAGTCAGCGGTTAACTTTATGGGCAAACTTGTAATTTATATATTAAAACAAGGAACAAAAAAAATTTAATTCACTTTATACAACAATAATTTTTCTCAATTTCAAATGTTTATTTATTTATCTAAATATTTAGATATATTATATTATTCTATCTAATAATTTGAAGGTAAAATTAAATAAATTTAGATAAATAATTTGAAGGTAATATAATATTTGAAATCGAAGGTAATTAGATAGAATAATATAACATATAATATATAATATAATATTTGAAGGTAGAATAATATAATATTATAATATTATAAATTTGAAGGTAATTTAGATAGATAATATTAATACAATATTTGAAGGTTTGAAGGTAAAATTAAATAAATTTAGATAAATAATTTGAAGGTAATATAATATTTGAAATTGAAGGTAATTAGATAAAATAATATAATATATAATGTAATATATAATATAATATTTGAAGGTTAGAATAATATAATATTATAATATATAAATTTGAAGGTAATTTAGATAGAATAATATAATATACATTTAAATTTTTAGATAAATAAATAAATTATTGTTGTATAAAGTGAATTAAATTTTATTTATTTATTTTTGTTGTTCTTTCTTTTTATATGTAAAATTACAATTTTGCCCATTAACTTAACCGTTGACTAACGGTCAACTTAACAGAAAGAGTTACTTGCCAAAATTTCATACCTCGGGGGGTTATTTGTTAAAGGTAAATACATCGGGGGTTGTATACAAAAAGCCCTTAGTATATATGTTTGAACCAAACATAAAAAAGAAATGTAATATATTTCTTTACCCATTTTCTTATAGACAACCAAACAATATTAAAGGAATCAGATTTTTGGTAATCAAATTTTTGGTAATCAAATTACCAGAAATCTAATTTCAATTTTAGATTTCATTCCCGGTCAAACAAACGGAGCCTTAATTCGCATTGTACACGTACTCTCGTTTAACTGCCACGATACTTTGGACATGCACTAGCAACACTTCATTTGTATTATATCAATACTTCCGTTACCACAATATTTTTTTTTGTATTATATCAAATCTTCTATTTAACTCTCCCAATACTTCATTTGTATTGTACCAATAATTTTGTATAACTTTTATATTTGTGAGTATGAATGCAAGTGATCAGTAGTATAATACATATATTTGGTTGTACGAATATATATGTTGGGTAGTAGGACTCTAAAAATAGGAGGACCAATTATTAAATTTCCAAAAGTTGGGGCTCGAAAATATACAATTTTTGAAAAATTGCACAACAGCCCTAAAAGTTGAAAAGGTTCACTTTCGCTCCTAATGCGCGTTGCACCACCCACCCATTCGTCTGTCAACCTGGTACACTAGCTCATTCAATCGTGGGCATTGATTGAAAGAGACAAAGAGCTGTGATCCACGATTCCAATTGATAGAAATTCAAAAGTTCAAAATTAATTTGGAATATAAAAATTTAATAAATTAAATAACAAAATCAATTAAATTAAATTTTATATAAAAGTGTAAATTCAAACGGACCCATGATCCATGACCATGTCCCCACCCACCAAGGCCCGGCTTGGCAGTGCGATTGGTGGCACTCAATCAGTTGGTCCTTTTGTCGCGCGAGACAAGTTGGACCATGGCTAGGTTCTCCCCCTCTAAGCCCACACATTATGACCCAAGGGCTAATCCTTATTTCTCATTTGAGCTTAATACAATCATTCAACTTATCATTTTGAACATGTGGTATACCTACTTTTTCCCATTTCAAATGCTAAACTTTAACATCAAATTTCTCATTCATCCGAAATCGGAATTGAGAAACTCGAAATGCTAACCATGTCTACTCAGATCATAGTTTCATAATATATAAAAATGTCCTCATTCCGAGCACTATAGCATTTCCGAATTGTCCAAAATTTCTAACAAAATATACATCATCCTCGAGTTCTTAACAATACGTCAAACTTCACTCAAATATAGTGATGCCAGAGTATTCATACACCAAATAAAATAGTATGTCTCCTACCCTTTATTCCATAATACTAGTGAGAACATAGATCAACAAAAATTATCAAACTCCGAAAAAACACAAAACCGATTATACCAAACTATCAAAATCGACATATTTTTCATCCTTCAGTTAGAAAAAAAGACCTTCTAACCTCTAAAGTCAAGCATCCAAATCAATGTTTCTTAGCAGCATGTATGTAGCATAAGACCCCCATCAAAGCAACAGCAGCAACAGTTGAGCCCCCAACCAAAATCCAGTCTTTTTTCAAGTCATCAATTAACCCATTCTTTTCACCCTCAACAATGGCATCCCCATTAACACCATTGATAACTGATCTTTCCTTAACATCAAATCCACTAATCACTTTCTCTTTCTCATCAACAGTAATCTGTAAGAGACTAATTTGCTCCTCCAGTTTTTCAATCTTGTTCTTCAAAGTCTTGTTCTTTCCCACATCAGCTTCTAACTCCTTAATTTTATTTTTCAAACTTCGAATTTCGTTTAATTTCCCCTCAGATTCATCCCTCAAGCTGCTCTTATCTATCTTGAGATTCACAACCTTAGCCAACAACAAGTCCCTCTCTTTCTCAATTGCCTCTAGCTTAACATTCTTCTCGTCATATTTCTCTTTAATTGCTTCCAAGTCCCTCTTCAAGTTGGAAATTGCAACGTTCGACTCCTCCACTTCGCTCATGGCCGATACCAAATCATGCTGCAGCCTTGACACGTCACCTTCGAGCTCAGCAGCTCGAGCCGCCACAGACCCCAACGCCTTGTTTTCTGACTTAGCTTCATCAACTTGCTTCTTGTACTCCACATTCTCAGTGGTTAATTTTTTCAGAGAGGATTTCAACTCTTCAATTTGCTGCTTATATTCCTCGTTTTCACCAACGATTTTCTCCTTTTGTAGCTCAAGATCAGTTATCTTTTTGGTGAGCCCCGAGAGTTTCTCATCCCCAGCAATCTCCACCGTCCGATCATCGTCAGAAAATTGTCCGTTGATCAACGTCTCATCTGCCATGTATTATTCCTATCACAACACAAAAAAACAAAAGTATCTGATTGAAAAACAACAAATAACGGCTGGCTCAACTCCAAATCAAAATTAGGGCTCAGATTTACTTTCAATATTTAAATAAATAATATCAAAAAAAAAGGATTTCCTTTGCAGAATTGGGATTTCTGGGAAAGAAATCAGAAAGGAGAAAATTGAATGTAACCAACCTTATATGTTGTGCAAGCAGTAGTTAGTATTCGGCTGAGAGAGATTAGGGTTTTGAGATTTTTGAGCTTTAAAAGATTTTAGTTGAATGCAAAAATGCAAATGGCAATGTAAGTAAAGGGATATATTGTTGGAAAACTCGTGTTTGAAACTCTCGTTTTTCAAACCCTAATTATATATGCAAAGGTAGAAGAGAGAAAAGAATATATTATTGGGATAAAGAAAATGAAATGTAAAAGGGGCTATTTATAGATTATGAATAGTTTTGAGTCAAAAATTGCAACTTTCCATAAATTATGTCATTTAGACAAAAGTTACAACTTTTCATAAAGTGTAGGAAAGTTATGTCATTTAGATAAAAGTTACAATTTTACATAAATTGTAGGAGAGTCATGTCCTTTAGACAAGCACCCCTCCATCAAACCTCCAAAAGTTGCACGCATTCAAAACATTTATAAATTATATTTTGACCCCAAAACTTTTCAATCTCGAACGTCCTTTCAAATTGGTCCCTCAATTTTTCGACTTGAACATTTTAGTCCTCAAACTAAATGAACTTTCTTGCATACAATCGCGGCCGTCGATTGTATGATTTGTGATCATATAATCACATATTTACCAATCGATAAATTGATTCCAACAACGTTTTAAGTGACATACTTAGTTAATTTCTCATTCACCCGAAATCGGATTTGAGTAATTAAATACTTTAAGTATACGTAAGCCACTCAAATTCGTGACGAAAGTTTATATCCAACATATATATGTATAGCACATGCTAAAAAGGTTGGTCTTTCCCCTTTTTGGCCAAGAAAAAACTAGGGTACGGTCTATTTTGCAACTTCATTTCTTTTCTTTTTCTTTTTGATAATTCGGCTATTTTGGGAAATTTCAAAAAAAAAAATTGATTTAGTCTAATTTAGTATTCAATTATGTTTTATGTTAGTTGTTTATTGTGAATACAAAATTAAGATCAATTCTCGTAAGTGCATGTGCCGATAAGTAATAAAACGTACCAAATACAAATATCATAACCTTAACAGGTCTATAGTATTTTTTCGCAACTAACTAAATGCAGTCTTCACCTACAATGTATCGGTATCTTCTACTATATTATAGCACAGTTTTTCTTTAATCCTAATTTTCTAGAATTTTGAATTTTTTTAATAAAATGAAAAATTCTTATTGGTTGGTTAAATTTTTTTAGATTGATTACTATTCTTAAATGAGATAATCAAATTAAATTACTTTCCTATTACATTCACTTGCAACCAAAATGGGAAGAGTTACAATGTTTTGATTGTGATTTGTGATCATTAATGCAAATGGAAAGACCAAAATTTATTACCATGTATAATTCTTAGCATATCTAAATAAAGAATGGTCTAAATTAAGTACGTTCACATTAGGCTTAAATTTAAATTTTAAACTTTATTTTTAAAATTGACTACCAAATCGAAATTCTTAATTAGGAGTAATATTTAATTTACATTAGCTAAATTTACATATTAATTCATTCCACAATTGATGGAATTATGTAGTTAATAAGGAAACTTATACATCTATAAATTATTTTCATTTAATCTAAAAACTTATAAATTATGCCATACTTTTTCTGCTTCACAAATCAATTTTACGTTTGTCCATGTTCACTAATTTTTTCATCTACAAAAGTGAATTTGATTTGATGTGAGGTAATTTATTTTATTAGTTCTTTATTTTTCATCTTTCAATAGTTTTGAATTTTACGCTTTCAATTTTGTTCGATTTTCTTCATTTAATTTAGTCTTAAACATTAATGACATTATGAGAATTTCTTAGTCGATTGAAATTATTAGTCCATATTTTATTTGGCGATGAGTGGTTATGAATGGAGCAATGGAATACTTATACATATATGCTTGAGGTAATCATTTCACTCCATTAATTTTTATTTTTTGTAGTTAATACCATTGTGTACTATTTTTCTGTTTGTATTATTTTTGTTGTTAAATTTATTGTATATTAACAATTGTTTTTAATATATATGTGCAAAGGAGTGTACTAATAATCTTTTTTTTTAATATATATATATATATATATATATTTAATAAAATTGGGGAAAACTTTAGATTGTGAATGTAGCAAATAAAAGCGTTCAATATTGAATTTTGAAGGTTGAAGACAAATCTCCGATTTCTATTTTCTATTCCCTTCTTCCTTTTCTTATTAGATTAAATTTTGAATTTAAATTTAGTTTCTTTATGAGAACTAGAAAGAAAATTTAATTTAATAATATAATTATAATTTTTGTTATTGGAAATAATTTTTCATTTTTTACAAGTTATAAATGAAAAACAACTTAATTGATTTATTGTTTTAATATTATAGAAATTATCTTCTGGTTGAATTTATATTTTAATATTCCAAAATTATGAAAATTTAGCACCTCAAGTCTATATGTGAACATGTATAGATAGGCTTCACGTACTAAATTTCACTACATTACTTATTAATGTTATTTTTTATTGATTAAAATAATTGAGAACTAATATCATTATCATTATATATATTATAGCAAAACGGTGTGGGACCCACTTTGCTCTCTATCTTTTTTTTCCGGTAATTTTAATTTTTTTTTTATTGTTGAGAAATTTTTTATTAATTGATTTGATTGAGTTTGTAATTTGAAAGATTGAACTTAAACATATTAATTAGGAATATAAAAACACTTATTTGGTAACTAACACAATATTTGGATAATGTATTTTGCATTCATGATTGATAGTGGTTATAACAAGTTTTATGATAAGTTCCTGTTAGTAAGCCTACAATTAAATGAGATTATAATATGTTGACTAAAGTTTAATTTTTTAAGATTTGTTAGGTGTAAATAGACTTATTGTATTAATTAAGAAATGAAATTCCACAATAAAAAGTTATGGTTAATAGTATTTGAACAATATTTGGGATAATCGTATTTATTTGTTCCTTACATCTTGACTTCTAAAAATAGTAAAGAAAAGATTTTACAGACAATTAGGGCAAACAATAAGCTTCCATAATTGATGCTAATTAAATGTGTATTGACTCTTTTGGAATGACGAAATGAGTAATTGATTTTTTAAATGAGTAATTCACTATTATTATAAATATTGACGTCCATAATTGATGTTATTTAAATGAGTAATTGACTATAGTTATAATTTTTAATGTCCACAATTTAAGCTTATAAAATGAGCAATTAATTCTTTTAAAAATTAAATGGCTACTTTTCTCAATTCTCTTTAAATTGACATTTCATTGTAATGTCATAATTGTGCATGTTCATAGTCTAACATCACATTTACAAGATCATGAAGTTTTGATTTCTTTCTTTTTTTATGTTATTAGTCTCAATTTTTTATTCATTTTTTTATTTGTTTTTTATTTTAATTTTCTATTAGTGTTAATCTATGGCAGACATAAATCAAATGACTTCCATGGACACAAAGTTGGCAAATGTGGAAGCAGACTACTATATTTTATTTATTTATTTATTTATCTTTATTTGGTTTCAGTGGATATTAAGTGTAATTAGTAAAAAAATTTAATAATTTTTTCAATTAATATTCTTTTTATAATTTATTGGTTTAATTAGTTGTGTGGAATTGAAATAGTCAATATTCATGTAAAAAAATATTTTTATATATCTCTACATATTTTCTTATATTTATAATTTATTATGACATTCAGTTTTCTTCAATGGAAATGAATAATAAATATTATGATTATATTGAGGACTTTTTTATTTGATAAAGACTAATGAGTCAGCCAAAATAAGCTTGAAGTTTGTAAAAGTCTGCGAATAAGAGAATTTGTAAGTTACAATAAGCTTGAGTAGAGTTAGAATAAGAGAATTTGTAAGTTGGCCTTAAACTTATTGTATTCCAACTCAATGAGTTTGAGTCACTTCATTCTTAGCTCATAATATTTGATTTACAAGCCTAACTTTTGTATGATAAATGAAACATATTACAATTGAGTATAATCATATTCTATTTATAAGTGACATTTGTTTATTATTATTATTATTATTATTATTATTATTATTATTATTATTATTATTATTATTATTATTATTATATAATTTAGTCTCTTAATATATTTACTTTGATAGATAGATACCCATGACTTTACATAATTAGTCACTAAATATATTGATGTGATTGGTCATATTTAATGTTTTTTTATCTACGAAGTTATGGATTTCACCAAATCTTTTTTATAAGTTTGTTTCATCTTCTACATTAAAGTTAAAGAAAAAAATTGTTCGATTAAAATTCAAATATATCACCTAAAAATCGCTTAGAATTAAATTATTATATTAAAAAATTTAAAAATATATATTTGGACAATTTATTTAGAAAATAATATGTTCAAAAACAAATTACATTTCAATTTTAGTTTAGTAAACCACTTTAATATTCTTCAGCAGATGTAGTAGGGGTTGCAAACCGGACGGTACACAACTTGGTTTTGGAAGATATGGCACTCAAAGTTGTCCCGTACTGAGTTCTCTCAGGTGCCAACTCTTTTTTTTCCGTAATATAATAATAGTAGGATTATAATAGTCTTTAAAGAAAAATAAATTGAAAAAAAAATTTAGAAGGAATGAGCTCTATTGTTTTGTGGTACTCTTTTTTACAACAAATTGTTTATTTATTTATTTTCTTAAAGAATGTTCTCAACTTCTTCCACCAAACAAATTTGTTGAAAAGTATTGTTGGGTTAAATAAATAATTTGTTGTTTATTTGGCACAAGGATTTTTTTACTATTAAGTGACACTATTTTATATTTCTCATGAACAATAAGGTGTCATAATATTATGATTTTTTAACATTACTAAAATTTGATCTATTTCTTTGTGCATATACGGCCACTATATAACATAAAGTTAAGAGAGTACAAGCAAGTTAGGATAGTATATATATGGCCTATGGAAGGCCATGTAGATTAAGATCAATGTTTAATTTTCTTTTTAATTTTCATATAGTCATCATATATTTGAGGAGCTTCAAGATAATATCCGAAACAAGTTCGATAACTCCCAATTATGCATATTTACTACCGTATCGAAAAAATATCACTAAACAACTTTATAAATGAATAAGCATTTTAATTCTTCACACACATCAATTGGACGATTTGCAATTGGTTATAAGTTTTTTTTTATTCAATAAAGGACCGTTTTGTACCTTAGCTAACAAAGTTGGATCATATTACTTTATCAGTTGTCATTAAGTAACTATATTTTAAAATTCTTCATTGTTCTATTGAATGATTTTTTGTATTGAGTTAATGGATATAAATATGATAATTATGGGTTTTCAAAAAAGATATTTTAAATTATAATCCGTGCATAGCACGGGGTACACGCTAGTGTTTATATATAGGGGTGTTCAAAATCAACCGAACCGACCGAACCGAACCGAAAACCGAAAATTCGGTTCGGTTTTCGGTTCGGTTTCGGTTTGTGGTGTCGGTTAACCGGACCGAACCGAAAACCGAAATTTTTTTATTTTATTAAATTAAAATATATTATATTATTAATAATTGATAAAAAATAATAAGAATTTATTGTAGTCTAGTTGGTTAAGATGTTTGGATTTCACCTAAAGGTCACAGGTTCAAATCTCAGCAGATGCAATTTTTTTTTTTGATTTTTTAACCCAAAAAATAAATCAGAATAGGTAAAAAAAATGAAAAAAAAATAAATAAATAAAATTTCGGTTTTTTCGGTTTTTAACCGAACCGATTCGGTTTTTAACCGAACCGAACCGAACTATTTCGGTTCGGTTTTCGGTTCTTAAAATTACCAAACCGGTTCAGTTTTTGACCGAACCGGGCCGACTTACACCCCTATTTATATGAGTAATGATATATACCACCGTTTTCATACCACCGATTTTTCACTCCTATTATTAGTAAACAATCATTTGGATTTAATTAATTCAATTGAATTTAATACATTCATACTTTCTAAATCAAGGGGAGGTGAAAAATCGGTGGTATGAAAATGGTGGTATATAGCATTACTCTATTTATATATGTGTAATTGCTATATATATATATAAGTAGATAATATGCATTATATAAAGGAAGTGGTATATTGTAAGAGAGGCGTGAAAGTGTATAACAATTAACAAACATGAATTTTTTCTATAGGTAGGCCTGCTGTCAAAACTACAGTAGAGCAATTTGGAATGCTATAAACTAGGGGTGACAATTGAACTCAATGAGTTGAGTTTGGAACGGGTCCATTTAGGTTGGATTTAAAGTGAGTTGGGTCCAACTGAGTCTAATATCAAAAAATATGCATTATAGTTGAACCCAATAAAGACCCATTATGAATCAAAGTGATGTAAAGAATTGTTGTACAGTGTAAAATGTAGATTATTAACTCAAAGTGAAAAATAGATTGAACTCAAATTGGGCTCAATTTAAAATCCAATTAAACCCAAATATTATTAAAAACCAATCCAATTGAAACTATAATGCTAAAATGATTTATAACCCAACCCATTAAAAACTTAGTTAAATTTGAATCCAAATATATATATGGACCCAAATTATCACCCCTGCCATATAAACTGTAAATTTGAGTGTTTAAAGCCAGTTGAAGGTAAAGTAAACGATCATTACAAAAGAACTTGAATATAAATTCATACCAAAACTAGACATACCCGATACTCGCATAATCTCACCAACAAATAGAGGCAATAGGAGAACACGTCGTGATGCGTTCTTATGGCACACAGAATCAACGGAACTTACTAGAAAGTTGAAACATATAATACAGATAATATGAGAAATTGTACATTTATACATCGTTTCAACTCCAAAAGAGGCATGTTATATTATCTACTATACATATTTTCGACCCTCGGGCAGCTCTATCAGCCACTATACATTTACTCTGAACTGGAAGACCCCAAGAGGACATGACAGAAAAGATTTTTTTTAAAAAAACCCACAGAAAATGGCGTCGTTACGTGCATATTCGTAGATGCTTCAACTTAATTGCCAATTCACACATTTTGGAAAAAAAATGTTGCCACCATCTCTCGTCAAATTTTGTGAGTATCCATCACAAAAAGTGGACACAGCCCGATTCATTTTTGACATTATATACGTCAAAACTATACAAAACCCATAAAAAAAACGCATTTAGGCACATGTTTTATGTGGTTAGATATCATCAAAATCACTTCTTGGGCTGTCTAGAGAATCTCCGGCATAAGATCCATCTGGCTGACGGATAAAGATGTTCAAATTGTCCGAAGGAAAATGTTCCTGTGTAGGCCAAATATGTCTATGTTAGGTAATAAAAAACACATAAATTATATAGCAAAAGGGAAAATTGTTAGGAATTATGATGCCAATTATGAATAAACACACGAAACAAAACGCAATAAAGAACACATGAATTGTTTACCCAGTTCGTCAAAAAAATTTTGACTACATCTGAGGGCGCTGCCAAGCCAGGATTTTCACTATATTTTTCGTAAGAATGTTACAATGAGAATAGGGCTATTTATACTACAAGACACGTAACCTAATAATAAAAGGATTACGCTATGACTAAAATACCCCTCAAAAAATTTCGCCAGAGCTGTGGCCCGGTTACGTTTTATAGTTCTTCCGTCTCCATAACTCAACAAAAATTGCATTGTGTCTCATAGGATAGGGCCTATTTGCAATTGTACTTTTGTTATTTTGAAAGATATAAAAATAGTCAATTGTACTTTATTTAACATACCAAATTGACGGTCCCTTGGTCCTCGGATTGGAAAACAATCGGACGACATCGTTTGTCCTCGTTCATTAAACTTGAATTCTGAAAGTGCGAGATAAGTGCAGTCTTTCCCTGTATTCTTGCATATGCCAATGAAGCGACTTTTTCACTATTAAATTTTTCCCATTTCTTACCGTTAAATGCCTGAAAATACGTAAATCACGAGTCAATTTGACACTTAAAAAAATCGGGATTTGATATATGATTTCCGTAATCATATTACATATAGACAAGGAATTGACACAAACCTCGTAGAAGGTGACAATTTGTGAAGGAGACACCATATTGATGAAAGCATATCCAACATTGCATTTATTCTAGACCAGAAAAAAAAACAATATTAAAACTATTTTCGCATTTCACCATAAAAATGAAAAAAAAAATCAACCAAAAACAAAATTACCTTAAAATCAATCGGTAAATAGAGGAAATCATAAGAACCCTTATGCGTTTCATCAATCGCTGCAAGTAACATCTTGGAAGTGTACCTTAACAAGAAAAATAACAAACATATATAATCAGCAATTTAGTGAGTTCAAACCCTCCAAACAGTGGAATGAAATCAGTTCTTACTTGTTGGGAATATTTTTAATCATCAAAGTAGTCCTCACATCTTCACCATTTATGATCTTCTCCAAATCAAGTTGATACTGTTTTTTGCTATCCATCTGGCTTACGCTATCAACCCTTCTTGTTCCCATGCCACCAAATGAACCATTGGCAAAATATAAAGGACCATTTCTCGACATTGGCATCATTCTCGAGCTAGGAGAACCACTTCCAGCAAAACCAACTCCTATGTTCGTGGCCCTAGGGGAGCCAATAATGGGACCAAAATTTAACGCTGTGTGGCTTATATAGGATGAAGATTCAGGCGAATCGGGGAAAAACCCGAAATGCCTTTCGAGATGAAAACCAGATGGAGCGGACCCCACATGATGACGTGAGTTAAGCAACGAGCCATGATGCTGAGTCGAATATGGAAAACCAATCCCGGTCCCTCGAGATGGAAGTGGGCGCCCATTAGATGATGGAGACAAAGCCGAAGAACTTTTAATGTTGTCTGAAATAGTGGGACTTCCCCATAGAAACTGAGGACCCGAAAGTGTTCCAATGCTAGATTGGTTGGAATCACTAAATGGTGATACAGGTCCAGGACTTGAACTTATGTTAGGATCAGAAACAGAGTAATGCTGGTTTACAGGGCCTATTCTAGAAGAATCTTTACCAATAGGTGCAATTTTAACGGGATTCGATATATGTGAATGGAGAATGGAGGCTAAACCAGGCAACTGATTGGTTCCAACTGGGCTGAGAGGCGTTTGACTATAGCCACGCAATGTACTGTGCTCCACTGGACTGCCAAAATTCGGCCAACCGCCTGAGTTAATTACAAAATTACCATTATCAGTTTTAAATTATAGATTATTATTGCAAAAGTCTAAATTAGAAGCATAAGTCGGATATGCAAACACTCATAAATAACTTATTTTTAGCCACAAGCCGACAAGCACTAAAAAGTGAGTTTGCAAACACAAAGTCATGATTAACAATACCAAAGACTATAGAACTTTGAATGTGTAACGAAAACATGCCTGGTGGAGAGTTGGGTATGGGTGAACCAACTAGATGCATGAAAGCTCGAGCTTCATCTATCTCTTGGTCTTGACTCAGTTGCTGTATTAAGCTGTGAGCAGAAAGCACATTTTAATTCTTTAACAATCAATTTCACATCAAAATAATTTCAAAGTGAGATGAAAAGAAGTAATCCTATTTGAAACAGAAATGTAAGACCCACAAGGCCAGTAATGGAAATAGAGATCCAATAACACAGGCTAGACGGATCTAAAATAAAGATCGTTTTTTTTTTTGTGTGTCGCATTAATTGAAGGATCTATGTATCTTATAGAATTCATGAAGATACTACAGTACTCTGTGGAAACTCCTACTCGAACAACAGCTGCTTAGATACGCCAACTACTAGGAAGCATTGATGAACAACAGGCTAGACAATTAGGCCTTAATTGGTTGGCCAATCAACTTCAAAAAAAAAAATCATCTTAGAGTAAACCATCTCATAAAACTCACCTAGTTGGCATCTCAAAAATATTTCTTAAAAAAAAAAAAAGAAAAATGATGTTTAATGTTCATGATGTGACAGTTAACATCATCGATAATAAAGGGTTTTTTTTGGCTATATTTCAACACAAAATTAAATTAATCACATGTTAAAATATAAAATAACTCAACATTCAAAATAAGATTCATTATGACTATTTCTAAATGTCTAAATCGATGAGTTTGACTACAAATATTTAATCAAACTTATATTTAAATATCAACTCAAACAAATTTCTCAAAAAAAAATATATATCACATCAACCATAATCATTACATATTTTTCTCTAAAAAATCTATCTAAACTTTACTTTTCAAACCACATTTCTTATCCTTAATATTACATTTTCTCATTTTTATCACAAAAAAAAAAAAAAAATCTTTGAGATGGATATACCATCCAATCGGGGGCCTTAATTTTTCTGTCAATGTCGCATAGTGCAGTTGTTGAATCAAAATTGGCACACATTAGTGGGAGAATTACCACCGGAACAATGACAGGGGTATTAACATTAGGAAACAACCAATACTTGAAAACATAAGTGTAAAAACAAGATATTAAAAAACAACATTAACAATATAGAAGCATGAAATTAGGAGATTACCTTCGACGGGCCCCACCGGGCCGGCTAGGTTCAAGCTTTATGCGCTTTCCAGCTATGTCACATCTATTTAACGCCTTGAGAGCTGCCTCTGAAGCTCTAACATCATAAAACTCGATGAATTTATGGTGTCGTTTGTGTGGTGTTTCCCTTATCTACATTTAACGCAAAATACAGCAAATATGGTCAGCCAATATAAGCATAGGAACCCCTTGGGAGGAAAATCATAAATACATAAAAAATATTTGACACGATAGAAAAACTATACCTCCTTAACTTCCCCATAAGCTCCGAATATTTGGCGAAGATCATCATTGGATACAGAAGCATCCAAATTGAACACCACCAGTGTTCCTTGGTTAATATCTTTTTCGGAAGGGTTATCCTGTATACAGTGACAAACGATAGCTTTAGAAGGTACTCATTCCCTCAGTGACATTGTGTTATTAAAAAGAAATGTGTGTGTGTGTGCATATATATATGTATGTATATGAACTCAACCTTTGGAATTGAAAAATGAATATCAAGTTTTCTTCGTCTCAGGGGTTTGTTTTGTAATCCGCGCATCGCATTTCGAGCAGCTCTGATATCATAGTAAGATATCATCACAAATCCCCTGTGCTTACATGCAGTATAAAGAGTTCTGATATCTCCATATTGCTATTAGGAGGAGGGAAAAAAGTGAAAATTAGTAATTTCAATCTAGTTTTCAACATTTGAAGTAACTCAAATTATATAAAATTAAGAATACCTCGAATAGAGACTTAAGTTCAGAGTCCTCTACATTACTGTTGATATTACGCACAAATAACGTCCTCGAAGGGTGTTCCCCGTATGGGTGTTCACCATTAACAGTTCCAACACCATTAACAAAACCATAAGAAGAAATGCTATTTCCACTAATACTGTCAGATGGGCTTAACCTTGATACACCATTAACAAGGTTATCTTGAGTTTCGGTTTCTATTTCCAATCCCCCTCCACTTCCAAACAAGTCATCATCCAACCCACTAAGATCAAAATCATCCATAAGACCTGCCAAAAGTTCATCTTCATCACCTGGAAGGAAACCTGGTTCAATATCTTCGAGCGGATCTTTTACTTCATATCCTAGATGGGCTTTACTAAGGCTCGGGAAACTATCGTCAAGTGATTGATTGCTTAGATTCGAGCCATTAAAGTTAACTGCAAATTATAAACAAGTGTTCTAAGAAAACATGCTAAAGAAAAATAAGATTACTAACAACTCAGAGGCAAAGGGGCAAATCTATGCTGGATAAAGTTCAATTGTCATTTTATGCCCATCTCTTAGACACAATACACTAAGGGTGTGTTTGGATCGAGTGATTTGGATTTGGGGAGGGGATTTGGAGGAGGGATTTGAAATGACACCTAAAATGGAGTCATTTGATATCCACCGTAGTTGTGGAGAAAATAGCTTAAAATGAATGTCAAGGGATTTGAAATCCATCATAACATGAATTCATCCAAACAAACTTAAATGGATTTGTCGATGAATTTGAAATCCATAGTTTTTCAAATCCTTCGATCCAAACACACCATAAGACTATTGGAATTGGTTTGACATATAATCTTTACTCAGATAGTAGTTTTGATTGCACATGCTCACATTTCTCATGTGGGAGGACAGGCAATGAGGTAGAAAACAAGCTAGCATCATTAGATGCATGAAACGCATTATTTCCACTCGGAAGTTTCCATGCAGATTTTCCATTCCCGGGAATACTTGTAAATGGAATTTTAGAAGGATCTGCAAAAAATGTGATACAATGTGGAGCCTTAGGATATGCGAGAATCATGTATTCCACCATTGTTAGCACGAAAAGTGCTAAAATGTATTAAATAGTCAATAAAGAAAACAAAAGAGGTTTTCCAAACAAACCAGATATTGAACTTTTCGATGGTTGCTCCATAGAAATCACGTCTGCAAAAACAGCGCTTTGAGTTTAAGTATCATAGGTCTGAGTTGGGAAGTCCATAAAAAAATAGACATTCAAGATTTTATATATTACAAAAAATGGATACTCGAGCAACATTTGGATAAAGCAGAAACGCTGATATTTGTGATAGACTACTTAAAGACAATTGTTCAACAATTAACAAAGTAACTAATCTTGTCATATCGTACCAAATGCACAGTATGTGAAAAGAGACGAGAGAAAATAGAATGTCGTAACTAAGTTCAGAAATATGCTAAAATAATTAATAAAACTGAGGAAGGCTCATAAACATGCAAATATTAACTGCCTACTTGAAATATAAATGGTCAATAAGCATTTATCAAATCCAGGAGGAAAAAAGAAAAGTACAAATTACTTAGTAAATAAATAAAAAAAAAGTTAAAGACAAAATATGATCTTTAATTTGAAGGAATCTACCAATGCACCTAGTTATAAATAATTTAACTGAAAAGTAAGAGCTCAACTGAACTGATTACAATCAGAAGTTGGTCCAAATAAAAACAATACATAAAAAATGAACTCGTTTAGTACATACATACATACAGGAAGGAGATGATGGTTTCGTCAACGAAGGATCAAATTCCAAAACTGATAAATCAGCAAAAATCTTATAAAATTTTCCCAAATCACACACACACACACAAAAAGGAAAAATTTCATGTAACCCACTTTAAATTCAACGCTTGATTGTAATCCACCGCATGCAAAAACTAAACAAATCGAAGATAAAAAAAAATACCAAAACTTTATTGATGTTCAGTTCACCCCTTACAAAGATCGCAACTTTACCCTGAAAATCATCTGAGTTTGAAGACTTGAACACAAACCCAAAAATCTTAAACCCCAAAACCTAAGGGAAAATATAAATACAAACAAAACCCACCTCAATCATACATAGAAAACAAAAAGGGATAAATTTCGAAAAAGAAAAAACAGACAGAGAAAGTACCTCATCAGCAATTATGAAGAAGAGTGATAACTGACAAAAGAGAAGATGTAAGAGAGAGATAAAGAGTAGAAAAAAGTAAACAAAAAATAAATATTAGAAGGCTAGAGAGAGAGGTCAAGCATATCGAAATAATACTAAAATACTACAAATTTTAGAGAGAGAAAGAGCACAATAGAGAGAGAGTTGGTTTCGTATAAGCAGAGGAATTGTTTTCTTCTACTCTTTTACTTCCTTCTCTCCCGCCGGAACACCAGCCGTAAGTAACTTGTCTCAGATCATTCACACTCCACGTAGCTCATAAATGATTGGAGGAGGGTAATTATTGTTAATTATTCATTTTTAGATTATATATATTTTAAATCTTTAATTGTAAAATTATTGTTACTAGATT
Organism: Verbascum thapsus; assembly: GCA_963669365.1. Taxonomy (NCBI): domain Eukaryota; kingdom Viridiplantae; phylum Streptophyta; class Magnoliopsida; order Lamiales; family Scrophulariaceae; genus Verbascum; species Verbascum thapsus. Next base: position 12,882,382 of record OY770116.1, read on the forward strand.
ATTTAGTGCTCTTTTTCTCTTTCTTTATTGTGTTATGTTTGAGATTGAGAATTTAAAAGGAAACCTCAGACATAATAATGGTGCGTAAAGATCATAATTATGTATGTTTCTTTTTTGTCAACAAGAAATGCGCATATAGAATTATATAAATAGTGCTTCATCTTGTTTTGGGGATATAATTTGTAAATATCTGACTACCTATGAAAGTTGAAATAGATTGATGGTTTTATTGTTTAGCTTCTGACTATAATTAGGAGTGTTTCCAGGTTGAGTTTGGGCAAAAAATTCCAACTCGAGCTTGAATTCGACAAAATGCAAAAAAAAAAAAAAATCGAGCTTGAGCTTGAGCTCGAGTTCAAAAAAATAATATTTTTTTTTTATAAAAATAGATTACTAATTATATATTCATTCATATATTATTAAATATAATCATAACTAATGTCAACAATATTATTATATACATATGTTATTATATATATTATATATATAAATAAATAAACATACGAATGAATATTTATTTTATATATATTAATTAAAAAATATTTTTTCATTCTGAGCTGGCGAACGGGCATTTTTGGGCTCGAGCTCGATTCGTTGGACTCGAATTTTCTCGAGCTTGAATCAAGCTATTGTTCAAATTTGACGTATTTTGTATTTTGAAGTAGTAACTAGTAAGAGTGCTAGTTAAATTGATGCAATAAAAGTCATCCCCTTGTGAGTTTTTGTAATATCTTTCTTTTTTATTTTTAATGCAATTGAATCATTAAAAAAAATTTTTATATATCTTTTAATTGAATGTATTTTTATTTGTGACATGGTTTATATATACAAAGTGTTTAATCAAATGAAGTATTAAAGTATGTTGTGATAAATTTAAAACTAAACATAATAGATAAGCAACAATTAAAAGCTCATAAGTGATAAACCCTTGTTATATTTTGGATAAACAAAAGTATAACCGGGTTATATATTTTAATCAATGTGTCCGAATATTGACTCTTCCAAACAAACCCTTGTTATATTTTAATTGATGCCAATAAGATACTTGGCTGCATTTAAATTTGGTTTGAGGTCCGTTGACACTATTAACTTTTATGTCCATGTAATGTGCTCATAAGTTTGTAATAATTACACATACTTGCATTTGGTGGAAATATACAAATGAATTGACTATAAAGAATTAATACACTGAAAAATCATGTTATATGGTGTTGGATACTCTATATATCTTTGATACATGTTACGTATTTTTAAATAAAAATAAAATAAAATTTTAGACATGGATGTCCACCTTTTTCTTAATAAAACTAAATCCTTTGGGGTCATTATATAAATGATAAAAGTATTAAACAATAAAGTGAAAAATTTTCGTATTTTATCAAAAGTATGGATATTGCGCGAGAACTATGCGAAAGTTCGTTAACCATGCGAGTGAAGTGGGTAGAAAATTAAATTGGCTTTTAATTTTTTAGAGGGGTTCTTTTCCTATTAAATTGTTTGCAGGGGTGCTTAATGATAATAACAATTTTCTAAGGGGGCGAATGCAATTAACAAAGAAAATAAACACCACTCCATATGTAACCCTTATTAATACACGCACAAAGTTCCTTCTGAGTTAATTTCTTCACTGTCTAGTCTTGTCTTGCCGGCAAAACTCGCACGCAGAGATCGGAAAAGAGAGTAATGGAGAGCAGGAAGATGAAGCAAGTACTGCTTTTCTACTGTGTGGAGGCTGAAGATTTAGCTCGCAAGGTTGCTGCTCAATCTCACCTCATTCAGCTCCAATCCATTAACTGGAGGTATTTGCACCCGCGCTTCCTTCTTTAAGATGTTCTAATATGTTTTAGGGTTTATCGAGAGGTAGTAATTTGTCTGTAATTTGAGAGAAAAAGAAATAATATATGTGTTCTTTTGCTGTTCTAAAGTTTTGTCACATTTGTTTGTTGAATTGCTGTTATTATGTCCAATTATGTATTTTCAGTTTTTGGCCCTGTTATGGAAGTGATGAATTTTGGTTTCTTTATGTATGGGTGTGTGTTTATGCTTTGTCTCCAGGTGTATGTGAAAATTACTCACACAGAAAAGCATACACCTGTAAAACCCTATTCTGATTTTTTGCCAACTTGAATTTTGTTTAGCTCCAACAAAAAAACTAATGTTTGGAATTTTGATGCAGGAATTTCGACGATGGATTTCCAAATCTTTTCATAAAAAATGCACATGATATTCGAGGCCAGCACGTCGCCTTTTTGGCTTCATTCAGCTCAACAAATGTAATATTTGAACAGCTTTCCGTCATCTATGCACTTCCAATGCTGTTTGCTGCCTCTTTCACCGTTGTTTTGCCTTTCTTTCCAACTGGTTCCTTTGAACGAATCGAAGAGGAAGGTGATGTGGCAACCGCATTTACCTTGGCTAGAATGCTATCAAACATTCCTATCTCCAGGGGTGGTCCTACCAGTTTGGTTATCTATGACATACATGCTTTGCAGGTTTACTTACACGTTCATAGTAATTACTATGTTATTATTTAATTGCTATTGTATTATCTAATATGCTGCGTGCCTCTGTCGTAGATCTATTCACCGTGTTTCAGAATATGTTTCTTTTAAATTTAAACCTCCTTCTTTCGTAAGGTGTTAGAAGGTGTACGGCTTATCATTTACTAAGGTGGCAAGTCTTTTGCTTTTAGTGTATTAAATAAAGCTGCGTGCTCTGGCTGTGTTTAGTATTTAACATGTCTAACCCAACAATTAAAAATGCTAAGAAGAATTCACATGATTTTACTAAAATTACATATTTTACATGATTATTTCCATCTGTTTTCATTTTCTGCAGGAAAGATTTTATTTCAGTGATACCATTTTGCCTTTGTTTGAGACTGGGATCCCACTTTTGAAGCAACGGCTTCAACAACTTCCGGAAACAGATAAGGCGAGTACTTCTATTGTATGAGAGATATTACTTTTTCTTCTTCAAGACTCCTGTTAGTTTTATGTCAATCACGATCATTTAATTTTATCAAATTAATGCGTCCGGACTATTTGCTAATGAACTTTGCTCTGCAGATAGTTGTTGCATTTCCAGATGATGGAGCTTGGAAAAGATTCCACAAGTCGCTTGAACAATTTCCTACGGTTTGTCTATATTATTTTTATATTGATTTTCTTCATTTATTGCTTTGAATTTATCATCTCGAGCATTTTTGTTCCATTGATATGCATAGGTCATCTGCAACAAGGTTCGTGAAGGGGACAAAAGAATAGTTAGGATAAAGGAGGGCAATCCTGCTGGTTGTCATGTTGTCATTGTCGACGATTTGGTCCAATCTGGTGGCACTTTAATTGAATGCCAGGTGATCCATACTTTTAGTTATCAGATTTTAATATCCGAATATTTATTTTGTGAATAGAGGAATCATTATATTCCTGGCTAAACATTTGGATAAATAAAACTCAAATTACAATTAAGTCGTATAAATTTGACTTGCAAAAGTTGCGATTTTCATTATTGTGTCACGTTTTGGTACTGTCAGAAAGTTTTGGCGAAGCATGGTGCAGCAAAGGTAAGTGCCTATGTGACTCATGGTGTGTTCCCAAAGAGGTCATGGGAGCGGTTTCTTCACAAGAGTGATGGTATGTTCGATACTAATACTTTTTTTTATACGTTCTTTTGCTATTTTTGGTTTCATTTGGTTCTGATTGTTATCAATTTGGTAAAAGATTTGGAGAAGGCGTTCAGCCATTTCTGGATCACAGATTCATGCCCCACTACTGTGAATGCCATTGCCAATAAAGCTCCTTTTGAAGTATTGAGTCTTGCGGGATCTATAGCCGAATCTCTGCAAATCTGAGGATTTGAATAGAAAACCAACTTTGTTGAGTTTTGCAATTGTGTTTTACGTTGAAGTACAACACATTTCAGTGTTTTTGAATTTGCATCTACCCTTTCATTCATAAAACAACTCAAAGTTCTTGTTATTAAAATCAAGAGAAGTGATTGCTATGTTTGTTTAGCGATAAGGGTTTTGTTCTAAAGGTGTTGCAGAATTTCACTTGGATGGGAAAAACAGTTGCAATGTTATTACTTATGAATAACATCAACATAGAGACTGGTACTAATTCACCAGTCTCATTATCTTCTGTTTTTCAAGTTCATTTTCTTTACCATTTCGTTTGTTAATCAACCTTGGTAGCATAGTTAGGTCAGGTTTGGGACATTGCTAACAAGACTGATTCTTATGGCTGAAATAGGTACATGCTTATCTATTCTATTAATTCACCTTTTTTAAAGGTATAAAAGAGTTCGAATAATAAAATATGATGTATATATATATATATATATATATATATATATATATGCATATGATTTTACTAAAAACTGAATTTAGAAATTTTGACTTCCAACAGAATGATGTTTGATATTTTGTACTTGTGAAATGGAATTCTGTATAAAAAAGGGAATTATTTTTCATTTGGTCAAATGTTTCATTTTTATATTAAGAGAGAGTTCATAAAATCATATTGCCGTATTCATAATGAAATCTAACAATGGCAACTAATGTAAAAGGATGTCCATATAAAAAGATGCAAATAATTCACAAGGATCAGAAGAATCGGTTGATGATTGTGCAGACTATATGTATAATATATAATAGTGTGCAGACTGAATAGATTCAATTATAGTCGCCGATGATTGTGTAAAATAATCGTATAATCGATTTGAAAAAGTAAAGTAGGAAAAATACGAATTTGAATAAGAATAAATTTGGAGGAAATGAATTTAAGATTTTTTTTATCCAAAATCTTAAATATTGGATACAAATACATAAACAAACAAGGCCTAGAAGTTTTGAACTCGAAAAAGCCTTTCATAAATCCTCTACATGCCGTAATAGTATATCATCACCTAAAAAACCTTGCATCTAAAACATGATGCCCTACTGCAATATATAGTACCAATGTACCATGCTATTTATTATTAACCCCACAAAAAAAATGGCTCCATAATCCCTCCTGCAATTTTCTATAACCAAACATGTGACCAATCATTATAAGGCCCCAATTCTTATTTCATTAATCCATGCAAATCTTATGCAGGATTTCAATACTAAGAAATTGGATTATTCTTAGTAGGTACCCAAAAACTCACAATCATCGCCATTAGTGTTCACCATTGCTATACACACGTATTCAAATGATTGTGATTGTATCGGGCTTTAACAGCAGTTGAAAGATGAACAAAGCTTCGGTTTCAATGCTTTATAATTCATATAAGAGCCATAATATAACCATAAACTAATAAACATATGTCAACTGTAAAACCAGCAACGAAAATACCCTCTACCGAGTAATAGCCAAAAATGAAAAAAAAAATACGAACGAGGATCACAAAAAGTCGAAAAAGATGGCCCATTAATCTAGTGAACTTCTGTACAGCAACAAATCCCTTCTTACCCCCTCACATGTTATGTATGGCATTCTAAAGCTAAATGACAAATCAGGCCCTGATTCAATATATTTCAAACTGGGGCCATCCTTTGTTCAGTCTCACTCTGTCAAAGAGGAATCTTTTCAGAAAACAAACTTTGAAAATGGTGAATAATATTATGTAGTGATATATATATCTCAATAATTCACCCACAAAAAGTCATTACTTTGGCTGTCAGTTTCTATCCGTTGGCTCAGCTGGACCACTACCCTCCTTCATCGACTCTATTTCCATGCTCGTTGTTCTGCTTTTTCGACTCCTTCGATCCTGCAACGAAAAAATTCACAAGCCTGAGATGGGATTTGCGTAACTTTTTTTTACTTCAAATTCTTTCATGTAGTATTTGGTCATTTATAATGATAACAAAGTAAGGATATCAAATGACTCTGTATGAATTAAGGGTCTACCATAATCATGGAAAAACTAGCTAAAAAATGGGTATTAAAAGGATTTGAACTCCCTTCGTGCGCAAATTTAATGAAACGAACTAAATGGATTTGTATTATGGATTGAATTTCTTAGTTCTTAAATCCTTCAAGCCAAACGCATCCTTAGCTTGAAGTTTGGTTGCTCGATGGATGACATGAGTTTACGACAAATCATTTCTACTTCATAAGTTGTTGAGCTATAAAATTTGTTTAATATGAACATATCATGTACAGCATGCAATACAGCAAATCATGATATGTTCATATTAAATCATTTAGTCAAGTGGTGAAAATTTCGTCATAATCCAATTAAACGGCAATCATGGATAACACTAACTATACATGAGAAAATCAATGACAAGATATTGTAAAAATACAGTTAAAACAATTATAAATGATGAAGAAAATCACCTCGCGATAAGGAAAATCATCGGTTTCAAGCATACGAACCACTTGACTCATTTTGGGGCGTTTCTCCGAATCGGGATCAACGCACCTAAGCGCAACCAGAAGCGCACGTTTCAAGGCTCGGGTAGTTGGCCCAACCTCGAGGCTGGGGTCCACAACTTCCTCGGCTCTCCTATTTCCCACCATTATTTTAAGCCACTCAACAAGATTAACCTGTCGAGATTACACAATTATGGCTCAATGTTCATAATCCAGGCTATATTTGGTTTTATTTTGAGCCAATTTTTGGCCAAAATTTTGATCAACTTGTGTTTGGGTTTCGGAATTTTGCCCAGAAATAATCCCTAATTTTTTGGTCCAAAATTTGAATTTCTATTTTGAAACTTAATTCACCATCATGGCCCACTTTTTTTATACATATATATATATATAACACCTTCTATTACACACATATACATAACAATCATTACAATTTTAATATTATATTATAATTTTCAATCACTAATTTATTACTAACAGACAAAAGCTTACATGATTTGACTACTACAATAATTTATGTTCCCTCTGAAAATAAAAACAAACACAATCTCACCAAAACATTCATCCAAAAATTAACAATCAATATAAAACCAAACACAATCTCACCAAATATGTCCCCAAAAAAATCTCACCAAAAATTCTCACCAAAATACTCAACCAAAACAAAACCAAACATAACCTAAGAATTTGGTAACTCAATTACTAGAAAAAACAAATTAATTTTACCTCGTTAGCTGGACGTCCATAGTCCACAGGGTCTCTTCCAGTAACAGCTTCTAGAAGAAGAACGCCAAAACTGTAAATATCACTCTTTTCGTTCAATAAGCCAGTATTTGCATATTCTGGAGCCACATATCTGAAATTTGACAAAGGCAGAATATCATGAATATCTCAACAGATGACAATTGCATTAAGTAGAAATATGGTAGCAAAAAGGATGCTGAGAAGCAAATAATACCCAAATGTTCCCATCACTCTCGTTGTTATATGGCTTTCTCCGGAATCCAAGAGCTTAGCCAATCCAAAATCAGAAACTTTTGCATTAAATTCATCATCGATCAAGATGTTACTTGATTTTATGTCACGGTGTACAACTTTTGGTTCTATGGCTTCGTGCAAATAAGCAAGTCTATAAAGACAAAAATGAGATACCATTCAATTCAAGCAGATGGATCTTTAGTTTATAAGAGCACTTAAATATATAGTTATCAAAACTAAAATCATCAATGTTTTGAAATGGCAAAGTGGCAAATCAGAGGTATCAAATGTTAACGGCTCTGGCCCACAATTTTCATCAAGTTAAATGATATAATCATTTTCATCAAGTTTGGTTAATAATGCACATAAGTGGTTCAATGTAAAAGGTCCACGTACGCCTTTGCAGTGCCAAGTAGAACCTTCATTCGGGCTTCCCATGTTAGGGTACCATGTTGCCTCATAGCCCCATGAAGCCACTGTTCCAGATTGCCATTGTTTACATACTCATATACCAACATCCTGCATACAAAACTCATGCCCTCTCAGCTAAAAAACACACGATATATATATATATATATATATATATATATATATATATGTGTGTGCTTAAAAGAAAAAAGAAACTAGAGGACACTTAACCTATTCATAAAACTCAGAAGCCACAGATTCACAAAAGTGGCTTCAAAACTACCACACAAGAAACCAACCTGTGAACTCCTTCTATGCAATAGCCAAGAAGGCGTACTAAGTTCTTATGTCGAACATGGCCAATAGCTTCTACTTCAACCCTGAATTCTCTCTCCGCTTGACCACTGCAAAAGAATTTACGATTCAACCATAATAAGTCTTCATAAAAGCTGTATGACGAGGTGTGTTAAATGTTATTTATTACATGTGATGTTGAAAATGTGTCATATAATGTGAAATGTTGAGGTACATGTGTTTATGTTGCATCATATTGCTATACATATAAAAAGAAGACATTTTTGAAAGAAAAGACCCAACAGAGGGTGGAGAATATCTTGAGGTGTAAAAACCAAGATAGATAAAGCCACATTATATGAGGGTGGGACTAATTTCACAGTTCAAAACATAACAGGGTTACTCACAGATTATTAAGAAGCTTCTTAACTGCAACCTCTGTTCCATTAACCAACCTGCCCCTATAAACAACCCCATAACCACCTTCTCCAATAATATACTCAGCCGAAAAACGACTTGTTGCAGTTTCAAGATCTCTAAGTGTGAACCAATGGCCCCACCCGAGATGAGATACTTCTGGCAAACCAATTAAAGGAGACGGCATTGCAAGCCCATACGACAATGAAGCTTGTTTACGGGCATTGCCTGAACTTCCTTCCTCACCAGACTGAGAACTACAAGCCCTTTCATGGTGGTACATTGAGCTACATTGGCTTATATTATCAACATCACTTGATTTACTTCTGCCGAAATGAACTAACAACTTCTCTGAATTTTTATCACTTGATTTATCGTTAATTGCCAAGTATAAACTTTCTGGATGATCATGGCCACTTTGCTCCCCAATTCTATCTACCCTGATGTCTTTTGAAACATTAGGGATCTGGCATGGAGAGTACCTATCCAATGTTTTTCGAGATTTTCGTCGAAACATTACCCATATTGATAGAATACCGAGAATTAAAACGATAAATGCCCCCACACATATGCCAATAAGAACCCATAGTTTCAGAGCCCCGTATTTCTTTGATAATTCGGCATTTAAACTCCCAGACATTTTTAGCAACGCGCGAGGATAAAATTGTGGGTTCCCTCACTTGTGGAGAATGTTCAATCCATTAACTCCTGGATCCACCAAACATCACATTATCATAAAGCACCAAATATCAAAATGCATTCAAGAGTTCAAATAATTGTGCAGAAAAATAAAAAAGCAGATATAAGTATTCCAAGTTAGCACTTCCATCCCAGCATCAAACAAAGAATTCCATCTACTATTTTAACTACTGATAGACTAGACAAGTACTGAAGCAAACAGGGTCAAACAAACAGCAACTAAAGGCATTAAAAACACATTTTCCTTGTATGCTTTGCAAAAACAACAGTGACCAAAATCATTTGACACGTTTATTGTACCAGGCATTCGACAATCAACAGTAGACATTTTTGCAAAATAAATGTCAAAATCATCACAGAATGTCATTAACCGATTAGAGAAAAACTTTCCCACTAATCTGCATCATTAAATCTACAAACCATAAATCTCAAATCTAAATCTTTGTGGGGGTAAATGAGGGCAAAATAAAAAAAGCAAGACTTCAGATCCAAGCAAAAGGAAGATAAAAAGATAGATTTCTGACCTTTACAAACGATATGAAGTTAGCCCCCTTGATCTTCTTCCTTGAGAACCCAAAGAAGCAAAGAAAGGGCACTACTCTTTTGCGTCAATAGAGGAGGCTCAATGAGCATAGATATCCCAATGCACCTATGAAATACAGAAAAATAAACCCACCAAGGAAAAAATAGAAGAAAAACAGTAGGGCAAATTAAAGGAGGTGAAAAAGGAGAAGTTTAGAGATGGCCTGAAGAAAAGTGGGGCAAAGATAATTGAGGGAAATAATAGTTAATAATGGAAGTGATAAAAGGGAATTATTTTGAGAAGACAAAAATGAAATCTTTAAAGCAAGAAGAGAGGGTTTGGTGGGTAGGTAGGGTTGTGTGAATGTGGGTGAAAGAAAAGGAAAAGAAGAAGATAGCAAAAAGCTGTAAAGAAAGAAAGCTTGGTTTGCAATGGAGGAAACCAGACAGACAGACAAGAGAGAGAGAGAGAGAGAAAGAATACTGAATAGTAAAGGGAAAGCAAAATTGTGGTGAATACAAGTCTGCATTTATAGCTTCAATCTCAAACAATTAATTTCCATTTTATAAAAATAAAATAATATATTATTTTAAAGGATAAGAATTAGGGTGTGAGAAATTGTCCTTTTAAAGAAAAATATAAATTTATTATAGTTTATTTGAAATATTTAAAAAGAAAATATTGGGTTGATAATTAGGTATAAATTTTATTTTATTTTTTTAGCCAATATTACGTTAAAAACTAATAATAATGAATCTTATTTTGAACTTTGTTTTATATTGTACTGAGATATGTGATTAATTTAATTTTGGTATTCGAAGATAATCGAAAAGATCTTATAATCTAATGGTGTTAACTGATAAATTCGATTTTTGCTAGAATTTGGATAGATTTAAAAAAATAAAATCTATGTAAAATAAATTTTTTTACTTAGAAACAATTTTTTGGAAAAAACAATTCTAACCAAATGAAAAGTTAAAAACTCAAAAGCCTAATTAATTAAAAATGAAATTAGCGAATCTAGGATTTATGAGTGAATTGACAACTTTGTCCTTCATGGATCATGCCACTACAGAACAGAATTATATCCTATATCCTATATCTATATCTATCTATTGTTTCTTCTTTTTTTAATCATAGAAAGAATTACAAACTGAAAAGAGAAATTGAGAAGTTTGACCATTAGTATAATACACAGCCCACTATCTGGTTGGCATTTATTGCTCTCATAAAACTTACTTAAATTCCTAATTATCATTTTCCTTCATAAATGATTTATCAAAAAAGTATATTTGATATTTACATAAATGAAAACATTGGATGACATTTATATCTTGCCAAAACACTTTCGTATGTTATCTTTATTTCATATCTACGTGTCTGCATATGAAGAAAGAGAGAATAAATAATATCATTATAATAAATTGCTATGAATGTGTCAAGATGGTGAAAAAAATACAATTTTATCTTCTAGTCTTCTATCAAATATTCAAATAGAAGTAGGATTTATAAATATATTAAAAATATTGTATATTTAATTAATCCGATAAATAATTTTAAGTATGATAAATGGATTGGTTGGATTGGATTTAGATTAGTTCAAAATGAATTGATTTTTAAATGTCTGAATTTTCTATGATTTTAAGTTGAAACCGAATTTAAAATTTATAATATTCTTTTGTTCTTTAAGAGAGGTAGATTAGCCCCCATTTTATTAAAAATAGTTTATTATTTTCTTCTATTTTTAGTAGAGACAAATAATACCCGAACCCATATATTCAATCAAAAAAGGACAAGCATTCTCGTAACATATTTGTTATGAGATATTTCTTCATTTATTTATTTTTTCAGTTTTTAAAATTATATATAAAAAACATAGTTATATGCACATAGTAGATTTAAATAATTTATATACAAATTTTTATTTAAAATATATGTGAAATAATTATTTTTATTAATATTTTGTGTTTTACTCAAAACCGTGTAAAACACTACAATATAGTGATAAATGAACTTTAATTTATTTTTTTTTATCATATATGACATGCGAATATTAAAAAGGTGGAGGAAAAAAATAAGGTGTTTATTTACACACCATAAGTATTTTGAACATTTATTTATCGTACTTTTATGATATAAATTATAAAATTTAAATTAAAGAATATGCACTTAAATTGATTGTTTATTTTTTTATTTTATATATGTGAGAAAACACCTGATATTTTAATAATATATAAGATACATATATTTATTTAAGAACTATACGTTCAGTCATTACAAACGATAAATAAAGTTTGATGTTTTGTAAGAAATTATTTAAAAATCATTATTACGCGCATTAGGGCATTTTTGACATTTTAATGAGGCTGAGTGTGTCTAATTGCCTTATTATTGAATCCAAGGGGCCAATTTATAAAATAGGGGCCAATATGCTCTTTGCCCAAAACAAATGTGGTAAAATTGCCCCAATATATGTCCCAAACAATAAATATAAAAATACAAAAACACCACCTTCATCACATATTCTATTTTCTTTTAATAAAACATTAATGGAACATTTGATAAATTAGACAAAAAGATGTTAGTTTAAAATATTAATTAAATATAGGATTTTACATACGTATATAATATTGATCTCATAAGATTATATTTATACCAAAACAATTTAAGTATTTAAATTTAAGAATTATTCTTATGCCTAATGCAAATGCAATTGGAGTTAAAAATTTGTCTAACCAAATTTGAAGATTTGATTACTAATAAGTTGATGAATTATTTTGGTGCACATGAGTTGTCTTTGAAGAAATTATTTATATATATATATATTATATGTATCAACATAGATTCAAAAGTATAATAAATATTTATCTATTGGTTTGTGGGGGTTTTAAATAATTATATTTTTACTCGATTCTAATTGTAAAAAGTTGAAGCTATTATCATAATAGCTGAATACCTATCCTAATCTCCAAATTTAAATCCTCAAAAGTTTCAATAGATAACTATTTATTCACAAGGGCAATTAATCCTTCAATTTTTCACTTATCCAATAGATATTATTATATCTATCTATTTAATACCGAAAGTCATAAATTTATTATTATACTTTTTTCATATAATTAATTACCCACAACCTGCCAATTGAAGCGGCTCCAAACTCCCGTTACACAAATTATAAATACAACTTAGAAAATGAGAACACAATGTATGACTTTTTAACTAAATTAAAAAGTATATATATATATTCTCCAACGGTTCTAAAGGGTAATATTGTCAATTAAGTCCAAATAAAAAAGCCTGTATTAGTGGAGGAACAAAGTCTTTGATTTGAAGCATAATCTTTTGATTAGAGTCCCACAAATTCCTTTACAATCTTTATTTATATACTTTACCAAGATTAATTATAGATTAAGTTTTAATTAAATATTGTGGGCCATCCTCAAAACTTTGTCTCTCGTTTCATATAGAGTTTCTATACAATAAAGAACAGCGTGGCACGTGCACCACATGTAATGACTACACCTTTTTCAATTTTCACATTGAAGGGAGAAATGTAAAACTATTGGGGGATGACAATTTTATTACTTTATTACAAATTTTGATTAGAATATTATGTGTTTTTTAAATTCTTAAATATTACCACTCTTTTGTGTAGCAATTAGAGCAAAGGCAGTGATTGGCTGGGTTACCATAATTTATTCCTCCCATAGCTCTGTCGGGCCGGGGCATGGGGGCCCTTGGGGTTGGGGATTCAAACTTTTGGACAATTAGAGCAAAGGCAACAACAAATATTCCAAAATGGATCTTCTATCCCATAATAAATATTCAGTACGGTTTACTAGAAATCTTAAATTTTAAAAATCGAACAATCGTAATTGATAAGTGAGTCTTAATAATGATGATCGGAATATAAACACTTGGACTTGAAAAAGAGGGTTTCATAGATGAGTTTCGAAAGATCAATGAAATTCTCATATGATATATAGGAAGAATTCCTAAAACGAATTATCGATAATACGGTAAAGCTCTTCAAGGTCCATTTTATTGGCACTAAATATTTAATTTTGAAGGCATGGAAAACAAAATGGGAGAAAATTTCATTGCAATATATATTACATTAACATGGAAACATAACCAAAATCAAGCATTTCACCACCATATTTTCCTATCCAACCACTACAGATTCAGAAATAAAAAACAAAACATTACCAAGCCTGCGATTTTAGCTGAAAAAGCTTCAATGCAACAACTTGAATAAAAATACACTCACAAATAAACCAACGGTAGCGATTGGTGAAAGCTTTTGGGACTTAATGTCACAACATAATCACAACTATTCGTGTACTGGGGGCGGGTCCCACCAAATCGATGCTTGTAATTATCTCGAAACTTCAACTCTACAAAGCTAAGATCAACCTCTCCAATGGACCAAACACTTGATGATAACCCTTCTATGTCAAATCTTCACAAGTAATCTGACAGATCGTGTTCGTTTTTTAAATCCCACACGACTAGCTTGCCATCCAATCCTGTGATGAATTATTGATGATAAGTAAGTCATTACCCGTTAAAGATTTGTGAAAAAATGGACACAAAATTCAAGCACTTGTTCAACCTGAAGTGCTGAAGCTGGTAACTGCAATTTCCCCTGCTTTCTTGAGAGGCACAATAGAACTAGAAAGGAAGCAGGGAAACAGTAAAGGATTATATTATCTATAACATGTAAAAATCGCTTCATTTGAGCAAGAGAAAAAGCAAATAAAAGGGGTCAAAATGGAAATTTTTTCATACGTGATACAGTTTTCATGAGCAACCACATGTTTTCTTGAAGTTTCATTGTTGTCGTTGCTTCCATATTTCGATTGGCTGTAAAATTTACCAAATGTTTCCGAGAACTGCAAACCAAGAAACAAGAAAATGAAATACTATGGAGCGACGGTGAAATTCAGTTAATAACAAATTAAGATGTCCAGAACCAACATCACACCATATTGCAGACTGTTACGAGTTACGACTCACATTTAGTTTAAGAACTCGGTCATAATACTTGTTACTCAAACAATGCAAAATAACAAGATAATGCACATAACCTTAGTCCTTGATGTCGGATACATGGTTTAAAGTCATGGTATTGGTTGCAGTGTCTCAAGATACTATCGGGTGTTACGAAACTAATACACTATAGGATGTTGAAAACAATTCTAACAAAAATAAAATTTTAGAAAATTAAAATACAAATGCGTCCACTAATTGGTACATTATAAAAAAACAATTGTTGCATCAGATATGGATAAATCCAAACATATTATTTTCGAATCTAAATTTACAATAAAGAGGAGTTTCCTAATAATAAGATGACAAGCTTTCATATATTTAATAATATATCCACTAGATCATATCACACAACATATTTAAAAAAATAAGTGAAAAATTCATTATTGAAAATAAATTTCGAGATATTTGATATTATCCGACATTATCGCCGATAATATCCCTAGACGACCGATAATATCATTGTACTTGTGATATCGTACATATTATCAGTGATACATACAAACCCGGAAAATAATACATATATCCAATATAAACAGATTAGCTATAGCCGATCCTGACAGGTATCAGTCAATATTATCGAATTTCGGCTGATGCTTTGACCAATGGTTGGATAAGATAGTCTAAAATGTTTAATATTCTAGTAACTGCATTCCTTCCATTCAATCCAACATCTAAACCAGAAGAGACTAAGATAATAAATACATACCTGTGAACCATATTTTGCACTAGAAGGTGTTTTCTTCTCATCAAGAAACCTCAAGAAACTCCTACATTGAATAAAACAACACATCATATTAATTTTCTTTCTTGTCGTTCAAGTTAAAGTTGCTTAGGGGCGGGCTCAAGTATTTCCTTTTTATTAGGAGTCAGTAACTTGTTTTGCAAATTACCTTATTATAAATAAGGGTCTTTACGTTTATTATCATCATTCAAGTTTTGAATAACAAAAAGAGTTGAGCTTAGACTGTGGGCAAACGTCGGTTTGCTGGGCAAGAAGTTATTCTTGTTGGGACTTTCTAATAATAGAAAGTATTTTCTATTTATTTTCCTTTTTAACACATTTACATCTATCAATTGACAAACTACAGAGAGTGTTTGCATTTTTGTTATTCCTCAAGTAAGATTTTTGAAACTTTTAGCAACGAGCAAAAAAGTCATTTCATGAAGATTTTTATGGTTATTTAACAGCAGTCAAGGTGGATCAATGTACTAAGGTCTAACCAAGTTGTGGGAAGGTATTTGTAATAATTCCATGGACTTAATATATAAAGCTTGATCACGTGACTGGTATTATTATTGTTTCTCATATTTTGCCATGGGGGAGACAAAATATTTGAGTTCCAAAAGGCTACATCTTATTAATAGTAAAACAGTAGGAGAAAAAAAAACTCAAATTACTAGTAATAAGAAAGTGCGTAGACAACATCTATGATACTGCAGACACTCCAGCCTTAGTCAACCATGCAACCTTTACTAAAGAACTCAAACAGATGCATATGCAGGATGTAATCATCAATTACTGTTTGGTTGGCCACCAAGTAGTGTGCACATATAAAGTGCACAAGTGGTAACCAGTCAACAAGGAATGAAAATCATGATACAAAAAATCATGACTGGATGAATTTATGGTCATGCAGGCTTTTGCAGAGGCAAATTCGTAAAACAACGATGCATTGCATCCAATAGTAATCAACCAATCCACACCTTTTTATGCATGTTAATATTTATGTAATTGAAGTTTTAGAACAAAAAAGAAAATGAAAAATGCAACAAAACATCCACTTAGAAGGCACGAGTAGTTACTTCAGAAGCTCAACTCACCATAATCCCCTTTCATCTGCTACAAATACCATTGGGTTGCAGTCAAATCCCACACCAATAACCACTCTCTCAGAAATGAATAGAACCTAAATCATAAGCATCAATAATGAAATCAAATCATCATCATACAGAAGATCACAGAAAATATAATTGCTTAAAAGTGGATGCTGACCCACATCACGAAGAGGCAAATTACGGGATGCCACACTCTGAGCCGATGGAGAAGGGCCAACATCGTCAACAAAGTAGATCATTGAATTGTGACCTGAAATCAATAACCATCAGCAGAAGCATCAAAGACATTGTATAAATGTGTTATATTTCTACACTTTTTTGAGTAAGTGGATATTTGTTATTACTTAATTACAGCTCAAGATGACATGCAGTTGCTTCAAAAAGCAACCGAAACTGGAGCTCAACAGCAGCACATACTAACATACAGAATCTAACATTGTTCAATTCTCAACGAACTAACAACATTTAATTAAGATAAATTCAAAATGTTAGGTCATCTGTATCGAGCAACTATGCAAATATATCATCGCTATACCCATTCCTGCATAGCCATCTATTCAGAGAGAGGACAACGATTTCAGCAGATTTTCGATGTATATTGATAATGACTTAAAACAAATATATTAGGCACGTATAATTGGTTTTTTTAAAGATTTACATGTCAACCAAGAGTAAGGGCACAACAGCTATTAAGAAGAAAAAACACCAGTTATAGCTCTAGTTCATATTCTGATGATGAATTAGCTGCATTCAGCGAACTTCAGGTTTCAAGAAGATCTGTTTGACAAGCAACCAAAGTGATGAATTTCTGACCTACATAGGCTAAGGTGTTGCCACTTGGGGACCAGTTCATCCCAAATGCCCAACTGAATGATAGATCAAGCTGCATGATTAGCTGCTTCACACAAAAATAATGCAAAACAATATTAGAGGTACACTCGATGTCTACTACACAAATGGAATGATATTTGTTTGGAATCCAGATGAATGCAGAAAAGGTAATAAAACTATTGTTTCCCAGTGAACAGTAGTACATCATGCTCAGTAGAAATGTTTTCTATTCTCTCAATTAGCATTTTCTTGAAAAGCCATAACTGTTCTGATTAAGGCCTACAGTGTTTAAAGTGGTTGCATACTGCATTTCTAATAAACAACATGGTATGCTTTGTTTCTTAGTTGAGGCGGCCTCTTCTTTGACGTTCAATAACAGATCCATATTAATCAAGCACATGTGAGATTATAACCAGATCACAAATACGAAAACAAATATAAAATCATTTGTTCAGAGTGAAGAAAATTAAAAAAACTAATGAAGAATTACCATGTAAATGTTAACTGTGCTGAATTTTTTTGCCCAGGTAATGTTTTAAGCAAAACAATGAATACACTGAGAAAGTCGGCAACTGATTTTGTTCATGTATCAAAAGTGCTCTAATTGATGGCATTTCAAGAACATCAAAATATATAAAATAAGATGACTTCAGGAATTCTATGTTCCGGTTTCGTGACCATAGCTTATCCATAATGAATTCAACAATTTAGTACTTAAATATTTCCCACACTCAATTGATAATAACAATTCAGATTTTATCACATTGAACCATAGATGTCTTTCAAAGACAACATGTTATTACCAATTCAAAGGAATATTCCTGTTAAAGACAGTGCAGAAAATGATATGTTCGAAATTTGAAAGTATAAAATATCAGGGAAAAAAAAAATTTAACTGAATTAATTGATCATAGAATTTAATAATCTATGCTTGTAACCAAAAATAAGAGTTGCAGCCTTTTCTGGTGATTTGGGCCACTGAGTCACTGACGCTGCAGGATTACCTTTATAAACAAAAAGACCAAGAAATTGTTTGGGAAATGTCACCCAACATATGGCTGAGAATGAGAAACCTACCAGTAACAGCTTAGGAAGAAGTCTAGAACTGTCAAACTGCACTCTGAACTACATTAACAACTAAGAATTTAACATAAATACACAACATCAAAGCTTGTTTCTGTAGGTAATCCTGACATTTCAAGCAATGCATGTTTATCCTTGGTCTAGAGCCAACATTATCAACCCAGGCCTTTAACAGATTGGATTTTTTTCGGACACATAACGGACAGCAGGCTACTACAAAATTAACAGTAGAAAGAATAAACTCAAACCTCTCCAAATTTGGACTCTGAAGATGAACCTGCTGAGACCCTGTAACATCATATCAGCAAATACACAGACAGTTATGAACTGAAGGAAAATTGAAATGTAAAGGAGGTGAAAATTATCTGTTTCTTCAGAGAAACATACTTCGCGTCTACACCTTTGATGAATGTAGAGAATACTCGGCACTTTCCATCAGTCGATGTGGTTGCAAGTAGTGTCTGTACAAAAAATTACATTGAAAAGGTAAAAGAGGACATAGCAATAATTTAAAGAAGCAGAAAACCATATATTAGTAACATTTCTAAATGTGCAACTGATCCCTCAACTGTTTGACAACTTCAGCGCAGGGGGTAGTCTAAAATCTGATAATTATTTATCACAAGATTATATATAAGACAACTTTAACAGAAATGAACTTGACATTTATGGATGGACAAAGTCACAACCTCTTTTTGTCACCTAGACCCTTTTTACTTAGCTTACAATGTGGTGCGACGACCAAATGAATAAAGCTTGGATTTAGAAATATAACACACATGTCTTTCAAAAGAGTTATTTATTCAATGTTTTTGACAACATTGGCTGTATATACTACATAGTTACTCTTGCTTACTGGCTTCCTATTGTTTTAAAGAAAATTTAAAAGGGCTTCTCAAAGTAGTAAACCCTTGCTCAAGAGCACTCCTAGCTATATACCAATTCTTCAGAATACTTTTAAAGAAATATATACTGGTAGGTCACGTCATGCTAGTATTTAGAAGCACGGAAAGTGCAAATGGTATTTAGCTAAGGTAATTGACCACAAAGCAGTTCCTTAGATGCACAAGCGCAGATAATAGTCGTGAAATACGCACGTTATTAGGATGCCAGGCAACACTTGTAACAGAAGAATCATGCCGCTTTCTGATAAGTTTACTGACCCACCTGTCGAAAGTGTAAGAGACAATGAGAGATTGACATAGACAAGACTATAAAATTATAATCGCAGAAAGAATATATAAACGCCAGAGGACATATTTATGAACTCAGGTGTCAGAATGTATAGAAATAAGTGTCAGAATGTATAGAAATAAAGGATGCATGTATGAACCGAGATTTCATACAGACGAAACACGATAGGGTCTTAGATAAATCTTCCTCGAAAGATCAGCTTTGATAAGATGGAATTCATACACCCCAACTAGCAATTCTGTTAAGATAATAATAATCTTGGACACAATTTGCCCAATTATATTGAAGATGATTACTTGTTCAGAAGAAACAAACAGTAAACAGAATTTTGGGCATGGTTTACTTTGTTGACCGGAACTCCCATAAGTCCAGTAGCAAATTACCTTCTTTCCAGCTAATCATCACCCATACCACAGGGATCCTAAACAAAAGTCGTGGCAACAGCTATTGCCTGTTTCCTCCCTCTTTGGTACCTGTTTCATCAATTAGTTCTCTGTGTCCCTTGTCATTTGTTGACTCTATACTAGGCTCATATCAACCGAGGGTACATGTCCTCAGCTTATGCCCAACGGTTTTGGAGGGAAAAAGTCCTCTATGAAAGCGAAGAGAATTCTTGTAAACAGAAATTTCAAGGCCCGTAGCAAAAAGTTCAGAATCCAAATATAATTCTGCTTTCTGAAAACCATGCCAAACACTTGTCTGACATCCAACTCTAATATTTTCAAATTTAAATTATAACGTTTATTGATCTGGTCCCTTCCTCGAGTTGTACTAAAAACAGAACTTTTAGCATATTTAACAGAAAGCATCCATTTTGTGTGAGCGTACTTCATTTTAGGTTGTAAGATATGATGGCTATCTTTCAGATAAAACTATTTAGGTTCACAAATTATTAAATAAATAAAGGACTTTTTAATATAACTAAAAGGAAATTTGTAAGCACAACCAGACTGGGAACCACTTGTGCCTCACTGGATATTGCTTAGACCAGTACATCTTCCATGCCATCATCGCACCGCCACAAAGTAAAAGGCATATAGTGTATTAAAATAGCGAAATATCCAGAATTCAGGGAATTATTCAATGTATGTCACATTTTATTAAAACTGTTCTTCCTGGTGGCAACTTGATTAGTTAGATCAATCTCAATATGATCATTAAAACTCAAAAATGACTAGCCTTACATAATATAGAACCTCACAACATGTGTGAATTCATTTACTAAATCGGCTCTCTGTAGTGCCTTTATGTCAAACATTCATAATTCAAGTGTTAGTAAAAATCTATCAAATTTAACCTTCAACTAAGAGGCAACGTGCTCTTATTCTGTGTATTACAAGAATGATTATTCTGTCTAGTTTGCTATGTATACACACACTCTATTCTTGTTGTAACAACACAGATCAGCTTACAATCATTAATTAATATAGTTGCTCAATACTCAACCCAACCTTCCATCTCCATATTGCCTCAACTGACTTCAACTAACTGAAATCAACATCCACACTCTTTCCAAAACCTTAAACACACCCATATACGTATATTGAGCAGAAGAGCTGCAGTCATAATAGATTAATGGCCTCCACGTGAAATTGTGAGTTGAGATTTCATATTCAAATTTATATAGTTATCAATCGAGAGAGAATGCCTGGAAGCAAATTGATCTGATCTGGTTCTATGCGCATGAAAGTGAACCCCAGATATCAGAAAGAGAATAGAAAACAAAATGGATTTCCAAATTGAAATAGTCAGTCCACTAAAGTTTTTCAAGCACTGGTTATGTAAACCCAAACCATTCTACACAAGCATGGTATATAGAAATGTATATGTGCATGGATTATGAAGTTGGTTCTTGTCGCTGTATGTTCTATGTATCAATAGGTAAGAGTTACTGGATGGACTGGAAACTAATCCTCCTTAGCATTCACACCAAACAAAAATAGGATGAAGAAACTTATGGTGTCCTAAGTCAAGATAGAACAATGTTATACTACAGAATTCATAATGCATCACAAAGTGAAAGACGACGCTGAGACAATCTTACCAATTGTTCTCTTGCTCGTAGTAACATATACAAACAGCTTTAGCCCCACTTCCAACAGCAAACTTGTTTTCTAAAGGAGAAATGAGGAGATTGTTACAGGTATCAGAATCACCATGTATAAAATTTAAGAGGTATGTACACCCCAATGTGAGCTCTTGTCAATTTCCACTGCAAACAGGTTAATATAGAAGCATATATGATGTAGGTGCATTAATTCGTTTGATTTGATTAATAGAACCCTAGCTGCTGAATCATATCAATAACTGCATGTTTAAGCAAAAACTTTTACCTTTAACATGCAACCCTACTACCGAGGTCCAAAATGCTAGGTGGGGATATCAGCAAATATCTTATGTGTGCCGAAATCATTTTAGGCAAATCATTCAATCAACAGAGGGAGAACAGGATTATATGTTGGAAAACATTGAGGAAAAATAAAATTCTCAGCGGCTTATATCCAATAGTCATGTGTCATGTATTGCTGGATTAATGTGTCATCTAAAAGTATGGGAATGGTAAAACTTGCTAGATTTTTAATTATACAGTCTGGTTTTATGTTGGAACACCATACCATCATCACTCACATAATATAAATTCTTTTATGTATTTACTCTTTCTCTTTATCACTAAACTCCACCAGAAACCTAAAATTCAAAACCATGTTTAAAGTATGTCCACGAGCTACCTAATCAAGCAACAGACTGAATTCAGCCAGGCAAAATAAATCCGGAACATAATCATCAGTTATCAGATTGGACCAATATTTAAAACAAAAGGCGAGAAGAAATCTGTGTTTGCAGGAAACTTGCCTGCTACACAGCATGCAATAGTGGAAGCATAAAACACGCAGTTATATGGGACAAACTTAAAACTGGCTTCAAAGGTAATCTGCACTACTAAGGTGGTTTTTATTTTCTTATATATTCATTTCCTCAGTTCTCCTCAACAATCACCAATTGACTCTGAGATATTTTCTCCATACAAAGTATAAAGGGACGTGCATTTTCGAACATATTATAATCATTCAGCATTCGCAGCAGTCTGTACTGATCATACATAATTACGGAAAGAACACATGCATATCAGCTGATTTACGAATCATGAGACGACAGATGAATGATTTCACATTAGTGTCAAATATGGGTTCTTTACTCTCCTCCCAAAAATTGGATCCTCTTTCAGGATAATCAGTTTCATTTGTTGAATTTATCGCAAGTGTGGAATCTATGCTATCCTGTACAGCAGCATTAAGTAAACAGAAGTGCTATCTGCTTTTTCCACACGAAGTATAGAACCATGACTAAATGACTGACTGAATCAAGCAACCTTCATGTTAAGTAACTCGAGTAAATACACCAAAGATACATCAAGATAAGATTTTGTACCTTTTGGACTCCATTGTACACAAAGTGCAGCACGATTTAACCTAAGGATTACAAGGGTTGGGACCCACTCGGTCACTTCCTGCGACCAAACATATCTACAACAAAGTTTGATTAGGTCCATTATTGTGAAGTTCGAGTGTAACAAAAAACATAAAATTCAATAAAATTGTAGGCAAGAAAATTTAGCAAAATTCCAAAGGGAGAATATCGCAAATGGGATCTTGTGAATCTCTCAGTAGAAAGGCATTGTCAATACTTTAAGCAATTGTCACTTACGAATTTCGATCATGAGACACAGTAACTATTTTGTTCGAACTTATGCTCCAATCTATTCCGGAAACAATTTGATCATGCTGTAACAAAAAGGAAAAAGGGTGAGAAGAAAAAAAATGATTGGCACTTCTTCTTTAGGAGTAATCCAGGTAATGAATTAGAAGAACATGATTAAGTTGTGATTATATCAAGAACTTCAAATATAGAGAGAAGGTCAAACAGCTCCCTGACAAGTTCTCAGATACTGGCAGCATGATATGCTTGAATATTCATCTCCATAGCAATTTTCTTTTTCTGTTCCAGGTTCTTGTTCCAAAAGGTTGAATCCCCAACCCCAAGGGCCCCCATGCCCCGGCCCGAAGGAGCATATGGGAGGATGTAAATCATGGTAACTCAGCTAATCACAGAGGCTAGACCACTGCCCACTGCGCACAAGGAGCCCCCTCACTTTGAGAGGTTGCTCCTACAACGCCGCTGGCGGGACTTGATCCTTGGTCACTTGTTCCAAACTTCACCCCTGTGACCAACTAAGTTGCCCATGCAGACTTTCTGTTCCAGGTCCTAATCACACACTATGATGCGTGATATGTTTCTACCAATAAGAACAGCTCTATAGCTTACTAGAGAGGTGAAAAATAACACAATTTTTACGTGTCCGTTTCATTTCTTAATTTCCATGTTTATAGCACATAGGGAGCAGTAATAAAAACTTATCCTGTCAAAGCTAAGTGATGCAAACGCCCACTTAGACCGATGCGTACAATGTCCGATAATTAAAACAAGGGGATAGTTTCTTCCGTGCAAAGGGTGATATATATCCTTCTATCATCTCTTGCTTATAACTGATCTACGACGATGAGAAAGAAAGTTCAACCACAATCAGAACGTAAGAACTTCTACACTTTCTCTAATTTGAGCTGAGCTACACAATAAACAGAACAAACATTCTAAATTCACAACTAATTGATCACAACAAATTTCAAATTGTCAACACTGAAGCCCCTAAAATAATATTAAATCGAAATTTTAGAAAACAATTACAAAACCCTAGAACCATGAAGACAGAGCTAAATTCTCTATAGCTAACCTTCTGAAGAACATGGATCTTCTCCCACTTGCCGTCTAACAACTTATAGATGTTCACTTCATTGTTATTCGGACAAAATGCTATCACTACAAAATTGGATTAAAAAAATTCAATTAAACACAAGCACGCTACAAACAAGAAATCATAAAAAGAGAGAGAGAGAGAGTGAGGTTACTGGAATGATCTGGACTCCAAGCATGGCAAGTAATACATTGAGCGAACTGATGAACATCAACAGCGGCCATAGATACTATCTGCACAACCGAGATTTCTGAAAATGGAATTGAAATCAAGTGTATAAGATCTGTACTGTACTTGGCTGGCGATGAGATCTTGACAAGCCTAAGACCTTTTCAGCTTTTTCTGCTTTTTGTTCTAGAGTTGGTGATTAGTAGCTCTCAGATCAGAACTGAGTAAATTATATTATACATATATATAAGAGCCGCAGCAGCTCTTTTTCGTCTGCCGGTTGCACGAAGCAGAGGATCGCAGCCTCCCAATTTCCCTTTTTATTTTTTTCTCTCTCCAGCCCTAAAAACGACGTCGTTTGCTCCTGTGTGTAATTTTTTCCTTCTCCGCCTTCAACGCCGCCGTTTCATTTGCCTTTCACATATGCCGCCGTGCCGTGTTCCTACAGGACCGCCTTGGCTCGCACCCACGATGTGTGCCTTCTTCAGTGTGCCACGCCGCCACAAACTCTCCACTTATCCTATTCACGTGCAACCCCTCAGCTACTCCTGAGAATCGCATCGATTAGGTTGTAAAAAAGAGGGTTTCGGGTTATTGTTGGTTGAAATAAGAGGTCAGATTGGGAAGGACTAGAACTTGAGAGTTGCTGTCCGCCATAGAATTGGTATATATTTGATTGATATTCGGTTTTCATTCAGAGGTGGAAGTTGGATTTGAAGTTGGTTTTTGTTGGCTTTGAGGTAGGAAGCTTAAAAATTGAGTTTCTCGCGTTTGGTTTAGCTGGAAGTTAATTTTCATGCAATTTAGTAAACAAATTAGTTCTGGGATTTTTTTTTGGATTGTTTTGGGTTGATGGGGTTTTGGGTTTTGGTTATATAATTGTTTTGATTTTGTAATAAATTGAGAGATTTACAGGAGTGTGAGTGAATTTATGCTTTCTTCATGTTACAATTTAGGCTACGCTTCTGAAACTTTCTTTGTATGAATATACTCAATTTAATTAAATTTATTTCGGTGACTGCAAATTTTAGCCATGGCAGCACAAACTTTAGGCTTTGAGTATTAAGGGTTACTTTATTTGTCAAAGCATGTGAAGATGTTGTCAACTGATTCGTCGTGTATCCTTCTATTAGTGGCTTTGGGACTGAAATATATTTCCCAACTGTTTATGATGAGTTGCTGAAGACTGATTGAAAATACTATTTAGAGTTGTACGGATCTCGGCACTTTCTGACTCAGTAGCTTAAGATGGCATGGCTAGCTAGCATCTTCTAATTTTAGTTAAAGCTTGCTAACTCATTCTAAATTCGCCAATTGTCCCGAGTTTTGTTTTTACACTACAAAACTTGATGAAAGTTCGTTCAAGAATATCTTGAAGTGTAGGACCGTCTTTTTGATATCTGCCTGAGTTTTGAACAATCTAAATCTCGATTCGATTTATGCTTTTCAGGTTGCGAAAACCAAAGTGTAATAATATTTGAGTAACAATGAAAATTTCTGTTTTCAGGTTTCATTTGCTATTTGCACACTTCAGCTATTGCTGCCTTTTATCACCGGTTCTGTAAATATTTCAGGTGAATTGTGTCGGAGAAACTTTTTAATTTACGTTTCGCTTTTTCGTTGCCTGAATCACAAAACGCAGATTGTCTAAATGTATGCTTTTCACATTTGACAGATTGCAGATTGTTTTTCATTCCAGTTTTGCCTTTACTATAGCTGCAACATTATAATTACATCTTCAGCCCCAAAGTGTAAAGTTGAACGGCTTTCGCGCGAGCAAAGGAACGTAATAACATAATATTACGATCTCCCATTTTCTATATGATGAAAATATACTTCAAACTTTAGCCAGAGTTTTCGCTGATAGTGGAGGTTAAAATGTGGTGCAGTAGGGTCGAAATGATGGCTCCAGTGTTCTCGAGAGCAGCCTGGTGTTGTTCTTGGTATATGATTCAGGTAATTTTAGATTACATGGTCATTTTTTTGGTTGGTTATGTAAGGGGATGAAGTTTTTAATAAGCTATACACACGAAAAGACCGCGCCTCTTTTTTACTGTTACGTAGTTGTGGTGTTTTAAATTGATTTCTTGTTAGTTATATAGTTTTATAAATGAGTTATCATGTGTTTGTTGTTAATTTTTTCTGTAATGGAGTTGTGTTTTTGTTAGTTCATTGGATTTGTGTGCTTTAGTCTCTAATTACTGATTTTCTTGCTAATTCAACAGTGTTTTCAATTGGGTAATGATTTCTTATGTAATGAAAGTTGTGTTTCTCTTGAAATTTGTGTGCTTTAACTAATCATGATTTTGAATAATTACTGACTTTTGTGGATAAAAACGTTACGGTGTGGTCGAATTGAGTCATGTTTTGATGTTTTTCTTGATGATGTTTGTTTCAGGTAGTTTTGGGGGCTTCAGGCCTTGAGATAAATAGCTTGGATTTTGGTTCTGTGAGGCCTAAATTGAGGATATTGAAGCCTTTGAATGGTTTGAGGACTCGAAACTGTTTAATTTGATGGTTTTGTGTTATCACATAGATCAAAGAAGTCGACATTTTGGTGTCGAAGTTTGGCTTCGTGAGTTAATTTTTGTGAATCTTGTGGTTCGGTTATATAATGTTGCCTGTTTTGTTGTTGGAGTACTCTGTTTAGGTGTAATTATTACATTTAGAGACAAAACTAACATTTAATGCGTGATGAATTTATAAAGGGGATCAATGTAAATGGATGGATTATATGGTATTTTATGAGTTAGAGGGAGATGTTTGAGCAATTATCATACCATTTGCTCATGTTTCTTGGTATGTTAACAATTAACTGGATGCGTTTGGCGAGGAAATTTTATTCATTTTCTTTCTTTTTCGCAGTAATGTTTGATAAAGTGCAGCTGAAATGCTTGTAATACCTATATTTCATTTACGGGCATCAACACCGCGCTTTGCGCGGTGCCGCTAATTCTAGTACAACAACAAAGCACGTCATAAAAATTTACTGAAATAATTGCACAAAATATTAAAAGTATTAATATTAATATGTAAAATAAACATGAATATGAGACCTTAAAATAAACATGAATATGAATATAAAAATTTAAGGAGCCGGCCTGAACCTGCCACGGCCGGGCCGGCCCATCCTATAAGAGATAATGGGCCGGCCTGGCCCATTTCTTTAAATACATAGGATGTGGACCCCACACCATATATAAATATATTTGTGGTGGGGCCACAAATATGTATTCGAAAAACAAATAAAAGGATGATGGGCCAACCCCGCTTTATTCCAAATAAAAAATTATTACATTTTATTACATTTTTATTTATAAACTATAATACATTTTTATATGCTGATTATATAAACTATAATATATGCTTTGTTATATTATTTTTTATAATACAACATTGTAATTATAAACTAATATATATGTAATATAGCACTATTAATTTTATATTAATTATATAATAGATATTGAAATAAAAATTAATTACTAAAGAAAGAAAAGAAAAAAAATAAATAAATAAAAGAACAAATAGGCTGTCTTGATGCCCGTTTCCGCCGGTGGACTAAAGAAATACATAATTGACGATGCTGGACTAAAGAAATTTGTAGTCGAAAAGTTTTTAGAATATAAAATGGACTCGAAAACTATGGTCAGTTGAGCATCAAATTCGGCTTGAAATTGATATTGAAAATATAGTTCTAAGTAAATCTTTTCATACTCGACATGGATACCCATATGAATTTCTAGTGCGGCAATTCAGTTTAGTCATCCCCTATGTGAACCTTCATATATGGACAGGTCTCCGACCAATACCTATGAAACCAGGCAAAAGGAAATGCTACATAGAAGCAAGTACGAATCATTAACATCTCTTTCTCATGATTCTATGACTTAGATCGGATTTTAGGATTACATCGTTGAAGATATTTCATGATCATCATTCCCGATGCATGATCAAAACTCATAGGTCTATGTAATACAAAGGACTTTATTACATATATGTAAAGATAGAGATATATAATAAATAATATCATTTCAATAATAATAGGAAAGCAAGATCATTTTCGTAGTTACAAAGTCTTAGTAACCAAAATAATTTGTCGGACACCTAGTATTAATAGATATGTACACTTGTTATATGTACGATAGGATTTATTGTGTCAACAGTGGCATATTCAAATGCTCAACTAACTAAATCAATACAAGTGTCATATAATTTTCAAAAATGATTGATCAAAAGATATATTATAAAAGTCCAAATTCTGCATACTCTTCTACTTATATACTTCGTCCAAGAATAATTCTTCAATCCCTTGAATTATATCTATAGTGATGTATTCGTTTTAAAAGCAAGTATCTTTACATATTAATTTCTTGTCATTTAAATTTGCATATTCGAAAGTTTATGCGAACACATAAAAATTATATGTAACTCGATTGAAAATCAAAACCTATATATATATATATCTTAGACCATGTGCCAATTTGCCAATTTTCATTAGTTGTTTATACATGTCTTAATTTATTATTCAGAATGATTTTATTTTATTTGGAGCGGAAATTAAAGGGTATCAATGATCAACAAGAATAATATAATTGATGCCCTAGAACATATACTAGTTAATTGATGTCCAAGTTTTAGCCTTACCATAATTAAGTTGCATTAATTGATTCCACATAAATTTGCTAGGTATTATTATTTATTAATGAGAATTTTATTATAGTTACAATACTTGACAAGAAAGTTAAATTTAAATATAAACATAAATACAAAAAAATTATAATTAAACTTGAATTAATAAAGTAAAAGAGACCTAAATAATACAAAACGATAAGGAAACAATATATATTACTATTATATAGTATATTTGCATGAAATCATCACCACCACCACCATTAATCTTAACAAAACCTTCTAAACGAATCAGGAGAGAGAGAGAGGAGAGAGAGAGAGAGAGAGATTGTTGTTGATCGCCATGGCTGGAGCTCGTAATGATGATGAAGATGACAATATAATTTGCTGTGAGTATGGATTTGCTACTACATCATACCTTTATTCTCATCATCTTCGCTCTTCATCTGCTACTTCGTATTCCATTAATCAATCCTCTCAACAAGATGATCCTTATATTGATGATCTCTATTCGACTTATAATGATACTGTATTACTATCAGAAGACGAAGAAGAAGAAGAAGAAATAATGGATGCTTTGTTTGAAGATACAAAGACTAATAATGGCCTGTCCGAAGAGACAATAATCGAAAACCTGCAAACAAGAAGACTAATACTACATACTGATTCTGAAGAAATATGTGTGATTTGCCAAGATCATCTGTTGAACGATGAGATGATGATTGCAGCAAGGCTCGATTGTGGGCACGAGTTTCATGTACAATGCATCACAAATTGGCTGATGAACAACAACTGTTGTCCACTCTGTAAAGCTACTGGAATCTCCTTAACCTGAACTTGTCAATTCTTTCTATTTACAATTTGATTTATTTTGTGCAAAAATCTGTGTTTTTCCTTTCAAATATTATATATATTATATACATATATGTATATGATTCAAGGATGTTGAAATTATGGTGTAATAGGGGACAAATTACTGGTTTTCGGCCAAGAACATGGCCTGCAGTACACAATCTTGATCATAAAATCCAACATACTAGACAGTCCGTTGCTGAGGAATTCGGGTTGAGGATAAATTTGATGTGAAAATATATGTATATCTATTAGTTTTTTTTTTTTTGTTTATGTATATTTGTTTTATTTGGATTTTGATAGGTTTTATTTAGTTGTTTAGACAACGAAAAGACTGATTCGGATTAATATCTAGGATCCTTTTCAAATTAAAACTCTTGTTATTTTGGCTTATAAATAGGCTCGAATTGATAGCCTAAAAGGATGTTTTGGGCTCTAAATCCTTAACGATAGGTTTTGGCTTAACAGTAAACCCTTAATTTTAAAAGATTTTAGTCTATGTAAATAGTAAACAAAATATTGTTATCTGATCTCGTTCACATTAAAAACAATATATCTAAATTAACATACTTGACACTTACAAAATTCAGATATTAAACCAAACCTCCAATAATTGTAACAATGCTCGTAAATAAAAACATTTCAATATATTTGATGGGGGAGGTAATTTTATAGTTTAATGGACAAGTTATTTATATAACTACATTATTGATATATCATGATCTTGGGTTTTGTAGTGAGCCATGAGCTCCATGCCTTACATCATGACTCTATAAATGTACTATAAGTACCACTTTAATAAAGAGAAAAGAGATTTTTATCGGATTACCACTTAAAACACCACTAATAATAATTAAGTATTTTCATAATCTTCAAAGATTGGAGAATTCAATGTCTGACAACTACAAAAACCTTATTATATCAAAGTAGGTGCATGGCCAACTTGAAGTTATCAAGTGCAACCCACATATTTTTCACATTACACATATTTAATCTCGAATCAATATTATATTATACTATGTGCATAGCAACTTGAAGTTACTAAGAGGGTGTTTGGCTAAGCTTATAAGCTCTTTTAAATATCTTATAAGATGTTTGAGAGCTTATAAGCTCTATGAAAGTGTTTGGATAATTTTTTTAAATAAGATCTTATAAGACCCAAAAATAAGATGTTTGGGTCTTATAAGCAAATAAGAAATAAGTTAGCTAAACCCAACTTATTTCAAAATCTTAGATTTTGGATGTTGTTTATATTGTTAAAAGCATAACAACCTTAGGTAATTTCCTCCTTTCTAACAATATCCTTCTCCGATTTTTATTTTTTATTTTTATAATTGCACAAATTCTCTCTTATAATATTTGAAAACATCTTATAAGCACAATAAACTTATTTTATCCAAACACTTGAGAGCTTATTTTTTAAATAAGACCAAACATCTTATAAGCTCTTAAAACATCTTATAAGTTGTTACAACTTATAAGATCTTTTAAATAAGCTTAGCCAAACACCCTCTAAGTGCAGTCCACAATCTAATAACATACTACATAATCTATCGTGAATCGAATCAAATCTCATATCCACATATTTTTCACGCAATGCATATTTAATCTCGAATATATATTATATTATATTATACCTGATGCAGTATCCAAAACAATTCTTTCTTATTTTTTCGACATTATAAAACTATTCCTGATACAATAATCAAGAATATACATAGCGGAAACGGGAATGACAATCATACGATACTGAATTAAGTCTTTTTTTTAATATATGTGCAACATAGGTTCAAAATGAAATGGAATTTAAAATTTTGGGATATGTCTATTTATATGAATGTATAATATTTTTAAAAAAATATTAAACAGATTTATTGACATTTAACTTTATATATAAGTTTTAACATGAGAAGAAAGAAAATATATATCTCTTTTTGTATTTTAGCCCAAAAAGTATTGTATAATGATAAAATAAATATTATTTATGGTACCCCAAGCAGTGTTTAAATGCTTCAAATTTTATATCAGATATGTTATCCAAAAAAATTCCCCCTTCCTATATTTTCAGACATTTTAATACTATCCTCGACACTTTATTCAGAATTATCCTAGACACTGGAATGACACTGAGACGATATTGTACTAAGTCTTTTTTATGAGTATATATATATGCAACATTGGTTGTCAAACTTCATTTATAACTCTTTCAATTTATTTGTACTTATAACCAATACTTAAGAATTTGTAGATTAATTTATTTATGTGGTTTGTATGAGTTATGTGTTTTTTTGTACACTCCTAACAGAAAACACATACTACTGCGTCATTGAATTAGAACAATAAAAAAGATAACAAAAGAAAAGAAACAAGAAGTCTACATAAGTATCCAAATTTTGAACTATAATAAAGAGGTTTGTTAATATATAAAGAACTAAATGAAAAAAAATAAAGAATATAAATTTATGAACCACTGAAATTGAAAAATAAATATCATGAAATGCAATAAGAATTTATTTGGTAATATTCTTTTATGTTTCTTTTTATACGTTTATTTAACAGTTCATTCAATTAAAATTTAATCTTTTAAACAATTATAGTTTATTAATGAACAACTCGTTTAGTTAAGTTATTATAGAAAATATTTTGAATTTGAATAATAATTATGTATATAAATTATTTTACCAAGATCATGTGATTCACGTTCAACGAACGTGTTATTTACTAGTTTAAAAGAAATATTAATTCTTTGTATAAGAAATAGTGGAACTATTTTTTTAAGGCATAACAAACTTACTTTTTATGGAAAAAGTTATCAAACAGATATACACTATAATACAAATTACAAGTAAACATATTTTTTAAATTTGTCTTACTTTTTGCCAAGTATATATAAAAAATTTATTCGTAAGCTATGTTTTTATTTTATTTGGATCGGAAATTAAAGGATATTAATGATGAACAAAGAATAATCAATTTTTGCCCACGAATATATACTAATTAATTGATGTCCAAGTTTGAGCCTTAACATAATTAAGTTGCATTAATTGATTCCACGTAAATTTGCTAGGCATTATTAATGATGAGAATTTTATTATAGTTACAATACTTGAGTATTGAGAATTTTATTATAGTTAGGATACTTGACAAGAAAGTAAAATATAAATATAAACATAAATACAAAGAATTATAATTAAACTTGAATTATGAGACCTAAAGCAATACAAATACTAAAACGATAAGGAAACAATATATATTACTATTATATATACATTGTATATTCGCATGAAATCATCACCACCACCACCACCACCATTAATCTTAACAAAACCTTCCAAACGAAACTTTGATCAGGAGAGAGAGAGAGAGAGAGAGAGAGAGAATCAGAATCAGAATCAGAAGAATCACAAGAATCAGAAGAAGAAGAAATAATGGACGCATCTTTTGAAGATTCGAATACTAATGGCCTGTCCGAAGAGACAGTAATCGAAAACCTGCAAACAAGAAGACTAACACTACATACAGACTGTGAAGAAATATGTGTGATTTGCCAAGATCATCTCATGTTGAACGATGAGACGATGATTGCAGCAAGGCTCGATTGTGGGCACGAGTTCCATGTACATTGCATCACAAATTGGTTGATGAACAAAAACTCTTGTCCCCTCTGTAATGCTAAGGGAATCCCAATCTCCTTAACAAACTCTACTTCCAATTTCATTTTGCACTCACTTCGACCACTCATGTTATTGACTTTTATTTGTTTTCGAATAATGATGAAGTATGATTCCTAGTTTCTGCAAAAATCTGTGTCGTTTTTCCTTGCCCATGGTTTCAAATATTATATATATATATATATATATATATATATATTGAAGGATATATATTGAATATTATGGTGTAATAGGGGACAAAACGAATTACTGGTTTTCGGCCAAGAACATGGCCTGCAGTACACAATCTTGATCATACAAACCAACGAACTAGACGCTGAAAACGAAAACCACAGAGTGTTGTTTAATAATTTAAACGGAAATCTACAAACGAAAGGAATGTTTTAAACGGAAAAACTATACATCATCACAGTTTCACGAAAATTTTCCAGATTTATTCCTCTAGTTGGGACAAATACGTTCTTGTCGTTTCATCCAGCTTGAAGCCAGCTATCTGAGCCTCACGGCACATTTCTTTACACTTTGCTAACCTCCCAGAAGCTATATATATTCGAATTACGTCCTTATAAATATCATAAGTTGGAGAAAAACCAGATTCCTTAAGCTTAGAAAAATATCTTACAGTCCTCGAGATATCATTCAAAGCAACAAAAAGCTTTATCAACACACGATAAGCTGGCAGATCAAGGACACAATTTGAACCTTCCATTTCCCACACAACAGCCATTGCATCCCTATACTTACTCTCCAAATAACGACAATGTATCAGAGTTGTGTACATAACTATACTAGGAACGCTACCCGATTTTCTAAACCAATCATATAACGCCTCAACGACATCAAACTTCCCGAGCCTTATGCAAACTTTCATCACAGCGGTACAATCCTGCTGAGCCAATTTAAGATCTTCCCTTTTTGCTAGCTCCTCCAATAAGGGCAAAACAAGCATTCTTTTATCAGGGTTTTTCCCGAGTTCAAGAATTAGTTTAGCATATACGCTCGGGTCCAACATTCTTTTACCTTCAGAGGCAGATAATAGAAGCTTCCAAGCAAGTCTCAAGTTTCCTCCTTTAATGAAACCCCTAACCATTGCCTCGTAAACGCTTCTGCTCGCTAAGTTAATAAACCTATCCAAATCAAAAGGCATCTTCAATTCATGTGCCTTTGCCAATACCTCAATGGTTGAAGCAAGAATTCGATCGTCAGGGAACAAATGTGGCTGGTTTTGGACCCAACAAAAAACATGTAGAGCTCGCTCGGGAAGCCCCATGTGGCCCAATTCGCGGACAGTGAGCGATAACGACCCTTTTCGAAGAAAGCGAGACCACTGGTTAAGAATTATGGACACATTACTCTCAGGAGGAAGGCTTTTAATTTCCCTGGCTAAGCTAATCAAGAAAGTTGGATTCTTGTAAATCTGATTGGATACAGGCTGCCTTGTGGGGAGATGAGTCCTGATAAGCTTCTTAGGTGTGGGAAGCCCCAAAGGTCGAATTTTGTGGGGAAGAGGAAGTGGTAAAGGCCTTTCCCTATTAAATTTTCTGGGCTTTTGAGGAATCCTTTGTTGGAAAAGGGATGAAATGGATTCAATCTCATCAGACTCCCACACTACATTGCCATCATCATCATGACCATCATTTTCATCATAATCAAAATGAACGGTTTCTGATTCGTTGTCAGATGGAGGCGCTTCGCATGGAATCGGTTCCTGAACGTGAAAAAGGGAAGGATGAAAATCAGGTGGAAGATTGGTGCGTCGACGGTAGAGAAGGTTGCTGGGAAGCAGTTGAATCTTTTTATGGTGGCCCTTTTTCCTGTTGGAGCTTGATGATGATGATGCAAAAACTATTATCCCATTTGAAAATCTAGTTATAGACTTGAAGTTAGAAACTGGAGATTGAAACAAGTAGCAGAGTGAAGTCTCCATAAATCAATCAATAAGTAAGATAACTTCTCATAGACATTTCATCAAACAGTTGGTTGTTGTAACAAGTATACTGAAATATCTCATCGGCTTTCAGCTTCGGATAACTATAGAACTGTAGGAAGGCATCAAGCAGTAATCTATGGCACTTCGAGCGATTGAAATTTGTGAGGATACAATCACGTTTTTTCGTGTTCTAGTTCAGAGAATTTAGGTCATGTTAAACATATTCTGAGTAATAAATTTCTTTTTGGATAATGTGAGATTGTGAGTTATCAGAAATCAGAATATTATAATAATATATATAATTGATTATATATGAACAAATATAAAATTAGTAATATATAATATATATATAAATTAAAAAAATAATTTTTTGAGCTCAAACTTGGAGACTCTACTCAGCCTATAATGATGTATTACCCTCGAGTAGAGGCACAAGTAGAGTGGAAAATGTATAACTTGTTCTATCTACTGTGGAATGTCCACAAACAATGTCCAAATTGGTTGGCCTAAAAAATTAGTTCAGAATAAAAAATTACGAAAAATTCATTTGTTTAGCATCTCGTAAAAAAAAATTACAAAAAAATATCTCAAAATTGCAAATAAATTGAATTTTTTTTTGCAACAAATAAACTTTACTATTCATGATTTGACAGTTAATACAATCAATTAGGACTTTTTCGACTATCTTTAAAAGCCAAAAATTAAATTAATTACATATTCTAATGCAAAATAATGCAACCTTTAAAATAAAATCAATTGTGACTATTTTTTGACATGTAAATCAACGAGTTTGACTAAATAAATTTAATAAAAATTATATTTAAATATCAACTCAATAAATTCCTTACAACAAAAAATATATCACATCAACCACAATCATTATATATTTTTCTCTTAAAAATCTCATCCAGTCTCATCTTTCAAACTACATCTCTCATTTATCATGAAAATAAATTCTCAGATATGGACATGCCAACCAATCGGACCCTAAATTTCATAGAGAGTTTTATAAATGCTTGTTATCTTCTATAAATATAGATTTATTTCTATAGTCAACAATAGTCATTGATCCCATGATATATTTATCGTTTCCCTGAGAAGAAACATCATAAATTGTAGAAAACAAACGAAAAATACTTTTAATAAAGGATTTAAATTTACTTAAAACTCAAATAGAGCCAAACAAATTAGATATAATATTAAAGTTCACAGAGTTGCACAACCCGGGTGTATACACAATATAACTCAAACTACAAGTCCAACTACATGTAAGAATACATTCTTGTGAAACAAATATAATCTTCCTGAAAACATTAGTTGTCATGCAACAAAACTGGATGAAAAAACAGAAGAATGCTCTGATTTTCATCAATGTCACCTTTAGGATTGTATCTCCTTCTTCTGAAGCGAAATTCTCCATCGAAAACCCATCTTCAAGCGATCATTACAAAGTTGTATTTCAGTCCTAAGCCATTAGGATAAGATTTCGTATCAGCCATTAATCCACCCCTATTCGACCTGCTTTTGATTATAAAAACATAAAAAATTGAAGAAAGATAATATCATCTCATATGTTCTACAAATACTTGGCAATATAATCAATGACGATAATATAACAGTGAAAATGAAAAATTGACATTCACAGGTTCAAAAATAAAATATATGGTAATGTCTAATGTATGATCAAGTTCAGTAGTTCAAGAAAATATCATAAACTGTCAAAGCCCAGACTCCACAATCCATAATCACGATACACAAGTTAAGCTTTCAAAAAGACGACAAATTTTACAAACGATCTGTAATTTATGACTATTAAAAATTGGAAACTAGAACATTCTTTCCTTCTAAAAAGCTTTGACTTTTGATTCTGCATCCAAACTTTAATCATTTTGTTAAACTATAGGACTCTTTTCATAGTGAATATAACTTGGCACTACTTTTAGGTATGTTGAGTTGGTTAGAGTGCAGTAGGGTGGTTCATAATAAGAACAAAAACTTTGACGCAACTTAAAAGGAACTAAACCGAAACCTACTGATTTGATATCGAACTATCTCTGCCATTGCCACCTTACCAGGAATAATATACCACATAATCTTCATTGAATAGCATTCAATAAATTAGTTTTAGCGAGTACTAACTACAGAAAGAACGTGATAGAAATTATATGAAGAAAAGATACACGGTAAAAATGATAGTTGGAAATGAAGTTTTGAGCAAGATCAGAAAATGCCACATCATTGCAGTCTTCATAAGCAGAATACATCTAACGAAATGATGAACCAAAATCAACGTAAGTGATCATGCATAAAGGCCGACATCTGAACTTATGTAGTTGAAGCATTAAATAGCAGGAACATCTCAGCAACATAATTTTGAATTGAAGACCATATTAGGAAACAGGGTTGAAAATGCATGATAATAGCTACAATATCAGAATATGATGCTTCTCACCTTCAGCATGAAAGCCAAGAGGAAAATGCCACGATTGGGAACATCATTATCAAACCATAGTTCACCAAGCAATCTATCGCCTTCCTTTCTTCCAACCTCTGAAGAATAGTATTCCAAGTTCGTGTAAATGGACAATTAACTTGTTTATCCTGCTGTATGAAATCTCTCATCCTTGTTAGTTTTTGCAAGTAAGAAATTTAATTGACAAAACAATAGGAGTTAAAGGTAAACATTATCTGTTTGCAGAGATATAACTCCTACCTTTGTGTTTGAGTCCATAGATTCTTGTGGAACATCTGAACTTTCTATTGTTGTTTGCTTGTTCCTGCTTGTTTGATCCAAAGGCCTCTGAATTTTCAATTGTTTTGAGAAAGCTGGATAAGGTGAATCAGTATGGATTGTTTCCATGACAGAACCAAAGAAGTTGGTTACAGGAACCTAAATCAGCAGGGGAAGCACATTAGGAAGTTTAATTTTAAAAAAATATCACACAGTTATTTGATCACAGAGGATTTGTACTTAGGCAAGTCTATTCATAAGCCATTTTGATCTTAGGTTTTGAGAAAATTATGTGATAATATCCTGAGATTCTATACTAAACTTTTCCGTTTGGACTTAACATCCTTTAAATGCATATAGAAATAGCAAAGCGACATTCCTGACGTATCATGTTGAAGCATCAGGAAAGAAGAGATATGGATAACGAATTAGGATTTCAGTTCTATGTACCTCCGCCAACTGTCGCCCGTAGAGATCGATTCGTTGGTATGCAGTTGACATCAACAGATTTGGATTATAGGAATTAAAAAGACTGCAAAACAAAGGGACAAGGGTTATGATAAAACCAATTATGAATTGCATAGAGAAGGAAGTAATTGTAAGAAAAATTCAAATTTTGTAATTATTTTCCATCAGGAAAATGATATCGTCCCCTAATATTCCATTAGAAATAGGTGGAGATATATCAAAAGGTTAATATGACACTCTCCAGATGGAATCAGACATTGTGCTCCATTGTGCTCCATCAGGCCACAACCAAAATGTTAACAGAACAGTGTCATGGGTTAAGTTAGCTTATATAAATTGCTTCAGCAATTTGTTCATAATAGTAGCTAATTCATTTTAATCAATGATTTGACCAAGAAGCTAGTAATACAAATCTTATTTGCAGTCTTATTTCTTATTCTATTCAGTGCAGGAAAAGGAAGTCATTCTAAGTCAATGTGTTTGCTTAATTTCTAAAACTTAAGAATAAGAAATATATATTGTAATTATTTTTAGATGATAATTTTTTTTTTCATTTATTTATTTCGATTGACAATCATTCAGAATAACCATAGTCAAACATTAAGCAATAACGTGTTTAAAAAAAAGAAACAGAAATTTGAGAGATAAAGAAGTAAACACGTTGGCACTTCTCAAACATTTAGATGTTAATGTGAAAGTGACAGCGCAAAAAGAGAACATGACCAATTTAATTTACCCTCTTCTATTATTAACAATAAAGAAATAGATAGATGGGTAGGTATAATTTTGTGCCTGCCAAAAACATTGATAAACTCGATTTATGTTATATGTTAATCAAGGTGTCAATATGAATTTGCATATGGATGGCGAGTATTTAAACACCAATCTGCATGAGTTACAGGCCTGCAATGTAAAGGCTCTTACAAAGTTTGTAACATGTTCATTATAAATGTAATTCATGCTTAGGACAGTTAGATAATGCATTACAAAGTTCATTTGAAAGTCTATAAAGACTTGAGAACAAAGACATTTTTGTGAAATACTACAATTTACATAGATAACCAAGGTATCTTTTGTATACCTGCTCAATGAGGCGTTATCATACATGTTTAACCTCTCAAAGAAAGCAAGAGTATAAAATGTGAATCGGTCCACAACAGATACACCAACCTGTATTAAAATAACAAATGGAAAAGTATGAAACCAAAAAGTCAAGGGCTGGAGGAGGAAACAAGACAACAGCAACCAACCATGTCTTAGAAATATCAATATCTAAACAATTTACGGGACGCCAAAGAGAAATTAGAGGTAATTAACACTTACATCAGGATCCAAGTGATGTGAATATGAGTTCTCTCCTTTCTTGCTACTCCCAATAGACAAAACACCAGGCGATTGAAGCTGTACATCAATAAAGACAATCCTTTAACATTTAATCACTATTAAAAAGCAAATATCCAAAAAAAAGTGCACCTTCTGAAAAGATAGAATTTGTAACTTGCTGTATAAATTCAGGTGAACAAGACAAGAAGTGCACTACCAAAATATGCTTTAGT
The DNA here is from genome assembly GCA_963669365.1 of Verbascum thapsus. Taxonomy (NCBI): domain Eukaryota; kingdom Viridiplantae; phylum Streptophyta; class Magnoliopsida; order Lamiales; family Scrophulariaceae; genus Verbascum; species Verbascum thapsus. The sequence continues at coordinate 12,922,880 of OY770116.1, forward strand.
TTGTTTTACAAAATTAAAGTAAGACTTTTCTCTATCATTTTAATGATAAGACCTGCTCAAATCCATTTGATTACCCAGTGAGACAAGAAAAAGTTCGGCAACTCATGGGGCAATGATAAGAACGGATTATAACGAAATAAGTAGATAGGTTGGTATCATTTTGTGGCAGTCAAAAAACATTGATGGATAAACTCGATATATGTTATATGTTGGGTCAATTTGATCTCTTTTTCTACGAGCTTCAGGTAATCACTTGTACCACATTCCTAGTCATAATAGACAGATTTTAGTTTGAAGAAGACTATTTAACTTTATGACTTCGCCACCTCTTTCTTTGTGTTCTTTTAGCCAAATTTTGATCAACTAATTTGCATATGGAAGACAAATATATGCCTATTTTGCATGAGTTGAGAAGGTGATTGTAAAACAAGAATACAATAATAGTATCAGACGATCTCGATTACAGCCTGATTGTTGGAAAAAGAAGAGGTACATCTGAACGGCGAAAACTCTTTTACTAATGAGATACTAGCTAATAGATTAACTATTGTCATACTCAGCTGCTACGTCAAAATGAGATTCTGGAGATGAAAGACCAAGAAAGAATTACAAAAATGAAAAGAAATGGGCACCTGATATATCCCTTCAATTTGAACATATCAGGGGGGGATATAGGGGTAATGTACCTTGGCCTACACATAACTTCTAGAAAAACCAGAGTGTGGCAGTGGAAATTTGGCATTTACTGCAAGGCCCAAACGTAAACACCCACACAGACACATATGGAGGAGGGAGTGGAGGGGCACAAAGAGAGAACAATAAGACAAATTAAACCAACTTAAAAACTCAGTAAGAACAATTAAACCATTTATAAATTTATCACAAGATTTGTCATGCCAACAAAATGAAACCAATCACTTACCTGAGAAAAAAGGGTGGCTGCTTGGCAAGTATCAACCATTATCAGCAGCTCCTTAAATCTGATAATGTAAACAAAAACAAGAAACAGTCTCACTATCTCTTAGTTCTGACAGAAAATAGATTTTAATGGCTCATTTGGATTAACATAGAGAAAAAGAATTTATTACTAAGTAGCAAATTACACAGATTAGTCATCAAATTGTTAAAGATATTCTATACTATTCGTCGGCTTAAGGAACTTATCACAGCCATAAACACATATTATGTTTTCCCTAATACCATATTAATACAATAATTACGAGATTTAAACAATAAAAGTAATTGTATCCAAGAATTACAAGCTAGCCTAACTTTTACCTGCGCTTTTCTTTCATTTGCTTCACTGCATCAGCTAAATCATGGCTCTGAAGCTCCTCAGAATCCTGAAATTTCAGAAACTCGTCCCCACCATGCCCGGTCATGTAAAGAAGTATATGACTACCTTCATCACTTAGAAGTCGTTTTGATCGTGGGACAGCTGCTTCATGACGGCCAGTTAATACTCGCAAAAAGTTTTCAACAGTCACCTCATAACCTCGGTAATCCACCTACATTGGAATATGGTATAATCAGAAAAGCTCAGAGCAGAAACAGGAGAAATTCGACATTATTCACAACGACCTACCCAATTAAATCATACTCATTTTGAATGTTGAGTACTACGTAAAGTGGTTTCTGTTTTGAGCATGGAGATAATACAATTTAAAATCAATGTGTTACTCAGAAACAGTGTGAAATTAAGAGATGCAATCTCGATGTTTCCTTGATAGCATGAAAGACTATCCGAAAACATTCTTGTGATATTGAAATAAACCATGACACTTAAAGTGAAATTTCATCTAACATCTTGATTACTCTTCACTACCCAACACGACAAAACCATAACTCCTGATGACTAAGCTGGGACCACAAGGAATAGTCAGAAGAATGTTGTACATAGAAAGCAGCAAGCTGATTGGAACAGAATCAAGCTGCAGTTGACAATACAAAGTAATTTTCCCATAATTTAATTCAGTCATCTTAAAAGTTCACTGTGTACATGAGAAGCAATGAGAAAAAGTGGTTAAAAACCCAGTGGGACTGACAAAACAAATCTTGGCTGATTACTACCAGATCATATTGCACTTTTTCATAATCTCTACAATGACTTAGACCAAGTAAATAAGCAACCAGATATGTTCTTAGTATTCAATAGCATCATTAAGTTATTTCTTCCCAAGCAGGCAAGCAGTTTCAGAACATAGATTACTTTTCCAAAAACCAGCGACATAATGGATTAAGGAGAGTGCAGTAAACTGAAAGTTGTCCTGAGAACAAAATCATGCCAAGTGAACCATAATTGTTCTTTCATTAACCTGAAAACATCACTCCTGCCAACAAAAATTAAAGCTTTTAAGAATAATGTTAGACACAGTTCTCTCTTGATTACGATCTTCTGTTCCAATCAAGAACTTAGATTTCGTGCTGAATATTATATATACATACCAAGTTTATACAATATCTCCAATTTGATACACAGATACACTTGAATGGGGATGGCATACACTTGGCATTCACCTATGAAATAGAATACTATATCGAATAAGAAACTGAACCCACCTCAACATTTCGCATACTTATGCAACTTACGCTTCCGGCAACGTCAATAGTGAAGTTCTTAAAAAAACATTTTAACGGAGCCTTTCTAGGCCTAGTCTAGTAGGAATGATCAACTCTACCTAGTTGGATTGAGATGAGTGGTGTGGCTTTTAATTGAGATGAACGGTGTTGAATGGATCCGATCTATTTAACCAATCCAACCAAGAATAACACCTACCTCAATGATAGGGCCAAACTGACATAGTACTGCCCCTAGCATTTGTTCCCCAACCTCTTCACTCATCACATGTGCCACAGAAAATGAAAAAGTAAAGAAAAACCACCAGCCCCCTAAAGTTGTTTCAAAAGTGATTTTTCTTCTTTTTTTTCATTTTCATCAGTGAAAAACCTCACTTTCAACTCCATAGAGATATAACATCAACCTAAATCACAAATAATGTGATGTTTACTCAGTATGGATAAAGTAAAATAACAAGTAATGCCTAAACAACAATATTATACCACTGTTGTGCCTCTCGCTTAGGATCTGATGTTCCAGTTAAATATTTATATCTTGTACTATGAATTGTATATATATTCAGGTGTATTAAGTATTTCCTTATTAATACACTTCAATGGAGATTGCATACACTTGGCGTCCACCTATGAAATCGAATAGTTTATCTAGTAAGAAACTGAACCCACCTCAACATTGTCCCCATACAAATTGAGTCGGTGGTTTTCATTGTTGAAGACCTGGGCAGGATACTTGTTCCGAGCATTACAAGCCATATCATCAGCCAACATAAGAATTATTCTCTCATCAGGTATTCCTAATCGTTTCACCGTCCTAAAGATATAAGAATTACACAGTAACAGGAAACACAAAGACATCCAAAATTCAGTTCCTTAAACAGCAAATGAATGTATTAAGTACAGCAAATTCGAACCTGTACAAGGATAATGTATTAGCCATGTGCCGGTAATTAAACCTGAAGGACAATGAGGGTATGTTAAATCCTGATCAGGCAGGCTGCAATAAACTATAATAATTATTATAACAGATCAAAAGTACCAATTTTAGCTTGTCATTTCACTTAACCAGTAATTTCATTTAAATTTCATCTTCCCCAAATTTCATATTTCTTAATAAACAAGTACAAAAATGCAAACATTGATTGCTGGAAAACTCTAAATCCTAGTTTCCAGTCTCGAATGTTTATAATTTCTGAAAAAAAAACATACAAATAGATACTTGAAATGCCCGAATGAGATTCAATCATCAATTAGTCACTTTAATAGGAAATAGATATAAAAGGACTTCGATAAATTGAAGAGGGAAAAGTATAATACCAGAAGCGGGAGGTGCAGACAAGAACAGCCCAATTGTTGGTGTGCATGGTCGATGAAGAAGAAAAAGAAGAAGAATCTAAGGCCCGTGATGAGGGTACCATCGAATTGCAGATAAACAGTACAAGGATGGAGATCCATAACAATGGGATGGATTCGAACAAGCTCACCATCTTCAATTGCTTATGGATATCAGATTAACACCAATATTTACTGTAAAACATAGAAGCCAAACTTATTTAATTGGGAATCGAGTCCAAATTTAACTGATCTGAGTTTAGTAGGATGAATGTTTTAAAAATATTTTTCTATTCGTATGTTCTTCAAGTCTTGTTCTTCAATTTGGCTTGTATAATACAGAATATTTTAAATTTGAGATGTTGTTTATATTTTTTTTAAGACATAAAATAATAGTTAATTTTATTCTTTCCAACAATACCTTTCTCCGAAAAAATATTTATTTTTATATTGCACAATTTTCTCGTATAACATTTGAAAACATCTTATAAGTCCAATAGACTTATTTTATCCAAACATTTAAGAGCTTATTTTTTAAATAAGACGAAACATCTTATAAGCTCTTAAAACATCTTATAAGATGTAAGAACTTATAAGATGTTTTAAATAAGCTTAGCCAAACACCCTCTTAGTCACCGAGATAAATGGTGTAGATTGCAAAATTATTTATCGAGATTTAAGAGGTTGTTTGGTGAAGCTTATAAGCTATTTTAAACATCTTATAACATGTTTGAAAACTTATAAGCTCTATAAAAATGTTTGAATAATTTTTTTAATAAGAGCTAATAAGACCAAAAGTAAGATGTTTCGGTCTTATAAGATCATAAAAAATAAATAAGTTGAGAATGAAAATGTTTCAGATGAAAAATATTCAAGATTCGCATTTATAAAAGCTGAGATGGAACGTCTGATAGATACTAATTTAGAAGATGAAAATATTCCTAACAGAGTTTATTAGATGGCATTCCGTGATTCAATTACTATGGACGTTGCAAAGATTATATAATTATTTGATTGATAGGATATGAAGAAGTATTATTTTACTCTTTGGCGAAGATATAATTCATACATTTAATATTCCATGATATTTTTGTCCTTACTAGAGACTTCACGGGTAGGCTTTGTTTAACATGCAAGTCTCACATTTGAGGTGTGGAATAGGGCCATACACATAGTATGACGATCATGAATATGTATTCTAAAGTATCCTTCAAGTTAGAGAATTATTGGAAAACTAATATTTGATGATTCGTCCATAGTCAAATTGTTTATACATACCTTTCAATTTAAAGATATCACATTCTATGCGTGTTGGTTCGGAACTAGCATATGTATGAAGTTCACATCAGTGTTGACTAGATCGAACTTCCCCATTGAGAATAAATATTAGTCACAACATCAGATTTGAAATTCTAATGTGTAAGATTGATTCTCACAACTTGAGAAGCCATTGATTTATGAATGGAACAAGTTCATGACCTAATGCACTTTGTTTGCTTCATGATTCTAAATTGATCGTCAAATAGTGGCACAATCACTTGTAACTACCTCGTTTCAACGCCACCAATAAAGTGCAACTCAGGAGAACATAATTGCCCATGGCACTCCCAATGGCGTTTATGGTGAAAGGTCCTAATAATGTTGAATAAAATATGGAGTGCATTGTTATTTTTTGACACTGGAATACATGATATTATGATGTGATAATCAACATCGTTATGTTTATGTGACACATGGTGCATTTTAGACCTTTTCAGCTAATGGGGGTATAACCACCTCATGTCAACCACAACTGAAAATGATGTTTTGCGATCTAAATTTTAAGAGATAGCTTTGGCTTAACAATGAATGCTTAATTCTAAAAGATTTTAGTCTACTTAAATAGTGGACTAATACTGTATTATTATTTGATCCCATCCATATTGAAAACAATATATCTAAATTAACATACTTGACAATTACTAAATTCAGATATTAAATCGAACCTCTAATAATTGTAATAATGATGGTAAGATAAAAAAGTTCAATATATTTGATGGGCCCCACTGATTGCGTGGGCATTCTCATACTTTAAGGCTCCGTTTGTTTGACAGGGAATGAAATCTAACATGGGAATAAGATTTCTGGTAATTTGATTACTAGAAATCTGATTCCATTAATAGTGTTTGCTTGTCAACAAAAAATTGGGTAAGGATATATATATATTGTTTGTTTTTTTATATTTGGTTCAAACACATATAATAAAGAATGAAATCTAAAATTAAAGACTTTGACTTAAATACCCTTATTTTAAATCATATTTGTATAATTTAACTATAAATTTTCAACCATAGTAGAATATTTGATATTATATATATACATAAGTGTATATACACATGTATATTTAATTTGGTTAAATAATAAAAAATAAATAAAATATCAATTTAATTCAATTGCATTATCCTCTTTTAGGAAAATGATAATTAAGAACATGCTTATATTTTATTTACATATTGTTTGACTTTTAAAAAAATTGATACATATATGAATTTTTCATATACCAATGCGTTGATAATTATTTTAAGTCGGAAACATATTATTGTTGGTAAATAAAATATATTAATTATATGTGACCAACACCCATTTCAAAAGTACTATCACAAAAACAACGTAGCAATTTTTCAATTTCATTCAATAAATAAATATCAAATAAAATGAAATTACGATCTATTTTGACAATAAAAATATTTTAAATAAATTAAAAATACGAAACTATTTCTTCATAAATAATAACTTAAATGAAATGAAAAAATAAATAACTATTTTTATTGATTTTGTATTATATTTGATATAGGGGTAGTAAGGGCATTAAAATATTGTACTTATGATTACCTTGATATGGTAATCACATTAACTCCAATAAATAAGGTATTGCGATTCCCTTATTTGAGATGATAATTCCCATATGTTGGGAATTAAATTGCATTCCATAATATCAAATTAAAAATACCAAACAAGGTTATATGATTTTTGGGAATTATATTCCCTATTTTGATTCCATTCCCTTGACAAACAAACGGAGCCTAATTGACAAGTTATTTATACAAGTACAATGTTGATATATCATGATCTTGGGCTGTGTAGTGAGCCATGAGCTTTATGCCTTACACTATGACTCCATAAATGTACTATAAGTACCACTTTAGTGAAGAAAAAAGAGATTTTTATCTGATTACCACTTCAAATACCACTAATAGTAATCAAGTATTCTCATCTTTCAAGATTGGAGAATTCAATATTTGAGAATTATATCAAAGTAGGTGCATAGCCAATTTGAAGTTACCAAGTGCGGCCCGCAATCTAATAACATACTACATAATTTATCGTGAATCAGATCAAATCTCATACTCACATATTTTGCACGTAATACATATTTAATCTCGAATCAATATTATATTATATGCATAACCAACTTGAAGTTACTAACTGCAGCCCGCAATCTAGTAACATATTAAATAATTTATCGTGAATCGGATCAAATTTCATTCTCACATATTTTTCACGCAATACATATTTAATCTCGAATCAATATTATATTATATTTATTATATTATATTATATTATATTATATTATATTATATTATATTATATTATATTATATTATATTATATTATATTATATTATATTATATTAAAGAGTATTATGAAAAATAAAAGCTTTAGAGCCTGGAGCTATATGAAAAACTCTGGAATCTTAGATTTAAAACAAAAACATGGAAGACATTTAACAACAGTTTAACCGCCGACAACAATTTCATCCACAGCCAAACTTTACACCAAGCTATAAGAGTGGCCTCAGATCCAAAATTCCGAAAAATTTAATATTACGGGTCAGTTTCGATCTCTTTTCTCAATGTTATTAATGTTCTTGCTGCAGTTATATGATTTGCATGGTTGATCCCACTTTCGCATTGTTTCGATCCTAAATTTGCTGTAATTGGGATTATCGGATACTAATAATTTGTTTTAGCTCCCTCTCAGTATCTTATTTTCATTTATTAGCATATATTGCTTTTTATTCGAGTACAAGAAGCCGAGATTTCTTTTTTGTTTTTCTGATTTGCAGTTAATTGCGTGTTCAATAATGTATCGCTGATGGTTTCCATTGTTTATTTTTATGTAGTATTTTGAGGTGGAGACTGTGAGAATTGTATTATTCAGCTGCTCCAGTTAATCCTAATTTATTTTCAGATTGGGGATTTGTTGATTCAGATAATTTATCATAATTATAGCCTTAGTCCATCAGTAATTCGAGAAAAGCCACCTGAGAAGATAATATATATATACTCAAGGTAGAATATGGTGTAGGGTTTAGGATTTAAATGGCTGTGAAAGAATGCAGTGAAGGCAATGGTTTGTGATTTGGAAACTGAAACTGTTGAGGCAAGTACAAGTAAAAAGAAGAGATCAGGAATTAGTCGGGATCCTTCATTCTCGGGCTGGTGTGATGAAGATGGAATACTGCATTTGCCTCGCTTAGAAAATGTAGAGTTAAATGAAGAAGAGTTTGATTTTGAGTTGCCTTTAGTTAGGTCGGAAAACAGATTTTTAGACACAAAAAGATTCAGTTTTAGTGATTTTCAGCAGAGAATGGAGCATGGTAGAGACATTGATGATGCACCCACTAACGGTTTAAGAAATCAAAATGACACTTATGTCCCTTTTGATATTGAAAATGACCATGAAATCAATAGGAAATATACAAGTGATACCAACGGATTTAATCCTAGCAAGAATTCTATTTCCGCTGCTGATGTGCTGAAGACATTGTTTTTTATTCTGGTCTGGTACGCGTTCAGTACATTTTTAACACTGTAAGTGTTTTGTTTTCTAATTGTTGTATTAGCATTGAATTTTTTTCTTAGGATTACGCCTGATGATTATTATATATGTTTTTTTTTGGCTGGGCGCAGATATAATAAAACTTTATTAGGGGATCATATGGGGAAATTCCCTGCCCCACTATTGATGAATACGGTTCATTTTCTAATGCAAGCTGTTTTATCAAAGGGCATTACATGGTTTTGGTCTGACAGATTTCATCCATCAGTTATGTCTTGGAAAGATTACTTTGTGAGAGGTAAAAGATATTCCAGATATTTGCTCAATATATTAACTTGTAGGTTTTGTTTGCTTTACTTTTAGTTCTTGTTTTGGCTTTAGAAACATAGAATCAGAAATTCTCTTAGCATATTTGAATGAATTTAGTCTATCCTAACCATTGCTGAGAATGCAAGACTAGTTCACTTCTTTTAGGTGTTTCAGATAAAAGAGATGTTTCAGCTACTTGATGGTGATTTAACCTCCCATTATTCTCCATAGTATTAGCAAGTAAAAAAATAATTGGGAAATAAATGAAAAGTAAAAGATCGAAGTTGACAGATCACTTTCACAAGATATAGAGGAATTTATGTTTGAACGTATCGAATAGTGAATCCCAAGTTAATATGTGGGCGAGTTCTCATTATTAATTGTTTGTCTGTTCTGTTTCTGCAGGGATTTCAGGATTATAATGCTCAATAAACTTTAATTTTCTTATATATTTAATTTTTTCTATCTTTCCACGTTATATGTACAGAGTAACAGATCAACTGGGATGCAGTTGACTGAGTACCTGATTCTTAATAAAGTCCATTTAGCACACATATTAACATGAGTTAGATAGAACAGGGGACTGCATGTATAGAGTTCAGTTTTATTGTTCTTTAGCTAGTAGTGCTGGACTGTTTGATGCTTTTCTGCATTTCTTAAGCTGTTTTTTTGTTTCCAAGAAGTTATATGTATTTTTTTGGCCCTAGATGGTATATTATGTTTTCTCAACAGGCCTATCTAGGCTTATAAATTAAATTGAGATTATTCTAAGTCTGGATTATGTTTAGCACACTCTTTTCCTGGCTTTTTATTTGTCACTGTAGTGTGATAAGTCAATCTCTACCAAAGGACCATTATTCTTTTATTCTCCTTTTTCTTGTTGAAATTTGTTAGTATTATTAACTTCTCTAACAACTAATGCTACAGATAGCCTTTGCCTTTCACAGTTGTACCAACGGCTCTCAGCACTGCGATGGATGTTAATCTAAGCAACGCATCCCTTGTTTTCATCTCCGTTACATTTGCCACTATGGTTGGTCATTATTCTCTTATCATATTATATGCTTCAATTGTGGAGTTTAATCAATTGCTTCACAAATCTTGTTTAGAAGTAACAAGTTAACATGTTTGACCAGCTGATGCTTAAGGACATAAATTGATAGATAATCATTCTCAGAGTACTTACTCGAGATAAACAGACCGTACCATAGCAAGTACTTGCGGTGCACATGCAGTATATGCATGGCACATAACACTAGAATAAAGACCCCCACATACAAAATATGAAACTACGATGCAAATGTTTGTAAGTAATATGATAATGAAGAATAGGCTGAAAGAATTCTTTGTTATTTTTATGTCATAATAATTATAGGATCAGCTGTACAAAGAAAATGAAACAAACTAAGTATAACACAATATCTAACCTTCCTTCTTTACATGATTGACTAAATGTACTCCTAATCTTTTCTATATCAGCTCCTAATTACTCATATAAACAGAACCTAAATAAGGAAATCAAATAATTCAGAGATGACATTTTTAACTCTCCCCCTCAGTCTGTAGATATCTTCCATTGCCAACTGGCCAATCAAATAATTGAACTGCTTCTTTGGTAGTCCTTTGGTCAGTATTATCTACACTAGGAACAAATGGCATACAAATTAATCCATTCTCAATTTTTTCCGTGATATGTTTATGCACCTCCACATGCTTTGTTCTATCATGAAGAACAAGATTATGAGCGATTGAGATTGCTGCCTTGTTGTTGCAATAGACCTTCATTGGTGAAGGATTTGACATCTCCAATTCTTCCAAGCTCCAACAATCTCTTAACCGTAGTACTTCACATATCCCATGTGCAACTGAAGCGCTACTTCTAGCAACTGCACTTTATTTCTTGCTTCACCAAGTTACCAAGTTCTCTCTAATGAATGTACAATAGATCTTCTGTCCGCACCGGCATAAATGTAACTTGTAGATCTCCACGTTTCTCGGACATTAGTCCTCTTCCAGGAGTACCTTTTAAACACCTTAAATTTTGTATACAGCCTCAAAATGCTATTGTCCAGGTGAATGCATGAACTGACTCACAATCCCAACTGCAAAGGATATGTCTGGACGAGTGTGAGATAAATAAATTAACTTACCAACAAGTCTTTGGTATTGCTCCTTGTTTTTACTTCATGAGGCTTTGTAGCCTCAAGCTTGAGGTGAAGCTTAAGGTAAGGCTCAATTGGAGTATCAGTTTCCTTGCATCCAAGTAAACCTGTTTCGCCAAGTAAATCAAGCACATATTTACGTTGGTTAACAAAATATTTCCTCTTTTGTTCTAGCAAACTCCATTCCCAGAAAATACTTTAGAGGCCCCTAAGTCTTTGATTTCAAAAATCTTAGCAAGTTGCCCCTTCAAATTTTGAAGTTCTGTATTGTCATCACCTGTTAGAATAGTATTATCCACATAAACAATCATTATAGCTATCTTTCCATCGGTAGAGTGTTTATAAACATGGTATGATCTGCCTGACTTTGATTACAATCAAGACCATTGACTGATTTCCCAAAACGTTCAAACCAAGCCCTAGAAGATTGTTTATGGCCGTACAAAGACTTCTTTAATCTGCAAACTTTGTTGTTATCAAAATTATTTTGAAGCCAGGTGGTAGCGTCATAAATACTTCTTCCTTTAACTCTCAATTTAAAAAAGCATTTTTTACAGTGAGAACCACCAGCCTTACAGAGCTATTAGATTTCATGCATCAGCATGTTTTCCTCATCTTCATTGCTGTTCTGCATTTAGCTTTACGTAGACACCTGCCAAATAAGTCCATGCCTGCTCTCATTTTCTGTTCAAATAAGTCCATGCCTGCTCTCATTTTCTGTGTTTGTTAATACATACATATATATATATATATATGTACATCACTGGTCTTTTTCTCTGAATTGATCTTCTGAAGTGAGTTATGTTATATCACAATGGATTCTTCTTTTCTGTCTTAGGAAATTGAATAATTAAGTCTGCTTATTTTTCATATTTACAGTGTAAATCAGCAGCGCCAATATTTCTTCTTCTTTTTGCCTTTGCTTTCAGGTACTTCTCCATGAATTGTCTGGTTGCTTTACATCACTACCAACTTGCCACTAGTTTTCAATAATTTATTTGAACTCAAATGATTTTTTCCTTATTGGTGATGAAATGCAGACCCTTTCATTTAGGAAAGGGGAAAAATATGATGCAGATTCTTTCACCTACTTAGGAGATTATAGTTTTGAAGCTAAAAATCTTATAGTTGAATATTAAAGAAATGAATTTAGATTTTATTAAAGGGAGTCATTAATGTTACGACTAACTTTACTTAAAGCAATATAGAAACTGTAGCTGTTGGCAGACAGGGGCCAGTGGTAAAACTGACATAATCCTTATAATTGAGGTAGTAAATGAGCATAAAAAATGCTTGCAGGATAAAAAATATAAATAAAAGGAGCATGGACGTCTGACCGATATGTATCATGGTTCATATTTAATTATGAGGAAGTTCTAGACATTATAGTTGTGACATGTTTATAAAGATGCATTTGCCCACTTTGGCAATACCGTTAGTATCATAAGATTTCCTTTTGTGTCTGGTTATTTGAGATCATGATCTTTGATGCACGTTGTTACCTTTTTCATATATATTTAATTCTTTGACCTCGCCTTTGACTCTAAAAATGTTTTGTGAAGATTGGAGTCACCAAGTGTTAAGCTGCTCGGAATTATGTTAGTCATTTCTGTTGGAATACTGTTAACAGGTATTCAATTTGATTGGTTTATCATTATCAATGAATTTGTACATCTTGCATCTCGGTGGAAAGATTGTTTTTTGTTTGGCAAACTATCTTCTAGAATCAGGGCTTAAAAATAAATCAAACTACTCGATATTCGACTCAGGTTGATCTTTAAACATGCGTTTAAGCAACATTCATGTATAATAACTGAGAAGCTTTTAAAGCTCGACTTATATTCGTCCTTATTAAAGCTCATTCAAGCTCGTCTCGATTAGCAATCAAGACCAAAACTCACGCTGATCCAATTTTGGATGATCGATAATTTCAAACAATACTTTGTTGGACTCATTTTGATCCACTCACATTCCTATCTAGAAGATATGGAGCGACCTCCATATTATCAATTTGTTGACCAAAGTTATAATATCATTTAAAGATCAGAAACCTTTCGAATGTGAGTGAGTTTTTGACTTCTTTCTTTTTTCAAGTTTACTCTACCATGTTCATCAATGAAAAACAGTCACCAGTTGAAGAAGCCAGCATTTTCACACTTCTCTATATACCCACGTTTTTAGAATATATGTGTGACCAAAGGTATCATTACTATTTTGTCTTGCATTAAATCTGCTCTAGAATTCTAAAATATTAGAAGCTGATGTTTAATTATTGTGTACTTGAAATAATGGCTTGGGTTTTTTGGAAGATAACAGGTTATTATTCAAAACATTAACTTAAAACCCAGTTTTCAGTTCAGTGTTGATTGTTATGATTTTACTTTATATACCTTGTCAGTTTCTGATTATGGTAAATACTTTCATAGTTCATGTGAGTACCAAAATGTCATTTGGTTGATAGTTGGACAGTTCAGTTGCTGATGCAGGCTGCGTTATTCTACAATTGTTCCCCCTTGTTGAAATTGAGGCTATATATGTGTGCAAAACTAGCTTAAAATAAAATGCTCTCGATTGAATTTTAATCTGACCTATCCAGAAATAAAATGAATAAACACAGGAAATACCCTGCAAATAAAAACTAATATGGCAACATGTGATGAGGAATTCCAACACTAGTCTAAATATAGAGCTTATCCTTAAAAAGCAAGATAAACTCAGCCGAAATTATTACTATCTTATGCCTCCTTTTGTTGTATTTTTTGGTCCATAGTTGCGAAGGAGACAGAATTTGAGTTTTGGGGGTTCATATTCGTTATGCTTGCTGCTGTCATGTCTGGATTCCGCTGGACAATGACGCAAATTCTTCTCCAGGTATGAACAGTGTTATATTTGTCACTTTTATTGTTACATTTCTGGTTTGTGAACTTAATTTCTGTTCGTGTTACCATTTTCAATTATTTGTATACGCACTCACAAGGTGTCTCTTTCTCTTGTCTTTTGTCTTTCATTGATTGATATGCGCTGATATCAAAACCGGCATGAAGAAAGAAACCTATGGTAAGTGTTGTAGAACGAAACCATGAAATATTATTGTTCTTAATTATTTTTAGTATTTATATATAATTTTCAAGTAGGTTTTAATGTAATTATATATCTTATTGTTGTAAATATGTACAACTTATTTTAATTAATTATTATATGATTTTTTGTCATTAAAAAGGTGGATTACACGTCATAGAGATCTAATATAATCATACATCTTATTAAGATATGTACAACTTATTGTTATTATTTATTATTTACTTTTTGTCATTGAATAGTGTTATACATAGGGATATATTAAGTAGATAAAAAATTCAAAGAAACACCTATATTTTATAATTGAATAGATTAATGAAATTAGGCTGTGTAATGTCATGAAATCGGGTTTATTTTAATCAGGTTATGTTAGTTGGAGTTAGCTAGTACAAATACAGATTTTATCCAGAGTTTTTTTGTTCATCTAGGAAGAGCCATTTATAGAATAACGTACAATTTTACAGTATCCACAACTAATTTCCTGCTGGATGAAATTATTAATTCGAGTTTCGTGAACTGGATATAACTGGAAATACATATGCAGAGTTTTCGCCACATCTAGGGTTATAAAAGCATTCTTGCAGATCAAAATTACTTTTATTCAAGAAAGAGGTTGTTTTCTTGATGGACAACGTCCTAATTTTTTGTACTAAATACAATCATTAATTGAGTACATAAGTTACGGCGTAATCTTGATTTCTAATAAGAGTTCCATTACATGATCAGATGTTTATCTATGAATCTTATTGTTGATTTGTCCCTCTGATCTTATCATATCTAATTAGTGACGCTTAATTTTCTCATTCTTTAAAGGTCTTAAAAATCCACTTACTTTGATGAGCTACGTGACTCCAATCATGGCAATTGCAACTGCTCTGCTTTCTCTGATGTTTGATCCATGGGATGAGTTCACGAAGAGTGTTTACTTTAACAGCTCATGGAATATTGCACGAAGTTGTTTTCTGATGTTTTTTGGTGGCACTTTGGCTTTCTTCATGGTAAACAAGATTAATTGATTCAATATTTGGAAACATTTCTTAATTTCCAGGTCATAATGTTATTCAGTTCTCAGTTTATTTTCTTTTTTCTCTGAGAAAAAAGCTTAGTTTGTCATCTTGTTGCAGGTGTTAACAGAATATATTCTAGTGTCAGTGACTAGTGCAGTAACAGTAACAATAGCAGGGGTGGTGAAAGAAGCTGTAACTATTTTGGTATGGAAGCAAATATATTGTACTAATGTTCAACTATGTTTATGAATTTGCTACCTTTTCTAATAAATGTTAGTTTGAGGATAGAATTTTGCTATTGACTATTTTTTCATTTTAATCAACATAGACATATTAAAAGTTTTCTGAGACCTCTCTTTTCTTTTTGAAAAAGAAAAAGTGATTGTGAACTTTTGATATATTTTCAGGTGGCTGTGTTCTATTTCCATGACGAGTTTACCTGGCTGAAAGGAGTTGGCCTTGGAACAATTATGATTGGTGTCAGTTTATTTAATTGGTACAAGTAAGTGATCAACTTGCATGCCATTTAACCAAATTTCAGATAATTACAGTTTCCATACATTGCCAATTATGCTTTATTCTTAAAAATCCTGTTCAAATTTGGATATTGGGGATTTCTTGACTTTTGGGTTGTGATCAATTTGAGTCGTTTCTGGTGAATTTTCTATTTTAAACTTATCAAATTATTTGTTCTATGCACATTTTTGGAAAATTTAGACTGCTGTAAGATATTCTGTTAGCATTGTACAAATATATTGCTATTCAACTCTTTAAAATAGTAAAATATACCGTACTCACTGCTTAGTCTTCATGATAAATTTGAGAATAGTCTGCGGTAAGCTGATCTCCATATTTGTTGATGATTTGATAGTTGTGAGATAATGTTAAACAAATATTTGTAGCAAAAGGCCTTTTGTCTATATGCACAAATTTCACAACAATTTTTTTTTTTTTTGATGGAATTTTAAACTCATCATGGCAGCGTGACAATCAATTAAAATTTCACATCTGTTAATCTTATATGTTAGAGGTTTTATGCTCTTTTTCAGAAGAAGTTCACCACTATTTTAAACTTTGCAGTTCTTTGACAAAGATACTATGAGGTTGTCAAATAAGTTGATATATTAACTGTTAGTCTATTTGAACGATAGTTTCTATCAATGCTCACTTGAGAAGACAAACAAAAGAAATATATATATATGTATATATAATTATATATATATAAAAGCATTGTACTATGATGAGTAACAATTTGATTTTTATCTACTTCTTCTACCTATTATATTTTTTGATGACAAGGGAACCCGCAGCCGCTACCGTTAGGTGCGCACTGGGTAAACCCCGCTCTTGTGCAATAGCCTGCAAACCACACAAGAGAGGTAAACCAGCTTAGGTTGCCCATAGCTGACAGGCTCACAGTAGAGAAGGCAAATAGACATTCCCTCATCAGGATTCGAACCCGTGACCAAGGCCACAACATTCACATGCCCTTACCAACTCTACCGGGGGTTGCCCCCTTCTACCTATTATAATGTGCACTTCCAATGGGATATGAGCCTAGAGAATATTTGTTTGTTTTTTGCTAATTGAATTCTCACCGTTTTTTGCGCTGAAGGAAAATTTGAACGGCATAATTAACATGTTTTTTGCCTATCAGGTACGATAAGTTACATAAGGGTGAGGCAAATGTCGATACTGCAAATTCGAAGTATGTTATACTTGATGAGTTGGATGACGAAGAGGATGGCCCTTAAAAGCTCAACTTTGCGGTTGAAATAATAAACTGGTGTAAGCTTAATATTTGCTCAATCAAGTAAAATATTGCTATCCATTTAGGCTTCATGCTCTTTATTCCTTATTCCTTCAATCTTGGCCTAACTTTTCCATTATCTACTATATATTGCCATATTAAGTAATTAAAAGAAACAGTGAAATATATACGCTTTGTAAAAGATGATTTTTTTTTTTAAATAATTATGTTATTCACATCAGAAGCTTTTCCTGGAATAGTATGTTTGTTTGAGATTAGTATTATTCATTACATATCTTAAATTCGTACATGATAATTCAGATTTTGTCTCAACAGTTATAGATTGAAGCTGCCTTGCTTTTTATGCGAGTTTCGTCACTTTTATGGATAATCGTCTGGATGATATACGAGCATATCGAACAGATAATCAAGGCGGCCTAATTAAGTAGTTTATAATAGTGATTCAAAAGTAGTTTGAACTAGTTCTTTTGCATCAACTTTGTTCACAAGGTGGTTCTGAGTTGACAATTTTGCTGACACCAAATTCATTTCTTAATTTTTGCTACCATTTTGTGTATATTTGTACTGTAAGTGAATGGACATTTTTTGTTGCAAAATTTGGTCTTTGATATTGTTATTTCTTGAATAACCATTTTATGATTAGGCATGGCGTGCTGTGTAAGATTCAGTTTTAATGTTATTATTTAGTGACCTTTTTGACGTGTTAGATTCTCTAAGCCCTTTTGTTTGCCTTTAATTTGGCATTTTGGTCAGTTTATAAATTTTTAATTATATTCAATAAGTCATTAAAAATTTAATAAGTTATAATAATATCCTTTCAGTGTTATTTCTTATTCAAGTATATATGACTTTCACTTTATAATTTTATTATATCTTGTATGTCTTTTTTACATCTAATGTTAAATATCTCACTCTGTACGGTTGTTAATTAATTTTATGAAATACCAAAACAGATTTAATTTAATATTTCATAATAAAATATATTTTAATGGTTGATTTTACCAACATTTCATTTGTGCAATGTAGTACATATTGCGTTAGAGATGATTTTGCAAGATAGTTAGAGAGTTTATAATTTCCGAAAACTTAATAATTAAGAATATTTATTGTCAAAAGGCTCGCGTAATCGTTGCTTTGCTTAATGCAAACAATTTAGATAGTCAAACTTCAATTAAATAAAGAAATCTCATTGACTGAATCCACTAAAATATATATATATAATATATATATATATATTATGTATTGAAGAAACACTTGCTATAGTCACTGTTATCTCTTTTATTTATATTTTTTTAATCTTTTATTTTCTTGGTAGGCCTCCAGAAAGCAACGGTCAACATTGAACAATTACAAGTAGGTAAATCTTGACAAGCAAGTAATTGATTTTTATATTTTAAAGTGATAAAAATCTATTATTATTTTCAATTTCCATTAATATATTAAAAAATTTAATTAATAAAATGAAAACCTCAAAATGTTGTATCAACTTCCAGGTCGTCGGAGAAGAAGATGGTATTCTTTTGTATAATTTATTTTCGAAGTGTTTACCGCTAGTACAATATATATCTTTCTATATCAATGTTTCAAAATTTAATGTTGACACTATTCAATAACTTTTCTGAGTATATATGTAATTTTACACGCTAACTATATTTTATTAACTAGTTGAGTATTAATTAATCTTTTTTTTATCCATAGAAACAATTTATAAGAATACAAAAAGTTAATTTCAAATATAATAAAAGCAATCTTAACACTTATTATTTTCTATATATTAATAAAACATTCGTTATTTAAATTTCAAAACTAATTTAAAAAATATATATTTTAATATTTCCCATTTTTAGAAATTTTGATACTCTTCTTTATACTTCTAGATAATATTAAAGACTTTAAGAATTTGAACATTCACTTAAATATATTATATGATTCAAATATTAAGTTACTCTATTATTACCGCTGAAAATATATCTATTTAAGTTAAGGTTTTATTTTATCAGATTTTATATTTTCTGATATATTTTGATCTATAACTATTTTAAAGTGTGAATGTTCGTAGATGATTTACACTTGTAACTTTTTTGTTAATACCAAAATAACTCTTTAACACTAAATTAACATTATCATCAAAATAAAAAATATTATTATAATAATTAAATGAAAATTAATGAAATTGAAATGTATAGTTAACATTATTTAATGTATAATTGGGTGGAGAATTTAATTTTAATAGTTAATAAAATTCAATGTAGAAGAATATTTATAGTTTACAAGAATATGAATGAGTTAAGTATTTTTCTGTAGTCTTGATGCATATATATATATATATATATATATATATATATATATAGCAATATGCTACCATTTTTTATAAGAATACATCCTATATTCGTCATAACATAACTATACTGCAATAGCATAAGAAAAAATTATTCCTTGCATTTACATTTAATTGTTTATATTATTATGTTGATTGTTATTGTTTTTCAATTGTTTATTTTTTGTTCTTTTATATATTATGGTGCGCATATTAAGTGTGGTTTTTAACGCTAAGCTTGTTCTTTTTTGATTGCTATTTAACTCGTTATGTGTGGTTTTTAACGTTAAACCTGTTCTTTTTTTATTGCTATTTAACTCGAAAACTCCTTCGCTATAGTAACCTGTTACATAACTAATAATGGAAAAACCTAAAAACATCACGATCGTAATCATTTGACACATTGTTGAACAAATTTTGTTGGTGAGAGAAGCTGTCTAGACTATGAAAAAACTATCTAAAACTGTGAATGGATCATGACTTGGTTTAGGAAAAAGTTGGATTATTTTCAAAATTCCCAAATATTGAATCGTCGCTTCCACCTTCCATGAAAGTGAAAATTAATTTGAAAGAAAGCTATATATATTTATGCAATTAAAATAGCTCTAATCACAATGGAAATCTTGTGTTTTAATTTGGAAGGGAAAACTTACAGTGTGCACTAATATTGGCGGAAACAATTGAGAATGCACCAAACTTTATCGCAAGCTGCGCGCAATGACAACCTTTGATATTGGAACAATCCAAGGCCAAAACATTGGAGCGAAAATTTGGCCTTCTTCTTTGGAGGAAAATGTAAAAGAAATGAACAGATTAACGGGGTCATTTAATTCACAGTAATAAATTTCTTCGTGTGTAGTGTAATATATGTATGACCTTTTGCTTGTATTTAAAAAGTAATGCAATTTTTAATCATATCACACTTTTTTTTTCTTTTTTAACTTTTTACAACCCAAAAATTTGTTCATACCTCCACTTTTTCCATCCATTAAAAGTTTTCAATAAGGATTAATGAGTTTCAAAAAGCTATAGTGCACATATAATTCTTTTGTTAATGCAAGTTATTGTCACGAAGAAATGAAGGAGGACTTTGGTCCGAATTTTAACTCCTCCTCAGTCACTTTATTGTTTTTTCTTATTTTCTGGAAATGTCATGCTTTACTTAATGAATATAATCAAGTTGATTTAATAGCATTAATGAACCAACAATTTTATATTTTTAACACCTTAAATTACAAAAAATTGGAATGCAATTTGAAAAAAATAAATATCGAAGTTTAGTTTAAAGTAATAAAATTTGATTAGGTACATATGTTGTTTAAGTAAATTAAATTTACATTTTCAAAAAAATTTAAATGTAATTAAATTAACTAGACATGTTAACAATAATATAAAATAAAAATAACATGATCTCAAGAAGTAAAAAGAATTTGAATTGGTTGACTTTTATATCGAAATGCTACAAGTAATTCAAAGACAATCTTGCTGTTATTTTGTAAGCTTCATAGAGTTAGTAAGTTCAAAATAAATTATGCAAAACTTTTGAACTACTTAATATGAAAAAAATGCAACTATAACTTTGAAATGTTAAAAGAAAAGGTTTTGAGAATAATAAAAATCAACTAATTAATTCTTAATTTAAGATAATTTAGTTCAAAAGTGTTATTGTGAATGTTTGAATTATTGGATCAAAATTTTATTTTATGAATATTAATTTGAAATATAAAATTTCAATTCTTAAAACATTTATATTTTATTTAGATACTTTTAATTTTTTTAAAAATTGTATAATTATTCTTACCCACGTCAACATTTTAAAGTTAGATTAAAATATAAAAAACATACCACCTCACTATACTTGGTTGAGAAAATCAAAACTCCAAATGAATTGGACACGCGGGAATTTTTCAGCCAAATTCAGAAAATTTATATTATTTATCAATTATCATTTGACCAATGCAACAAAATACAGGAACAGTTTTACCATTTCTATGGCTACATTACTAAGTTTGCAGTTTCCTGTCAATTAAATATACTTAGAAGCATAGACCAAAATCACCTGTCTCTATCTCATCTTCATGTAGGAAAATTCCAGGAAAGAAAGTATATGGCTTCTTCAGCTGCTATATATATATATATATATATATATATATATATATATATATATATATATTCATGTTGGACCTAAACTTTCCACTCAACTCCTTTTGCACTAAAATGAATATATTGCTCTACTTATTTGCACTTTTTTGTACTGTCCCAATAATAATATGTACATGGAAAGTGTTGAACTTGGTTTGGTTTGGGCCAAAGAAGCTGGAGAAGTTCTTGAGGCAGCAAGGCTTTGGCGGGAACCCATACCGATTTATGATAGGAGACTTCAAAGAAATGAGTTCTATGGGAAAAGAAGCCATTTCTAAGCCCATGAGTTTCTCACATGATTATGTGCCTAGGGTTGTACCCTTTATACACAAATTATTTAATGACTATGGTATGTATTTCTATGTTTTCAACAATCTAAGTTCATGAGAAATTATACGTTGTTTCTGTTTCGCTTCAACCTTGAGTTCTACTTTAAATTGTATATTATGTTGTTGTTTGGGTTATAGATGCACAACAAATGCATAGCATGTTAAGTCTTTAAGGAATGATCTTATACCTTGGTACAAATCTTTGATGTATTAAATAAGATGGATCTGTTGAGTTATGGAGCCTGAAGGACTGTACACCGGGCCACAGCTTTCGCCAATCTTTTGAGGGTATTTTAGTCTTTTGCGGAATCCTTTTCTGATTAGGTTACGCATATAGTATAAATAACCCTATTCTCATTGTAATCTTATTATTCGAAATATAGTGAAAATCCTGGCTTGACAGTGCCCCAAACGTAGTCAAAATTCTTTTGACGAACTGGGTAAACAATTCGTGTGTTCTTTTATTGTTCTTTTCTTTCGTTCGAATATTCATTGACATCATATTCCTAACAGGATCATCCAATTCGAACGGATGATCCAAACGCGGCTCGTCTATGCTTTATTCTTGTCCTCTGGTTGGTTTATTATCATTAAGTTTATTCTGAACTGATCTTTTCTAGTCGTGAGAAACTCTAGCTTGAATTTTGAATTGATTTTCTCATGTTGGGATAACTGTCGCTCTCCAATCAGCGCCAATTTGGCGCCTTGCTCCAACCCGACGCCATTTATTGCGCCAATTGTGGCGCAATGAGCTGCCATTTTTGGCGCAATGAACAGTGCTGCGTCATTTCATCTGCGCCATTTCTGCGCAAATCTCCTTTTCCTTTTCTTTTTCTTTTTTCTTTTCATTTTAGTCCTTTACCTTTATTTATGTTTTCAATGTGGTCCCTTATAAGTTTGAATTATTTTTAATTTAAGCCTTCCTGTATAAGTTAATTATAATTTTTTTTTAATTATGACTTATATAAAATGCAAATTTTACAATTAATTATATTATAACTATAGTTTAATCATTAATTAAATAATATGAATAGTTATTGATTAATTCATTAAATATCAAAACACAATTAAAATAATTTTTTAATTATTTAATAATACAATAATTTTATTATTTGTGAATCTTATTAACAAAGTATATTTTTTGGGTGAAGGTGCACGATACGTAAAAGTGTTGAGTTTTATTTGTGAGCGATTGTAAAATTATAAAAAAGATGGAAAAATGAATATTCGGGAATATTCATCTTTGGTGCAATGAATAGTGTTTTGGGTTGTAGTGAATTTATTGAATTTACTGTACAAACACCAAATTGGTACAATTTTTGCACTAATTTGGTGCAAAGTGAGTTTTTGGGCTGGAGACCGGAGATGGTAATCCTCTTAACTTTTTGTGAATTGGTGGTGTCAATATTTGCACATAAGTTATGTCGTAGGCTCACGATATACATAAATGATCAGGTGGCAATTGCTTTCTATGGTTGGGCCCTTATCCTGCAGTACTTATCACAGACCCTGAGAATATAAGAGAGATTTTGTCAAAAAGTTACGTTTTCCAGAAGCCTTATAATCCATCAGGCAAAATGCTTGTGGCAGGATTAGCAAGTTATGATACTGATAAATGGTCCAAGCATAGAAGATTAATCAATCCTGCTTTTCAGCTCGAAAAA
Organism: Verbascum thapsus; assembly: GCA_963669365.1. Taxonomy (NCBI): domain Eukaryota; kingdom Viridiplantae; phylum Streptophyta; class Magnoliopsida; order Lamiales; family Scrophulariaceae; genus Verbascum; species Verbascum thapsus. The sequence continues at coordinate 12,946,385 of OY770116.1, forward strand.
ATTAAGGTAATTTCTATATGTGATTGGAAATACTTATTCAGTTTGAAGACTCATTTTTTTGTCTATCTCTTGATCAGCATATGATTCCATCCTTTTACTCGAGTTGTGCTGATATGTTAAGCAAATGGGAAAAGCTTGTAGCAAGTGAAGAGTCATTTGAATTGGATGTGAGGCCTTATCTTGAAACCATGACGGCTGATGCAATTTCACGTACTGCATTTGGAAGTAGCTATGAAGACGGAAGAAAGATATTTGAACTTCAAAAAGAGCAAATCGCGCTTCTCATGAAGTCATTTTTGTCGGTTTTCATCCCCGGATGGAGGTACAATCAGCCAATTTTGTCCTAGAACAAGTAAATTACACTTGAGGGTAAATTGCTTATTTCGTTCCATAAGTGTCACCATGTACACTTTTAGTCCCACGCTTCTCAGTATCCTCACTTTTAGTCCTATATGTTGTCAAACTTACCAGTTTTGGTCCCATGACCAAATTTAAACGGAATCATGCACGTGAGTCGTGCGTGGCCGTTACTGCAAGGTAAAAACGCGGGAATTCTCCCTAAAGAGTACAAAATCGCAATAATTTGGGGGAAAACTTACAATAATTTGGGTGAGTTGTCTCCTCGTGACATTCCTTGACCAAATTCCCCCCAAATTCCCGCGTTTTTACCTTGCAGTAACGGCCACGCACGACCCACGTGCGTGGTTCGGTTTAAATTTGGACAGAATTTGGTCAAGGGACCAAAACTGATAAGTTTGACGATTTATGGGACTAAAATTGAGGAAAGTGAGAAGCGCGAGACTAAAAGTGTACATGGTCATACTTATGGGACGAAAAAAGCAATTTTCCCTTACACTTGACATGAGATTGATTATGATGTGTTACATCCTATTTGCAGGTTTATACCGACAAAGACTAGCAGAAGGATGAAGCACATTCGAAGGGAAGTCGACTCATTGGTACTTGGCATGATCAAAAAAAGAATGAAGTCAATTGAAGAAGGGGAAACTAGAAGCAATGACTTATTGGGTATACTATTAGAATCCAATTTTAAGGAAATAAGACAACATGGAAATAAGTTTGGAATGAGCATGGAGGAGGTTATTGAAGAGTGCAAGCTTTTTTACATTGCCGGTCAGGAGACAACCTCGACCTTGCTCGTATGGACCATGATTTTGTTGGGTAAGCACTCGGATTGGCAAACTCGTGCTAGGGAAGAGGTTCTTCAAGTTTTTGGAAGCCGAAAACCCGATTATCAAGACTTAAACAGCCTCAAAATTGTAAGTATCACCCCTCCATTTTTCATAATTAAGTTCTTAATTCTTATGCAAGGGATACAAAATTGCAAATTTAGTCCACATGATATTACGATTCTAGTTTTAGTCTCACGTTTTATGAAAATTTAAAAAGAGTCCCAATAATCTGATAAAGTTGCAATGTTAGTCCTTTTCTAATTAATGTTAGTCCTATACTTTGTTTTTATTATTTAAAATTGTATTTTGCCCCTTAAACTATATAAAATATATCAAATAACGCCCTTGAACAAATATTATTACCACTTAGCCTACCCCACCCCCAAACCCCCCAAAAAAATAGAAGGAAATAAATAGTTGAGGAAAATGATGATTGGTCATGTTATGAACGTTCCGCTAAACATATATGTTCTTCTTTTTAATTTTTTTTTTGGATGACGAGGGAAACCCGCAGCCGCTACTGTGAGGTGCGCACTGGGTAAAACCCACTCTTGTGTAATAGCCTGCAAACCACACAATAGAGGTAAACCAGCCTAGGTTGCTCATAGCTGACAGGCTCACAGTAGAGAAGGCAAATAGGCAATCCCTCATCAGGATTCGATCCCGTGACCTAGGCCACAAGTTCAAATGCCTTTACCAACTCTACCGGGGGTTGCCCCCTTCTTCTTTTTAATTTTTAAATTATTTTCAGGGTGATAAGAGGCAATTAATATTTGTTTAAGGGGTTGTTTAATACATTTTGTTTAATTGAAGGGAAAAAATACAATTTAACAAAAATAATGTATGAGGCTAACATTATTATAAAAAAGGACTAATATTGCAATTAGTGTAAAATAATGGGACGTTTCCTAAAATCCCATAAAGTGCAAAATTAATACTAAAATCACATATCTTGCGGGACTAAAATTAAGACTTATAATTTACCTTTATTATTCATTAAGCTATTGATGGATATATCAATAACCATCCTTTAACATCATCAATTTTGCAGATAACGATGATTTTGCGCGAGGTTCTAAGATTATATCCATCTGTATTCATGCTTGCACGAACCGTTCACAAAGAAACACCGGTGGGACAAGTAATCCTACCGGCCGGAGTGCAGATAATGCTGCCAATTGTTTTATTACATCACGACCCTAAACTATGGGGCGATGATGCTAAAGAGTTCAATCCCGAGCGATTTAGTGAAGGAGTTTCAAAGACAAGACAAGGCGAGTTCTCGTATTTCCCGTTTGGATGGGGACCTCGAATATGCATTGGACAGAACTTTGCTATGTTAGAAGCCAAAATGGCACTGGCCATGATTTTGTATCACTATTCTTTTGAACTATCTCCATCATATTCACATGCTCCACATACTGTGATATCTATTCAACCTCAACATGGAGCACACTTGATTATCACCAAATTAAGGGATTTATAGTTTGGATTATGGGATGTGATTCCTTATTATGTGGCATTATCATTATATTGCGTTTTCGCTCTATGTATTACGAGTTTTATCCTCGTGGATGTACGGTTTGATTTATATAAGAACGAATGCACGTGTTGTTAACTAAGTAAATTAATAAACCTATCTATTTACTCAAATTGTGAAAAACACTTTTGTTTACACTCTAAGCTATGTTTGTTTATGTTTTTGAGTAAAAAACTTTAAAATTTTCTCGAGAATTGCGTACTACTGAAATTCGTGTGAAAATAGTAGGTGTTTGTTTATATATTTTAAAATAGGTTGAAAGTTGTAAATATGTCAAATCAATATTGATATGTTGATTGATGATGTGTAGAATGATTGTTATAGTTGTATATGTAATGATTATGTGAATTAAAAATAATAAAATATAAATTAAAAAATTGTAAAGTATGAAAAAGAAATAGAAATAATTATTATAATAAATGATTTGATTGTTGAATGTGTCAAATGATGTATATATGATTGATAGGTAGTATATAGGGGATTGAAAAGTTAGAATTGAGAAACGTTAAATTTAGATGAGAATTTGGTCTGTTAAGTTTATTTTAAATTTTTAGATTTAAAATCTTGAAAATGGGACTTAAAAACATAAACAAACAAATTCTAACTATTTCTTCTCATTACTTAAACCTTAATTTATTTGATCAATGCAATAACTCTCTATAACTCCTATATATAAACATATTAATTTAAAGACAATTCAAGGTTGTCGTGATACTTGGGCTACTACAAAAGTCCATATGAAGGTTATAAATTATGCCTTTATATTCACACACCAACACTATTTCCACATTGAATTTGAATGATTACAAATATATATTTGTAGATACGAAACTACGAATACATATATTATAGTTGGGTGTTAATTCACCTTATCCTTTAAAATATAAGAGGCAATCAACTCAAATTAAAACACAGTAACTAATGCTTCACTTTTTACTTACACAAAGGTTTATATATCTTTTATCCAATAAATACCTGTAATATTACCTATGACAATGATAAAGAATAGTAAAACAAAAGGAAAAATTATATGACGATTTATTTCATATTCTTAAGTAACACGAAGACACATAAATATGCACATAGATAAATAATAATATAAAATACGTAATATTCTAATTGATACTAATCAGAGTATAATTTGATTATAGTGAACATAATAAATTCTTGATATGGCTATGTTAGAAAAACAAAACTCATAAAAATTGAGAATCTAATTTTCCTAATAATATTTTATTTTTTAACTGATTAGGAAGTTAATAGTTAAAACCTTAATTTATAACCTATTAGCATTCATTTTTAGAATTCGTTATTTTTGATAATCTTAATTTTAAAAGATCTAATACATAAGTTTTTTAATATTATTTAAAAAAATGTGTTAATCTCAAGATAATGTAATTTTTTTTTTGAAAATGTAACTAAATTTAATTAAAATTTATTCAATATTCTTAAAATAATAATTTAAAATCTTTCTGTTTGCATTATTTTATATACTATGTGGATGCATAAAAAAAAGCTTCAATAGTGAAACATTATCCCTGTCTTTTTTTCTTTTTAGGAAAATATTAAGAATGTAAAAAATATGAATTTTTTCAACAAATAACTTATAAAGCGACAAGAAATCAGTTTGTACTCACGTGGTATAATACATGTGGACTGAAAAAAAAATTAGAATTACCTTAAAACAATTATAGTTTGATATTATTTTATTTTAAAATATTAATTGACAATCATGAAGATCGATTATTCTTTTTGCTATCTAAAAATCAATTCTAATTAAATATAACCACCAAATTACAAATATGTATTTTTAATTATAAAATATTCTAAATTTTAAATTAAATCTAAACATTTCATAATTATACGCTTTCACATGCACCATATGTGCTTATCAAATTATGGATATTGAAAGCTGATTCTTCAAATTGTGAAATAGCATTTATTGCCCTTACTTAAACCATTTTATTTGAATTTGATTTTTATATAATATCCCATATTTATATATGTTCTTGTTACAACAATTGTAGCTAATTGTTGTCACCTTCCATTGGAAGAGTCGCATCTCAAAATTATGAAATTAAATAATTTCATATAATAAAATGAACCAATTAAATAATTGATTCACTTTATTATATAAAATGATAAATTAAATAAATATACAATATATATCCAATATGAGCACGGTACTGCATAGATCCATTTCTAAGAATGCCACTTCGGAAAAATATCAAACAATTAAATTTAGGGTTGATTTTTCAAGTAGATTAAAGTAGAAAACATATGAAAACCTAGAAGATGGTCAAAAAATCAAAATTACTTTTCAACATCTTATATGAAAATTCAAGGGAAAGAGATTTAATTCGGCTGCTATATATACACATGTATGATGTCTCCAATTTGATTGGAGACTTGAAAGAATTGAGCATGATGGAGAAAGAAGCCATTTCCAAGCCCATCAATTTTACCCATGATTTTGTGCCTAGGCTCATCCCTTTCATCCATAAAATATTTATTGACTATGGTATGTATCTGATTATAATGTTTTATCTTATATTTCAGTTCAAAATAAACATTTAGAATAGATCATTAATATTAATGAAATAGATGATTAAGTCGCCCGATTGGCTTATGTTTAAAAACCCATCGTTAAAATGTTTGTTGTGAACTGTTAGACATGAATCTAATGGTTAGATTAGATTCACACACCTCACACCTCAAAGATAGTAGTGCAGTATGTGTTTGTTTCTAAATATTTATATATTTATAAATAAATTGTAATGTTTTTACATACTATTATATTTGATTATTATTTCTATGTGATTCTTTTTTAAAGTTCTAATGCTTTATGCCATACACTTACTCTTGCGACATAAAAAGCTTGATATAAATAGATATTTTAGGCATGTCAAAAAATCTAAAAAAAATAACGTTGTATTTTTGTAACTCTCATAATAATTATATAGTAGCATATATGTTTTGTAGAGTGAAACACGTATGAAATGGTGTGTTATCTATAAAAATATACTATTCAATATATAAAAATTGATGGAGTCTTGTGTTAACTACATACTAATCCCTTTTTGTGTAAATGTTTACTTCTAGTCTTATTTCTTACGTGTCTTTATTTTGTTTTTCTTTTATATTTATATATGTATAGTTTATAAATAATTGATTGTGATGTTCTTATTTAATTATATTTCTTGTATCTACATGTGATTCTATTTTAGAGTTCTAATGCAACTAATCATCTTATTATTAAAGATATCTAATTTTATGTAAATTATTTATTATTGGACTCTTTTGCCATTTAAAATTAAAATAAATAAGGGCATATTAGGTAGATCAAAATTTCAAAGAAACACCCATACTTTTATAATAGAACTAGTAAACAACACGTGCGTTGCACGTGAAACATATGATCTCGTTAAAATAATTAAATGTTAAGTATTTTTTTTTAAAAAGGGCAGTTGAATTTTGTGGGCTTGGTCACGAATTTGATTCCCGTGCCTATTAAATGTCTTCTCTACTGTGAGCTTGTCAGTCAGCTATGGACAATCTAAGCTGGTTTAACCCTCTTGTGTGGTTTGCAGGCTATAACACAACAACAAAATTTATCTAGTGCTCACCCTAAGGATAGCGGTTGCGGGTTTCTCTCATCATAAAAAAAAAATTAAATACATACATATTGTCCCAACTTAGATAAATTCACAACTTAAAAACTAATTTAACTAATGAATTATTAATCAGTAAACTATAATTTTATGAAAACTTAAACATTGATGGCATAAATGAATATTTAAACAAAGTTAAGTGAAAAAATAATTTAAATATCTTGGATATGGTGCTTTATTTCTTCTTTCCTCTCTTTATTTTTCATTGATTTTTTGTGTTTTTCTATTTTTTCTAATTCACCATAATACATTTTTCACAAGATCATTGGACTCATCCTCATTTTGAACCTCAATTTCATTCTTCGGCTTAGATGATGCTTTTTAGTTTGCTTCGGTAGTACCAAACACGTCGTTGTCATTTATTAGATAAAGTTTTGTTGATAGAAAAATAGAATAAATATAAAACAAACATGTATATTCCGTACAAAACTAATGCATGAAAAAAGGATAAAAATACTTTTTCGTTTCTTAACACAATATTTGTTAATGTTATAGCTGTATTATTTTAGTTCTACTTCTCAAATCAAAGTGCTATCGATAATTATGTTTGAAGAATAATATTAGCCATGTTTATTTATGTTTTCAAGAATAATGTTTTATATTGTTGAAACATAAATTTTTAAAATTTTGTACGACGTATTTTCAAATGAAAATATATTTTTGAAATTGATTTTTCCCTATATATATAACTACATACATATCAAACAACTTATTCATGTTTCTTATCTCTTCTTACTTAACTATGTCTTTAATTACTTAATCATAATTAAATAACTCAAATATTTTAAGTATTGTAATTGTAAATCAACCAATCAAATGATGATTCTTCAGATCTTACCAATTCAAACTATTTTTTTAAATAAAAAAATCACAACAAACATCAACATTATATTCATATGAATGTCGTAATGTATATTTTTCAATAAGTCTTCTAAAACTTAATTGAAAAATATAACTACAACAAACCCAATCTTTTAGCCTTTTACTATCATTGCAAGCTATAATTAATTGACTTTAAATTTGAAATATTTGAAGGTAATATAATAAACGTCAATCAAAAAAATCTTTTTGTTCTATGTTTTGCATTCATTTCTGAATTGAAATATTTGAAATTTCTTTTAAAAAACCAAAAAAAAAAAAAGAGCTGAAAAAGATGGCCCCAAGGTCAAGTAGGGGCAAGGAAAATAAAGCCAAGACTGAAAAAAAAAAAAAAAAAAGAAATGCAAGAAATTATCATTCTATTTCTCGAATTTATTATTTTTAAGAGCTCCCGAGATTTTAACTGGTTTTTTGCTGATGTGAAGGCAGTGTTGATGGGTGGTCTGTAAGTACCTCTATAATGAATATTTGGTTTTGAAAACATATACTGACCCGTGGTCGGGAGAAGTAAAAGAATAAAGTGAGTACTATAACTTTGATACGTGAGAAATCTAAATTAAATTTCTACGTTACAATTTATTGCAGATCGATAATATTTTAGACACGAGCCCATATAAACTCTAGAAAAATAGTTACACAATTTAAAATTCAGCCTAATATCTTTGAAATTTCAAAACCCAAAGAATCTGAAAGCTCAATAAAAAAGACAAAGTTTTAGAACAACAATATAAAACCTTAATATATTTAAAAACAATATATTATAAATCTAAAGCTAGGGTTGATTGAAACTTACCATACTCAAACTTCTTTCCAAATAACAAATATGTAGTCCCCTCATTCTTTAATAAAATATTTCAAAGGAACTAAATTATTGAAACATTTGAAAAAATCTATATAATAATTTAATTATATAAATACTTACTGATTCGATTTTAATCAATGAATTTGTTAAAAAAATTCATGTATAAGGATATTGTTTAATATCAAAATATATGCAATATTAAAGTAATGATGAAGTAAATAAATATTATACAATAAATTATAATTAAAAAAAGACTAAGTATTGATTGACATGAAAGATTGTATAATTTATATAGAACTTAGTTTCTTGAAAATTAAATCTAGCTAATAATGCAAATATGTCCATTTATTTTACGTAAATTCATGTTTCATTTCTTCATTTTTGTGAATTATAACTATTTCTTCTTATTTCATCTCATTGAATTTCATTGTGTAGTAACATCCTTTATTAGAAACTCTAATCATTATGTATTTCTTGCAAAGATCATTTCACGTGATCTAATTTAAACCGCACTTACATTTTACACAAAATCATGTAAGATGATGTAAATATCTTTTTCATTTTTTTTGTTTTCTTCAATACTATTTATTTTTCATAATAAAATCAAGCTCTATTGATAAATATGCAATGAGAGGAAAAGTTGCATATGTTACAGCTTAAAGCTATTGTTGCATAGAGAAAACAACTTTATTAAAATGAAGGATATTATAGTCAAATTAGGCAATAAATACACAGTTTTATGTTAAGACAACTATTTTGATCAAACAAAGTAGAATAATTGACATTATTTTCAGGAAGGAGAGAGTAATAAGGTAACATAAATTTTTTAAAAAAGTGATTCTTGTTATAATTGTATCATGGATTCAAGTCTTATTCATTAATAAAGCGCGACACATATTCCAAATAAATATTCTTGATAAAATTATCGATAAAAAAAGGAAAACACTTCTCACTGATAATTAAATTTAATAAATATATTTGATAAAATATATAAGTATAATATTATAAATTTAGTCCAATATGATACGACTTGTTATAACATTGGGCCCATTATCTATAAAAGTATTAGAATTAGTCCCATAAGATATATTATATTTCAATCTTACTTTCAACACCTAAACATTTGATATACTATGAGTACTTTATGTGTTGTATTATATATCTTTTTTTCAAGTTAAAGCAGAATAATCTTTTTACATTCTTCTTTACTTTTGATGAAAAAGTTATAGTATTTATAAAAATTATCACACAGTTGAAAATTCATAAAATTGTCAAGGATTTACTTCCTCACAAGAATATAATATGGATTATCATAGTTAATTTAGAGTCATTAAAAGATACAAATTGTAACAATCATGAACTTAAACTACAATGGTGTTATGTTTTTAAATGAATTAAAATTTAGTAATATATATTTTACCATTTTAAGATATTTTTCATTATTTGGCTAGTGTTAAAGCGTTTTGATGCGTCGTAGTTTTTCTTTTGTTAAGTTTAAAATTTGAAAGACATGTGTCTGTTGTGAAAATAACCATATGCACCTCACATGGCTTTTTTTCACTCATAAGATAATAGTGGTACCAAAAGAAGTATTGGAAAATTGCTAGAACTTTTACGTTCATCTTCGCAACCATGTTTAGAATGTGTAAATTTACGGCCACGCGTAAGTCACATAAATTTTTTCGTCTCATACTTAATGGTGGTACCAAAGCTGATACAAATAGGTAAGTTTTGTGTCAAGATCATAATTTAAATTAAACTACTGGATAAAAGATATTTAAAATACGCCAAATTTCACGTGATATGAATTAGTTAATTTTTCATCTTTAGCATTAAGAGAAAATGCGAGTTTTAAAAACAATAAATTATTGAAACATTCAAAAAAGCCTAAATCATAACTTAATTATGAACATTCTAATTACATAAATTATAATTATTTCTAGCTTGTATAAATTCACGTGTTTGACCTTGATGATGCATTGTGCTTTTTTTAAGTTTGTTTTGTGATTTTTTTCTTCTTCATTAATATTCAATTATCCACTTCCCTCATTCAGTATATGATTGCTGACGATATTTCTTTTCTTCTCTCAATTGATAAAATATTGAAATAAAATAAAATTATAAACAAAAGGATTTCAACATTTTTAAAATGATTTTATTAATTATTTAGGACAAAATACAAATAACCCCACGTGAAATATTTTATTGGCTGAAAACCCCCTGTGAAAAAAATATAGCCTAAAAACCCCCTGTAAAATTTTCAAATTGCATGAAACCCCATGTGAAAAAAATATAGCCTAAAAATCCCCTATAAAATTTTCAAATTTACAAATTAATTAATAATACTAATAATCAAGTTTTATGATATTAATTAAATTTTATCCAATAATTAATTTTTAATGTAGTTATATTTCGTAATGATAAACTTTTTTCAATGTTTCAACAATTAATTTAGTTATATTTTATTCACAGGGGGTTTCATGCAATTTGAAAATTTTACAGTGGTTTTTAGACTATATTTTTTTTCACATGGGGTTTTATGCAATTTGAAAATTTCACAGGGGGTTTTTAGGCTATATTTTTTTTATAGGGGGTTTTCAGCCAATAAAATATTTCACGTGGAGGTTATTTGTATTTTGCCAATTATTTATATTTGGGATAAGCATTTTTAATTTCTAAAGTATGCGCCCAATCTATAGCAGAGTAATCCTCAAGTGACATGTGCAATTTGTTCACTGCATATAGTTTCCATCTTTTCTAAGATATCATTTCACTTTCATTAACTAAGTAAATATAAAAACAACGAAAATTAAAATTAATTATTGTAATAAAACATGGCCCTTTACATATATATATCTTGCCAATAGGAGTTTACTCAAGTTTCGTCAAATTGAAATTTCATTATGAATATTGATTCATCACGGTTAAAAACTAACATTTTTTGTTTCATTCATTATAGTTTAAATAAAAACTAATATTTTTGGTTTCATTCATAAATTTGATGTACTCAACTGTTAATAAATGATTATTGGAATTGAAGTGTAATATGTGAGGGGATATATGTGGGGAAAAAAAATACAAAACAACCATTTTTCCCTTCAAATTCGTCTGACATGCGTGCAATTTTCAATTTTTGTGTTTAACAAAGAGACAATCTCAATTTCTTTCAAAAATAAAAAGACTGATGAAATCAAAAGTATTAATTTTTTATATTTTGTGAGACCAAAAGCGATGCACTGACGTGTCTCAAACCAATAGGAACTTTATAAGTAATTTATTTGATTATAGAGTTCTACTATAATTATATTTTTATTTGTTAGATGTGTTTAAATTTATTTTTATTATTTGTTTCGACTCTTTTATCATTAAAAAATAATAATTCACTTGTAGAGTCCTAATCAAATTATATATCTTATTATTTGACTATTTTACCATTACCATTAAAAAATAATAATTCACTTGTAGAGTCCTAATCAAATTATATATCTTATTATTTGACTATTTTACCATTAAAAAATTAAATCTATAGGGGTATTTTAGGTACTTCAAAAATTCAAAGAAATACCCATACTTTTATAATAGAATAGATAGATAGATAGATTTCACTAGTTATTCAATTGATTCATTATTATTTATTACAAATTCATTTTGACCCAAAAAAGCCCAATATGATTAAGTGATTAGTGCATATATGATAATTCTAACACAAAATTTTATTGCTGATGCTACATGAGATAAAATCTTAATGTTTAAGCGTATTTAGTTTTGTTTTAATATTCTTGTTATTTTGAGTAAAAGTATAAAAATGAAAGAACTAATATGTTTAACTTCACACCTTTCAAATAAATACATCATCACTTAATACATATATTCTATAAGATGATAACTACTATTATCGGGCTCTTACCACAACGATTAAAATAACAGTTTTTTTGGACTGAAATCTACTATTATGTGTGTGTAAGGATATAAAAACCTATTTTATGTAATTTCTCTTAAAATATTTAAGCATATGCATGCATTGAGTTTCCCACCATGCATAACTATTATAACCCATTGGACGCATAGAGTTAATGTCGAACTTTCAGGTGAGAATTGCTTTCTATGGTTGGGCCCTTATCCTGCTATACTTATCACAGACCCTGAGAATATAAGAGAGATTTTGTCAAAAAGTTATATATTTTCCAAAAACCTTACAATCCATCAGGCAAAAGATTAGCAAGTTATGATACTGATAAATGGGCAAAGCATAGAAGACTCGTTAATCCTGCCTTTCAGCTCGAGAAAGTTAAGGTAATTTTTGTGGGTTTTTCTAAGTATCTTTCATAGGGTTTTTTCTAAGTAAATTTCTAGTTTAATTTCACTTGTGCTGGGATTTCTAAGACCCTTATCACATCTTGACAACTCAATAAGAAAGAACATGAGTGACTTTATTACAGTCTCATTTTACACATTCCATGTAGTTTATGGACAATTAACTAATCATTTGATACCTATTAATGAGGCAATATCTGATTATAATTAAAATAGTCAAAAACACCCTGAGTATACGAAAAAATCATCATTATATATGAAAGTAATCGCGGGATCGCGTCCTACAAGAGATGTCGGGTCGGACGACCCGACGATCCGACAACCAGCGACCCAACGACCCGGATAATCTCCTATAAGAAATGTCGGGTCGGCGACCTGGATAATCTAGACCATGTATCAAGGGACACGTGTACGGCTCTCCTTGATCCTAGGGTCACTAACCAATCATTAACATTCTATTCTCCTATAAATAGCCAGATATGCTTAATGATCAAGGACCTTTTGACTCACAGTACGAGCAGACTCCTAAAATTCACCTCGTAATTCTTAGGATTTTGGGTAGCCTCGTTAAGGTACGATGCCAGTAACTACCATCGATTTTCACTTATAGAACTACGAATTGACTTGATCCTAAGTAACTAGGTACGTAGACAGCTTAGCCAGGTCAAGTGCAGTCATAATTCCCCTCCACTTGGGGTCTGGGTTGACCTCTTAGGTCGTAGACTTAGCACGAATTATCCAGTGAAATTCGTGCTAAATCACTTATATTGGCAGATAACAATGATTCTACATGAAGTTCTAAGATTGTATCCACCTGCATTCATGCTCGGTCGAACCATTCACAAGGACACTATGGTGGGAAAGGCAATCTTACCGGCTAGAGTGCAAATAGTACTGCCATCAGTGTTATTGCATCATGATTGCAAGTTATGGGGCGATGATGCAAACGAGTTCAATCCCGAGCGATTTAGTGAAGGAGTTGCAAAGGCAAGGCAAAGGGACCTCTCATATTTCCCGCTCGGTTGGGGGCCTCGTATATGCATAGGCCAAAACTTTGCTATGTTAGAAGCAAAAATGGCACTAGCTATGATTTTGCAGTCGTATTCTTTTGAGCTTTATCCATCGTATTCTCATGCTCCGCATGCAGTGATAGCTCTTCAACCTCAATACGGAGCGCACTTGATTCTCTCGAAGCTATAGGGATTTCAAATTTGGATTATTGGATGTGGATTTCTTTTCATTTGTACTTGTAACATGAGTTTTATCATGTATATATGATAATGGGCAATAATAACAACAAATACCTTAGTCTGTTATATTTTGTAAGGATGATAAACTTAGACTTATATGTAGGATTATGGACTTGTATTGTTTCATGTTGAATATTCTTATGAAATCTGGAGTTGGAGATGTGATTTTATTTTCAGATTCTGATGATATGTGGTTTCATGTTTTGATTTAGTTGGAGAAGATATTCCTGGTGAAACACAATGATATTTTTCCAGTTTAAGCATGTCTTTCACATTTGATGGAGATCCAGTTTTCCCTCCATTATTTTCTCCTAAGTTAACATCGCATATGAAAAAAATAGATACCTAAGTTAAGCATGTCTTCCACATTTAATTTGAAGGACTTATTAATTACATTAAATGAATCAACAAATCAATATTTAGAGCAAATTCATTAACTTAAGTTCAGTAAGTTCCTCCAAATATAAATTCATTAACTTAAGTTGACGAATATGATATTACATCATATAATTAATTTAAGTTTGTCCTATACTAAAATAATATGAAAATAAAATATATACTTTTTAATATAAATTTTACATATAAAAGATAAATATGAATCCTTACAAATCTTCTCTCATAAAATTCAATTATTGAGATTAATTTGTAATAGGTCCTATTCAATACGTCAATCGCATCCAATACATAATTTGATATTTTTATATTTATCTATATAAAAATTTTAAATTAATTAATTATTAATGATAATTAAAGAAGTAATTAAGCTATTATTAGGTTGTAATTTGATATTACAAATATATATAATTATTTGCAATCTAGCATTTGTTTATGAATAACAAGTATAAAATATTTAAATAAAATTCTAATTGGTATTAATAATTGGTGATACTAAAGAAGTATTTAAATTTAAATTAGTTTGCAAATTGATATGCAAATTACTTTTTTAATAATATATGTAGATTTAGTCATTTACTATATTAGAAACAAATCACGTGATACGCACGTGGTTCGTGGTATTGAAAAAAGTCGAAATAAATAATTATAAATTCTTATTCAAAAAAGACTTTGTAATATTTCTAATAGTAGTAAATAAATTTTATTAGTAATTTGTTCATAAATTGTTTAAGTTATTATTGCAATATCATTTGATCACAAAAAAATAGTGTAACATAGTTAATTTTTTTGCTTTAATTATTTAGTCATCAAATATCAATACATTGCATCCTTAGATTGATATATATGAATGTAAAATAATAAAAATCTACTCATATTTCTTAATTTGCATAGACCTTTCTCATTTCCTATATCGTCTACTCCAATATCCATATTCCGTGTAATGGATGATTAATATGTATAATATGCATTAAATATGAATTAATTCTTATTTATCTTGTAATTGTTAATCAAAATTTAAAAACAAGCAAACAAGGAAACACAAAATAAAATAGTTAAAGATTAAAATCTATTAATTAAGAATTATTTTATGTAAAAATCGGAAAATGTGGTATAATCATTTTGCCGTCCCTCAATAAAACAAAATGCAATTAGACTAAGGTGATTTAGGTGGGGCCTCAATATAAAAAAGAATAGCTCAATGATATTTCCATACTATGTTATTCTTTTATATAAAAAAAGACAATATATATATATATATATTGTCCTTTTCCCTCCCTAACTATTGGATAAGCTTTACACTTAATACCAATTTAGGTGGTCGGACCCCACCAATCGCCAACTACATATTCAATGGTGTATAGCAGGCATAAATGCTACAAATAAATGAGAAATAAGAAATAGGTACTAAAATAAGATCATTACTTCAACATGGATATATATATATATATATTTATTGTGAATTGATAACGAAATATGATGAAGAAAACAAACCCCTTCTTAAAATATCCAAATTATTAAAGGTTTTAAGTTCTACATATATTGATATTGTGTGACTTTTATCTATTTTATAATAACTTTTAGTTAGAGTAATATTTTGTAATTGGTTCTAAATAGGAAAATGTATCGACTTTCTGGGAATTTTGAGCCCTTAATTTTAAAATATTGACATCAATATTCATTTTTCTATCTTTTCACTTTACTTTTTAATAAAAGACTATTAAACCATTCAACTCTGAGTTAAGAAAAAATTAAATAATATAGTTAATTAAAAGACAAAATAACATTAAATGACATGATACAAAATAATAAGAAACATCATAAGGTTATTTACTTCAAAAAGATATAGCTCTAGTATTCTTAAAATATTATTAAAAAAATATTTTAACAGTGATTTATTATATACTAGTGATACTACAGAGAGTTTAAAGTAGTAAATTTCACTCTCTTCTAATTCAGCTAAAGCGAAAAATCATGAAATATGTTAATATTTTAATTATGCAAATATAATTTGTGACATCATTTTTTTCTAATTTATAAAATCTTCAATAGTAAAAAGTAATACTTCCTTTTGTTTTTACGTAGCAAATTAAAATCTAGGATAAAAAATTTGTAGTGGTAATATGGGTGTTCCTTGTTTCTCTAATTAAGACCAAGTTCAAGAAAGAAACAACAAATATTATAATGTGTTATTTCTTTAACTTTGGCTTTTTATTTAAGTACACCATTATATTATGAAGTAGTCATAGATTATCACTTTTCTTAATAAATATTCCATATTCATTTGAAAAGAAAAACATGATAATACACTGTTTCATAAGGGTGTATTTATTTTTTTTAACTAGCTTTTCAGTAGATTAATATACTACTTTCAAATCAGCATAGCCGACTATGTTTTCGAATTTTATTATAAAAAAAAATCATATATATTTGAAGATAAATAATCTTAGGTTTATAAAGATTGGTTAATTACTTCATAAATGAAAAAATTGAACATGTACAGATTTATGAAAAATGTTTGGTTATTAATATATCCAAGCAATAAAATTTTTATTCAAAAAAGAAATCAACGATTAATCAAGATGACATTTTGAGAAGCTCTGTGTATTCCTCATGATTTATTTTATTATTCTTACGCCATTTGATGATATTTTGATAATTTTAATTTTTTAATAGATTACAAGTAAAAATTATTTTTTTTAATTAAAACTTAAAGAGTATTTTAGTTTTTAACAATTAAGTATAATGAAAAAAGTATATACATAAAGGTTCACACCAATAATTCAAAATTAAGAATATGAACGTAAAATGTACAAAATTTAGATGAGATTAATGCAATTTTTCTGTTATAAATTATTTCATTTTCATATTAGTAACTTATAGTATACTGACATATTAAAATAAGAATGATATAATTACATAAATTTATGAAGTTTTGATGTCAGCTGTCATTAATGTACTCCATATAGAGTTTCCAAGCCTTAATTGAACAATCGCTGCAAAAGTTGAAAATCACCAATTTAATATTAAAAAATGGCTGGAGTATATATTATTTCGTGCACTTATATATTAAATTGACCGATTAATATATTTTTGATGGTATGACAGAAAACCTAATTACTATGGGCCCTCAAAAATAAAATATCAACAAAAATATTAACAAAAGTATATAAGAATGTGTCAAAATTAAAATAGTGGGAATTGGGTTGCACGACCTTAATAATTTAGTATATTTTGCCAATCTGTCAACGTGACTGCTCCCATATTAAAATCCCTGAGTTTACAAATTCCATTAATTCATCATCTTCCCCACTCCACACCAACTCTTTCCGGCCAACCCTTTCTGAATCTCAGCCAGTCTACAAGTTATATATATATATATATATATACATGCATACAAAAAATGCCATGAAAAAGTGACTTTTCACAAGCTAGCCAGCCATATATACTTGTATATATATATATATATATTCATTTTAAATTGTGGTGGAAAAAATGGAGAGTAGATATGATCATGAATATGAGGAGGATAATACACCAGAAAACACAGCTTATTCTCCACGCTCTGGTGATGAGGCAGCTGAAGAAGTATACATCCCTTCACCCAAAAAATTAAGGTAAATTAATTTTTTTTTAATGGAATATTTGAAATTTTATTAAGTAAATTTATTATTAATTAATACTTTGAATTGTTACAGTAGGAGGGGTGCACAAAAGAAAGTAGTAAAAGTGCCTATCGGCGACGGTGACGGATCACGGAGTAGAGGAGAGGTGTATCCACCGCCGGATTCTTGGTCATGGCGAAAATATGGCCAAAAGCCTATAAAAGGGTCGCCTTATCCAAGGTAATTTAATTTATTTGCATTTTATATAAATATTTTTTTAATTAATAAGTTATGGTGAAATATTTCATGGGATTACTATGATAATACATAATTTGTTGAAAATGGTTTGATTTGTTCTTGAAGTTGCCGGCGGGGAGTAGGTGGATGTTTATGTAATTTTATATAGAAAACAATTATTGAGAGTAATAGATTATTATTAGAGGCGGCTATGGGGCAAAATTACTATCTTTGTTGCATTATTGAACATTATTTATGGCAAAGAGTAGTAGTTAAAATTTCTAACACAAAAACACCTTAAATTCCCCCCACCCCCATGCTTTCTTATTAGCTTGTTTTCACACTCTTCACTAGGTTTTTTTTTTTTAAACTTAAATTTAGTTGGATTAAGTTATAAATTTACGAAAAAGTATTAATATAATGTTAGACTCAATGTATTATATATAGGTATTGTCCACTATATATTCGTGGGTGAGGGCTCATTCATGTTTGAATGGATACTATACATTTCTACTAGAGGAACCTTATATACCTAAACTACTACTAGTTTTGTCATCTCATCTATTTTAATAAGAAAGAATTTGCAATTAATTGATTTGAATGTATATTTTAGGGAAAAATCTTAACTTTAGTCCCATGAGATATGACAATTCTAGTTTTAGTTTCATATTTTACGGGATTAGTAACGTCCTAATATTTTACACTAGTTGTAATATTAATGTTTCTTTATAATAATGTTAGTCTCATACTTTATTTTTGTTATTATAAATTGTATTTTGACCCTTCAATTAAATCAGTTATATTAAACAACTCCTTAAATAAATATTATTTGATCTCTTACACCCTTAAAAATAATTTACAAAATTAAAAAGGAGAAAAATAGGTTTAGTCGGACGTTCATAACATGACCCAGTCATCATCATCCAATTAATTTTTGTTTTCTTTTAATTATTATGGGGTAAGTGACAATGATATTTATTTAAAGGGGGTATTTGATACATTGTATAGTGTAAGGCACAAAATGCAATTTTAAATGATAAAAAAAAATTGTGGGACTAGCTTTGATTAAAAAATGACTAACATTGTAACTTTATCAGATTATTATGATTGTTTTCAAAATTTCGTAAAGTGTGAGACTAAAACTAAAATCGTGATATCCTTTGGTACTAACTTTGTAATTTTTCCTATTTTTTACATCTACACTATCTATACTTTTTAAATTAAGAGGCGTTAAATAATAAAATAATTGCATATAACATTTTCCATTCTTAATAATAATTAGGCTTTTTTGATTTGCATGGGTTCAGAGGATATTATAGGTGTAGCAGCTCAAAAGGGTGCCCAGCTAGAAAACAAGTAGAGCGGAGCCACCTTGACCCAACCACTCTCCTCATCACCTACACTTGTGACCACAATCACATATTCACCACCAAGAACCACCACCATTCCCCGCCTGCCGCCACTATCACCGCTACATCTCCGGCCAACTTCCCACGGGAGGAATGCGCCGCCTTGGCCAACCAGCCGGACATTAATGAACCAGCTGTCGACACTTGTTTCGTCGAGCTGGCTGGTGAACTCGGCTGGCTCTACGATGTGGGGTCCACGATCATGGACGAGAATACCCTCGTCGTGGGGCCTACTTGGGCCCACGCCGATGTGGACGTGTTGATCATGCCCATTAGGGACGAGGATAAGCTACTGTTCGGTGATCTCGATGACCTTCCCGAGTCTCTGGTTGTTTTCAGGCGATGTGGCATTGAGACAACATAGAACTATTGTCATGGTGAATCCCACAAAATATTGAAAATTTTATGTTATACATTTGTTTTCATCATTCTTTTTTTTTTTTTTTTTATGTAAATATTTGGAGAGATGGTTTTGTTCTTCACAAGCATTTTGCATATGCGTTACAGATATGTTATACATGATCTGTTACAATGTCTTACTATGATTGTATATATGATCTGTTACAATGTCTTACTATGATTGTATATATAATAAGAAAACATTTATAAGCTTATTTTCCTTCTCATCATACTTTAAGGAATTTCCTAGGATCAAACTTGTTGAAGATAATAATTCATATTCTTGTTAGATCTATATTTGGTTGTTTATCTTATATATGTTTAGGTTTCCTTCTTGTTCTATAATAAATTTAGTGTTTGCTTGGTCATCAAAGCTCTTATATTATACAAATAAAATGTATGTGTGAAATATAATATTGATCAAGTTATAATGATGATGAATTGTGACCTTATAAATAAAATTATTCAATCAAGATTTAGTTATAATTATTACTTGAAATATGTTACAATTTGAAGATGCAAAAAAATATGAACAAAGTATATGTATATATTATACAGTCACCGGAGCTCGTGTAGGGGCAACTCTATTTTCAACCGGAATTTCAACATACTCAGAAAGAATAGCCCGAAATTCATCTCCACTAATCGTCTCCTTCTCAAGAAGGACTTCGACTATTTTATCAATAGCTTCACGATTGTTTCGAATGTGACTCAAAGCAATCTCATAAGCACTATCTGAGAGCCGTTTAACTGCACTATCAATATCTTCAGCCAGTCTTTCTGACATTGAATTTCTCGCCATCATTCTCATAATCACGTCGCTTTGAGCTGACGAGTCCATGAGTGACCATGGACCTATTTCTGACATCCCAAAAGTAACAACCATCTGTGTACAAACGAACAACAATTTTCGTTAAAAAATGTACTTCAAAGTTCAACTCTAGACTAGAACTGTATAAGTTGTGATGCACGAATACTTCAAAAAATCACAATGTGTCGCGTAAACACCTGATCAGACACGACATACTCGACTGACACTCTCCTACACCGTGTCCAATATGAAAATAAATTTGTCTGCTTAAATAAAATGAAAAAAAATAAATATGAACACCGTTATGGACACAGTTAGAGGGTATGTCTACTATGTTCGTGTTATTTGCGACACTTGATGTTATTTCACTTATTTTTTGTGATTTTGAAAACCTAAGTATTTATTTTTCCTTCAAACATATATAACTTTACAAATCAAATACAAATTTATAATCTACAACAGTCATTCTTATAGTTTATTTCTCTAACCAGTCATATCTAAATTAGAATGAAAAAACTAATTTATATAATTTAACGTAAATTAATGAACATATATGTATATGATATATATATACACATTTTATTAGTAGTTTCGAGGCCGTGTCGTGTCCTAATATTTTTAAAATGCCGTATTTCGTATACACATTTTATTAGTAGTTTCGAGGCCGTGTCGTGTCCTAATATTTTTAAAATGCCGTATTTCGTGTCCGTTGTCGTGCATCATATATAGACTGTAAGTAAAGAAGCTTTACCTGCTTGGCCAAACCAGTGATTTGCTGTAAATCACCAACTGCACCAGTCGTTACTTCAGCCTCGCCAAATATAATCTCTTCAGCAGCTCTTCCACCTAGCCCGCCAACGATTCTGGCGAAAAGTTGTTGCTTTGATATAAGGGTCGGGTCATCTGCAGGGATAAACCAGGTCAAACCACGGGCTTGGCCACGTGGGATTAATGTCACCTTTTGAACAGCATCGTGCCCCGGAGTTAGCGTTCTACGTGATAAAGCAAGCAGCAATAGTGAATCCCACATAAGCTATAATGAAACAATGATTAGAAATAGGAGTGGCAATTGGGTTAAATGGGTTGGGTTTGGGTCGGGTCCATTTGAGTTGGGCTTAAAGTGGGTTGGGTCCAATTGGGTCCAATGTCAAAAAATATGCATTATAGTTGGACCCAACAAGGACCCAAAGTGGACCCAACAAGAATCCAAAGTGGACCCGACAAGGACCCATTATGAAGTAAAGTGGTGTAAGGGGGTTGTTGTGGAGTGTAAAATATAGATTACTGACTCAAAGTGGAGAATATATTGGACCCAATTTGAACCCAAATTGAGCCCAATTTAAGACCCAATTGGACCCAAATATTATTAAAAGCCAACCCAGTTTGAACTAAAATGCTAAAATGTTAGGACCCAATCCATTGAAAACTTAGTTTAGTTTAGATCCAAATATACTTATGGACCCAAATTGCCACCCGTAATTAGATATAGCACACAACTTGTATCAAAAGAACAACAAGGGGCTTGAAATACGATTGATCTAAAACAGTAAAGATTTAGGCGAAGATTAGGCCGCTATGACTTGTTTGGATATACTAATTACTCTACGTATAAACTAAGTCCTTTCGTTTGGATACGTTCAGTTTACTAAACATGGTTCCGATGTATCCTAGGATTTGTATATCTCAAAACCATCTCATTGAACATCATTGCTCGATTATTGGCAAATCAACAAAAACATTCGTAAGTAATATAAATCTGCACTTACCCACAAATGGCGTGACCTACTTCGTGATAGGCCACGAGACTTTTGCTCTTGCCATCAGTCATAACTGTTCCTTCCATACCAGCAACTATCCTATCAATAGAATCATCGATTTCTTTAGATGATATAGCTGTCTTGGCACGCCGACCAGCAAGAATAGCAGCCTCGTTTAAGAGATTAGCAAGATCTGCACCACTAAAACCAGGTGTCCTCATGGCTATCACTTCAAGGGATACATCTGAATCGAACTTTTTATTGCTTGCATGGACCTTAAGGATCTCCGTTCTTCCACGAACATCAGGCACATCAACACTTACCTGCACAAAAGATCCTAATTTTGTGATTTTGAGTATCAAATTTAGGAACAAAGCTTTACAGTACATGTGTGATGTACGGACACTTTAAAAAATCAAGTGTCGTGTTGGACACCTGATCGGACACGACACTCGACCGACACAATGTCCAATATGAAAACAAATTTGTCTACTTAAATAAAACGAAAAAAATAAAATAAGAACACCGCAATGGACGCAGTTAGATGTATGTCTACTATGTATGCGTTATTTGTGACTCTTGATGTTATTTCACTTATTTTTTGTGATTTTGAAAACTGAAGTATTTATTTTTCTTTCAAACATATATAACTTTATAAATCAAATACAAGTTTATAATGTACAATAGTGATTCTTATAGTTTATTTCTCTAACCAGTCATATTTAAATTATAATTAAAATACTAATTTATATATTTTAATGTAAATTAATGATCATATATACGATATATACATATATACATATTTTATTAGCAGTATCGAGGCAGTGTCGTGTCCTAGTATTTTTAAAATGCCGTATTTCGTGTCCGTGCATCATAGCAGTGCATTAAGTTACCTGTCTATCAAACCTTCCTGGCCTCAACAAAGCAGAGTCGAGAATATCAGCACGGTTCGTTGCTGCAATCACAATAATACCCGTGTTCCCTTCAAAACCATCCATTTCCGTTAAAAGCTGGTTCAAAGTCTGCTCCCTTTCATCATTTCCTCCACCGATACCCGTCCCTCTTTGTCGCCCAACGGCGTCAATTTCATCGACAAACACAATGCATGGAGCATTCTCCTTTGCCTTCTTGAAAAGATCACGCACACGCGAAGCACCTACCCCAACAAACATCTCAACAAACTCAGAACCCGAGATCGAGAAAAACGGAACGCCAGCTTCACCAGCTATAGCCTTGGCCAGCAATGTCTTGCCAGTACCGGGGGGACCCACAAGAAGAACCCCCTTAGGAATACGAGCACCCACTGCAGTAAACCTCTCGGGCTTCTTCAAAAACTCAACCACCTCGACAAAATCTTGCTTAGCCTCATCTACACCAGCAACGTCATCGAAAGTTATGCCCGTGTTAGGCTCCATTTGGAACTTAGCCTTTGATTGACCGAAAGTCAACGGGAAACCGGGCCCACCGGGCCCACCCATCCCACCGGAGGACCGTCTCGAGAGGAGAAAAAGACCACCGATCAAAATCAACGGGAACGCCAAATTTCCAATTAAGTTGACTAAAAACGAACCCGAGTCCTCTTGAGCGTTGTGGGCAGCAAAATCAATGTTTTTTTCCCGAAACTTCTGAAGAAGCTCCTGGCTGAGGCCCGGGAGTTGTACACGAACTCTCTGTAAACGATTACCCAATTCTGGTGATATAGCCTCGACAATGGCTATGGTTCCATTTTCGTACAAATCAACTTTTGTCACTCTATCCTTATCAAGATATTCAAGAAACCTTGAGTAAGACATCCTCGAGTTAGAAACACCCTGTTCGTCGTCTGCAAGAGCTTTACCATTACCGAGCAATGCAGGTACAGCAAGTCCAGCATTGCCAAGCAACAATTTCAGAAAGCCTCTTCTTCCTTCGTTTGTCTTTTGATCAAGTGATGCTCTTACAGTAACTACTTTATATGTATTGTTCAATGAAGGAAAGCGTGAGGATTGATTAAACTGCCTGCTATAATTTCTTTTACTCAAACGTGTTCTAGTGTTCGCTGCAGATAAACCATTTCCCACTACACATGCTAATGAGGCAGCCATCTCTGTTCCAGTGTAGTACATCAAATATAAAATTTAGCAACGAATCTTTCAGGAATGTTATCAAAAGGGTATACTTCAGATCTTGCAAAGTTTCCATGGAAAGGAAATTTTTTTCCAAAAATTCCATTCATCAAGCAACTTGTTTATGTCAAAAGTTACAAATTGAAAACAAATCATATCAGCACATGACAGATTTTTCATATAGCAATTCAGAACTTTAGTTCACAACTACATAATTTTGATTTTGGCATTGCCAGCAATACTAAAGGGACAACAATTCAAGACTTCTATTATAAATTAAGCTTAACAAAAAAAAGTCCTCACAGGACTCAAAACAGTAATGAAACATTATAAAAAATTAGAAGGAAAAAAATATAAATCTGCAACGTTAAAATTACATCAATTTCAATGCTAGTTTCAAGCAAAAAAGAGCAAGCACCTAAGGTGTCAATGGAGAAAGCCCACTTAGCTTTGCATCAAAAATCTACAGAAATCATTACAGACTTAATCTACAAACTTTGCATCAAAAACCCACTAAGAATATGTGGGGCTAATTGGAATTAAGATTATCCAGAGCATTAAAAACTCATCAGAAAATGACTGCAAACAAAATGAAAAGGGCAAAACCTAGTAATTCAGAAGATAATCAATAAGATACACACCTGTGCGGAGGAAGGGTGATTAGTGAGAATGAGGAAAGAATGGATTTAGTTTTAGAGGGAATGGATGTGGTTTGGAAATGTTGTACTACGTGGCCTTTTTTAGATGATTGATTGGTCTGCTATGCTGCTCTACCCTTTCCTTTTAACTTCTGTGTAAATTGGATTTTCAAATTCGTTTTTGGATTCACGGTTGAGTTTGGGGTATAACTCGAGCCCGCTCTCGAAACGAGTCAGTTAGGTTCAAATGGGCTCCGCTTTAGCTTGAGATTTTCGCGAGCTTTTTCTTTATAAATATATTATTATATAAATAAATATCTATTAAAATTTTTAAAAAAAATTAAAACAATCAAAATTTTCAACTTGTAATTTTAGGTTTATAAGTAGCGCTCGGTTCGAGCTCAATTTGAGCTCAACTCGTCTACACTTCTTCTTGCAGACATTTATTTTTATAGGGGAAAATTGTATTTTTCATTAATTAACATTAGTCTAGGCAAGTTGAGCTCGAGCTTGAGTTCGAGGTTTATTCGAGCTTGGGCTCGAGCTCGAGCCTAGCCCGCTTGAAAATCCAAAATTCCGACTCAAAAGTTTGAAATTTGAATTCTTTTAAATGTTTTATTAATTATTTAATATATATTTATTAATATAATAATAAAAATAAAAACTCGGTAGCCATTTTCCCGAGAAAAGTGGGCTCGAGTGATTCGAGCTCATTCGAGCCGAGTCGACCCGTCATGCAATCGGGCTCGGCTCGACTTACACCCAAGACATTCATTTTGAAAGACATTTTGAAAATGAAATAGACACAATCGCCAAGATTTTCATTAAAGAACAATATAACATTGAATTGACAAAAGATTAAAGAACATAGAATTTTTTGTGATCCAAATAAGTGGCCAAATAGCAATATGTACCAGTGTTATTACAAATATTTTACCATGCATGAAATTAGCAGGAACGAACTAATGTGAATCTTTAACATTAACTTCAAGAGTGATGCATAAATTATTTCTACAAACATTGAAATTTGACGCTCAAACAAGACAAATTCTAAAGCTTGTGCAAAACCAAATGTGCGCCGTGCTGCGGTTGAAGTGTTATTACAGTGTACGGAGCATGCGTATAAGATGGTGAAAACTCGAAAGAGAAGCGTTGTAGAATCATGGTCAGTGCTACTTTTGCCTCCAACATTGCAAACGTTTGTCCAATGCATATTCTTGGCCCCCATCCAAATGGGAAAAATATACCTTGCCCTTTTTGCGCGTTTGAAACTCCTTCACTAAATCTCTCTGGCTTGAATTCCATTACATCATCTCCCCAAATTTGAGGATCGTGATGTAAGAATATCGTTGGCAATGATAACTGCACACCAGCTGGTAATCTTAATTTACCCAATTTGGTCTCTTCAGTAACTCTTCGACCAAGAGCCACTACCGGTGGATATAGCCTCATGACCTCGTAAAAAATCATAGTCATCTGTCACAAAGAGTAATTTCAAGTAATTAGTGTTGGAAAAAGTGTGTTCGCGATGTTGTGACAGAAATTTGAACACCATACGTATTCGGAATACATAATATTTTTTTATATTTTTGTTTTACTTAGGGAGTAGATGACTTTAGCTTTTCGAAATTCTCAATTCAGAGTTGTAACGAATGAGAAATTATTGGTTAAAATAAGGCTCTTCAAGTGGGATTATGCCACATTGGAATTGTACCAAAGTTTAAGTTAGTATATCAAGCTTGGTACTGAGATAAGAATTTGGTCCTTGGGTCATAACATGTTTGTTTAGGTTTAGTCTTCCTTGATATTGTATTTACCATTTTATAGTTCAGAATTGGTTTGTTTAAGTGCAGATTTTGCAACAATTAGTAGCCTCGTTTTAGGAAGATTCAGACTTTTGAATCGAAATTACTTACAATTTTCAAGTGATTTAACCCATCAAAATCTGGTTTTTCCGTCCCAAAGACTTGTGAAACCTCTTCCCGAGCTCTCGTCTGCCAGTCGGGATGTTTGCTTAATAAAATCAATGTCCAAACAAGCAACACTGATGTAGTCTCTTGCCCGGCAAAATAAAACAGCTTGCACTCTTCGACTACTTCATCAATTGTCATCCCAAAACTCTTATTACCATGTTGTTTGATTTCTTTGAAATTGGATTCCAACAACATGCCTAATAAGTCTTCGTTATAACTTGCTTCCCCTGTTTTCATTGCCCTAAGCCTTGTATTTATGATACTCCGAATGGAAGATTGAAGTTCTTTTTCGATTTCCTTCATTCTCTTGTTCCTTTTGGTGGGCAAAAATCTAAAAACCATGCAGAATGTGTAAAAGGTAAGAAAACATTTGTACATTATTGATCTAGCTCGTAAAACGAGGGTACCTAAATCAAGCCGAGGCTTGCAAATAAACATGTATCGTAGAAATATTATAGACTACACCCAGGTAACGGGATTATCTACGTACCTTTCTATAGGATACAGTGCAAACGTAGTTCAAACGGTATAACGTCATAAACGAGTTAACTTAGCTCGGTTTCATTGATGTGGAATCGTACTATCAGATCTACTTGGAGTCGTATGTATAAGACGAGTTACTATTCTACCCCTTTTTTGTGTACTCAATGGATTCTATTTATAGGAGTGACATGTTGTACGGATAATGAAATGCCATGTGGATTGACGTATAGGTGTCCTAGATGAGTGTACTGGATTAACCGGGTTGTCTACGTATTTGACCCGTTTCTTAAAAAACACGCGAATCTTGTAGTGTTTTGCAAATAGACACTTCAAATTTAGGGGTCTTTGTGCAAATATAGATAATTTCATGGTTAGGTCATATAAGGATGTGACACGTCGACACTATGTACGAATATGAAGTACATTCTCGATATCAATTACTTAACATGTTTTACTACCTCAATCCTGGAATATATAGTGCCTGTGAAGCCTGTATAACGTGCTCGGCTTGTTCTCTTTGAAGTTCAAATATTTTGCTCCCTTGTTGATAGTTACTACCAAACGCGGTCCTTGATATTGCGTCGCCTGATAAATTTTGTAATGAAGGCCACACATCCAACTCACTTGATCCTTCTGGTGAGAGCCCTTTTTCCCATTCTTTCAAAATTTCGTCACAACTCGAATAAAATGCCGATGTCATGAGCTGCGCCAAACGATAGTAAAAGCTCCATTAAACAACTTATGAGATTGTTGAAAGATTATTCACTGATGCGTGATAAAACGTGTATCACGTGAATAATACGTGTGGATGGGATCTGATACGACCCACTTGTCAGTGATTTAATGGAATTCTTCTATAGGATCAAGCCTCTTCGTAGTTCTTAGATATTGCACCCCTCAATCTTGTAGATTCAGAGAGTGTTAAGTAATTCAAGTTTTTAGAGTTTAAAAAATGATAATCCGATTGGGATGATATTTATAACAAGCTTTGGTGGGCCATGGGATCATCTTATTGGGCCGTCAGCTCGGGGCTCATTGTACGGCCCATGAATGCGACATATTAAAATTACTCACGTATAAATTACTGGATTGAATTGCCCATATTCATAATTGGGACCCATCATTAAATTTTACAAACCCATCTTACAATTTGAGGTAATATGATCAATGTATATATATATATATATAATAAAAACCTTTAATTTTTGGAGATGGAAAGCAGGATTGATGATCTTCCTATGTTTGGCCCATTTGTCTGTCTCATGCCCCAAGACTCCTTGAATAAGTAGTTTTGTCAATGGATTTAAGTCTTCTTGCTTTTGGTACAGATAATTCTTGCTCATCACCTCTTTGATCAGTTCTGGTTTTGTGATTATTACTGTAGCTTTTGGTCCTAGCCACATAAATGGCTCATTTCCTACATGAATGAGTTCACATACTATTATCAAGTATTTATCAAATTACAAAAAATAATAGAGTCATTTTAGGATGCTGAATATAATTATGAATTTCATATTAGATTTGAAAAAAGTGAGAGAAAAAGAAAACAGAGTAGTGCATGGTTTATGTTATTTACCCTACACCATTTATTTACCTCGCCAGTTTGGGCTCAACAAGCTCGAGCCGAATTCGAGCATAAAATTTTAGGGAAAATTTGAAATTTTAATTTTTTATTAACTTTTTAATATATATTTATCAATATAATAGTAACAATAATAATGTATTAAAAAATAAAAAAACATGCGAGATTTTTTTTTAGAAGAAGTGGGCCCCATTAAAAAATTCGAGCTCGTTAGAGACGAGTTGAGCCAGCTTCTTACACTCCTAATTGGAGGGTTATCAAGTCATTCATTCTCTATTTGCTATGAATTACAATAATTGTATTTATATATAGTTGTAGAAACATGTAATAAATGCATGATAGATGGAATCACTCCAAATTATATAATCAATCAATTTCTATTAATATTATTAAGGAAAACTGTATTTTCCTTTAGCAACTTAACATAAATTTAATTTTTGTTTTTTTTACTGTAACTTTTAAAATATCTCATATTTGGTCTATTTATTAAAAATCTAATAGTCAAGTCTATTAGTCAATATTTTGTCCAAATTTTTTGGAGATTTTTTATGAATAAGAGACACATGAGATTGAGTAGAAATATCGTAATACTGAACGTAGTTGTCTGTATATATAGTATTCACATATGAATTCTTTCAAAATGATTAATGGAGTTGTGTGTTAAATTTTGAAATTGAAATTAAATATGAGACATTATGAAAGTTAGAGGAATAAAGGTGAAACATGTAAATCGTATTATGAGTCTTATTTCCAACCATTAGTTTTTACATAATGAACATGCTTATGCATAGTCGTATATGTGGCCTAAAAACAGTGATATATAAGGACATGTTTGGATGACTGTTTTTAAAGTGTATTTTTTGTTTTTGCAAAACAAAAATATGAAAAAGTCATTTTGTTGGATTTGTTCTCACTTTATGTTTTTGAAAAACAAAACTCCAAAATCTACTATTTTGCAAAACAAGTTTTACCTGTTTTTAAGTTTTATAGAACATTTTTACACTCCAACCTAAAAAAACATCCCTCATTGTAAAAAATATATTTTCTCTCTCCTCATTTCACTTCTCCTTAAATCAAAACACCCCCTTGCAAAGTGTTACTGATTTTTTTTTTCATAATAGTCAACTAAACAAGATTTCAACGTTATTTATACTGTAAAATTGTTTTGATAAAACTGTTCTACAAAACTATTTTGCAAAACTTTAAAAACAAAAACAATCCAAACAGACGTAAAGAAGTAGAAAATGAAATACCATATTTATGAAGAGTTTTAACTAAAAAGGGAAGGACCCTCGGCTTAATATCATCATCAAGATCGACAGGCTTCGATTTGGCTTCTTCAATCATGTTCGAAATTTCCTTTAAGTCGCCATACACAAATTTGTATGAGTTTCCTTCGAGACCGAGATTTCTCAGACGTTTTTCGAGCCTCTTAGGTGTGATATAAGCCCAGTTTAGTAATCTCCATGTGTATAATACTAGTATAAACATAAAAGAAGCAGCAAATATCTGGTATATATATATAATTTCCATTGTTACAAATGTTATTTATGCTGCTATAATGTGATCATAGATGCCTATTTATAGTTCAAATTGAAAGGTACGTAATCTCAATATTTAATGTAGCATTTAATGTCGTGTTTAACTTTAAAATAGTAACGTGAATATTTGAAGTTGTATGTAATGTGTTGTCCTTAATAGAATAAGAGAGAGGAAAATATTCGGCCAAAAATTGCCACGTTATTTGGGAAGAAGCTTTCCAGATTTTATTCTCAAATAAGAATAATAAATAATTCAATGTAATAAAATAATATTGATTTTTTAAATTATATTTAAATTTATATAAAACATATATACCATATTTAATCACTAGTAAATAAATAAAAGATGATTTTTGTTTTTCCAAATCAACTTTCTATTCCGTAAAGAACTAGAAGACGTTGATTGAAATTAGAACTTTCAAGTGAACCACGAAAGTTGTGTTGACTTTTGAGCAAGAATAATTAATCCCACGCCAATTGTCAATTATATATAACAACAATAATAAATATTTTAACGTTGTATGTATGATTTGGAATGAAAATTAAATTAAATTATTAGATTCGAGCTCGATAGTTAAAAATTTAATTCGACAATATAACAAACCAAGATTAAATAATTTTTAAAACTCGACTTGAGCTCGGCTCGAATATAAAAAACTAACAAAAATATGTACATAAAATTCAAACTACTTGAGTTCGACTCGATGAATAATTAAACCAAACTCAAACACAACTTTCAAAGCTCGATTGTAATTTAAACAAACTTGAACACCTATAAATTCGACTCGACTGATTTTCAGTCATATGTATGATTACGCTTCCCTTATAGTGAGCAAGTATATGACGCAACTATATGGAGACTTTGATGATTTCCTTTTCAATTTAGTCTAAGATTATTATATATTATTACTACATATATATAAGAGCGAACTTGGTCGCCCGGTTGCACGAGGCAGGGGATCCCCACCCTTTTTTTTTTTTTTTGCCCGCTTCTCTACATAACGACGTCGTTTGGCTAGAGGTTTTCCTTTTCTCCTTGCCGGCGTTTGCTATTTCAACTTCCGTAGCCTTGCTACAGTCCAGACGCACAATTGTTTTTGGGTTCCACTCTTCCCTTTTTCTGCCTTCGCCTGAAATGCTCCGTTCTCCGATGGAAAATAAGGGTTTCGGATGACTATCTTTTCCTCTTTTTCCGGTTTAAATTTTGTTTAGTATGTGGATTTGTTTATTAATTGTTGTTTATCGTTTCGTTTTTTTTTGTTGGCCCGCCGGCGTTTGCTATTTCAGGATTTCGGAGCAGTTAAACCACAAAAAAAGAGGAGAAGATGGCTGCCCGATTCTCTACAAAACGACGTTCGTTGGGCTAGAGGTTTTCCTTATTTTGGTTGTCTCGCCGGCGTTTGCTATTTCAGGGTTTTTTGGGGACAGTTAAACCACAAAATAAAAAGGAGAGGATGGACTGCGTATGCCGGCGGATTTTTAAACTCCGGTTGAAAAAAATTCAGAATGAGAGGATTCTGTGAAAAATTTGGGGTTTTGAGTTATGTGGTTGCGAAAAGATTTCGTTTGCCAATTTCTGTACATCATGATGTTTAGTTTCCAGGATGTCATTCTGTGGGATTTTTCATTTAGGCTAAAGGTACACTGTCATTTCATTTGCTTGAAGAAATATTTGGGATTCGAAAAAAATTGTAGAAAATGGTGAAATGAAATAATTGAAAATGGTACACCTCTTCATGAACTTGGTTGAAATCTATTACTTTTGCGATGGGAAAAACTGACTCCACTTGGTTTCAAATGAATTTAGTTTGTCCTAGTTTTTAGTGAACTTGTTTGGAGTTTTATAGTTGAGCTTATACCTGATGATAGATCATCTCTAGGTGACTTTATACTATTTAAATGTGTAAAAAGTTGAAGTCCTGTTTGGGAAAGCTGAAAAATGTGCTTACTACCTCTTTTTCATAATTTGGCAAAAGATCTTGCATTTTAAGGAACATAAATTTCATAGTTCTGATTTGACATTATCAATTCTTACCTGTTCTTTTATCTTTGCAGGTCTACTTTGTACTTGTATATCAGTGAAGTTGTTGTCCAGATGTGACTTCATTTTTTATCATTTCTATCCTCGGACTCTTAGTACTGACTAGGAATGTGAAGAATTATGTAAAATGGTTGCTCCAAAGCCATGAGGGGCAATGCCTGTATTTTGTATGTGCTGGCCTGCTGAGACTTGAGAAAATAAGTTGATTTTGGACCAAAATACAAGCCCACTTAGCTTCACATAAGGTGTTAATGGATAAAGTCCACTTAGCTTTACATAAAAAAATCTACAGAAATCATTGCAGACTTAATCTACAGCTTTACATAAAAAATCTCACAAACCCACTACGAATATGTGGGGTTAATTGGAAATAAGATTATCCAGAGCATTAAAAACTCAGCAGAAAATGACTGGAAATAAAATGAAAAGGGCAAAACCTATATGTAATTCAGAATATAATCAATAACTGATAAGTGAGAACGAGGAAATAATGGATTTAGAGGGAATGGATGTGGTTTGGAAATGTTGTACTACGTGGCCTTTTTTAGATGATTGATTGGTCATTCGTTTGCTCTACTCTTTCTCTGTCTTGGATTTTCAATTTCATTTTTGGATTCGAGTTTGAGTTTAGGGTCTAAGTCAATCCGAGCTCTCGAATCGAGCCGAGCCAAGCTCTCGAATCGAGTTAGTTTTTTATAATATGATTATTATTATATTTATAAATATATATTAAATAATTAATAAATTTTTTTAAAACAATTAAATTAAATAACTTTTAATCCAAAAAATAATAAAAATATTTTCTAAATAAAAAATCCATTCTACAAACTTTTTAATCCAAGAAATGTAGTATTAACAACCTTTACACTAAATTACTGATCATTTCTTAAGTTAAGAACTAACTGATTAAATTTTTATCTGAATTTTTTAAAATTAATTTCGATACTTTTATATTTTTTGTATTCTGATATGGAAATTATCGAAAAATATTAACAAATCTAAAAAATTAAGAGAAAAATCATAATTAGGATCTGCCATTAATAAAGTTATAGATAAATAAATTTGTTATATGATTAAAATAATTTTTTTATATAGAAGGATAAGGATGGTCAACTTCATAATTATCTAATCATAAATATTGGAGTTTGCACTAAGAAAAGTTGGTGGAATAAATTTTTTAGATTGAAAAATATTTTATTCTTTTTTTTATATATAAATTTTAATTTTTTTAAATAAATAGTATTCACTATTTAAAATTGCATTTTTTTTTGTGGCAACCCGAGTAGAGTTGGTCTGGCAGCTGAAGCTGAAGTTGAATCTTGATTCCCCTTAAAGGAAGATCTCCTATGCTCCACTGCTTCTAAGTCTATCACATATGAGCAATTTTGGTGCAAGTAACGGCTGCGGATTTTTCCGTCATCTAAAAATAGTTACATTTCCTTTCGTGTTTTAATCCAAATAGGGTCGATGGTTTGAATCAATCTCAATATCCAATATAACCTGATGTAATTTTATTCTCTCTTAATTAATCAATGGATTATAGCACTATTTAGTCTTTAGACTCAAAATTTTTTAAAAAAAGTTCTATTTTCTTTTTACTCTTTGGTGTGGAGCTCAATCAAGTCATTTGAAAATAAAATAGACACAATCGCCAAGATTTTCATTGAAAAGCAATATAACATTGAATCCACAAAGGATTAAAGAACATAAATTTTTTGTGATCCAAATTAAAGAACATTAACTTCAAGAATGATGCATAAATTATTTCTACAAACATTGAAATTTGACACTCAAACAAGACAAATTCTAAAGCTTGTGCAAAACCAAGTGTGCGCCGTGCTGCGGTTGAAGTGTTATTACAGTGTACGGAGCATGCGTATAAGATGGCGAAAGCTCGAAAGAGAAGCGTTGTAGAATCATGGTCAGTGCTACTTTTGCCTCCAACATTGCAAACGTTTGTCCAATGCATATTCTTGGCCCCCATCCAAATGGAAAAAATATACCTTGCCCTTTTTGCGCGTTTGAAACTCCTTCACTAAATCTCTCTGGCTTGAATTTCATTACATCGTCCCCCCAAACTTGGGGATCATGATGTAAGAATATCGTTGGCAATGATAACTGCACACCAGCTGGTAATCTTAATTTACCCAATTTCGTCTCTTCAGTAACTCTTCGACCAAGAGCAACTACCGGTGGATATAGCCTCATGACCTCGTAAAAAATCATAGTCATCTGTCACAAAGAGTAATTTCAAGTAATTAGTGTTGGAAAAAGTGTGTTCGCTGATGTTGTGACAGAAATTTGAACACCATATGTATCCGGGATACATAATATTTTTTTATATTTTTGTTTTACTCAGGGAGTAGATGACTTTAGCTTTTCGAATTTCTCGATTCAGAGTTGTAACGAATGAGAAATTATTAGTTAAAGTAAGGGTCTTCAAGTGGGATATCCCACATTGGAATTGTACCAAAGTAAGAATTTGGCCCTTAGGTCATAACATGTTTGTGTGGGTTTAGTCTTCCTTGATATTGTATTTACCATTTTATAGTTCAGAATTGGTTTGTTTAAGTGCAGATTTTGCAACAATTAGTAGCCTCGTTTTAGGAAGATACAGATTTTTGAATCGAAATTACTTACAATTTTCAAGTGATTTAACCCATCAAAATCTGGTTTTTCCGTCCCAAAGACTTGTGAAACCTCTTCCCGAGCTCTCGTCTGCCAGTCGGGATGTTTGCTTAATAAAATCAATGTCCAAACAAGCAACACTGATGTAGTCTCTTGCCCGGCAAAATAAAACAGCTTGCACTCTTCGACTACTTCATCAATTGTCATCCCAAAACTCTTGTTACCATGTTGTTCGATTTCTTTGAAATTCGATTCTAACAACATGCCTAATAAGTCTTCGTTATAACTTGGTTCCCTTGTTTTCATTGCTCTAAGCCTTATGTTTATAATACTCCGAATGGAAGATTGAAGTTCTTTTTCGATTTCCTTCATTCTCTTGTTCCTTTTGGTGGGCAAAAATCTAAAAAATGCAGAATGTATAAAAGGTAAGAAAACATTTGTAGTTTTGTACATTATTGATCTAGCTCGTAAAACGAGGGTGCCTAAATCAAGCCGAGGCTTCCTAATAAACATGTATCGTAGAAATATTATAGACTGCACCCAGGTTACGGGATTATCTACGTATCTTTCTATAGGATACAGTCTAAACGTAGTTCAAAAGGTATAAGGTCATAAACGAGTTAACTTAGCTCGGTTTCATTGATGTGGAATCGTACTATCAGATCTACTTGGAGTCGTAGGTAAAGACGAGTTACTATTCTATCCCCTTTTTGTGTACTCAATGGATTCTATTTATAGGAGTGACATGTTGTACGAATAATGGAATGCCATGTGGATTGACGTACGGGTGTCCTAGATGAGTGTACTGGATTAACCGGGTTATGTACGTATTTGGCCCGTTCCTTAAAAAACACGCAGATTTTGTAGTGTTTTGCAAATAGACACTTCATATTTAGGGGTCTTTGTGCAAATATAGATAATTTCATGGTTAGGTCGTATAAGGACGTGACACGTCGACACTGTGTACGAATATAAAGTACATTCTCGATATCAATTACTTAACATGTTTTACTACCTCAATCCTGGAATATATAGTGCTTGTGAAGCCTTGATGGCGTGCTCGGCTTGTTCTCTTTGAAGTTCAAATATTTTGCTCCCTTGTTGATAGTTACTACCAAACGCGGTCCTTGAAATTGCGTCGCCGGATAAATTTTGTAGAGAAGGCCACACATCCAGCTCACTCGATCCTTCTTGTGAAACCACTTTTTCCCATTCTTTCAAAATCTCGTCACAACTCAAATAAAATGCCGATATCATGAGCTGCGCCAAACAATAGTAAAAAACATATATATAAGATTCTTGAAAGATTATAAAAAGCCTTGTTTGTTTATGTTTTCAAATTCCATTTTCAAATTTTTAAATCCCAAAATTCAAAATAAACTTAACACACCAAATTCTCATCTCAATTTCTTTTTTCAACTCTACTTTTTCAATCTCCTATGTAATTAACTATCAATCATCTATACATTTCTTTACATATTTACCAATCAAATCATTTATTATAATTATTTTTTCACTTTCTCTTTCATACTTTATAATTTTTTATGCATACTTTTTTATTTTTTAATTCACATAATCACACTAACACAATTATTCTACACATAATCCATCAACCTATCACTATTGATTTGACATTTTCTTTCAACTTTTAACCTATTTTTAAAAACATAAACAAACACCTACCATTTTCACACGAGTTTCAATAGTACGCGATTCCCAAGAAAATTTTAAAATTTTATCTAAAAAACATAAACAAACAAAGCTAAACTTTTACAAACCTTTTGGGTTTTTTTTTTTTTTAAAAAAACTGCGTATAATTTGAGGTAATATGATCCGTGTTTATAGAATAAAAACCTTTAATTTTTCGAGATGGAAAGCAGGATTGATGATCTTTCTGTGTTTGGCCCATTTATCTGTCTCATGCCCCAAAACTCCTTGAATAAGTAGCTTTGTCAATGGATTCGAGTCTTCTTGCTTTTGGTACAGATAATTCTTGCCCATCACCTCTTTGATCAGTTCTGGCTTTGTGATTATTACTGTAGCTTTTGGTCCTAGCCAAATAAATGACTCATTTCCTACATGAATCAGTTCACATACCATTATATATAAAGTATTTATCAAATTAGAAAAATGGATTCATTTTAGAATGCTGAATATAATTTGTCATTATAAATTTTAGTCAATTTCCCAACTTTTTTACCAATTTACTAATTTGTACTAGCTGAATTCTTAATGAACCGGGTAAAATTACGTTGGGTCTTTGTTAGATTATCAACTAGTAAGTTAAATTTCATATTAAATTTGAAAAAAAGTAGGGAGAAAAAGAAAAGAAAAAAAATAGTACATGGTTTATGTTATTTAGCCTTCAACAACATATTTACCATGTTGGAGGGTTATAAGTCATTCATTCTCTCTTGGTTATGAATTACAATAATTACATTTATATATAGTTGAAGAAACATGTAATAAATGCATGATAGATTGAATCACTCCAAATTATATATCAATCCATTTCTATTTAATATTATTAAGGAAAATTGTATTTTTGTTTAGTAACTTAACATAAGTTTAATTTTTGTTTTCTCATTTTTACTCAAATAATACTTTTAAAATGTCTCATATTTAGTCCATTCATTAAATATCATTACACTTTATTAGTCAATTTTGATCAACAAGAGAAACATAAGGCTGAGTAAAAATATCGTAATATTGAATATAATTATCTGTATAGTATTCACATATTCGCAGGATACTTTGAACGAACATAAAGAAGTAGAAAATGAAATACCATATTTTTGAATAGTTTCGACTAAAAAGGGAAGGACCCTTGGCTTAATATCATCATCAAGATCGATAGGCTTCGATTTGGCTTCTTGAATCATGTTCGACATCTCCTTTAAGTCGCCATACACAAATTTATAGGAGTTTCCTTCTAGACCCTCATTCTTTAGACGTCTTTCGAGCCTCTTAGGTGTGATATAAGCCCAGTTTAGTAATCTCCATGAGTATAATACTACTATAAACGTAAAAGAAGCAGCAAATATCTGGTATATAATTTCCATTGTTATAGCAGTTATTTATGCAGCTATAATGTGATCATAGATGCCTATTTATAGTGCTAATTGAAAGGTATTCGATTTTTTTTGAATATTTCAAGTTGGTGATGTAGCATTTAATGACATTTTTACTTTAAAAATAGGAACGTGTATTGTGTTGTATGTAATAGAATAAAGTGTTGGGTCCAATCAATGTGGTGGAAGGAACTATTGACATGAAGAAAATGAAATGAAAAATAAAGGAAGCACAGGAAAGGAAATATATAAATGTTTCTGCACATAGAGTGAAGAAAATATAAGAGAGAAAAGTACTCTATTTTTCTTTTATTATTCCAAGTTTATAAATTTGATGTATTTTGTAATTTAAGAGATATACTCTTGAAGATTTGATTATCCCGGAGAATTTGTGTAAGCCCACTATTGATATAGTGAAAGTTTTCGACTTCGGTCCCGTAGTTTTTTCCTGGTTCCACGTAAAACTCGCGTCTCATTTTTTTATCTCTCCCGTTTTCAGTCTACATATAATATATTTTGATTTATCCCATTTTTATCCAGTTAGTGGGAACTATTTCCCAACAATAATAATAATATGGAATTTGATATGTGTTTCTTTAATTATAAAAAAATATATTTAAGTTTTTTATTGAAAATAAATACAACAATGTGCACCTCTAACTTTTACTATGTTAATCATAATATTTAGTTCCCATTAATTCAATAGTGTTGTGACCTTACAACATAAGGTCATAAAAGGATTCATCAAGGGGGCAACCCCTGGTAGAGTTGGTAAGGGCATTTGAACTTGTGGCCTAGGTCACGGGTTCGAATCCCACTGTGGGAATGCCTATTGCCTTCTCTACTGTGAGCCTGTCAGCTATGGGCAACCTAGGCTGGTTTACCTCTCTTGTGTGGTTTGCAGGCTATTGCACAAGAGCGGGGTTTACCCAGTGCGCACCTAACGGTAGCGGCTGCGGGTTCCCTTGTCATCAAAAAAAATAAAAGGATTCATCAAATAACAATCATAATGTTCGACTTGAAGGTTAAGGGTCACCTCATGGAAGGGCACACTATTATTTAAGTTACAATGTCAATATTGCATTTTATTTTTTAATAAAAAACATAGTGAAAAATTAGGCTCAATTGGATGACCACTCTTACTCCCAAAAAATTATTTTAGAGTAAAAAACTATGAAAAATTAAACTCAGCTCCAAATTTTTGTAGGTATTGTTAATAATTCTTTTAATCTATCTCACGTTGCTAAGAAATGCTTTGGCTAAAGGAAAAAAGAATATGCAATAAAAAATTTATTATTGATTGTTTAGATTTGAATTTTGAATCTTTTCTTTAATCTATATTATCAAACCCTATCGTTTATAGCTTACTTTTTTATTGTTACTATTGTTGATATTTTTATTATATGTAAAAGAAAGAAGAAAATCTGTGGCATATCAACCATCGAGGATTCAAGGGAGAAAAGTCAATTTATGAAAATGACAAGAAAAAAAATGGAAATATTCAATGTTGACTAGATATGGAATGGATATTTAACATATATAAATAACAATAAATTTTGTTGAATGTACTTTATAGAAAATAAATTTTGGTTCACCTTACTTGAGTAATTTTATTAGAATATTTAAACTCCTTCTTAAGTAATTTTGTTCAAATAATGAGAATGCTGATTTTTTATTTAATTATTTAATCATTAACTATCTCTTATTAATTGCTTTAATACTTTTGTAATTATGTTATACCACGATATTTGCGAAGAAGCTTTCCAGCTTTTATTCTCAAATAAGAATAATAAAAAATTTAAAATATTTTAAATGTAAATAAATTAATATTGATTTTTCATATTATATGTAAATTTATACAAACAATACATACCCTAGTAAATAAATAAAAGATGATTCTTTCTATTCCGTAAAGAAGACGTTTATTGAAATTAGAACTTTCACGTGAACCATTAAATTTGTTTTGAGCAAGAATAATTAATGCACGCGAATAGTCAATTACATATTACAACATTAACAAATACCTTAAAGTCCTATGTATGACCCTTCCCATCCTTAGTGAGCAAGAATAGGATACTTTTCTAATTTTCCTTCTTAATTTAATCTTATATTATATAATATATATTCTTTCTTTCAACTTATCAACGTGTTTCAATAAAATTATTAAATTAAATGTTGCAATTACATTCTCTTAATTTGCTAAATTATATTCAGCCCCTTAAGGACAACATAAGAAATCCCGAAAGAAATTTAATATATAATATCACCAATTTCCGGTACCTTTCCAATAAAAAGAGGCTAATATAAAAAAAAAAAATAAAATATATATATATATATATATATATATATATATATATATATATATAAGAGGAGAATATATATGTCAATTTTACATAATTGATTTTTAATATTTCGTGTATTTGATTCTCTGCAATTTGGTCATGACATAGAGTTTTCTTCAGAAAACCAATTATTAGAAATTAAAGAAAAAGATGTCTCAAATAACAATTTGTTGAATATGACTTTGAGGGTCCTATTAGAATTTATTACTGGAAATATTAGTTGATTGAGCCAATTTTCAACTAATTATATCATATAAATAATTAAAAGATCGTTTTTTCGATTCACCTTCCTAATTCATGAAGAAGATATTGATTTAAATTAAACTTTTCGTGTCAAACAAAAAATTTATTTTTATCTAGAATAACGCATGTCAATTGTAACAAATATATTGTAGTTTTATGTAGATGTTTGCAAATCCTTAGTGACCAAGAATATCTATCTATACGTGAAGTTGACACGTTAAGACAAACTTCTCTAATTTTCATTTTAATTATAATCTTATGCATATATATTTTCTTTCAACTTATTTTGATTTACTAACGGGTTCATATTCTTTGGTAACTTACTCATTAAGATTTATGCCATGATATTTCTCCTCAAATAGAACTCGTCTTTTTCAATAATTTTTATAAATATATTCAAACTGATATACAGAATCTTTCATTTGAATTTATTTTATTAGTTACAATTGTATCCTCTTTATTGCGAATATATTCACCCTTAATTAAGAACAACATAAAAAATCTCGATTTTTTTAGTATATAATGTAATAAACTAATATCATCAATTTCTGTTAAGTTTCCAATGAATGGAGGCTATTTTAAATATATAAGAGGAGACTATCTATTAAATGTGAAAGGGTAATTGCAAAATAGCCATGTGTTTGATTCAAATTTACAGAAAACTTAATAAAATAGATTAAAATACCCCATGTCATTCAAAAACCTGCAACCCCCTTCATCAAATCAAACTAACACCACATAGGAAAAATTGCGAAAAACTCGATGTTTTTTGTTTTTAATTTACACACAAAACCCCTCTATAAAATTTATTTTAACAAACCCCCCCATGAAAATTTTAATTTGCACAAAACCCCCTTGCCATGCACACCTAAGAAATGCCAGGAGGTATTTTGAGGACAAGGGCAATTGAATTCTTGGCTTATCTATACTATTATAAAAGAGAAGCTTGTTTTGTGTCTAAAGTGACAGTGTTTTAGACAAATTTACATAATTTACCCCTACAGTTATTCTCCAAACAGAGAACATAAGTGTAAATATTAAGGACAAATCTGGAACAAAATGCACAAATTAAGCATTTCTCATATCAACCTTTATCTGTCTACCTTTTATCCTTCAACTTGCTTTCACAAAAGTGAAAATCAGGGTTATATTCGTAATTTACCATTAAAAACGGAAACCCTCATTGCCATCTCCTCAATTATCTCATTCTCAACCCTGCTCTCTTTTCTTATTTGCATTTAATAATTAACAAAATAAATATAAAAAATCATATGATTTTTGTGTTTCTAAAAAAAGAATATATTCTCGACTTTTTGTGACAATGAATCATTTAAGTTGTATAAATGTATTATTTTGATGATTTGAATTTTTCTCAAATTTCTTACGTATTAGGTTTATAATTTCTTGAAGAGAAATGCTATATACCACCGTTTTTATACAACCAATTTTTCACCTGCCTTTGATTTAGAAAGTATGGATGTATTCATATCAATTGGATTATTTAAATGCAAATGATTATTTCCTAAAAGTAGGGGAAGTGAAAAATCGGTGGTATAAAAACGGTGTATATATCATCACTCTTTTTTGAATTGATAAATATATCGTACAACGCACAACAAAGAACTACTATGACTCTGTAGACTGTAACATTAACTTCAAGTGTGGTGTACAATTTATTCCCATAAAGATTGAAATTTGACTCTCAAACTATTTATTACTATAAATTCGACAAAAATCTAGATCTTGTGCAGAAGCAAGTGAGCGACATGTTGTGGTTGAAGTGTTATTACATTGTACAGAGCATGTGTATAAGACGGTGAAAGCTCGAACGAGAAGCGTTGTAGAATCATGGCCAATGCTACTTTTGCCTC
Source organism: Verbascum thapsus (assembly GCA_963669365.1). Lineage (NCBI taxonomy): Eukaryota > Viridiplantae > Streptophyta > Magnoliopsida > Lamiales > Scrophulariaceae > Verbascum > Verbascum thapsus. The sequence goes on from OY770116.1 coordinate 12,989,163, forward strand.
TAACATAGCAAACATTTGTCCCACACATATCCTTGGCCCCCATCCAAATGGGAAAAATATACCTTGCCCTTTTTGAGCGTTTGAAATTCCTCCACTAAATCGCTCTGGCTTGAATTCCATTACATCGTCCCCCCAAATTTGAGGATCGTGATGTAAGAATATCGTTGGTAATGATAGATGCACACCGGCTGGTAATGTCAATTTACCCAGTTTCGTCTCTTGAGTTACTCTTCGACCAAGTCCAACTACCGGTGGATATAGCCGCAAAACCTCGTACAAAATCATAGTCATCTGTCACAAAAGAGTTAATTTTAAGTTGGGGTGGCAATTCGGGTCCAAATATATATTTGGACAAACCTAACTATGTTTTCAATGGGTTGTGTCCTAATATTTTAAAATTGTAGAACAATTGGGTTGATTTTTAGTAATATTTGAGTCCAATTGGGTTTTAAATTGGGCCTAATTTGGGCCCTAATATTTTAAAATTATAGTTACATCTCAACCCCTTGCACTTAGAAGTTAGAACCCTAATTTTCTAAACTTATTTACAATATCTTATACTCTAAATTTGGGTCCTTGTTGGGTATATCATTGGGTCCTTATTGGGTTCAAGATTGGGTCTTTGTTGGGTCCAATTTGGGTCCTTATTGGTCCAATAATAATGCATGTGTTTTCTCATTAGACTCAATTGGACCCAATCCACTTTGAACCCGACCCAATCAACCCAATTGCCACCCCTAATTTTAAGTAACTAGTAAATAACACGTTCGTTGAACGTGAACCATATGATCTCGTTAAAATAATTATACACTTAATCTTGTTTAGATACAAAATATTTTATGTAATAACTTAACTAAATGAGTTATTTATTAATAAACCATAATTATTTAAAAGATTAAATTTTAATTCAATGAACTATTAAATCAACGTAAAAAAAACATAAATAAATATTATTAAATAAATTCTTATTGCATTTTATGAAATTTATTTTTCAATTTCAATGGATCATAAACTATAATGTTTTTCATTTCTCATATAATTGTTTTAATATCGACAAACATATTTATACAATATCTAGTATAGTATAAAAATGTCTGAAAATATAATAAGGTAATTATTTTGGATACCATATCCGATAAAAATTTGAAGTACTTCAACACGCCTTGGATACCATAGATAATATTCCATTTTATCATATATAAATATTTTTTGGGCTAAAATACAAAAAGAGATTTTTTTTCTTTGTTAAAACTTAAATATGAAAGTTTAATAATTTTTAAAAATAATATACATTCATATAATAGACATATGCTAATATACGATATCCTAAAACTTTAAACTCCACTTCATTTTGAACATATGTTGCACATAATAAAAAAACTTAGTGCATGTGCCGTTCCTATTTCCGTTATGTATACTCTTGCTTAATGTATCCGGGATAGTTTTATAATGTCAAAAAAAAAAAAAAAGAAATGGTATTTTTTGGTATGGTATCAGGTATAAAATTTGAAGTATTTGACATGTATTGGTACCTGACATAGTATTTTATCATTTACAAACATTTTGGGCTATAATACAAAAAAAGATAGTATTTTCTTTCTTTTGTTAAAACTTAAATATAAAAGTTGAGCAAATGATAAAAAAATTCAAATAATTTGATAAAATTTTGTTTATGTCAATGAATATGTTAACGACTCTTTATTTAAGTATTATACATTCATATAAATAGATATATCCTTAGTGTATCATATCCCAAAATTTTGAAATATATTGCGTTTTGAAACAAAGTTGCACGTAACCTATAAAACCCAAAAACTTAAAAAAAATCACGCCGTATGGCGCCGGACACTCATCGAACATGGAAACACCTTGAACACGTGTTGGATTGGTGATTCGTGTTCTTGAATAAAAAATAAACTAAAAAATGCTGACAAGTGTTGGACATGGCCATGTCCGAAACGTTTAGAGCACGGGTGTCCAACTTTTCTTAAATAAAATTATATCTTTTGGTTCAGAATATAAAACGGAAAAGTATAAAAACTTTAAAGTAAATTTTTCCCCTATTTTATAAAGAAATACTCCACAATATATGAAAGGTGAGAAGTGCTCGTATACGAGATAAAGATGGAACAATTGCCGGTTCACGGGTCGGATACTCATGAAACCGGACCTGACTAATTTACTGACGTGGGCCACCGACTTATAAATAATGGAATCCCAAAACTATATATATCACATTAAAAGTTCATTGTGAGGACGGATGTTAGACTAGCCTCTACGACCTGCATTACCATACTTAAATCATAGAACTACGTTACACTTGATCCCATTCGAGGTACATAGGCAGCTTGTTATACGAGTACAGTCTAAATCATCTATACACGAATATTTGACAAAGATCAAGCATAGAGAAGAATAGTTAACTTTTACGATGGAGATATGATCATATTTTATTACCTCCATCCTGGAATGTATATGGATTGTGAAGCCTTCATTATGTGATCAGCCATATCTTTCTGAAGTTCGAAAATTTTTCGCCCTTCATGATAGCTACTACCAAATGCGGTTCTAGATATTGCATCGCTCGATAAATTTTGCAAACCAGGCCATACATCCACTTCACTTGATCCTCCTGATGAGATACTCTGTTCGGGTAAATTGCTTTTTTCGTCCCACAACTGACGCCATTATCAATTTTGGTACCGCGCTTGTTGGTTTTCTCACTCTCAGTCCCATATGTAGTCAAAATTATCACTTTTGGCCCGTTGACCAACTTCCGTCCAGAAATAGACGGAACCACGCACGTGAGACGTGCGTGGCTCGTTAATTGACCTAATTAAGCGGGAATTTTACCCCCTTTTTATTTTGACCTAAAATCCACCCAATTAAGCGGTCAAAGGACCAAATTTCATAAACATTTCCCCAAATCGTAAAAACCCACAAACCCTAACTCATTTCAGCAAAAAATCGAAACAAGAGAACGATTAGGATTTGGCCAAGATTGAAGGTGCATTACGGTTTTCAGCAAAGAAATTGAAGGTTCAAGTACGAATTTGTGAAATGTCACGAGGAGACAACCACCCCACAAATTATTGTAAGTTTTCTTAGGGTTTATTGTGATTTTGTACGAATTTTTGTGGGTGGTCCAAAATTGTGATCCAAGTCCCATGTGGGTGGTCCGAAATTATTTATTTTTGTGCAATAAACCCAATATAAAGCTGTTGATGTTTTTTTTGAAAAAATGACCAATGTACTTTTCTATTGTTGTTGTTGTTGTTTGTTTTATTGTATGTAGGACTAGTGGGCGTTTTTTATTCATTGTTGTTGCTGCTTCTAGGGTCAAGAAGACCCCACATATATTAATATAGTAGTTTGTTTTATTGGTGTTGGTGGTCCTGTTTATTGCTTTTTGTGTTTGTTTATTGCTTTATTGAAATTTGGTTTGTTTATTGTTTTGCAGCTGGAGATGCTCATGCCATTACAGTTGTAATTCACCATGGGGGTCAGTTTAATCTAAGGGAAGCAAAATACAGTGGTGGAAAAGTTAGTAAGTTTTACTCTGTGGGATTAAAGTCTATAGGTTTTGATTATTTGGATAGATTGTGTCAAACTATAGGGTACAAAGGAGAAAAGAGGTACTTCACTTTAGAAAAAGATGGGTTTGTCTTAATTAGAGAGTCTCATCATGTCCTTGAATTGTGTCTTTTACATGAGATAGATAAGGAGGTGAATATCTATTTAGAGTGTAATACAGTTGGGACTTCTAGTGGTTATGTTGAGGAACCAGAATGGGGGATAGGGTCAGATAGTGAGTATGAATCATTTGAAGACAGTGACTATGAAATTGATATTGAAGACATTGAAGAAGATAATGAAGTTGAAGAAGAACAAGATAATGCAGACAATGATGTTAATACTCTTGATGAGGATGTGGATGATATAGAGTCAAACTCTAGTGATTTTGATAATGGGAAGGATTCTGATGAGGATAGGGTTGAAAGGTACCCTGTTTTCAGTACACAAGACACTTTTAATCCTGCTTTTAAATTGGGCATGTACTTTAGCTGCAAATCTGAATTTAGACAAGCTGTTCACTCTCATGCAATTGTAACTAGGAGAAACTTGAAAATAACCAAAAATGATAAAAGAAGAATATATGCTAAGTGTGTTCAGAAAGGGTGTGAGTGGAGAGTCCATGCCTTAGCTCAAGGAGATCAATCTAATTTTCAGATTAGGGAATACCATCCAAAGCACAATTGTGTCAGTTCATTCCATGTAAAAAACTGTAAGTCATCTTGGTTGGGGAGAAGATTTGAGAGTGCATTTAAAAATGATCCAAATAGGGATATAGAGGGATTTAGGTTGGATGTTAGTCAACACATGAAGGTCCATGTCTCTAAAAATCAGGCTTACAGAGCCAAATGGAAAGCTTTAATGAAAATTGAGGGTAACTCAACTGAACAATACTCCAAACTGTGGGATTATGCTGAAGAACTAAGAAGTTCTAATCCTAATTCCACAGTTATTCTGAAAGTAGCAGAAGCTGATGAGAATGGGCAACATAGGTTTTGGAAATTTTATGTTTGCTTTCAGGGACTAAAACAAGGGTTTCTTTCTGGGTGTAGACCAATAATAGGGGTAGATGGGTGCCATTTAAAAGGGCCTCATGGTGGGATATTACTGGCTGCAATAGGAATTGATCCTAACAACAATTCATATCCTATTTGTTATGCAGTAGTAGGTTCAGAAACCAGGGAATCATGGGAATGGTTTCTCACCTTGTTGAAGCATGATCTTAACATTCAAAATGAACATGAGTGGACTTTTATGTCTGATAAGCAAAAAGGATTAATTCCTGCTTTTGAATCTGTTTTCCCCCAGTCACATAATAGGTTTTGTGTTAGACATTTGTATGGAAATATGAAAGTTGCAGGATTTCAAGGAATTGCCTACAAAAAGGCTTTGTGGAAGGCTGCTAGAGTAGGTACACCTGAGGAATTTCAGACTAAGATGAAAGAAATGGCTAAGTTAGACATGAAAGTAGTTGAATGGCTAAGTGATAAACCACCTTGTAACTGGAGTAAGGCATTCTTTAATGAATTCCCTAAGCGTGACCTTTTACTAAACAATCTATGTGAATCATTCAATTCTAGCATTCTTGAAGCAAGGCAGAAACAAATATATACTATGTTAGAGTTGATTAGGGAATTCTTAATGAAAAGGCTTCAAAAAAATAGAGATGACTGTAAGAGATGGAGAGGGAGAATATGCCCTAAAATTAGGGCACTTTTATTGAAGAATGGAGAAAAGGTTGGTGATTGCATCCCTGTGAAGTCCACTGATGTTCATTATGAAATTTCAGGATATGATGGATCTAAATGTAAAGTAGACTTAGAGAAACATACATGTTCATGTAGGAAGTGGCAACTATCAGGAATACCTTGCAAGCATGCAATTAGTGCTATTAATTGTCAACACTTAGAAGTTGAAGATTTTGTGGACTCTTGTTACACTGTAGAGACCTATGCCAGGGTATATGAAACTTGTATATACCCTATCAATGGTCCTGAAAAATGGAGACAAACAGGGCTAGTACCTCCAATACCACCAACTAATGCAAGAGGTGCAGGCAGACCACCCAGGGCAAGAAGATTGGAGGTTGGTGAAACTGCAAACAAAACAAAAAAAATAAGGATCAGAAAGAGAAAAAATGCTGCAACCAAACTGAAGAGGAATCAGTATACTGTGAAATGCAGATTTTGTGGAGAATCTGGACATAACAAAATGGGGTGCAATAAGAGGAAGGATTCTGAATTGGGGTTGAGAGAAGATAATGTGGCAGTTGAAGAGAATGTGGAGGAGAATGAAGAAGCAAATTGGGAACAAATAAGCATGGAAGTAAGTAATTTGGAGGCAACAGGCTGCTTTGATTCCCAACCTAGTGTGCAAATGAACACCATAGCTACTGAAGAACCAAATAAACTAACTGTGAGTTTAAAATTCTATACATTTTACATTCTATGTACTAATTTACTTTATCAAAACAGTAATGACTAGTTTGATTTTGCAGGCAAGAAAAAGAACAAGAAATGTTGAAGATGTTAATAAAAAAAGGAAAAAATCAGTACAAGTAACTGATCCAGCAGCTGCTGCTGCTGCTCCAACTCCAGCTGCTCCAATTCCAGCAGCAGCAGCTACAAAGGCAAAACATAAAGAAATAAGGGCAAAGAGGAAAGTGAATTTTGATGCTGCAGTACATGTAAGTGCTATTTTTGATAGTTAAAATATTTTAACTGCTGCAGTACATGTAAGTGCTATTATGTGTTTTTCCTAGGTGATTGGTAGTGTCCCAACTGATCCAACTGCTGCTGCTGTTGCTCCAACTGATCCAGCAGCTGCTGCTCCAACAACAGCTGCTTCAACTCCAGCAGCAACTGCTACAAAGGGAAAAAAGAAAGAAAAGGGTAAAGGGAATGTAGCTCCAATGTCAACCACAAAGGGTAAAGGAAAAGAAATAAGACCTAGGCCATTTGTCTTTGGTAATGTTCCAACCCCATATTTTGGACCAAGGCCATCTTCATCAGCTGGTGCACCAAAACCAACTCCATCAGCTGCTGCACCAATGACAAGGCCATCAGCTGTTGCACCAATGACAAGGCCATCAGCTGCTGCTGCACCAAGACCAAGCCCATCAACTGCTGCTGCACCAAGACCAAGCCCATCAACTGCTGCTACACCAAGGCCAAGCCCATCAGCTGCTGCTGCACCAAGGCCATCTTCATCAGCTGCTGCATCAAGGCCATCCCTCTATAAGGTGATTTAAAAGGATTTCAAACAATTTATAACAATGAAGAGCCTAAATGCTGCAGTGGAGGCTAAGAAGAAATTGAAGTTGGACAAGATTCAAGGAAATGAAAATAATGCTTAGGAACCTAACTACTTTCTGCATTTTGAACTAGTTTTTGATGTATTTTGATGTATTTGAACTAACTTGTTGATGTATTTTGAAGTTGAACTTGTTATCTTGGAATTGTTTTGGACATATGGAATTGTATTTAATGTGTTGAACTTGTTACATCTTGGAATTGTTTTTGACATATGGAATTGTTGTTTGAACTTATATTTTGAACTTGTTGCATATTGGAATTGGTGTTGCAAAATCAGTACATGTATTTTGAACTTGTTGCATATGGAATTGGTGTGAAGTGTGAACTAAATTCAGCTTAAACTTGGCAAAGTTAAACTTGTTGCATATTGGAATTAGTGTGAACTAAATTCAGCTTAAACTTGGCAAAGTTAGCTGTGCAAATTTAGTGACAGCATGCTTGATTGAGCTGTGCAAATTTAGTGACAACTTGGCAAATTCAACTTGGCAAATCAGCTGTGCAAATTAAACATGAACAAATGCAGATACTTGGCCAATTCAACTTCACATTACTCAGATAAATAGTAACAAAGCATATTACAATCACAATCCTTCATCAATACCATGAACCATCTAAATTACATACAAAGACATAGTACACCTAAAATGATAAACACAAGAACTATCAAACAGACCAATAAACACCTAAAATTGCTTATTCGATGTTGCAACTAGTCCTCCTTGTGTTGCATTACCTTCACCTTCTCACTCAAAAATTCCACCATAAGCATTAATTCGGGTATCTGAGACTCAAGCTTATCACATCGATTACGAATATCGGGTATCACCATTTTTGATCTGTAGCACATTGGTGGGTCTTCCCACAACCGAAATTCACAGCCACCTGTTTCGCAGCCATGATACCTCCTGCCCGGATCGGAATCAGTCCATGAAGTCTTCAAAATAGTCGGCCTTTTACATAAACAAACAATCTGACCATTTGGGAGAAATGAATTCTTTGAAAGTTTCATATTTGAAGCTTGAAAACGCCGACTGCTTGAAAGTGGGGAAGGGAAGAGATGGAGAAGAAATGGGGAAGAAATGGGGAAAAATTGATAATAAAAGGGGGAAAAATTAGGGCAAAACATAAAAGGGGGAAAATTTTGGTTAAATTCCCGCTTAATTGGGTCAATTAACGAGCCACGCACGTCTCACGTGCGTGGTTCCGTCTATTTCTGGACGGAAGTTGGTCAGCGGGCCAAAAGTGATAATTTTGACTACATATGGGACTGAGAGTGAGAAAACCAACAAGCGCGGTACCAAAATTGATAATGGCGTCAGTTGTGGGACGAAAAAAGCAATTTACCCTACTCTGTTCCCATTTGTTCACAACTTCTTCACAGCTCAAATAGAATGCCGGGATCATAAGCTGTGTGTAAAAATTGTGACAAAAACAACTTAATTCATAGCTTATTTCAGTATAGTCAAAGCTTGATATGCAACTTGATTGTCTTAAAAAGACATAAATTTGGGACAAAAAATACGATCCATGTTTGAAAAATGAAACCTTCAATTTTTCGAGATGAAAAGCAGGGTTGATAATCTTTCTGTGTTTGGCCCATTTATCTGTCTCATAGCTCACAACACCTTGTGCGAGTAGCTCCGTTAGTGGGTTCGATTTTTGTGGCTTTTGGTACATATAACTTTTGCTCATCACTTCTTTGATGAGTTCAGGCTCTGTGATGATAACTGCAGGTCTTGGCCCCAGCCATATAAACGACTCAGTTCCTACAACAAGTTAAGAATATTAGTTCTATTAATTACCAATGCCTATGAATCTCTGTACCAACAAATATCATGTAACCGTGTTATAAATCTTACAACCCACCTAAATTATCCAGATGTTTTCACACAAACCCAAATAATGAAAACCCGAAATCATTTGGAAACAATGAGAATTTACAATAAAAACAATTTCATATAGATTTCAGATACTCTTTTGCCTTCATATATTTGTGGATAAATCTTTTGCACAAGTAGGCTTGTCAATAGACAGGGTGTTGGAATTATGATTTTGGGCTTATGTCCAATGGGCTGTCTATTTGTGGGCTTAGTTTTGATGTTAGGCCTAGTTCAGTATGTGATATATATATACATCATTTTTGTATTTGTTTAGAGTTTAACTTTCGAGAACACAAAAAGAAGAACTCTGTAATTCTTTCTTATGAAATTCAATCAGCCTTCAATGGCTTTATTCAAATTCAACATGGTATCAAGAGCAGGTTCTTCCTGACTCTTCTTTTCTTCCTTTTCGGAAATATTACACAATTTTGTCGATTTTCTTCAGTATCCCCAAATTCATCAATCGTATCGATTTTTTTGAAATCGGGAATTGACATCAACAACATGGCTCAATCTTCCGCTGAGAAATCTGCAAGCTCGATCGTAATCGACATTAACGATCCCCTCTATGTTCACCCATCTGATACGCCGAGTCTGCATCTTATACCTCACGAGTTGAAAGGCGCCGAGAACTACGGAATCTGGTGTAAGGCGATGAAGCTCGCCTTGAATTCAAAGAGCAAAATCGGTTTCATTACAGGTACATGCAAGAAACCGAGCCCTAACGATCCTAAATTGGATCACTGGGAGAAGTGTAATGCCCTAGTTCTTTCTTGGATTCTTAAATGTGTTAGCCAAGAAATCTACAACGGACTTGTCTACTGCGAGACTGCCACCGACGCGTGGAATGACCTACACGATCAATTCAGCAAGATGGATCGCTCACGGATTTTCGCATTGTTCAAGGAAATTAACTCTTATACGCAAGGGACGAATTCTGTGACAATTTATTACTCTAGACTGAGGCAGTTGTGGGAAGAATTCGATTCTCTCGTCAACCTTCCCGTTTGTGAATGCTCTGCCTCCAAGAAGTATACAGACTACTCTCAAGAACACAAATTAATGCAGTTCTTGATTGGATTGAACAAATCCTATGGCCCTGTCCGTTCCCAGATTCTGATGATGGAACCTGCACCGAACCACAAGATGGCCTATTCCATGATTTGCAACGAAGAGTCTCAAAGAATGATTAACAATTCAAGCTCCTTTGAAGCACCCATTACCTTCTATTCCAACACACAGAAAAACACGAATTCTGATGTTGTATGTGAGCATTGTGGTAAGCCAGGACATAGCAAAGAAAAATGCTTCAAGCTGGTAGGGTATCCACCCTCTAGAGGTGGTTCCAATAGAGGCCGAGGTAGAGGACGAAATAATAGAGGAGGTACACAAGGACGGGGGTTCTCATCAAATCAAGCAGCCATTGACACTAATCAATCTACATCTGATATGGTTGCACTTAATATTCACTCCCATGCTGAGCACAATAATCAATATCAACCAACTTTTACAGCTCAGCAATACCAGCAACTCCTCAACTTAATACAGAAAGATCAAGCCTCACTTCCTCCTAGCTCCAACAGTGCTGCAGGTATGAATGGCACTGTTGCAGGTATGTCTCTTTTACCCACAACCTTAACTTCCATTACTCATGCATCTGAATGGATTTTAGACTCTGGGGCTAATCATCACGTGTCATGATTTAAGCTTGTTCTACTCTACCTCACCTAATTCATCCACACATCACACTGTTAGGTTACCTACAGGAAATGTCACTCCTATTAATAGAATTGGACATATTAATTTGGGAAATGACTTAATATTGAAAGATGTTCTTTACATTCCTGAATTCCAATATAATCTTCTGTCCATTTCTAAATTCACTTAGCACAATAATTGCTATGCAATTTTTTATCCTGAATTTTGTTTTTTTAAGGATATTTGGAGTGGCAAGATAAAGGGACTTGGTGAAGCTAGGAATGGTTTATACATTCTTCACCATATCACTCATGATATAAATTTTAATGCCATTGTCCAAAAACTTGTTCATAAATACAATAATTCTCACAAGGTTCCTTGTAATATGCCCAATAAAGTTCCTTGTAATATGAACATGTATTCTGAATTCTGCAATAAAATTCCTTCATGTTTTGGTTCCAATAAATGCCTTACTGATTCTTACTTACTAGACATATTTTTGAGTTAGTTCACTTGGATATTTGGAGACCATACAAAGTTAACACTCATTCTAATCACAAGTATTTCCTTACTGTGGTAGATGAATTTTCAAGGGGGACTTGGACTTTTCTCATGACTATGAAGACTGACATTCTACAGATTATCAAAGATTTGTTTTTATATGTTGAGAATCAATTTAATACTTCTATCAAGATGATCAGAACAGATAAAGCCTGGGATTTTTTCAAATCTTCATGTTCTGATTTTTTTGCTTCTAAAGGTGTTGTTCATCAAAGTTCAACACCCTACACACCACAGCAAAATGGATTGGTGGAAAGAAAACATAGGCACATCTTAGATGTGGCCAGAGCTATTATGTTCCAATCTCATGCACCTTTGAAGTTTTGGGGTGATTGCATTTAAACAGCCACATATCTCATCAACAGGACACCTACTCCTTTGTTGAATGGAAAAACACCCTTTGAGATGTTATTTAACAGATTACCTGATCTTTCACACCTTAGGGTGTTTGGGTGCCTATGTTATGCCAAAACTATGCCTGTGTTGGATAAATTTTCTCCAAGATCCACACCTTGCATATTCTTAGGATATGCAGCCAATCAAAAGGCATATAAACTGATGAGCATTGCTGACAATAGATTTTTTACATCTAGGGATGTGATATTTCAAGAATCTATTTTTCCTTTCTCTGTTGTTAATAAAGATTCTCAAGACAATTTTATGGTTACAGATCCCTCTGATTTTTATGATGATTTTATTGTCCCCCATAAACAGACAGGTAGTTCTGATTCCCACAGTTATACTTCAACTGATGATATTACTCACATTTCCACTCCTTCTGCAGATGATATCTCTGCTGTTCCCAGGAGATCCTCAAGAATACCAAGCAAACCAATCTGGACACAAGATTATGAGTGTCCCACTCTTAATCATGTATCCTCTTTTTTGTCATATTATCACCTGACTCCTCCACAGCAGAAACTTATTCATGCTTTGAACACTTTCACTGAACCTAACACTTTTTTGGAGGCTGTTCAGGATGTTAGGTGGAGGGTAGCTATGGCTAATGAAATCCAAGCCTTAGAACAAAATAAAACATGGGAGATTGTAGATTTGCCACCTAACAAAAGACCTATTGGGTGTAAATGGGTTTATAAAGTTAAACTCCACTCTGATGGGACATTAGATAGGTTCAAAGCTAGGTTAGTGGCTAAGGGATACAATCAAAAAGCAGGACTTGATTACCATGAAACATTTAGTCCTGTGGTTAAAATTGTAACTGTTAGGACTGTTTTGGCTATTGCATCTGCTAACAAATGGCCACTTTTTCAGTTGGATGTCACTAATGCTTTCTTACAGGGTGACTTAAGTGAAGAGGTTTACATGACTATTCCTGAAGGCTTTAGCAATCAGGGGGAGCTCACTGATCTGTCTCAATCTCCTGCTCAAACAACAGATTCATCTTCCAAAACAGGTTCATCTTCCAAAGTCTGTAGGTTGCTTAAATCCTTATATGGATTGAAGCAAGCTTCTAGACAATGGAATGCTAAATTTACTAATGCTTTTTTAAGTATTGGATATACTCAATCTTTACATGATTATTCCTTGTTCACTAAGCATGATGGTGATAAAATTGTGGTGTTATTGGTATACGTTGATGACATTATCATAACAGGGAATAATCAAAGCATGATTTGTGATCTCAAACTGTTCTTACATAATACTTTCCACATTAAGGATTTAGGTGAATTAACCTATTTTTTGGGCATTGAAGTACTAAAATCAGATCAGGGTATTCACCTAAATCAGAGAAAGTACATTATAGATTTATTAAAGGAAACAGGTATGACTGCATGCAAGCCTGTTTCTAGTCCTCTTGAACAGAATTTGAAACTCACCAGCTGTGAATATGATGAGGCATTAGATTCTAAACTTGATGATGCTTTACTAGAAAATGTCAGTGAATATCAAAGATTGGTAGGAAAATTGATTTACTTGGGTATGACTAGACCTGACCTTGCTTATGCTATTCACATTTTATCTCAGTTTATGCATAAACCTAAAACTTCTCATTGGAATGCTGCTATGAGAGTCTTGAGATATTTAAAAGGAACAGCAGGTCTTGGTATTTTTTTGGCTTCATCTACTGATCTGCAGCTAACCACCTTTTGTGATGCAGACTGGGCATCTTGTGTTATGTCCAGGAAGTTTATTACAGGTTTCTTTATTAAACTTGGACAGTCCCTCATATCATGGAAGACAAAGAAGCAAAACACTGTGTCTAGATCATCTTGTGAAGCAGAGTATAGATCTGTGGCTGCAGCTGCTTGTGAGATTGTTTGGATCATTGGATTGCTAAAGGACTTGGGAGTTAAAGTTACACATCCAGTTGATATGTGCTATCAGCATTGCCACTAACCCGGTATTCCATGAGAGAACCAAGCACATAGAGATTGATTGCCACATGATAAGAGATTTGATTCAAAAAGGCTTGATTTGTGTCAAGTATATCAAGAGTGAAGAACAACCGCCTGATTTATTAACAAAGGGATTGGCAAGAGATCAACATCAACATCTTTTGTGCAAGTTTGGCTTGGTAGATGTGTTTAAAGAAGACCAAACTTGAGGGGGAGTGTTGGAATAATGATTTTGGGCTTATGTCCAATGGGCTGTCTATTTGTGGGCTTAGTTTTGATGTTAGGCCAAGTTCAGTATGTGATAGATATATATATACATCATTTTTGTATTTGTTTAGAGTTTAACTTTCGGGAACACAAAAAGAAGAACTCTGTAATTCTTTCTTATGAAATTCAATCAGCCTTCAATGGCTTTATTCAAATTCAACACAGGGATTGAGTAGAAAACTTTTACAGATTAAACGATTTTGGCTCCGATTTTCTCTCAATTACGAATTTTGAGAAAAAAAATCGATCTTATTCAAATTTCACACTGAGTTTTTGATATATGCGTCCCAGTACTAATGAAGGAAGATATTAAATGAGGCTGTTTAAGCGCTTAATTCCTAGTGTGCACTCATATTGTCAGCTCTCTCATTTTCTTTTTCCGGTTTCTCTTTCTTCCTAAAAGGTTTCTTGTTAGGTGGGTAGGTTGTGTGACCTGTACTAGCTTTTGCCACTCATTTTGTTCAGCGTCTGCTGCAGCCCAAATGGCATCCCGCGAGACCTCCTCTTCTTCTTCTAGTCCCTTCCTAAAGAATTTCATATCGAGCGGATTAGCACATCCGATAGAGCCACTAAGTTGTTGAAGGATTCCGCCTGGAAACGGGATGGGATTCTATCTGAACTCTGGACTTTGACCCAACTGTAGGCTCTGAGACCCGGGTCCGGGTCGAGTCCAGTTACAATTTATCCATTAGGTATGTAATTGGGTCCAGGCAAAAAAAATTGTGGGCAATTTAGGGGTGTTCACGAGTCGAGCTCGAGCCGAACTGGACATAAAATTCCCGCTCGAGCTCGTGCTCGAGCCACAGTTTTCGAGCTCGAGCTCGACGAGCTGCAGGAATGTGAGCTCGAGCCTGACTCGAGCCGAGCCGAGTCGAGCCGAGCTCCAGCTCAAAACATTAATTTTTTTTAATAAAATAATATTTTTAAAAAAACATTTTTTTTTGTAAAAATATATTATTAATTTTATATTTATTCATATATTATTAAATATAGTTATAATTAATGTCTAACATATTATTATTTATACATATATTATTATAATATATCATATTATATAAAAATATATGAATAAATATTTATTTTTTATATATATTAATTAAAAATTATTTTTTATTCAAGCTCGCGAGCTGGCTTCCGAGCTGGCAAACAAGCATATTTAGGCTCGAGCTCGAGCTCGAATTTTTTCGAGCTCGAATCGAGCTATTTTCGAGCCGACTCGACTCGTGAACACTCCTAGGGTAATTCATGGATTCGATTTGAGTCTGCGTATTTTCCGCCCATAAACACCCAACACACAATTACCTATGAAACCATACATAATGAATGAGAGAGATAGACAAGAACTATTTATCTTGGTATTGTATAAAATTTTCGAAAAATTCACATAGAACAACATTAAACAAACATAGGGATGGCAATGGGGCGGGTCTGAGGCGGGTAATGCTGGACCCGAGACTCGCCCCGGTCTGGATTTTTGGAACTCAAACTCGCCCCGGACTCATTAATACCCGGTTCCGCCTCGGACCCGGTTGGTACCCGGCGAGTCCAGGTGCCACCCGATGGACCCAATTAAAACATTTAATTTTGACTTTTCTCCAATTTTTGTATCACAAATACACTTAAAACTAATATAAATAATACAAAACCAATATAAACCTAAAATACATTTTAAAAAAAAATTCAACCACACTTGGGGTGTGTTTGGATCGAGTGATTTGGATTTGGAAAGGGGATTTGGAGGAAGAATTTGAAATGACACCTAAAATTGTGTCATTTGAAATCCACCGTAACTATGGAGAAAATAGGTCAAAGTGAATGACAAGAGATTTGAGATCCATCGTAATATAAATTCATACAAACGAACTTAAATGGATTTGTCGATGAATTTGAAACCATTGAAATCCTTCAATCCAAACACACCCTTAAGTCATTCACAATAAAAAAATCTAAGTAAAGTAATTCAATTTGAAAACGAATCAAATATCAAATAAACATCAATGAAATAAAATTAATTATTAATTTTAATATTTTAATTTTTACCATATTATATTAATAAAAAAATATATGAAATATATAAATAAGCAATCGGGGCGAACTCGCTACCCGCCCCGGACCCCGCCGGGTCTTGGTTTTTGATACCCAGACTTGGACCCCACCCTATTTTTTCGGACTCAAACCCGGCTAGGCCTGTCAACGGGCGGGTATTACCCGTACCTGCCCCGTACCCGCACATTACCCGCTCAATTTTTTTGTCACCCGACCCGGACCCGACCCGGTCGTTTACCCGTTGGGTCTGCTGAACGGGTATTGACCGGGCGAAAATGATATATCGGGCGGGTTATTACCCGACCCGGTCCATTTTTTTTTTTTTTTTTAGAAAATATTTTCGTATCATTCTTGCATATCTATTAACTTATATTTTATCTTTTTTTCCTTAATTCGTCGATCTTTGATTAATTGTAGAAATGTGATTGTTGAAAAAATAAACTAGACAATGCTTGATTTTTTCCCTAATTCTATCTCCAAAAATCCTAATTTATATATATTTATATATACACAAAAGAATTAGAAAATATGTAAATCACAAAAATTTCGATCAAAATAGAAACGGAAAATTATTGATAGGATTGTCTAATTGTTCATTGAATAAAAGCACATATATTCTAGAATCCAAAAATAAACAATAAACAAGTCTTCTAAAATAATACTTACAAAATTAATTGGGATATGTAATTATTTTTGAAAAAAGTAAAAAAATAAAAAATATAAAAAACAAATTCAAAAATTACACATCCGGAAGAAGAGATTGAAATTGAACTTGAGAAAATGAGAGTGAAAGGAGTGAGAGGTGGGAAGAGACAAATGAAATATGTTTAGAAATTAGAATTAATTGGGTGTTGACCGGGTAGTCAACGGGTATTGGACGGGTATTGAACGGGTGATAGACCCACGGATTTTATACGGGTAAATACCCGGTCCGGACCCGAAAGCTTAAAAACTATCGGGTTCGGACCGGGTCCGGGTTGAACATCTCACGGACCGGGTCCGGGTCGGGTAAATTAACTTTTGAACGGGCACGGGTACGGGTAATACCCGCCCGTTGACAGGCCTAAACCCGGCCCTGTCCAATACGGGTATTTACATTACCCGACCCATTGTCATCCCTCAACAAACGTGAAGAAGTATAAAATGAAATTACCATATTTGTGAAGAGTTTTGAACAAAAAGGCAAGGACCCTAGGCTTGATATCATCATCAAGATTGATAGGCTTGGATTTGGCTTCTTGAATCAGATTCAACATCTCCTTTAAATCCCCATACACCAAATTATAAGAGTTCCCATTGAGTCCTTGCTTCCTCAGACGTTTCTCCAGGCTTTTAGGTCTAATATAAGCCCACTTCACTATTTTCCATGTCCATATTAACAACAAAAACCCAAAAGAAATAGCTATTATTTGATATATAATCTCCATTTTTACTACTTTTTGTGGCTTCCTTTTACTCTGTCATATGATTACGGCTGTTATAGTGGCAAATGAGGGTGATGGATTGAGTTTGGCCAAGGAACTTCAATCGATTCATTAATCTTGTTTATTTCATGATATGGTTATTTAAATAGTGGTTGTTAGAGGAGAAAATTAAAAAATATATATATAAATTTAAAACAAAATTCAAGAAATGGCACATGTTTTGAAAGTCTTCAAATAAAAAGTTGATTAAAGTTTTCCTATTTCATTAAACCTAATTCAAATGTCTTGGCCTTCTTTGTTTGTTTGTTTTTTTAATTCAATTTTAATAAACTTAACACAACTTATTCTTATTCAATTACCTTTTTTTTACTTTATTTGTCAATACTCTTTATATCTACCTATCAATCATATATACATCATTTCACCAATAAAAATTATTTATTATAATAATTATTTATCTTTATCTTTAATACTTTGTATTTTATTATTTTTCTATTTACATAATAATTATATATCTAACTAATACAATCATTCAACACATCATTTATTAAATGTAACATATTTTACAACTAATTTTAAATAATTTAATAAAATACACATCATTTTTACATAAATTTCTACAATACGTCTTTTTTATATGTTCTTAAAATTCAAACTGAAAAGCGTAAACAAACATAACCGTGTTGCAGTTATAAGTAATAATTGATGATCAAAATCTCATGGCTTAATATGCATTCCCAAATAAATTTTTTTTGGTATTAGCTAATTCATAGAACTTATTATTTCTCACAAAATGTTGATGTTTTTAGTGTTTAATTGACGTACTCGATCTATAGATGACTGTCTAACTTAAAATATAAATTGACTAATTCAATATTCAATTTATTAGTGCTAAAACATGCAAATAATTTAATTTATGTAGGAGTGCAATTTTGTCACTAACAATAGAACGAAGCTAGAGAAGAAAAAAAAGCACTAGAAAGTATAAATTAAAGATAAAATGACAATTTTGACAGTGACATAATTATTAACCCCATTATTACTGATATTTATTTTTGCATACCTGATTTTTTGTGTCATTAATTAGTACCTGGCTTTGGGACGACTCTACATGCGCCTTTGTGGAAGACGCATTGTACAATGCGCCTTCCACTAAGACTATCCACAATAGTTTGTTAATTCAACACCCTCTTTTTCAACTCTCAACACTCCACATCATTTTCTCTCTCTTCCACCTAATAATTCAATAATCATTCAACTTTTACTCTCTACAATGGTTTGTTTAATAAAAATTCAACACCCTTCCAACTCACCACCATATACCCCACCACTTTCATATTCCTATACATTTATATTTTTATTAAAGGATAACTCAATAATTATACTAAAAATTACGTTTTTTTTTTGGTATCCAAATCAAATGAACCAAGTCTCTATTTATAGATTACAAGAAATGCTGAATTTTCGTATTAAAAAAAATTAAAAAAATTTATTTGCTATTGAATAATTGAGCTCAAATAATTAGTGGGAGATGAAAATCCAAAAAATAACCAGCCCCAATCAAAATATGACACGTGTCCTCCTTATTCAAACAATATCATGCACTCTCTCCCTCACTCTCTTCATCTAGTGTGTGCACCTCACTCTCCTCATCATCCAACCAAAAATTGCCAAGTGGCCGTGCTGGAGCCCACCAAAAGCTCATTCAGTTGAAAGAATTCTACTTCTCTTGCCTCCAAAGTGGATTCAACATCAAATTCAACACCCCATTACATTCATTAAATAGTTGAATCCATTTATTCAACATGCCATTGTAAGTAGTCTAAGGCACATACTACCATTTCTTGAAGACTTCCAAAACATGTACCATTTCTTGAATTTTGATTTAAATTTATATTATTTTTTTAATTTTCTGTTGTTAGAGTTAGGGGTGGGTATTTGGTTGAGAAAATTAAAAAAATAATATAAATTTAAAACAAAATTCAAGAAATAGTACATCTTTTGGACCTCTTCGGAAAATGGCACTATGTGCCTGTGTGGAAGGCGTATGTGTTGACATTCGCCTTCCACAAAGGCGCATGCATGAACAGGGAATAAATCCCATTTACTAAATGGAAATATACAGGTAATTAGCTGCTATGTGCCTTTGCTAACTTTTAACACTATATATTGACCAATCTTTGATTTCATTTATTTATATGATTTTGGACGTGGAGTTCAACACGAAAAATTTAGTTTGACATATAAAGTTTCAACCACATAAAAATTAGTTTATTTTGATGTTTGTGTAAAAACATACGAGCAAAACAAAACACTATATTAAAACATTTTTTCTAAACTAAAATATTTTTTTCTTTATTTCAAACTTATTTTTCACCATTTTCTATATTCTTTTGGATCTAGAGCATTAAAAATGTAGTTTGACAATAAAAATTTCCAATGCCACAAATTTTGGTTTATTTCGATACCTGAATAAAGAAATACGACCAAAATAAAATACTACATAAAGAAAATAGACTTTTTCCTTATTTCAAAACCGTTCTCCCATTCTATGCCCTTTTGACCCTTGAGTTCAACACGAAAAATATGGTTTAACAAATAAGATTTTCAACGGCATAAGAATTGATTTATTTCGATATTCAGACAAGAAAATACGATCAAAATTAAACACTACATTTGAAAATATTTTGTCATCCTTATTTCAGACTCGTTTTTCTCCTTTTTCTATGTTGTTCTGGGCCTCGAGTTCAACACAAAAAATGTAGTTTGACATATAAATTTCTCATCCACATAAGAACCGGTCTATTTCGATATCTGGTGAATAAGTACGATAAAAAAATATAATTTGACATATAGTATTTTATTTGATCGAATTATGTCTTTTTATCGTACATTGTTAAATGCTAAAACTGTCTAGTACATTTACTGTCTTTAACCCATTTGCTTTTTAAATAATAGCACACGGGTTTTTTATGGCGTAACTCGATTTGGTCGCATATACTAATTCTAATTTTAGTACACATTTGTACTATAATAATAATATGGAATTTGATACGTGTTTCTTTAATTATGAAAAACTATATTTAAGTTTTTATTGAACATAAATACAACAATTCGCCTCTAACTTTTACTCATGTTAATCATAATATTTAATTCCCATTAATTCAGTAGTGTTGTGACCTTACAACATAAGGTCATCAAAGGATTCATTACTTGAGCAAATAAAAATCATAATGTTCGACTTGAAGGTTAAGGTTCACACCATGCAAGGCCACACTATTATTTAAGTTACAATGTTAATATTGCATATTTTTATAAATAAGAAAATATAGTGAAAAGTTATTTACTCGCTCCAAATTTTTGTAGGTATTGTTAATAATTCTTTTAATCTATCTGACGTTGCTAAGAAATGCTTTGGGTAAAGGAAAAAAGAATATGCAATATAATTTTATTATTGATTGTTTAGATTTGAATTTGAATCTTTACTTTAATCTATATTATCAAACCCTATCGTTTATAGCTTACTTTTTTATTATTACTATTGTTGATATTTTTATTATATGTAAAAGAAAGAAGAAAATCTGTGACATATCAACCATCAACGGAGAAAAGTCAATTTATGAAGATGACAAGAAAAAAAATGCAAATATTCAATGTGACTAGATTTGGGATGGATATTTAACATAAATAACAATAAATTTTGTTGAATGTACTTTATAGAAAATAAATTTTGGTTCACCTTACTCGAGTACTTTTATTAGAATATTTAAACTCCTTCTAAAGTAATTTTGTTCAAATAATGAGAATGTTGATATTTTATTTGATTATTTAATCATTAACTAGCTCTTTTTAATTGCTTTAATACTTTTGTAATTATGTTATACCACGATATTTGCGAAGAAGCTTTTCAGCTTTTATTCTCAAATAAGATTTATAAAAAATTTAAAATATTTTAAATGTAAATAAATTAATATTGATTTTTCATATTATGTTCACCCCCTCGAAAAACTTGTATTTTGTACTTTTCCTTTTAAAAACACAAAAATGAGACATCACTCCTTAGAAATTTGATATATGCATCACGTTGCCCCAATTACTATTTTCCGGCCAAATTTTGATCGGAAATCATTTAAATGATTTTTCTGTCAAAGACATTATCATCTTTACTATTTTTGTGTGATTCTCTTACATACATGGTTTGAGCCGAAACTCTTGTACTTCTCTAACATATCATCTTAAGGTTGTAAAATTCTCACCATGATATCATATAGGGCAATAGACGTTATATTAGAGAAGCACAATGGTTCTGGGCCCAAATTCGAACATGTGAGAGAACCACAAAAAATGGTACAGACGATAATGTCATTGATGGAAAAATCATTTAAATGATTTCCAATCAAAATTTAGCAGGAAAATAATAATTGGGGCAAAGTGATACATATATCAAATTTTTTAAGAGTTGATGTTTCATTTTTATGTTTTTAAGTGGGAAAGTGCAAAATACAAGTTTTTCGAGGAATTGAAGTGCACTTTACCCTAAATTTATATAAACAATACATACCTTAGTAAATAAATAAAAGATGTTTTTTTATTCCGTAAAGAAGACGTTGATTGAAATTTGAACTTTCACGTGAACCATTAAATTTGTTTTGATCAAGAATAATTAATGCACGCCAATAGTCAATTATATATTACAAAATTAACAAACACCTTAAAAGTCCTATGTATGACCCTTCCCATCCTTAGTGAGCAAGAATAGGACACTTTTCCTTCTTAATTTAATCTTATATTATATATTCTTACTTTGAACTTATCAACGTGTTTCATATTGTTTGCAAAAAAAAATATTTAAATTTAAATTAAATGTTGCAATTGCATTCTCTTAATTTGCTAAATTATATTCAGCCCCTTAAGGGCAGCATAAGAAATCTAGAAAGAAATTTAATATATAATATCACCAATTTCCGGTACCTTTCCAATAAAAAGAGGATAATATATATAAGTAAATTTTACATAATTGATTTTTAATATTTCGTGTATTTGATTCTCTGCAATCTTATTTGGTAGTGACATAGAGTTTTCTTTTCCATTAATGGTAAAATGGTTATAAGAAAACCAATGATTAGAAAGTAAAGAAAAATGATGTCTCAAAACAACAATTTGTTGAATATGACTTAGGGAGTCCTATTAGAATTTATTATTGGAAATATTAGTTGATTGAGCCAATTTTCAACTAATTATATCATATAAATAATTAAAAAAAATAGATTTACCTTCCTAATTCATGAAGAAAATATTGATTTAAATTAGACCTTTCGTGTCAAACAAAAAAAATTATTTTTATGTAGAATAACGCATGTCAATTGTAACAAATATATTATATCGATACGTGAAGTTGACACGTTGAGACAGACTTCTCTAATTTTTATACATATATATTTTTATTATAATTTTATACATATATATTCTCTTTCAACTTATTTTGATTTACTAACGGGTTCATATTTTTTGGTAATTTACTTATTAATATTTATGTCACAGCATTTCTCCTCAAATAAAACTCATTTTTTAAATAATTTTTATAAATATATTCAAACTGATATACAGAATCATTCATTTGAATTCAAATTATAAGTTACAATTGTATCCTCTTTATTGCGAAATTATATTCACCCTTAAGAACAACATAAAAAATCTCGATTTTTTTAGTATATGTTAAAACCATGGCACCCTTCATGATAAACGGAGAAGAAGAAGAATATAGACGGAGGAGAAACAAGAATGCCAAGTATATTATTGATTGAAAGAGAGTTCTGAAAGTTTCTGATATTCGAATACATGAAGAAATAGAAGAAACCTTCTATTTATATCAAAACTAAAATAACTAACTAAAAGCGTGTTATGTATAACAAAAACGCCAAACACTTCTATAACTAAAATAACAGACTTCGCGCCTTATTTATGCTTTCTGTTTAAACTGCTTCCAAGCTTCTTTCTTCCCGCAGAACTCCAACTCTAAAATATATCTCCTCCTTTTGATACTCCCCCTCAAGTTGGATGGCGATAAAGGTTGAAGACACCCAACTTGACCATTAATGAATTGAATTGATGCTTACCCAAGGCCTTCGTCAGTATATCTGCCAACTGTAAATGGGATGGAACAAACACGGTCCTAATCAACCCCTCTTGTATTTTTTCTCGTATAAAATGACAATCAACCTCTAGATGTTTTGTCCGTTCGTGGAAAACGGGATTTGCTGCAATTTGCATAGCGGACTTACTGTCCGAAAATATAGTAACAGGCTCCAAATCTGAAAACCCTAAATCTCTAAACAAAGCCAGTAGCCACAAAACCTCTGATGTAGTAGTGCCCATAGAACGATACTCGGCTTCCGCTGAACTTCGGGACACCGTCGCTTGTTTTTTAGATTTCCATGAAACAAGAGAATTACCCAACATAATTGCATAACCTGTAGTCGATTTCCTTGAGATTGGGCAAGAAGCCCAATCACTATCACAATACGCATTAATTTCCATTTTACTCTCGGATGACAATAAAATTCCTAATCCCGGACACCCCTTTAAGTATCTCAATATCCTAATAACAGCATCTAAATGGGATTTCTTTGGCCGATGCATAAATTGGCTCACAATTTGGACGGCATAGCTTATATCCGGCCTGGTTAAACACAAGTAAATGAGCCGACCTACAATCCCTTGAAACTCTGAAATATTCTGAATGTATGGATCTTCCTTACTATCTTCCTCGTTGGTGTACCTCACATTCTGTTCCATAGGAGTTCCCAATGGTTTACTAGCCAGCATGCCCGTATCAGCTAAAAGGTCTAATACATATTTCCTTTGATTAAGACATATACCTTTATCACTTCGAGCCACTTCAATACCAAGAAAGAATTTCAAGTTTCCCAAGTCCTTCATATAAAAAGTTTTGTTCAAGAAATCTTTGCATTGAGTCATCAAAACTTTATCATTGCCCGTGATGACAATATCATCAACATAGACGAGTAACACTACCATGCTACTCCCCCTCCTTTTGATGAACAAGGAGTAATCATTTTTGCTTTGCAGAAAACCAAAAAAAATCATCGCTGCCTGAATTTATGATGCCACTGTCGAGATGCTTGTTTGAGTCCATATAAAGATTTTTTCAACCGACAAACTGGAGTATGATCGGATGGATTTTGTTGGACATGATAACCAGGAGGTATAGACATGTAAACCTCCTCTTCTAAGTCACCTTGAAGGAAAGCGTTGGTGACGTCCATTTGCCATAATTCCCAATGATGAATGGCAGCTAGAGATAGTATGACTCGTATAGTCACATGTTTAGCGACGGGTGCGAAGGTTTCATTATAATCGATTCCATGTAATTGTGTGTACCCCTTTGCAACTAGCCTTGCCTTGTACCTTTCGATCGTACCATCAGCTTTAAGTTTGATGTTGTAGACCCATCGACAACCAACCACAGTCTTACCTAGAGGGAGATTCACAACTTCCCATGTTTTGTTGAGTTCTAGGGCCTTAAGTTCTGTTTCCATAGCTTCTTCCCACTTGCGATCCCTTTTGGCTTGATGATATGAATCAGGGATGACAATGTTGTTGACAGAACTCAAAAAAAACTTTATAACTAGGCTGGACATTATCATAATGCAAATAATCTGAAATAGGATATTTAATACAAGACATATTGGATGTAGAATCTGTAACAGGTGAAATGTAGTCTTGCAACCAACTAGGTGGTTTGATAGGTCTATTGGATCTTCTAGGCTCTCTAATATCATTTTGATTAGGAATATGAGTATCTTCAGGAAGTCTTACCTCAGAATCAGGTGATACACATGTTTCATTGAGAACAGAAGACTCACCACCAGTGGCCAAGGAATTATGTTGAACAGGAGACTGCAGAAAGTCATCATAATGTAATGCTGCCTTTTGAGATTGAAACTGAGGCCTCAAGTGAGTTCTGTGATCAGATAAAAAAGGAAAGACATGCTCATGGAAAATAACATCCCTAGATACAAAAATGTTCTTGGTTTCTAAATCTAAGAGCCTATATCCTTTTTGAACAGGTGAGTACCCCAACATAATGGAAGAACATAATGGAAGCTCTAGACCTATGTGAAAACTTATCCAACTGAGGTATAATCTTTGAAAAACATAAACATCCAAAGGTCCTTAGGTGCTTATAAGAAGGATGAGATCCATAGAGAAGGTAGAAAGGAGTGTTCCCATTTAGAATTGGTGAGGGTGTTCTATTAATTAAATACACGGCTGTTTTAACACAATCACCCCAAAACCTAATAGGCACATGAGATTGGAATTTTAATGCTCTTGCCACATCTAAAATGTGTCTATGTTTTCTCTCAACAATACCATTTTGTTGAGGAGTGTAAGCACAAGAGCTCGAATGATGCCTAATTTGGTAAACAAAAGTTTGCAATCTTGGCTAAAATTCAGTACCATTATCACTCCTAATAGTTTTGATTTTTTTGGAGAATTGAGTCTCAACATATTGAATGAAATCTTTGAGATATTGATGAACTTCTGATTTGAGTTTGAGTAAAAAAATCCATGTACACCTTGAATGATCATCAACAATAGTAAAAAAATATCTCTCACCATTATAAGTGGCTTCTCTATATGGACCCCAAATATCAATGTGGATAAGATCAAAGGTACTCAAAGTTTTTTAGTATGAATAGGGAAAGGATCCCTGCTTTGCTTAGCTAAAGGGCATAGAGTACAAGACTTATCAAGTTTGTCAACATTAATATGTAAATTGGGTAAAAGATGGAATTTACTAAAGGACATATGCCCTAGTCTTTGATGCCACAAATTGGCTTTATTAATAGCAGCAGAATGAGAATTATTACATCCAACTTTATTACAATGAAAAAGATCACTTTTATCATGACAAAGATAGTACAATCCATTTTGCATTTTACCAATCCCTCTCATCAATCCAGTCTTTACTTCCTGTAGAACACAAAAATCTTTATAAAAACTAATACAGTAGAAACTCGATAAATTAATACTCGATTAATTAATAAACTCTTTAAGATAATATTTTGGCCGGTCCCGACTCGGGGATAGGGTGCTAAATTAATAATTCGCTAAAATTATAAGATAATACATTTTTGATAATTTCTATAGGTCCCATATCAAATATAAATTAATAATTCTTTATATACTACATATTACATGAATGATTTATGAATTTTTTTTGAAAAATGATTCAATTGTCTTTTGTTTTTTGTTGAAATCAATTTCACCTTGCAAATCAATTTGCAATTGTCCTTGAATTATTCTTGTTGTGCTTGCATAATTGCTAACATCCATTCTTACAATTGCTTTTGAGTGAGACTTGGATTATCCTTGTTGTGCATGCATAATGCTCTTCGAATCTCGTCGGTCATTATTGTTTTTTTCACACCTTTAAGATTAGAAGGCATGTCGTGAGTGTATGATTTATTTGTGTTAGCATTATTATCTTGTATTTATATAAAAAATATTTTTTAATTATTGTACATGCATTGTACTATAATTAAGTGAAAGTTTGAATGGTGTTTGTAAATTGAATATTTCATTATAAATTAATAAAATATTAATTAATATATAAATTAATAATTATTAATTTATCGATTAATTAATAACTCTTTTAATTAATAAATTTTGGTGGTCCCAAGAGTATTAATTTATAGAGTTTCTATTGTATATAAGTTAGCATCAGTAATAAGTTTGGATATGGAAATAAGCTTGTGTCTAAAATCAGGAATGTAAAGAACATGATGAAGGACAATATTGGATCCAATCTTGACTGTACCAGACTTAACAGCCTTACTTAGGGAGCCATTAGGAAGATTGACATCAATGGAAATAGGATTATAATCATAAGATGCAAATAAATTTGGATCGGATGTCATATGGTGATTGGCCCCAGAATCAAGGATCCAAATGATACTACCATTAGTAGTGGAATGTGGATGTGCATCAGAATGGAAATTAGGGTCAGTAATACCTGCATTACCTGCACTAGCAGTGTTGGTTGAGGCAATATTACCATCTATTTTCATGGAGCTGATAATATCCATGATTTGTTGGTATTGCTGTTGGCTCAATCCAGGTTGGGAGTTTTGAATAGTGAATTCATCCCTTGCATGTTCTCCAGGATTCTTTGGTTTGGGTTGTGTGTTGTCATTTGATCCTGACACATTATTGGCATTGTTGGTATTGTTGTAACTGCCCCTACCATTACCGTTGCCGTTGGACCTTCCTCGAGAATTCCCTCTACGTCCACCACCTCGTCTTCCACCTCTAGTCCAATTGGGTGGAAAACCATGAATTTTAAAGCAATTGTCTCTAGTGTGGCCGGAGATGCCACAATGATCGCAGAATAATGAGTCTCTATCTGCTCCTTTTCCTTTGTTGTTATTTTGAGAAGAGTTTCCAAATAAGGCAATAGAAGCATCAGTGTTGTGGGAAGTGATTCCCTTCTGCGTTTCCTCATTCGAAACCATCGAGTAAACCTGATTACACGTTGGTAAGGGAGACATTAAAAGAATCTGCGACCTAATGTTGCTATATCCATCATTCAATCCCATAAGGAATTACATCATTTTTAATTGGTTAACAAAATCACTGTACTCTTTCGAAACAATCTTGGAAGGGGACGGCGTGAGGGAATCATATTCGTCCCATAAGACCCGTAATTGGGAGTAATATTCAGATACCGTGGTGGTTCCCTGGGTTATGGTGTTGATCTTCTTGTATAGTGAATACAATCTTGCACCATTAACTCTGTCAAATCGTTCCTTGAGGTCTAACCAAATGCTCCTGGCAGATTCACAATAGACGACGCCATGGATTAATTCGCGACTCAAGGATTTGTGAATCCATGATTTAACCAAAGCGTTGCATCGCTTCCAATATGGGTATTCTGGGGAATTCAGATCAGGTTCTTGGCATGATCCATCAATTAGCCCTATTTTGTTCTTAGCTTCGAGGGCAACAATGACTTCCCTACTCCATACGTTGTAATTCTCCGAGCCACGCAGGACTTCTGATACGATATCAAGGTTTGGTGAATCCGATGGGTGTATAAACAGTGGATTCTGAAAATCAATAGTAACCATGTCTTTGGGTGCCTGAACGCTCTCTGGATTCGACGAGGTGCTTCCTTGCGGATCCATAACCAAGAAAAAATCGCAGCGGATGAAGGAGAGAATATAAACTTTCCCAGAATCTGTTATAGGGTTTCGAAGAAGAGGGTAATCAAAGCAAGTGAACCTTGCTCTGACACCATGTTAAAACCATGGCACCCTTCATGATAAAGGGAGAAGAAGAAGAATATAGACGGAGGAGAAACAAGATGCCAAGTATATTATTGATTGAAAGAGAGTTCTGAAAGTTTCTGATATTCGAATACATGAAGAAATAGAAGAAACCTTCTATTTATATCAAAACTAAAATAACTAACTAAAAGCGTGTTATGTATAACAAAAACGCCAAACACTTCTATAACTAAAATAACAGACTTCGCGCCTTATTTATGCTTTCTGTTTAAACTGCTTCCAAGCTTCTTTCTTCCCGCAGAACTCCAACTCTGAAATATATCTCCTCCTTTTGATAGTATATAACATAATATCATCAATTTCTGTTACCTTTTCAATGAAAGGAGGCTATTTTAAATATATAAGAGGAGACTATCTATTAAATGCTAAAGGGGTTATTGCAAAAATCCCATGTGTTTGATTCGAATAGGGGTGTAAGGTGAGTCGAGCCGGCTCATGAGTTTCATGAGCCGGTTCGAATTGGGCTCGACTCGAGCTTGAGATATCACGAGCTTGAGCCGAACATTTCGAGCTCGAGCTTTCTCGTGAGCCGAGCTTGAGCATACTTGTAGTTGTTCATAAGCTCACGAGCCGACTCGCGAACTTTTTATTAATTTTATTTTTTATTCTTGTAAATATTCAAAATTTTAAAATTAATATTTATTTTTTGGACAAAGTGCACTTCACCCCCTCAAAAAATTTATATTTTGCACTTTCCCCCCTAAAAACACAAAAAAGGGACATTGCCCCCTAAAAATTTGATATATGCATCACTTTGCCCCAATTACTATTTTCCGGCCAAATTGTGATTGGAAATCATTTAAACGATTTTTCCGTCAAGAGCATTACCATCTTTACTATTGTTTTGTGATTATCTCACATGCATGAATTTGAGCCAAAATCATAGTACCTCTCTAACATATCATCTTAGAGCTACAAAATTTTCACCATGATATCATCTTGCATATAAAGAATGGTAGAAAAACCTTATCAGAATAGGAACTCACATCAAATGCATGATGAGTACATGGTGAGTATTTTGCAACCCTAAGATGATATATTAGAGAAGCACAACGATTTTGGGCCCAAATCCGGATATGTGATAGAATCACGGATAAATGGTAAAGACGATAATGTTCTTGACGAAAAAATCATTTCAATGATTTCCGATTAAATTTAGCCGAAAAATAGTAATTGGGGCAAAGTAATGCATATATCAAATTTTTAGGGGGCAATGTCTCTTTTTTGTGTTTTTAGGGGGGAAAGTGCAAAATACAAATTTTTTGAGGGGGTGAAATGCACTTTGCCCTTATTTTTTTATTTAAAGCATATTTTAATTTTTGTATATTATGCAAAATATATAATAATAAATTATAATATTTCTATTTAAGTATGTTATCATATGTGTCTATACAAATTGGTTCAATTAAATTATATTTTTGTGATATATATTATATAATATATAGCTAATTAATATAGATTAAACAAAAATAATTTCTAAAAAATTAAAAAATAATTAAATTAATTTTTGTTCAAGCTCGACTCGAGCTCGACTCATTTTTAGCGAGCTTGAACTTGAACATTAAAAATTAGGCTCACCGCGTTCAAGCTCGAGCTCGAGTTCGGTAAAAAATAAATGAGCCGAGCTTGAACATGAAATTTTTACCAAGCTCGACTCGAGCTCGACTCGTTTACACCCCTAGATTCGAATATGCAGAAAACCCCATACATTAATAAAATAGGTTAAAATAACCCATGTTCAAAAACCTGCAAAAACACCCTCTCCATCAAATCAAACTAACACCATATAAGAAAAATTGCGAATAACTCAGATGTGTTTTTTAATTTATGCACAAAACCCCTTTATAAAATTTATTTTCACAAACCCCCCATGAAAAATCAAATTTGCACAAAACCCCCTTGCCATGCACACCTAAGAAACGCCGGGGAGTATTTTGAGGACAAGGGTAATTGGATTCTTGGCATGTCTATACTATTATAAAAGAGAAGCTTGTTTTCTGTCTATAGTGACAGTTTTTTAGACAAATTTACATAATTTATCCCTACAGTTATTCTTCAAAAAGAGAACATCATTGTAAATTGAGGACAAATCTGGAACAAAATACACAAATTAAGCCGTTCTCATATCAATCTTTATTTGTCCACCTTTTATACTTCAACAGTTCAACTTGCTTTCACAAAGGCGAAAATAAGGATTATATTCGTAATTTATCATTAAAAACTGAAACCCACGTTGTCATCTCCTCAATTATCTCAACTCATTCCACGTTCCGCTCTCTTTTCCTATTTGCATTTAATAATTAAAATAAGTATAAAAAATCATATGATTTTTGTTTTTCTAAAAAATAATATATTCTCAACTTTTTGTGCATAGGACAGTGAGTCATTTAAGTTGTATAAATGTATTATTTTCATGATTTGAAATTTTCTCAAATTTACTAGGTATTAGGTTTATAATTTTTTGGATTGATAAAAAAATTTACATTACACTGTCATAAAAAATTATCGTGTGAGTACGCGTGCGCAAGTGGCTAGTCTTATCATGCTATTACAAGTAAATAAATATTTCAGATAAATGTATAATTGTTGTTTTTCTTATAAATTTATATTTCAGATATGATTAATTCGAAAATAAATTTATATTTTAATGTCTAAATATTACTAATAATTAGAGATAAGAATAATTTAGTTGAGTTAACATTATAATGCGCCGACATTTTATTTGTAACGGAATTTCAATAATATAAAGGTATATCGTACTAATTAGCTAATGGCAAATTGGTTCTAATTCTTTAAAAAAATATTTTACAATCTTAAGTTCACAATGAGAAACTAAAGAGACCCAAATGGAGAATGAACTTGTAATTTCAAGATGAATGTACAAATCCAAGGTTTTTATTTTTTTCTTTTAGAAATAAGAAAGAATTCGAAAGTTAACATTATAGGCGGCAATTTTACCGCCAAGAATATGAAGAAAGGGTTTCAAACTATCTAAATTTCTTGTAAGGAACTTTTGTTGTTACAAAATGAACTTATTGTAACAAATCAAATTTGTTACGAAAAATAAACAAAATTGTCACAAAAAAGTCTAATTGCAACGAATTATTTAAAGTAACGATATATTCATGTTGTTACTAAAGATTATATCTTTTGCGACAAGATTTCATTTTTTGTGACGAGAATGTATATTTGTTACGAAAAGATTACTTTCTAGTAAGGATTAACGTGTTTTGTTACGAGAAAGCAGTTCTTGCGACAAACTATTACATCGTTACAAATGTTTTTGTCATGAGAAGTGCATTTGTTTGTAGTGATATCTTGTATATTTTCAGATTTGAATGTCTCAAATTTAAAATTTAGTGACCGATTTTTTCCGTCTCTAATTTTGTATCTCAAATTAATATTTATTGACGGATTTAGAGACCGAATTTACTTCCGTCTCTATATCCGTCTCTAAATCCGTCACAAAATTAAAATTTAGTGACCGATTTTTTCCGTCTCTAATTTTGTATCTTAAATTAATATTTAGTGACGGATTTAAAGACAGAATTTACTTCCGTCTCTAAATCCGTCTCTAAATCCGTCACAAATGTAAAATTTAGTGACGATTTTTCCGTCTCTAATTTTCTATCTTAAATTAATGTTTAGTGACGGATTTAGAGACCGAATTTATGTCCGTCTCTATATCCGTCTCTACTGTCTTATTTATTTTAGAAAAAGCGACGGGATATTAAAGCTGTCGCTAAACCGTCGCCAAATAGAGACGGAGTGAATATCCGTCACAAAATTCGTCTCAGATACCCTGTTATTAGAGACGGATTTACGTCCGTCTCTGATACCCTATTTTCTTGTAGTGTTAATTACTTATTATTAGATAATAAAAAAAGTTTGATGATGGAAATTTCTTGTAAGAGCATATAAAATTATATGATTGTCCATTAAACTACAAATAATTTATATTTTTTGTCCTAAACTACAAAATAAAGAAAAGGTTGAGAAGAAATTGTGGATGTTGTTTTCCATTTTCAATAATTAAAAAAAATGGAAAAAAAATGAGAAGATATCATTTTGGATGTGGTCTTCTATTTTTAATAATTAAAAATAAATAAAAATTAAGAAGATGCCATTGTGGACGTGGTCTTCTATTTCTTATAAATTAAAAAAAAAATTGAGAAGATGGCATTGTGGTTGACGTCTTCAAACTAAAAGACGTCAACCACAATACGGTTTTATGTTAGTTTCACAATTTTCCCTAAATTGTATGAATTTGGTATTATTTTTGGATTTTTGTATTATTCCAATAAAAAAAACCTACCCTCTATTTGGTTGCAATTCCATTTATCCACAACTAAACAAAAATAAAATAGAAAAAAGAAGCATATTTAACTATTGGGACAAGAAGAAAATGGGTCAAAGAGTCTCAACTCCATAAAACTATATTCCTCAAGTGGTGTTAAATATATCGTACAATGCGCAGCATAGAACTACTATATGACTCTGTAACATTAACTTCCAGTGTGGTGCACAATTTATTCCCATAAAGATTGAAATTTGACTCTCAAACTATTTATTACCACAAATCATACAGACAAAATCTAGATCTTGTGCAGAACCAAGTGAGCGCCATGTTGCGGTTGAAGTGTTATTACAGTATGGGGAGCATGCGTATAAGATGGTGAAAGCTCGAACGAGAAGCGTTGTAAAATCATGGCCAATGCTACTTTTGCCTCTAACATAGCAAACATTTGTCCCACACATATCCGTGGACCCCATCCAAACGGGAAAAATATACCTTGCCCTTTTTGCGCATTTGAAACTCCTCCGCTAAATCTCTCTGGCTTGAATTCCATTACATCGTTCCCCCAAATTTCGGGATCGTGATGTAAGAATATCGTTGGCAATGATAACTGCACACCAGCTGGTAATGTTAGTTTACCCAGTTTCGTCTCTTCAGTTACTCTTCGACCAAGAGCCACTACCGGTGGATATAGCCTCAAAACCTCGTACAAAATCATAGTCATCTGTCACAAAGAGTTATTTTAAGTAATTAGTCCCCTCGTTTTAGGAAAATAGAGACTCTTGAATTGAAATTACTTAGGCTAATGTTTGTTTATGCTTTTGAGATAAAATTTTGAAACTTTCTCGGAAATCGCGCACTATGGAAATTCGTGTGAAAATGGTAGGTGTTTGTTTATGTTTTTAGAAATAGGTTAAAAGTTGTAAGACATTTCAAATCAATAGTGATAAGTTGATGGATGATGTGTAGAATAATTGTGTTAGTGGTGTATATAATGATTATGTATATAAAAAAATATAAACAAACAAGGCCTTACAATTTTCAAGTGATTTAGCCCATCAAAATCTGGTGTTTTGTTCCCAAAGACTTGTGAAACCTCTTCACGAGCTTTCATCTGCCAGTCGGGATGTTTGCTTAGTAAAACCAATGTCCAAACAAGCAACACCGATGTTGTCTCCTGCCCGGCAAAATAGAATAGCTTGCACTCTTCGACTACTTCAGAAATGCTCATTCCGAAACTGTTATTACCATGTTGCTTCATTTCTTGGAAATTCGATTCTAACAATATGCCTAGTAAATCCTCGTTACTCGCTTCCCCTGATTCCATTGCCTTAATCCTCCTATTTATGATACCCCGAATGGAGGATTGAACTTCTTTTTCGATTTCCTTCATTCTATTGTTCCTTTTCGTGGGCACAAATCTAGACAATTGAAAACACAGTTGAGCATTAATAAGGCACAATTTAGCTATGAGATGAAGTGTACGAACTGATTGTAGTTCTTAATAAGGCCACCTCGTATAGTGCACTTTGTATACGAGACAAAGATGGAGCAATCACCGGTTCACGGGTCGGGTCGGATACTCATGAAACCCGACCCGACTAATTAACTAACGTGGACCACCAACTTTGGAAAAAGTGGCGATTGTATATTAAATCAAATGTCACATCATGAATAGTGGAATCCAAAAACTATAATATCACATTAATAGCTCATTGTGGGGACGGATGTTAGACTAGCCTCTACGAGCTGCATTATTACAACATATCATACTTAAATCATAAAACTACGTTAGACTTGATCACATTCGAGGTACGTAGGCAGCTTGTTATACGAGTACAGTCTAAATCATTTATACACGAATATTTGACAAAGATCAAGCATAGAGAAGAATAGTTAACTTTTACTATGGAGATATGATCATATCTTATTACCTCCATCCTGGAATGTATATGGATTGTGAAGCCTTGATTATGTGTTCAGCCATTTCTCTTTGAAGTTCGAATATTTTTCGCCCTTCTTGATAGCTACTACCAAATGCGGTTCTAGATATTGCATCGCTCGATAAATTTTGCAAACCAGGCCAAATGTCCACTTCACATGATCCTCCGGACGAGATACTCTTTTCCCATTTGTTCAAAACTTCTTCACAGCTCAAATAGAATGCCGGGATCATAAGCTGTGCGTAAAAATAGTGACAAAAACAACTTAATTCATAATTTCATAGCATATTTCAGTATAATAAAAGCTTGATATTCAAAACTTGACTGCCCTTAAAACAAAGAAATATGATCCATGTTTATAGAATAAAAACCTTCAATTTTTCGAGATGAAAAGCAGGGTTGATGATCTTTCTGTGCTTGGCCCATTTATCAGTCTCATAGCTCACAACACCTTGTGCGAGAAGCTTCGTGAGTGGGTTCGAGTTTTGTGGCTTTTGGTAAAGATAACTTTTGCTCATCACCTCTTTGATGAGTTCAGGCTCTGTGATGATAACTGTAGGTCTTGGCCCAAGCCATATAAACGACTCATTTCCTACAAGTTAATAATATTAGTACTATTAATTACCAATGTCTATGTATCTCTATAGTCTATACCAACAAATATCATTGTAACCGTAGTTATAAATCTTAAAATCCACCTAAATTATCCAGATGTTTTCACACAAACCCAAATAATGAAAAACCAAAATCATTTCGAAACAATGAGAATTGGCAATGAAAACAGTATCATATAGATTTCACATACTTTTTTGCCTTGATATATTCACGGATAAATCTTCCGCACAAGTAGGCTCATCAATGGGCAGGGATTTACACTGTACCCAACCCGTAGGGTCTGAGACTCGGACCTGATGACACTAGGTAATTCGGGTCCGGGTCGAGTCCGGTTACGATTTATCCCTTAGGTATATGCAACCGGGTCAGGGTAAAAAAAATTGTGGGTATTTCATTGATTAGATTTGGGTCTGGATATTGCCCGCCCATTAACACCCTACACACTAGTACATGTGAAACTATGAAACCATACATAATAAATGAGAGAGATAGACAAGAACTATTGAACTTGGTCTTATATAAAATTTTCCAAAAATTCACATAGTACAACATGAGTGATTCTATCATGGTCCGGGACTGTTGGTCCCGAACCCTGAGAACCATACATTAGGGGAGTGGGGGGTGGTTTTTCCCACCCCACAAATGCAAAACCACCCCCCAAAAAATTAGAAACTTGTGGTTCTAAGGTGGCCGGGACCGGACCACCTTAGAATTTTCCGATCAACATTAACCAAAACACAAAGAATTAGAAAATGAAATATATACCATATTTGTGAAGAGTTTTGACCAAAAAGGCAAGGACCCTAGGCTTTATATCATCATCAAGATTGATAGGCTTGGACTTGGCTTCTTGAATCATATTCAACATCTCCTTTAAATCTCCATACACCAAATTATAAGAGTTCCCATTGAGACCTTGCTTCCTCAGACGTTTCTCCAGGCTTTTAGGTCTAATATAAGCCCACTTCACTATTTTCCATGTCAATATAAACAACAAAAACCCAAAAGAAATAGCTATTATTTGAAATATAATCTCCATTTTTACTAGCTTTTATGGCTTCCTATTTACTCTGTCATATGATAGATAAGATATGGCTATTTATATAGTGTTATTATTAACTTTATGGCCAAGTGTGAACTGCTTTGGATTGATGTTGGAAACTGAAAGGGACCTCGTTTCTAGAAAGTGGCGTTGATATTGAGATTTAGTGATCTTAAATCATCGAAAATATATATACATTAATAATATTATTACAAAATTTGGATATTGTCATTTATTGATTTTTTTTTTTTCCTTCTATACGTCGGCTTGTTAAGGATTTTCTAGAATAATTGGATTATATGTTTAAATTACTTTCTTGTTTTTTCTATACTTATCGCCATGGTGGTAAAATCTATAGGGAATTCAATTTATTGTTTAAGAGATTTTGGTCCAAAACTTAGTAAGCATCTTATTTTATTAAATGAAATTTGATACAAATAGTTTTTCACATTTGAATGTACTAAATTACAGCGGTGTTATTTGGTGATGACGTGGAATTCTTTTTTATCCCTTTGATTCATTTACTATGATAAAAAGTTTTAAAAAAAATGCGATGAAAAATGATGCAAAAAAATTATTCTTGTTTTTCTAAATTCAACGTATTTAATTAGATGAAGACGACATTATTTGGAAATAAATCTTTCGTGTCAACCAAGAATTTATGTGGGCCAAGTATTATGCATGCCAAAATTGTCTTTAAAATAAATATTTTTATATCTAGATATTTTCACTTCATTTGTGAGCAATAATAGGTGAACGTATATGGACAATAACATCTGCACATGCAGTTGAAGATAGTAACAGTTAGGCTATGTACAGGGGTAATTCTATCATAGACTCATACCAATGGAGCAGGTGATTTTGCACCACACATTTGGGGTGTGGTGGGTGCTTTTTTACATTCACCACCCATACAAAAACCACCCACTCCACCCCAAATGTGTGGTGGAAAATCACCGGCTCCATTGGTATGAGCCTATGATAGAATTTTCTGTACAACAGGTACAGTTAGCTAATGGTCAAAGCAATTGATATGTTAGTTGGGCCATTTCACTTAACCATTGTTTTGAATTAAATTTAAGAGTAAGTGACATATTGATTAGAAACACGAAAGTATTCAATAAAATTCGTATAAGAACATTAATTACGCATGAATTTTTTCTAAAAAAAATTAAGAAAAATAATGACTATGGAAGGATATGAGTTTGGCAATTAAAATTGGGTCTGATTTTAGCAATTTGTTTCTAGAAGCTTTAGCTTCTTCAAGATTAGCGAGTTATAATATTAAAATATATAATAGTATTTGTATAGTTATCCATTATTTAGTTCCTAACATGATACTAAAATAGCAATTTTGGCCATTTGTAGTTGTCAGAAAATTAATTGATGTATATTTCGTACAGTTATCAAAATGTCCAACGTATATGACATACGGCATGACGAGTGATTAAAATAATTGGATAAGTAAAGTCAATATTAAGGATTAATGGTCTACTAAAAGACACATAAAAAAATGAAAAAGGTCTACGAAATGACCATACTTCTAGAAGGCTTTTAGGGACATGATTCTTATAGGCCCCAACAAATGAGATGAAGAAAGCCATTTGGCCAAGGAACTTCAATCGATTCATAGATCTTGTTATTTCATAATGGTTATTTAAATAGTGGTTGTCAGAGTTAAGGGTGGGTGGGTATTCGGTTTGGGTTGTCGGGTTCGGGTTAATTGTGTTCGAGTTAGTAAATCTTACTATCCAATACTGAAGCGATATATCCGATTAATTGGGTTCAGGTTTTCTGATTAATTTTAATTTTAGTTTTTTTGTCAAAAAAAAAAAATTATCGTTTTATTGGGTTGATAAAAATAGACGTCCCAACTACGATTTTCATTAAAATAAGGATAAAAAACTATTTTTATAAATTTTCAAATGGACTTTTTATGTAGTAGAGGGATATTATTCCAAGTATGAAAATCATAGAAAATGTGTGGCAATTGATTAAGAAATACTACAAAAATATATATTTTTTAAGTGTTCAATAAAATTTAGAAGCATTAAAATTTAAACTCAACATATTTTTAGAAGAACATTATGTATTAGTTATCAATGTCAACGAATTGAATGCTCAAGTAAGAAAATAATAGCTTAAACTCGTAACTTGAGAACATTATGTATTAGTTATCAATGTCAACGAATTGAATGCTCAAGTAAGAAAATAATAGCTTATTACATATACATTCAATATATAATTGCCTATAAGTTTTAATTATAATTAACTACATATTAAAATATTCAAGATGACATTTTGTAAACTTATTTGAGTAAAAACAAAAAAAAAAATTTAGTTCTGTGGTACTTGAATTACTCAAAATAGTATAATTCAGTATCCGAACCCGTACCCGATTTGCATCCGAATTACCCAATTCGATTAATCCAAACCCGATCTGATTGGGTCGGTATCCGAAAAACTCAATCCAAATGCCCACCCCTAATCAGAGTAGTCATTGTTTTAGGCTTTTATTGGTTGTCATTTGAAGTCTAGATAGTGGATCAATTCAAATGGACCCTTAGTATTTTTCTATGCGAGCCATTTAAAAAATATTTAGGCCCAATTCGGATGGATTGGTTTGGAAATTAGGGTTTTACAAATGCTCATCTCAAATCCATTTATTGATCTTTGGCCCAAACTGTAATCAGTGTATTCCAATTTAATTTTTGGGCTGAGCAGATTTAAAACTCATTTTTAAATGGATTTTAAATGCAATATACTACATAAAATTATTTGTCTTAATAATGTGAATAGAGATTGCATTATAATATACTCGTATAAATAATAAAATTGAAACACTAAACCAGAACCATTCAACCGAGTTTTGTTTTTTGTTTCTGATACACGGACTGGGACCCGGCCGAATTTACGTACAACCAAAGTACTCCCTTCCCATGGATACGCGTATTTTAGCGTATCTTTGAGTTTGATACAGAATAGCAAGTATCTTTTATAATAAAATTATTTTGTTTTTATCATTAAAATTGATTGAATTAAAAATTTGAAGTATAGGATTGTTGGGGAATTTTTAAATTCTTGCTAGGATTGAAAATATGTATTTATTATCGTATGTAACAATTGAGTATATCAATGGTTATTTATTACATAAGTATAACGTTATTGATTCATCATAGTTCCTCTAATAAGGGTTAAACTAATAAACATTGACTTGCTTAATTTTTCAGCTTAATTCAATTCTTAAAATATTGTATTACGTAAATAATTCACGAACAAAATTAATGTAAGTGCAGAAGTGTCTATAATCACGTGATGATTCTGCGGTTCCACACGTGACTTTTAAAAGGAGATTAGTATTTGACTATTTGTAATACTCTGTTAGAACTAATATTATATTATGAAATGACAAATTTGACGATATTGACTATTTAGTTTACTACAAAATGTGAATGTATCTTTGCCTTTTACGTGGACTTAAATTAAATATTATTAACAAATAACTGCGTGAACACTTACGCGTATTAGAGATATTTTATGCTTAATACATGGCATGTGTTTTTCACGTTGTCTTAAATTAAAGAAAAAACATCAATTTGTTTAGTGTATTAAGATTATGTTTTAGTTTGTGCAGCACAACTGAATTGTGAATAATTGAACATGTGTATAATAAACGTTATGGGCTAAATATGTAGAGGGTTAAATTTCTATATCTTTTGTTATATAAGTTATGTATCATTTTCTAAGACATACTTAAATATATGATGCAAGATGCCTCTAATGTGAAAGAAAAAGAAATAAAATTATTAAAAAAATTGAAGATTTCAATTTTCACATTGTAGTACTAATCAATATTTGTACGTGAAAATCTTTTTAGACCCAAAGACACCTTTCGGACAAAAACCCCCTATTCGGGTTTAAAAAAGTATCATTTTCGTCCGAACAGAACAGGTACATTTTAGTCTAACGGGTGTACACGAACCGGGTATCGTATCGTGCTCCTCCTTGGTTGAAACATTCACCCAGAACTTTATATAATATTTCAATTGTAAACATGTGTGTATAATCAATTAGTGTCCAAATAAATTATTAGAATTCTATATAAGCACTCTTGCTTATTATTAATGTATATACAGTGATTAAAATGTAAATTGGGAAAAAGCAAGCATTATTTGAGTGGTTTTCTTAAGTAAATATATATTGTAGAGAAACTTTAATGTCTCTTACATCCTAAATAACCCATATTATATAATAATTAGCGAATACACTATTAGATGAGAAAATTTGGAGTATCCCACCAAGCCCCAATAAATCCAATCCTTTTTTATACGGGATCAAATATATGTGTTACGTGAATAGCACGTGGGGATGGGATTCGATCCGGCTCATGACATATCAAATAGTGTTTTGAGGGATTAGGGGTTGCGCTCAGTGACTTCGAGCTGCCAACGTACTTAATTTGATAGGATCAAGTCTTTCATAATTCTTAAATATTATTTATACTCCTCGATCTTGTAGACTCAGAGACTATTCAGTAATTCTAGTTTTTAGAGTCAAAATCAGATGATAATCCAATTAGCTGACTAAGATGTTATATATAGCGGACAATGGACTCGTCTTATTGGGTTGTCGGCTCGGGGCCCATGAGACGACTCACGATAACAACGTATTAATCTTAATCTTATATCAATTATTTTATTAAATTACGAAAATACCCTTTTTCAAAATTGGGACACATCACTTTTCTTTTTAGTCCTCTATAAGAACTCGTTAAACCAGGCCCTGGTCAAACCATTTTACTCTGAAATATGAATTAAGTAATTCCCATTTCGACAATATAAAATCCCACGCACAAAACAGGGCGAATTTTTTTTTTCAAAACCAGCCACATAAAATATTAATTGACCACAATAATGCATGTAAAATATTAAGAAAAAGATAACCGTGTTCATATACATACATAATATTCCACGTCATTTTTTTCAATATAGAAATTGAATCGAGGGTCAATAATGTAATGCAAACCCCACTCCCATTCTCACTACATGCTCACTATATAATCTGATTAACCAAACAATTAATCTTGAAATTAAATTCATAAACACATTTTTCATAAGTCTCAGAAAATGTTAGCCGAAGATACAATTCTAAATCTCTTTGATTCTTACTGGTTTCAATATGGAATCTTTACATCAAAACCCCTTTCCCCAGTTCTTGAACCTGATTCGAATCCAAACCTGAATCTTATCACAACCCTCATGAGAAAATCACACAGCGACCAGAATCTGAGCTCCAAAGATTCCTCGGAATCTCCAAAATCAGTCCTCAATATTCCTCATCTTCAGACAATTCTTTCAGGCAAAGAAGTTGAAAGTTTCAAAGATTCATCAGTACCAAGGAAACAAGAAATGAGAGTTGATATAAGCAACGTATATAATTTGCATGAATCTATATTTAAAGCACACGAGAAAGATAGATCGATACGAAGAAAAACGAGAAAAAGTAGTAGCAAAAGTATGTCAGAACTTGAGATTGAGGAGTTAAAAGGGTTTATGGATCTTGGATTTGTGTTTTCAGATGAAGAAAAAGATGATTCAAGATTGGTTTCGATAATTCCAGGGCTTAAAAAACTTGGCAAAAATATGAACATGAATGTGGAAGAATCTGGTGAGGAATATTCTTCAGTTTCAAGGCCTTATCTTTCTGAGGCATGGGAATCTATAGAAGATCAAAAGAGAATCTTGAAGATTCCATTGATGGATTGGAGAATACCTGCTTTTGGAAATGAAATGGAGTTGAAAGATCATCTTAGGTTTTGGGCTCACACTGTGGCGTCTACAGTTGTATGAAATAATTATTATATAATTCTCATTTTCTTCTTTAATTTTGTTTCTCCTTTTGAATTCCATGTGATTTTTCTTGACCAAAATCTGCAAATGTCTGGTGCAATCATAAAGTCTGTATACGTAAAAGAGTGATTAAGTGATCTTAGCAAATGGAAACACGATAATATCAAGGATTTATTAATACAAAACACTTTTCTATAAGTTTAATAGCTAAATACCCTCCTTTATTCAAATAATAGGAAAAATTAATCTCATATTTAATTCACATGGAATTTAATGAAATACAAAATTTATTTTATCAATTTTTAATAGAAATGAAACACGAATATTTTGTAATAAACCCTAATATTTATGATTATGACTAGAGAAAATCACATTTTAGTAGTACGGTACATAGAGATTTGCTTGTTCATAAAACGTATGCATTCATAAAGTAGCGCAAAATCCAACTTTAATTTTGCTTTAGAGATAGTGATGAATATAATATTAATGAAGTGGAGGAGAAGCGGGCATAATGATAAAGTCTAATTTGAAAATGATGTCAAATGATTCACTTTTGCCAACGTTCGAATTTGAAAAGCCTATGAGGAGTATCCTGTTTTTGGTTGTCTTGCATTTCCTTGAAATTGTAATTGTAAAAGTGTGTGAAGAATACTCAAACATATACGATAATAATTTGAAATTCAAAAAATCAGCCCCACTATTTTTTTCAATCTATATATATAATTATTCTAAAAGTATAAGAACTTATATTTCTTAATTTTTTTTATCAAGACCAAAATATTCTACTTGGTAAGGTAGATTTCTGAATATTCTACTCACTAACACCTTGTTGCTTATCTCAGAACCAAGAGATATCAACTCAGTCACTAGAGTAGCGAATCTAGTATCTAACTGATCGTCTCATTAGGCATCATTTTTAAATAGTTAAATTTATCGGTGACAATCTCCAACTTGTTCTCTTTCATCTACATCGAGCCATCACATATTGTGCCAAGCTTATCCCAAATTTCTTCCTTTAATTTTGTTGAAGATGCTATCTTTATCACCGATAGCGGTATGAAGAGCATTGCGACCTACATTGTCTAAATTTACTTTGTATAAATCACTCGCTCAAAATGTGTCAAATGAGTGGTTGGTGAATCCTAAAAATTCTATTGCAAGTATCAGACTGCTATAGTATGTCGCGTGTCAACATCCAATGAGTAGGTGCTGACCGTACTTCCGCGTCAATATTCACATTAATGCATTTAATGAGTATTAAATGCATTTAAAATAAATATTCATTGAAAATTAAATGCATCACAGTAGACATTTAATATTCAGTCGCTTAGAATGTATAAACCAATGCTTCCATAGATTCGATCGTGGTTTACAATTATAACTTCCCTACCTGTTTGTTTTTTATTTTTATTTTTGGGGGGGGGGGATCGTCTCGAAAGAGCAAGAGTCAAAAAAGCGTTGATTCAAATCCATTTCGGTAGTCTATATAAAAGCCCCCCAAAAAAATAGAGGGGAAAGATACCAAAGCGGTCTTGTATCAGACTGCCTGTACTTCAAGTATTTGGCATAAGTCTTTTGACTTTGATTTCAGCTGTCGCTTACGGATGGAGTCACTTGCAAGAATACTTGATGATTTGGTTAGTTATCTTCTTGTCGCTAAGATCAATCTTCAACTTCTTCACATTAATAGATTCACCTAGAATTCTACTCACACTACATGCATTCAATTTCAACAATACGAAAGGA
Source organism: Verbascum thapsus (assembly GCA_963669365.1). Lineage (NCBI taxonomy): Eukaryota > Viridiplantae > Streptophyta > Magnoliopsida > Lamiales > Scrophulariaceae > Verbascum > Verbascum thapsus. The sequence goes on from OY770116.1 coordinate 13,033,147, forward strand.
CAAAAAAAAAACACCTATACCAAAATTTACAACTCAGACATCCCATTACTTGTACAAAGTATTATATGATAAACGAATTTTACATTTTCCTCTAATTTTGTGTATCTTGTCTTCATCAAAACTTGTATTGTATGTTGTGAAATGAATGATCCCATGTAGCACACTTGAGAAATGAATGAATAAAGGCTTTCACTACTGCAAGAATAATAGCAAAGTTGCTTCAAGATTTGTGTTCTTGTATAACTAATATGTGTAGGTTTTATACAAATCTGGATATATTAACATGAGACAATAACATGTCTCGAATTTACATATATGTATATATATATATATGTATACGGTAAATATACATATATTAGTGTGTACTATTCCTTGTTAGAAACGGCTTCTGGAAGTTTGAAAGTGGGACGTTTATCGACACCCTTTCGAGAATACTCTCTCCACCTTCGAGCAGCAGCAGCAGCTCGTGCAGCCCTCTCTTTAACTTGCTCTTCTGCAAACCCACAAACATATTTCATCAATATAACACAATAACTCTTACAAACTAACTAAACTAAGGGTGTGTTTGGATTGACTGATTTGGATCTGAGGAAAGAGATTTGGAGGAAGAATTTGAAATGACACCTAAAATGGAGTCATTTGAAATCCACCGTAGTTATGGAGAAAATAGCTCAAAGTGAATGTCGAATGATTTCAAATCCATTATAACTAGGATACATCCAAACGAACTTCATGGATTTGTTGGCGAATTTGAAATCCAGATTTCAAATCCTTCAATCCAAACACACCCTAAGATTTGCTTCAATTATAAATAGGCAGTGAAGATTGCTATATTATTAACATTGCTATGTAAACTTCATGTTTCATTTTCACCTGTTTTTTCATAGTCTTTCGGGTTACCCCAAAGGTCGTTCCAATATGTTTGAGTTTTGTCTGAATCTTTTTGATTCATCATCCTTATTCTAGCTTGTTCCTGCACCAATGAATACTCTTTTTAGGCATATATACTGATTGATATATAAATCATTCTCTATATCTGCTAAAATTCCAAATAACAGTGGAGTGTAACAGGTGGGGGGTTTCAATTGATTTACAAAAAAAATTTATCAGTATTATCTAAAAAGCAAGAAAAAGAAAAAAAAAATGAAAAAACGATGCGCTCCTGTAATTTAGAAGGCCTGGCTCTAGATATAGGTCTTTGAGCATATATATAATGAGTAAAATTAATACCAAGGCATATATATAGGTCGAGAATTATTAGATGTAAAATATCATAATGGAAGTTTCACATATTCAATGAGATTTCTTAGTTCTTACCAATACTTTGCTTTGTCTCTTTTCCCATCTAATGCTTGCCTGCATCATTAAGGGAATTTATGCTTAATATTTACTAAAACGAAAGAAGAGAAAATCTTATTATTATACCTTTGCGTAAAGTAATTTCAAAAATTATTATTAATGTAAACTATATACATGAACTTGAACCTTCAATCTTTTCATCTTCGAGTTTGTCACATTCATGATTACACATAAGAAAAATTGTGCTTGTAATGAATGAAATAATACTTGTACTGGAAATTTTATTATCAATTTTGTGTACAAAAAAGCAAATTAGACCTCATAAGTATAATATGTAAATTTTTATGTCATTAGCTTTTTCAGCTCCAACCAAAAATGAAAAATTCGTGTTTTTTGTGCAAATATAATAAAATTAATTAAACGACAGGAAATGTCTTACCATGCGAAAAACATCTACTGATCCCGAGCCCATTCCTGAGAGCATCAACGCCACCTGATGAGGAGTAACAAATTTAAAAATTAGATTTTCGTAAAAACATGTATACCCAATAAGACAATAGTTTAAGATGACAAAAGTTAAAACGTAGTTAACAATCCAATTAAAATCATCTAAAATTTTCAATGCTAGTACAAAGATCGTGCCTTGCACGTGATTGTCCAATTTTCATGTTATTAGAGATATTAACGTTGAGTAATGAAAAATACATATACATATTTACGCGAAACCATTTTTTTGCCAGCATATAGAAATATATACAGTTAGGTACTACCACGAAACATATATTTGTAGTCTCATATATTTGAAAACATTGTACCTCTTACACCAGCAGTCTTCTTTATCCTCGTAAGATGTTTTTTCAAAGTAACAACAAATGATAAATTTCCCCAGAAATACAAAATTAAGTCAATTAATTAATTTATAAAAATAAAAAATATTTAAACTCTCCTCATTTCTCTAATAAAACGTCGTATTATGAGCAGCTAATTTCTTGTTCATTTTAGGTCTTGTTTTATTCAATCCTTGTACATGTACAAGTATCATGAACATCTTTTAGTGCATTACAGACAAATACAATTAGACCTATTCACAAATATGAGAAAAACAAAGGTCATTCCTCTTAGCTAGCTTATATGTTAATTTTGAAAACATTTTACCTATAAAAAAGAGAAAAAAAGTCTGTAAAATTTTTTATCTAAACTTTGTAGGTTTATAATCAAACCAATCAGCAAGATATGGAAACAAATTCAGCTGATGAGAATTCAATAAAGAATCAAGCCCACAAAAGTATAAGTAAAAAAATTGCGTAAGTATATTTGTTCATACATTTACTCGTTCTACTCTTCGCATTTCGTCTTCCAGCAATGATAACTGAGCAGCAGAAGTCCAATGAATACAATCAACTGGGCTGAAAATGAATACACATGTAATAACTTTTGTAATAAATTAATGTAATTATATTTGTAATATATAAATTAATTGTTCAGAAAAAAATTTCCTAGAATAACTTTTAGAAATTGAATTATGGAAACATGAAGTTATGAACATGGGTTATTATGATCCTACCAGCTCTCAACTGCTTGTTGAACTGAATCACGGTATCCAGATTGGCTATAAGCTCTGGCTCGTCCAAAGTCCTCCTCAATCGCAAATACATCAGAGCAAACATTGGCACAATTCTTACAACCTAAGCAATGAAAAGGAGACAAAGACAAAGATGTTGTCAATTGTAAGGTGTAATAATGTGGAGGCTATTTAATCAAAATAGTTTCGTGTTCACCATTTTGGTACAAACTAGCATTTAAATACCCCATTTTGGTTTTATAATTCAACTTTCAACAATATTAATGAATCACCATAACTGCACAGTTTCTTTCTCCTTTTGTTAGCTTTAAAGTTACACCATCAATTATCATCGGTAACACAAATATTGCGACCATAAAGCAAAAAAACTTGTATCCCATTATTTGTTCGAAAAATCCCATGCATCATGATATGATAATTTTGAATTTAAAGACTACAGAAAATAACACGATGTTGAAAACTGTAAACATACCTATGCAGCTAAACTCATCAACGAAGACATGATCCTTAGGACTTGAATCATCGAAAAAAGGATTTATTGCGGTCAAAGCATATCCATGAATTTCATCATAGACCATCCGTTGCACGGGATCACTCAGAGTCTAAATAGGTAAAAGAGAATGTGTACTTTATAATGTGTACTTTATAGCATAAATCGAAATAGAAATCATATTTTGATATGAAATTGGAATTTCGAAACATATCTCACCTCATAAACTTCATTTATAAAGATACAGAAATTTGTAGTTTCTGGATCATCACCACTCAGGTCTGGATGGCAAGATTTCATGCAATTATAATACGCTTTCTTTATCTGCTCTGGTGTGGCATCAGGTAGCTGATAAAATAACACGACGATAATTTTCAGTTTCAAATGAAGAATGGGAAAAAATTTCAGTCACATTATAAACATTCTTGTACTTTTAAAATACAAACCTTGTTTCGTTGTCTCAGATTTTGACTACTTAATTTAAACAAACAAATATAAAAAGTAGTATGTGATTTTTCACTTAGATCTTTTACCCCCTTTAGATTAGAATTCAATCAGAAATAACACTTATCTTACTTGGAAGCTTTTGTTCGTAGAAACAATTTAGTCACTCGAAAGATTTGAAATAGCAAAAAGATACTCTTAGAATCATGAGGCCCTGAATCTAATGATCAAAAAAGCAGATAAATAAACTGTTAACAGTTCCAAAGCTCCTATTCATTCATTTTTTTTTTTTTTGAATAAAACGATTACAAAAATTACATCGAATATAGAATTCAACAATCATCATCAACAATATAGAATCAACAATCATCATCATCATCAAATATCGAACAATTAGATCATCACAGGCAAGCTCCTCATCATCCAATAACACAACATATTCTATATTTTTTAGTCAACATATGTTTGATTTGAATAATGTCAAACATTTGATTGATTTATAAAAGCCTTATCATTCATCTAAGAAACTAAATAAATCAATATACAAAAGCGTCACTATTTCACAATTTGTTCCACAACTTCGATTTTCTCAGTGATTCAGCTTAATAATTGAGACAAAATTGAGATAAATTGAAATTACTTACAAGCCCTAAGACAGAATAATAATCATCAGCAACGTAGTCATATGATGCAGAGTCCTGAGAAGCAACTCTAATTCTCCCAGCACTGCTTTTCCTTGTTCCGCCATGGCTACTGCTCCAATTCACACTACTTTTAATGGGGTATCTTTTTCTTGAACAAAAATTCTGTAATGGGTTTTTGAATTTGAGTGCATCTGTGCAAACTGGTGACAACAATTGAGCCATTAATACAACAACATGCACAATTGAAAACAAGAAAATGTGAGAATGTTTCTATACACTGTTTGTGAGAACGAGGATATTATTGGTGTTTGGGTTAAATGAAAGAGAAACGCCACTATATATAAATAGATGTTGTTTTATCATTTTTTTATATAATTTTAATTTCATTTAGTTACAAATTTTTAACATTTAATTTTATAATTTTTAAAATATGTAACATATATCACATTCAGATTTAATTTTCAAAATATATCGATTAATTTAGTTAGTCAAAATTTTAATTATTTTTTTAAAGTATTTATACGTGAAAATACTTATACACAAATTGGATTTAATATTATTATATTTTTTATTTTAAAAAATATTACATATCATATTGTATGTACAAAATAATTCCAAAAAATCTGATCAATAATGGAGTTAATCTGAACATTGATACGAGATATTTTAAAAATTATAAAAATAAAAATGAATGTTACAATTTGAGTTAAATTTGAAGAGGGAAGTGTAATTTTTATTAAAAAAAAAAATAGAAAATTAGGAGGAAATGATGAGATGGCAAAATGAAGGCCAATTGTTTTGGAGAGAAAATAAAAGTAGACAAAATAGCACGTGTCTTTGCGTGGGCATTTGCTGTTTGCACGCCTCAAGCAGCAGGCTTTTATGTGTACCACAAACAAACAACAGAAAAATGAGATTATTCTTCTATATTGGTTTATTTTATTTTATTTTATTTTATGGGTTTAGGCAGAGTTTTCTTGTACGCTTAATATAAGCATATTTTGGATTATGTTAATTTTCTTTTCTCAAATTGACCATAATCTTGTAGGTATACAAGAAGGTAGAATGAATTTCTATGACTCGTTAATTTAAAAGAAGAGTGATGGACTTTTTATTTACTAAATTGTATTTTTAATCGTAGAAAGTTATTATTGGATATTAATTTTGTAGGAAGTGGAGTCACATTATGGATCATTAATTTAGTAAAAACCGGTTGACTTATATTTACTATATATCATATTCATCCTCAATATAATAAATATATATATAATAGAAGATAGGAGTGTCATTTTACAATTGATAGAAACACTTTAAAGAGCCAATTTTAATATAGTGATAGACATGTAATAATATGAATGCTTTAATGTATAGCATACGATATTTGTTATAGATTTTGTCCACACTTTGAGTAAAGAGTTGGGTTAAAATGTGTTATATATATCATGACTAATAATTACCTCTTATATACATAAAAGAAAGTTTAAAATGAAATTTCTAAACTAATCTCTATTATTTATATAAACTAGTAAACAACACGTGCGTTGCACGTGAAACATATGATCTCGTTAAAATAATTAAATGTTAAGTATTTTTTTTTAAAAAGGGCAGTTGAATTTTGTGGGCTTGGTCACGAATTTGATTCCCGTGCCTATTAAATGTCTTCTCTACTGTGAGCTTGTCAGTCAGCTATGGACAATCTAAGCTGGTTTAACCCTCTTGTGTGGTTTGCAGGCTATAACACAACAACAAAATTTATCTAGTGCTCACCCTAAGGATAGCGGTTGCGGGTTTCTCTCATCATAAAAAAAAAATTAAATACATACATATTGTCCCAACTTAGATAAATTCACAACTTAAAAACTAATTTAACTAATGAATTATTAATCAGTAAACTATAATTTTATGAAAACTTAAACATTGATGGCATAAATGAATATTTAAACAAAGTTAAGTGAAAAAATAATTTAAATATCTTGGATATGGTGCTTTATTTCTTCTTTCCTCTCTTTATTTTTCATTGATTTTTTGTGTTTTTCTATTTTTTCTAATTCACCATAATACATTTTTCACAAGATCATTGGACTCATCCTCATTTTGAACCTCAATTTCATTCTTCGGCTTAGATGATGCTTTTTAGTTTGCTTCGGTAGTACCAAACACGTCGTTGTCATTTATTAGATAAAGTTTTGTTGATAGAAAAATAGAATAAATATAAAACAAACATGTATATTCCGTACAAAACTAATGCATGAAAAAAGGATAAAAATACTTTTTCGTTTCTTAACTCAATATTTGTTAATGTTATAGCTGTATTATTTTAGTTCTACTTCTCAAATCAAAGTGCTATCGATAATTATGTTTGAAGAATAATATTAGCCATGTTTATTTATGTTTTCAAGAATAATGTTTTATATTGTTGAAACATAAATTTTTAAAATTTTGTACGACGCATTTTCAAATGAAAATATATTTTTGAAATTGATTTTTCCCTATATATATAACTACATACATATCAAACAACTTATTCATGTTTCTTATCTCTTCTTACTTAACTATGTCTTTAATTACTTAATCATAATTAAATAACTCAAATATTTTAAGTATTGTAATTGTAAATCAACCAATCAAATGATGATTCTTCAGATCTTACCAATTCAAACTATTTTTTTAAATAAAAAAAGCACAACAAACATCAACATTATATTCATATGAATGTCGTAATGTATATTTTTCAATAAGTCTTCTAAAACTTAATTGAAAAATATAACTACAACAAATCCAATCTTTTAGCCTTTTACTATCATTGCAAGCTATAATTAATTGACTTTAAATTTGAAATATTTGAAGGTAATATAATAAACGTCAATCAAAAAAATCTTTTTGTTCTATGTTTTGCATTCATTTCTGAATTGAAATATTTGAAATTTCTTTTAAAAAACCAAAAAAAAAAAAAAAGAGCTGAAAAAGATGGCCCCAAAGGTCAAGTAGGGGCAAGGGAAATAAAGCCAAGACTGAAAAAAAAAAAAAAAAAAGAAATGCAAGAAATTATCATTCTATTTCTCGAATTTATTATTTTTAAGAGCTCCCGAGATTTTAACTGGTTTTTTGCTGATGTGAAGGCAGTGTTGATGGGTGGTCTGTAAGTACCTCTATAATGAATATTTGGTTTTGAAAACATATACTGACCCGTGGTCGGGAGAAGTAAAAGAATAAAGTGAGTACTATAACTTTGATACGTGAGAAATCTAAATTAAATTTCTACGTTACAATTTATTGCAGATCGATAGTATTTTAGACACGAGCCCATATAAACTCTAGAAAAATAGTTACACAATTTAAAATTCAGCCTAATATCTTTGAAATTTCAAAACCCAAAGAATCTGAAAGCTCAATAAAAAAGACAAAGTTTTAGAACAACAATATAAAACCTTAATATATTTAAAAACAATATATTATAAATCTAAAGCTAGGGTTGATTGAAACTTACCATACTCAAACTTCTTTCCAAATAACAAATATGTAGTCCCCTCATTCTTTAATAAAATATTTCAAAGGAACTAAATTATTGAAACATTTGAAAAAATCTATATAATAATTTAATTATATAAATACTTACTGATTCGATTTTAATCAATGAATTTGTTAAAAAAATTCATGTATAAGGATATTGTTTAATATCAAAATATATGCAATATTAAAGTAATGATGAAGTAAATAAATATTATACAATAAATTATAATTAAAAAAAGACTAAGTATTGATTGACATGAAAAATTGTATAATTTATATAGAACTTAGTTTCTTGAAAATTAAATCTAGCTAATAATGCAAATATGTCCATTTATTTTACGTAAATTCATGTTTCATTTCTTCATTTTTGTGAATTATAACTATTTCTTCTTATTTCATCTCATTGAATTTCATTGTGTAGTAACATCCTTTATTAGAAACTCTAATCATTATGTATTTCTTGCAAAGATCATTTCACGTGATCTAATTTAAACCGCACTTACATTTTACACAAAATCATGTAAGATGATGTAAATATCTTTTTCATTTTTTTTGTTTTCTTCAATACTATTTATTTTTCATAATAAAATCAAGCTCTATTGATAAATATGCAATGAGAGGAAAAGTTGCATATGTTACAGCTTAAAGCTATTGTTGCATAGAGAAAACAACTTTATTAAAATGAAGGGTATTATAGTCAAATTAGGCAATAAATACACAGTTTTATGTTAAGACAACTATTTTGATCAAACAAAGTAGAATAATTGACATTATTTTCAGGAAGGAGAGAGTAATAAGGTAACATAAATTTTTTAAAAAAGTGATTCTTGTTATAATTGTATCATGGATTCAAGTCTTATTCATTAATAAAGCGCGACACATATTCCAAATAAATATTCTTGATAAAATTATCGATAAAAAAAGGAAAACACTTCTCACTGATAATTAAATTTAATAAATATATTTGATAAAATATATAAGTATAATATTATAAATTTAGTCCAATATGATACGACTTGTTATAACATTGGTCCCATTATCTATAAAAGTATTAGAATTAGTCCCATAAGATATATTATATTTCAATCTTACTTTCAACACCTAAACATTTGATATACTATGAGTACTTTATGTGTTGTATTATATATCTTTTTTTCAAGTTAAAGCAGAATAATCTTTTTACATTCTTCTTTACTTTTGATGAAAAAGTTATAGTATTTATAAAAATTATCACACAGTTGAAAATTCATAAAATTGTCAAGGATTTACTTCCTCACAAGAATATAATATGGATTATCATAGTTAATTTAGAGTCATTAAAAGATACAAATTGTAACAATCATGAACTTAAACTACAATGGTGTTATGTTTTTAAATGAATTAAAATTTAGTAATATATATTTTACCATTTTAAGATATTTTTCATTGTTTGGCTAGTGTTAAAGCGTTTTGATGCGTCGTAGTTTTTCTTTTGTTAAGTTTAAAATTTGAAAGACATGTGTCTGTTGTGAAAATAACCATATGCACCTCACATGGCTTTTTTTCACTCATAAGATAATAGTGGTACCAAAAGAAGTATTGGAAAATTGCTAGAACTTTTACGTTCATCTTCGCAACCATGTTTAGAATGTGTAAATTTACGGCCACGCGTAAGTCACATAAATTTTTTCGTCTCATACTTAATGGTGGTACCAAAGCTGATACAAATAGGTAAGTTTTGTGTCAAGATCATAATTTAAATTAAACTACCGGATAAAAGATATTTAAAATACGCCAAATTTCACGTGATATGAATTAGTTAATTTTTCATCTTTAGCATTAAGAGAAAATGCGAGTTTTAAAAACAATAAATTATTGAAACATTCAAAAAAGCCTAAATCATAACTTAATTATGAACATTCTAATTACATAAATTATAATTATTTCTAGCTTGTATAAATTCACGTGTTTGACCTTGATGATGCATTGTGCTTTTTTTAAGTTTGTTTTGTGATTTTTTTCTTCTTCATTAATATTCAATTATCCACTTCCCTCATTCAGTATATGATTGCTGACGATATTTCTTTTCTTCTCTCAATTGATAAAATATTGAAATAAAATAAAATTATAAACAAAAGGATTTCAACATTTTTAAAATGATTTTATTAATTATTTAGGACAAAATACAAATAACCCCACGTGAAATATTTTATTGGCTGAAAACCCCCTGTGAAAAAAATATAGCCTAAAAACCCCCTGTAAAATTTTCAAATTGCATGAAACCCCCTGTGAAAAAAATATAGCCTAAAAATCCCCTATAAAATTTTCAAATTTACAAATTAATTAATAATACTAATAATCAAGTTTTATGATATTAATTAAATTTTATCCAATAATTAATTTTTAATGTAGTTATATTTCGTAATGATAAACTTTTTTCAATGTTTCAACAATTAATTTAGTTATATTTTATTCACAGGGGGTTTCATGCAATTTGAAAATTTTACAGTGGTTTTTAGACTATATTTTTTTTCACATGGGGTTTTATGCAATTTGAAAATTTCACAGGGGGTTTTTAGGCTATATTTTTTTCATAGGGGGTTTTCAGCCAATAAAATATTTCACGTGGAGGTTATTTGTATTTTGCCAATTATTTATATTTGGGATAAGCATTTTTAATTTCTAAAGTATGCGCCCAATCTATAGCAGAGTAATCCTCAAGTGACATGTGCAATTTGTTCACTGCATATAGTTTCCATCTTTTCTAAGATATCATTTCACTTTCATTAACTAAGTAAATATAAAAACAACGAAAATTAAAATTAATTATTGTAATAAAACATGGCCCTTTACATATATATATCTTGCCAATAGGAGTTTACTCAAGTTTCGTCAAATTGAAATTTCATTATGAATATTGATTCATCACGGTTAAAAACTAACATTTTTTGTTTCATTCATTATAGTTTAAATAAAAACTAATATTTTTGGTTTCATTCATAAATTTGATGTACTCAACTGTTAATAAATGATTATTGGAATTGAAGTGTAATATGTGAGGGGATATATGTGGGGGAAAAAAATACAAAACAACCATTTTTCCCTTCAAATTCGTCTGACATGCGTGCAATTTTCAATTTTTGTGTTTAACAAAGAGACAATCTCAATTTCTTTCAAAAATAAAAAGACTGATGAAATCAAAAGTATTAATTTTTTATATTTTGTGAGACCAAAAGCGATGCACTGACGTGTGTCAAACCAATAGGAACTTTATAAGTAATTTATTTGATTATAGAGTTCTACTATAATTATATTTTTATTTGTTAGATGTGTTTAAATTTATTTTTATTATTTGTTTCGACTCTTTTATCATTAAAAAATAATAATTCACTTGTAGAGTCCTAATCAAATTATATATCTTATTATTTGACTATTTTACCATTACCATTAAAAAATAATAATTCACTTGTAGAGTCCTAATCAAATTATATATCTTATTATTTGACTATTTTACCATTAAAAAATTAAATCTATAGGGGTATTTTAGGTACTTCAAAAATTCAAAGAAATACCCATACTTTTATAATAAAATAGATTAAAGACAGAACAAACATAAAATAAGTTCCCTACAAAATTATTTGCATTCAACATTTGTAGAGTTATCTATATACAACTCTTCTTTGAGTTTTTTAACACCACAAAAATCTTTTGTATCATAAAGTTCAAGCTTTTATATAGTATATATGAAAAAAGAAAACAGTTGAAACCGTTTCTCATTGTCTATTTAAAACTAAAATGTCCTGCAACAACCTAATGCTCATAGAAAATTTACAAAAATTATGCACATACCAATTACCATCTCACTTATTATGTAATATAAAAAAGTTTCCCCATTTTTTAGAAATAACTCACACATCTCATACCCCTATTGGCATTAAGATACTCCTCAGCTACAGTTCAATAAAATCGAAAAACAATAAACTTTACGAGATGCACCTGAAACAAAAGCTAACTAAACATTGATTATATATTTGTTACTAACAACTTACTTAATAAATGTTTTGTCCTTACAATATAATTTACAAAGAAAACGAATATTACACTATATAAGAAATATTATTTCATATTTCATAGATATTTTTTCAGTGCTTTTTTAAATGGTCAAAGTCATACCTAGAATATACCCAAGCCGTTATAAGTTGTAACTTGTTCACCGGTCGGCCCTATTTTCAGCTTGACTTTTTGGCATTCTAAATTTGTTCACTTGCCCACACATCATACAATTTATATTCCCTAAAAAACTACATAAAATTCAATGTTATATATGACTATTAGCTAAACTTGGTTGCAAGTGCAATTAAATTATTAACTGAATATTAGTGGGCATCAAACCATTTTATGTCGATGTATCAAGAATATGAATGATATTCAGGAACAAACCATGCAGACTATGCAGCAGCAGAAAGTGGAAATAGAAGACACGAAGCAAAAAACGTATAAAGCGGCTTTAACGGATAGTTTAAGTTGTTAAACTAGAAAGCGTGTTTGTTTACTGTTACGTTTTTCTTATTAGGCGGTTAGGGTAGTTAGCTATATAAACCATCCTACCGTGTATATGGAATCAGATCAGATCATTATTTCATAAAACAAAAAATTCTTCTTCAATCAATACAATCAAGGGCTTTCTTCTCTTCTGTAATCATGGCTTCATCATCTCCATGTTCATCTCTGATTTTGACATGGTACCAGAGCAGGTTTTACTTGCTTTGATAACCTACGTCTTTCTTTTATCATAAACCCTACAGTCTATCTTCTTTAATTACTCTTCGTTTTTTTTTTCTGGTATTAATGGCGCATCAAGAAACCTCGACGTCTACAGATGTACAAGTGCGAAAAGACTCACATACCATTGATTTCCAGAATCCGCTGTACATCCACCCATCAGATACGCCGAATTTAGACTTAGTATCAGAAGTTCTCTCCGGATTAGAAAACTATAACGTCTGGAGTCGATAGATTATTGTAGCCCTTGAGGCCAAAAACAAGATCGGGTTGATCGATGGAACATGCCAGGAACCTGAGCGAGAGTCACCGGAATACCCATACTGGAAGCGATGTAATGCGCTCGTCAAATCGTGGCTTCACAAATCGCTCAGTAGAGAATTAATCCATGGCGTAGTTTATTGCGAATCCGCTCATCAGATTTGGATAGACCTTAAAGAAAGATTCAATCGGATAAATGGCGCGCGCATGTTTGCAGTTTATAGACAAATCAACACCATTACGCAAGGTACCAACACGATTTCTGAGTACTATACAAAATTGCGACAACTTTGGGACGAGTATGACTCTCTCACACCATCTCCGGGAAAGAACCTGGTGGGTGTCAAATCCAACAAAAATAAAAACCTACTTTAAAAAGATTTGTAATCAGCGATAAGTAGGGTCGATCCACAGAGAATGGTGTAAAATTCAATTCCTAAATTACTAATATCGATAAAAAGGGGGGGGTTGAAATTTTTAACTAATTAAATAAAAGGACGCAAATTAAAAAGCACGAGATTTAAAAACGCAGATTTAAAAGAATGCAAATAAAGTAAAATTCGGATTTTAATGTGATGGAAAATTCTAGTTTTCGGATTTTCTCGGTATTGATTCAATTAATTCGATCACTGATGCAATGATAATTCAATGTTCTATAGATAAATTGGCTATAGTTATTAACAAGCTCTAATAACCTAGTCTTTCCTTAAGTCGTCGATAACCAAAACAAGCTCTTTGATTACTCCTCTTACCAATTCGACAACCCTAAACAAGCTCTTAGGATTTAGCCTATCGATAGCATTCTCGTATTAGAAAGACACCAATTCTAGCCAACAAACACATAAGCTCGGTTTATTTAGACCAGGTTACTAATTCCCATAACGACTAATCGAAAACGATTAAATAATCAACGTCGCCTCACGGATTTAGTCCTAAATAGCTAAATACGATTTCAAAGATTAAATAATTGATCAGGTTATCTAACCTATTGAAACATATTATCAACAGAGATCAGGGAAAAAGTAAATACCTAATAACAGAGAAATTACGGCACAATTCGATCTCACGAATTTAAAGAATCAAATCTTGAAGAATCCTTGACTAGAAGTATGAGCTTAGCCGCTCATAATCAAACGTATGCCAAAAATCAATAAAAATCGAGCACTCCGGAATAAAGGGAAAAACGATGTACTAGAATTAAAAATAAAAGTAAAGGTGTCTTGTGGAATAAAATTCCACATACTTATAATAAAAGAGTCCTAATCTAAAAAGGAAACTAATTAGGGCTCTAACAAACTTAACAAACTCAAATCTTGAAATATCTAGAAATAAGGAAATAAAATCCTAACAAATAAAAGAGAATAAAATCTCATGTATCCGAAAATCAGTTGGCTTTTATAGCAAAATTCCGAATCTTAACAGAAAATCTTCAAAAATCTTCATGAAACGCGTTTTCTGGGCAGAAGCGTTCAGAGAGGAAAGTCTTCTGCTGCTGCTCTTTTTATGCTAACTCAATTTTTGCTCATTTTTCTCCTATTTTCGTATCTTTTGATTCTTTCTCCTTCTAATCTTCATAAATCCAATTATCAACCTAAAGTCACAAAATAAGGAGAGTAATCGTAACAATCAACCCAAATATGGACATGTAAAATATGCACAAAATACGACTTAACAAATACCCCCACACTTATGCCATTGTACGTCCTCGGGCAATGCTCAAAAGTAGACTATGTAAAAACTACTCAAAACGGTATCATGCGGCAAATTAAACCATTCAGTAGTGTGATCAAAAGAACAAAATCAAACTCGAAAGCACGAAACACGTAATCAATCGAAATTCTCGATACCATAATAATCTTATGCTAGAACAATGACTTCTATTGAACAAGGAAAACAAAATTTCAGTCGATTTTCACTCAAATACTCTCAACTCTCGTGTATGGTTATAATTGTATCGCTCGAATCTCAACGTGTTAGTGTTATTCCATAGGCTTGGTTATACACCAATGTCGCCACTACGGTTGAGAGTGTGCACAATCGAATCAAAAGGTCTTTATTAAGGGTTGTAACGGGGCTAAGGCTCGGGGTAGGAATGAAAAGAGAGGTCGAAAAAGTGGCTAAATCTGGAAATTTTATCGAGCATCGAGATCGCATTGGGTATATTTGACGTTAAGGACCCAAATACCACACATTTTCTATCTTTCTCGAGGGCTCGGTACCTCATCAATTTTTCGAACTTCTTTTTTACTCTCCTTTTTTTTTTTTTTTCGAATTTGTTTCGAGTTTTTTTTTTTTTTTTTGATTTTTTTTTTTCGATTTTTTTTTTTTTGGGTACTCTTTGTATTTTTCACGAGTTTCCTCCACACTTATTCAACAACATCATCTTCTTGACTTTTCGTCCCCAAATAATATACAACCTCCATGATCGACTTATTTTCTAGACGGGTAAAACGAGGAGGCATAAAAAAAAAGGTTAAGGGCTCAAATTCGGGGTAAACCAAGAAAATAGGATAAAAAGGCTCAAAGTGGGCTAACTAGGGGATAATGCAAAGGTACGATTTATTTGGCAAAGTGGCTAAATCTTAAATGCCTTTATCATATTCAATCATGCACATACTCGTGTAATTTTGACAAGGTTCAAAACAAGTTCTAGAATTTCAAAAACACGTGAGTCACACAAGAAGAAAGAGATCATATATCGTGAATTATTGATCAAATGGCACAAGTCCTCACAAGGTAGGGTAATCGACTAAAACATGCGTTCCTATGCTCGCTTTTAATCGTTGAACATAACACAAACTTCATATGGCACAAAATTCAATCAAAGCATGCTCATTTATCAAAGTCTAACCATTCAAAAGAAACACACACTAAAGTAGTCTAAGAATGCCGAAAACTTGAAAAAAAAATTTTGTTTCACATAGTCACAACTAAGCAAAAACACTAAGAAGTACAATAGCACGAGAAACCATCCCCCCACACTTAAAACATGCATTGTCCTCAATGTAAAAACAATAAAATAACAAGTAATGCATCATAAGAAAACATCATAATAAAAGAACAAGGAGGGGGACTTCCCTACGGCATCACTCGGTCATGATACCGAAGTGATCAATGAGCAGCTTGTGATGGGTAATAATTGTGTCGAGTTCAGCGTCAGTTGTATCGAGTTGGCAGCGATTGAAAGGGCAATACAGTCACGGGCAACAGTAGCAGGGGTGGAACGAGCCGTGGCCGTAATTTTTTTTTTTTTTTTTTTAAACTGAAAAATTGAAGGTGCAAAACAGAAGGGTTTGAAGTTTTAAGCGTGGGCAAGCCTAACTTTCCGAACGCTTCTGTAAAAATAAAAAAACTGAAGACAATTAAATAAGGGAAAGAAAACTCATGGGTTGCCTCCCATGCAGCGCCATTCTTTAACGTCGTTGGCTAGACGATGTTATGCCGCAAGTGGCTTAAGTCGGAGGTTCAAAGCCATCACTATGCCAATCTACCTTTAGTGGATCATCATCATTAAATTCAAAAATTCGCTGCATTGCAAAGTTAGTAGCATCTAAACCAAACATAGAGCAATCATTAGTAGAACACTTCATGGAATCATATAAATTAAACATTACAAATTCATCTTCGAATTCCATAATAAGAGTTCCATCATGCACATTAATTTTAGCCCTAGATGTTTTCAAAAATGATTTTCCAAGAATGACAGGGGCTAACTCACTAGATTGATCTTCATCCATATCAACAACATAAAAATCAGTAGGAAAAACCAAGTCATTAATATGAACCAATACGTTCTCAAGAATTCCTTTGGAAGATGCATTAGACCCACCAGTTAATTGTATAATCATGTCCGTTTTTCTCAATTTTTTCACATTCAAAGACTCATAAATATTACGAGACATGATATTGATAGAAGATCCAAAGTCTAACATAGTATTCTCAATTTGCACATCACCTATCTTACAAGAGATAATAAACTTACCAGGGTCTTTGCATTTTGAAGTTACCTCCTTTTCGAGTGTTGGAGATTCATCTTCCATATCATCCTCTTCATCGTCACTGATCTCATCCTCCCCAAAAATCTCATATTCTTTGACTTCATTCTCATATTTTGAAAGAGTGATCTCAATATCCTTAGATTGCTCGATAAGTGTTTCCGTTGATTTTGTTAGTTGATGGTCCACATTTTTCTCTCTAGACTCACCTTCCACCTCTTCATCATCACTGAACTCATCTTCCTCAAACATCTCATATTCTCTAAGCAACTCATCTTCCCCAAAAATCTCATATGTTGGAAAGTCATCTTCTATATCCACCACGTGTTTACAGTTGGCAAAACGTCCAGGAAATGGAGGAGGTATCATCGGTTTCTTCTTGGTAACAGGCTCCTCTTCTTTTTCCAGCTCTTTCTCATCCTCGTGTTTTGAAGTATTTTCAGCAGAAGGGTTTCGAGTTTTAGGCGTGGGCACGCTTAATTCTTGAAACGGTTCTGCTTCTTTCAATTCAATCCCACTTCTTAAGATGACTGCATTGGCGTTTTCTTTTGGATTTATAATGACTTGGGACGGAAGTTTATTCAAATTTTGTGGCACCAACTCGTTCAATGTAGTAGCCACTTGACCGATTTGCTTCTCCAAACTTTTAATGGCGTTTTGACTCTCGTTTTGAAACTGTTGCATGCCTTGTTGAAATTGCTTGGTATTCTGTTGAAGACGTTGCATGCCTTGTTGGAATTGCTCGGTATTCTGTTGAACGCTCTGCTGGAATTGTTGAGTATGAGCGACCAATGCTTTAATCATATCTTCCAAAGACATATTTGACGGTTGGTTTTGTTGAGGAAACAATGGGCTTTGTTGCTCGTAATAGCTAGGAGGTCGTGAGGTGTAGCTCAGATTGGAGTGATAATTCCATCCTAGATTGCTAGTGTTGGAATATGGATTGTAATTACTCTGTGGAACACCCCAGAATCCATTATAAGCTTGTCCATACGACTCCTCTTGAAAACGAAAGGCAGAGGAGAATTTCTCTAGGAAATTTGCTTCCATTTGAGTCCATGTCTTGATTGAACCAGAAGACAAATCGTAGTACCAATCCCTAGCATTGTCTGCTAAAGATAAAGGAAAAGCTCGAAACTTGACTTGATCTTCAGTGACATCCCTTGGTATCATTACTGAACAGACCGCATGGAACTCATTTAGATGCTTATGAGGATCGTCTCCTACAAAACCATGAAAAATAGGAAGTGAGCGAATAAATTCATATGTTAATTCAAAATCAACTTCAAAAGTAGGACATCGAAAGTAAGAAGATTGCTCGTTAATATTTGGCATAGCCCACAACTCCTTTAAAGTCCTCTCGACTGTAGTCATGGCATCTAAGAACGCTGCAAGATCTCTTTTTGTAGACGTTGAGCTCCTTTCTCAATTTGAGATTCACCTATATGAAGAGATCTAATAATACAAAAAAAAAACTAAACAAAAATATTAGTAGAACAGGAAATAAATCTATAACACCGTTCCCCGGCAACGGCGCCAAAATTTGGTGGGTGTCGAATCCAACAAAAATAAAAACCTACTTTAAAAAGATTTGTAATCAGCGATAAGTAGGGTCGATCCACAGGGAATGGTGTAAAATTCAATTCCTAAATTACTAATATCGATAAAAAGGGGGGGGTTTGAAATTTTTAACTAATTAAATAAAAGGACGCAAATTAAAAAGCACGAGATTTAAAAACGCAGATTTAAAAAAATGCAAATAAAGTAAAATTCGGATTTTAATGTGATGGAAAATTCTAGTCTTCGGATTTTCTCGGTATTGATTCAATTAATTCGATCACTGATGCAATGATAATTCAATGTTCTATAGATAAATTGGCTATAGTTATTAACAAGCTCTAATAACCTAGTCTTTCCTTAAGTCGTCGATAACCAAAACAAGCTCTTTGATTACTCCTCTTACCAATTCGACAACCCTAAACAAGCTCTTAGGATTTAGCCTATCGATAGCATTCTCGTATTAGAAAGACACCAATTCTAGCCAACAAACACATAAGCTCGGTTTATTTAGACCAGGTTACTAATTCCCATAATGACTAATCGAAAACGATTAAATAATCAACGTCGCTAACTGCTACAAAATTAGGGTTCACCAGTCACGGATTTAGTCCTAAATAGCTAAATAAGATTTCAAAGATTAAATAATTGATCAGGTTATCTAACCTATTGAAACATATTATTAACAGAGATCAGGGAAAAAGTAAATACCTAATAACAGAGAAATTACGGCACAATTCGATCTCACGAATTTAAAGAATCAAACCTTGAAGAATCCTTGACTAGAAGTATGAGCTTAGCCGCTCATAATCAAACGTATGCCAAAAATCAATAAAAATCAAGCACTCCGGAATAAAGGGAAAAACGATGTACTAGAATTAAAAATAAAAGTAAAGGTGTCTTGTGGAATAAAATTCCACATACTTATAATAAAAGAGTCCTAATCTAAAAAGGAAACTAATTAGGGCTCTAACAAACTTAACAAACTCAAATCTTGAAATATCTAGAAATAAGGAAATAAAATCCTAACAAATAAAAGAGAATAAAATCTCATGTATCCGAAAATCAGTTGGCTTTTATAGCAAAATTCCGAATCTTAACAGAAAATCTTCAAAAATCTTCATGAAACGCGTTTTCTGGGCAGAAGCGTTCAGAGAGGAAAGTCTTCTGCTGCTGCTCTTTTTATGCTAACTCAATTTCTGCTCATTTTTCTCCTATTTTCGTATCTTTTGATTCTTTCTCCTTCTAATCTTCATAAATCCAATTATCAACCTAAAGTCACAAAATAAGGAGAGTAATCGTAACAATCAACCCAAATATGGACATGTAAAATATGCACAAAATACGACTTGACAGAACCCATCAAAGGAATATATGGATTACACGGGACAATTGAAGATGATGCAGTTCATTATAGGCCTCAACGATAGCTATGCTCAAATACGTTCGCAAATTTTAATGACTTGCCCCTTACCAACCCACGGTCAAGCATATTCAATTATATCCAATGAGGAGATTCAACGGGGAATTAACGTACCACACAACAATGGTGAGTCAAGCATAGCTATGTACGGAAACTCCTATCAAGAAACGAATAAAGGAAAAAAGGTCGATAAAAAATCCTTGTATTGCGAGCATTGTGAGATAACCGGCCACACGAAAGATAATTGTTTCAAGATTCATGGATATCCACCAAGTTGGAATCGTGGTGGCCGAAGAGGTGGTGGTAGAAGAGGTGGTTCCAGGGGGAGATACGGAGGACGAGGATCAGGTAGAGGATATACGTCGAACAATGCTTCGGGATCACACGAAGAGGATAATACGAAGCCAAACACTAATCTGAATCCTCCCACAGATGGTCAAAATACCCTACCTAGAATCAGCTCTCAACAATATAAACAAATCATGGATCTCATAGGCCAAATTAAGATTGACAATGGACCTAGCAATGCTTCTACCAATTCTGCTACAACTAATAGTGCAGGTACTTCTAAAACCCTTGATAGAGAATGGATTCTCGATTCGGGTGCGAATCAACATATGACATCAGAATCCATTCTCTTCGAAAATATGGATGATCAAGTCAAATTACCGGTTATTAATTTGCCTAATGGTAACACCAGTTGTGCCCATGGTTCTGGAACTATCAAAATAGGAACTACTTTCATTCTTAAACATACATTATTAGTTCCAGAATTTAAGCATAATCTAATATCTATCTCGAGGCTAATTGCAGATAACAATGTTTCCGTGAATTTCTATCACAATATGTGTGTTATACAGGATGTTCAGACTGGTTTGATTAAAGGGGTTGGTAAGCTTGAACGTGGATTATACTACCTTTGCAGGATCAAAGATCATCACAAACATATCCATGACTGTCATAATGTGACTTCTGATATCTCTAAGCTAGTCAAGAACAATAAGGCACATCTATGGCATCAAAGACTAGGTCATATGTCCTATAGCAAATTTGTTCACTTACCTAGCCTAGGTGTGTGTAGTGATAAACAAGATAGATTTTGTAATATTTGTCCTTTGGCAAAACATCATAGAGATCCTTTTCCTCTTAAAGAAAAAAAGTGGTTGAGCATCTTTGATCTTGTTCATATGGATGTATGGGGGCCTTATAGAGAATATACGTATAATGATGAGAAATTCTTCTTAACCATTATTGATGACCATTCTAGATTCACTTGGATTTTTCTTCTTAAACACAAGTCCGAAACCTTTAATTATATCAAGAATTACCTACAATATGTGGAGACACAATTTAACAAAAAGGTGAAGGTTATCAGGACCGATAATGGGACCGAGTTCCTTAACAAAGATTGCAATACTATGTTCTCCAATCTAGGTATTATCCATCAGAGTACGTGTGCCTATACGCCCCAACAAAATGGGGTTGCCGAGAGGAAACATAAACACATATTAGAGGTAGCTCGGGCCCTAAAATTCCAATCCAAGATGCCCATAAAATTTTGGGGAGAGTGCGTTAAAACCGCCATATATATTATCAATAGAACACCTACCCCCGTGTTGAATGGCAAAACACCATTTTACATGTTGTATCAAAGGGACCCCTCGTATGAACACCTTAAGTCCTTTGGATGTTTATGTTTTGCTAAAGTGCTACCAATTATCGATAAATTCCAATATAGGTCTATACCGGCGATTTTTATGGGGTATTCTTCGGTTAAAAAAGGCTACAAACTTTTAAACCTTAAGACTCAACAACTGTTTATAAGTAGAGACGTCATTTTTTATGAACATCTTTACCCTTTTACACAAAGGGACACGTCCCAGATTATTTCTCCTCCTTTGCAAAATATTAATAACTACCCTGAGGACAATATTATTACGCCTACTAATGCTCAGTATACTCCTGTTTCTATCACTAACCATGACATGGCAGATACTATAGAGGACATTGTTCATGATGAAGCCGTGGAAAGTGACACGGAACATATAACAGGTCGCATGGATGACCATATTCAGCAGCAAGAAGGTAACGAGACTAGTCTTCGGAGATCCAATAGAACCCCAAAAGTACCTACTTGGATCAAAGACTACGTCTCACCGCTTAACACTCAGGATCAAGATTCTAATTATGCCATGAGTGTTAAGTACCCTATTTCTGATTATTTAAATTACTATGCTTTTCAACCTGCATACAAGGCCTTTCTTGCAGCCATTACGCATGATTATATTCCTAATCATTACAATGAGGCTAAGGATCATAAACAATGGCAAACAGCCATGGATGCTGAAATAAGGGCCTTGGAAATCAACCACACATGGGACATTGTTGACTTACCACCACAGAAATCGGCTATCGGATGTCGTTGGGTTTATAACATAAAGTATAAGTCAAATGGAGAGATAGATAGGTACAAAGCGCGGCTGGTGGCAAAGGGATTTACGCAACTGCCGGGAATTGACTATAACGAAACGTTTTCCCCGGTAGCAAAACACGTAACCATTCGAGCTGTGTTATCATTAGCAGCCATCCACGATTGGGAGTTACTACAGATGGACGTCACGAATGCATTCTTACAAGGAGATCTAGAGGAAGAGGTTTATATGCAAATACCCCAAGGATACCCGGTGAAGAATACGGAAAAAAACAAGGTGTGCAAGCTCAAAAAATCTCTCTATGGACTAAAGCAAGCCTCACGACAATGGAATCACAAATTTACCATTGCCATGATATCTTTTGGTTTTACACAGTCGAAACATGATTATTCATTGTTTACTAAAACCAACGGTGATAAAATGGTTATATTGTTAGTTTATGTCGATGACATTGTCATCACTGGTAATGACCCACACCTGATGGAGCAATGCAAGAAATTCCTCAACCAAACCTTTCATATGAAGGACCTAGGACATTTAAAATATTTTCTCGGGATAGAAGTCGCACAGAGCAAGGCCGGAATATACCTCAATCAAAGGAAGTATGCTTTGGAACTATTGGGTAGTGCAGGAATGTTGGGGTGTAAGCCTATTGGAACGCCTATGGAACAAAACACCAAATATACTATTGAAGATGGTGGTACAGATGACCCTTTTATAACCGACGTCAAAGGTTTTCAAGGTATTGTTGGAAAATTGATCTATTTGTGCTTAACACGACCGGATATTACATATGCCGTTCAAATCGTTAGTCAATTTATGCATCAACCAAAGCGATCACATTATGATGCTGTAATGAGAATTTTACGGTATATTAAGGGCACACCAGGACAAGGTATCTTATTAGCAGCAAACAGTGACATGGAGTTGAAGGCATATTGTGATAGCGATTGGGCATCTTGCCCAATCACTCGAAAATCTATAACTGGGTATGCTGTGGTTTTCGGAAATTCTTTACTATCTTGAAAATCAAAGAAACAAGCTACGGTATCCCGGAGTTCGGCTGAAGCGGAGTATCGATCTATGGGCACCACTACAGCAGAGGTTATTTGGCTAGTAGCTTTGTTTAAAGACCTGGGTATTCGAAATTTAGCACCAGTTACTCTATATACGGATAGCAAATCGGCTATCCAAATCGCAGCGAATCCGGTGTTTCATGAGAGGACCAAACACTTGGAGGTAGATTGTCACTTTATTAGAGACAAAATCCAAGCTGGAGCAATCAAAACGGTGTATATTTCAACTCACCATCAACCCGCGGATGTTTTCACTAAAGCTTTGGGGAAGGATCAATTCAATTTTTTATTATCCAAGTTGGGGGTTTTCAATCTCTATCAACCCACCAACTTGAGGGGGAGTATCAAGAATATGAATGATATTCAGGAACAAACCATGCAGACTATGCAGCAGCAGAAAGTGGAAATAGAAGACACGAAGCAAAAAACGTATAAAGCGGCTTTAACGGATAGTTTAAGTTGTTAAACTAGAAAGCGTGTTTGTTTACTGTTACGTTTTTCTTATTAGGCGGTTAGGGTAGTTAGCTATATAAACCATCCTACCGTGTATATGGAATCAGATCAGATCATTATTTCATAATACAAAAAATTCTTCTTCAATCAATACAATCAAGGGCTTTCTTCTCTTCTGTAATCATGGCTTCATCATCTCCATGTTCATCTCTGATTTTGACACGATGCTACCCATATGAGTAGTGCCATCAACCACACAAATGATGACATGTGTCCTTTCTCATGACTATATCCAAGACAAATTCGCTAACACCAAAAAATAGTTCAATTTTATTCATTTGTTTTGATGATTTAATCTTGGAATAAAAAATTGATTGTTTTTTTTACCTGAGCTTGAAATACCCGACAGTAAAGAGGGTCAAACAAAGGTATGAATTTATGAATGTTTGATTTTATTTTTTGAAAGCATGTTGGGCATGATAGGGTCATAATAAACTAATTCTATTTTATATCAACGAAATTAAAATTGTACATAATATATAAAGATCGAATTATATTTAAATAAAATATAATTAAAAATACAATTCACTAATCTTATGAATTACTATATTACAATTATTGTATAATTAAATATAAAAATAACATATATAATGGACCTAATCGTAATATTTTCAAAATTTTCATAATTAAAATATATAAAATTTTCAAAAAATAACATATATATAAAAAAAAACTAATTCTATTTTATATCAACGAAATTAAAATTGTACATAATATATAAAGATCGAATTATATTTAAATAAAATATAATTAAAAATACAATTCACTAATCTTATGAATTACTATATTACAATTATTGTATAATTAAATATAAAAATAACATATATAATGGACCTAATCGTAATATTTTCAAAATTTTCATAATTAAAATATATAAAATTTTCAAAAAATAACATATATATAAAAAAAA
Organism: Verbascum thapsus; assembly: GCA_963669365.1. NCBI lineage: Eukaryota > Viridiplantae > Streptophyta > Magnoliopsida > Lamiales > Scrophulariaceae > Verbascum > Verbascum thapsus. The sequence continues at coordinate 13,058,044 of OY770116.1, forward strand.
ATAACATATATAAAAAAAATAACATATATTTAATCGTAACATTTTTAAAATTTAGGGACTTAATTGTAATGGACCTTATTGTACTATTTTATAAATATATATACTAAATTGAAAAATAAAAAAAAAAAAAAAATTCACCCACAGCAAATTTTTCATGAAAATAAAAATTAAAAAAAAATAAAAATAAAAGTGGATATAGTAAATTTTGGATGTTTAATAGCCAAAACATGAGCAAGCCCATGTCAAAAAAAAATCAATTTTTTATTCTAAGATTAAATCATCAAAACAAATGAATAAAATTGAACTATTTTTTTGTGTTAGTAAATTTGTCTTGGATATAGTCATGAGAAAGGACACATGTCATCATTTATGTGGTTGAGGGCACTACCCATATGGGTAGCATCGACTAAACCAATTTTATAGGAGGTGTATCTTTTATGACTCATTAGTCTTTGTAAGAATGTGTTGAACTTCATATTTACATCTAATCGTTTGCTATCAGAGGATATTAATTTAATAAAAAGTGCGGAGACTTTTTATAACTCATTAATATTGTGTAAAATCGTGGACTTTATGTTTACTAAATTATTTTGTTAATTGTATGTTATTAGTGGTCATTAATTTAATTTGATAGAAAGTGGATTGATGACTTTTGTGGCTCATTAATTCAGTACAAAAATGGTGGACTTTATATTTACTTTTAATTGTATGTTATTAGTGCGTATTAATTTGAGAGAAAGTACGACAACTTTTTATGACTCATTAATTTAGTGAAAAAATGGTGGACTTTGTATGTACTATATTGTATTTTGATACTATGAATTTTATTTAAAAAAAAGTGGAATCATGACCTTTTGTGGCTTATTGATTTAGTAGAAAATAGGTGGATTATATATTTTCTAAATTGTATTGTATCTATTCTCTATAAATATAATAATAGAGGATAGGAGTGACATTGTCACAATTTACAATTGGAATAAACACTTTAAAGATTCTTATTTTTGTATAATGATAGATATAGTGAAAGAAACTCGGGGTGACCTTTTATAACTCATTAATTTAAAAGAAAATAGTTGACTTTTTATTTACTAAATTGTATTAATTGTATGCTTTAGTGGATATTAATTTAATAGAAAGTGATGCGACTTTTTTATGATTCATTAATTTAGTAGAAAATTGTGGCTTTTATATCTACTAAATTATATTGTATCCATCCTCAAGATAAATATAGGTAATAGAGGATAGAAGTATATAAAACTAAATTGCTTCTTCTAGTCTTTTTATGATATTTTCTTTTCGGTTTTTTAAACCCGTAAAAATATTTCATATTCTTTTCCGTAAAGCTGGTTCGCTGGTCGGCTCTATATTCGACTTTGACCCTAGACCTTCTAAATTTGTTCACTAATCCAAGCGCCACATATTTTGTATTCAGTATTCACTAAAACCAAATATAATTCAATCATATATATAATTTTGACACATCCTTTAACAAATGTAACTGTAAAATCAATCATATAAACATATAAAATAAGATTAAAGTCATGTAATATTAATTGCGAATTTAATAATTAAAGTCATACATACACATATATTATAGAAACGTCAACGTGATGTGAATTTCCTTTTGTACCCTTGTGAAAACAAGTACAATTAGTTGAGCAGGCAGACAAAATTCAGGTCAAGTACTTAAACCTATTTTCATTCCGCTTCCCAAGGAAAAATTCAAATCAGAAAATCATCATTATCTCGAGTCGCTCTGTCTCGTTTGTTTCTTTCTTCTTCGTCTATATATATATATTATAATTGTCTCTATATATAATTTATAATTATATAATATTTATATATATAAGAAATCACCATCTTATATTCTTCTTTTACATATACATATAAAGTAATGGCACAGCAGCTGCTGCTCCGGAGTGGGATTTTGAAGGAGATGGGCGGAGCAGCCAAAAGATCCATGTCTGCGGCGGCGGCTGCGTGGTGGCGCCACGTGGAGCCTGCTCCGAAGGACCCCATCCTTGGAGTCACCGAAGCTTTCCTCGCTGATCCTTCTCCCCACAAACTCAATGTTGGAGTTGTGAGTCTTTATTATCTATTTCTATTTCGATTTTCCGATTAAATCTTCTAACAAGACTGAAGATCAATGATTCTATGTAACTGATGATGTAATAATAATCTTTTGTTGGTAAAAGGGTGCTTATCGCGACGACAATGGGAAACCGGTGGTGCTGGAGTGTGTCCGGGAAGCCGAACGGAGAATCGCCGGCAACTCCAACATGTTAGTCTATCTTTTTTAATATTTCACAACTTTAATTTTTCTAATTACTTTGGTTATTTTAATCTTGCATAGAAGAGTTATTTGGTTTTTGATTTGATAAATGCTTCATGTTGTTAGCCATTTAATGTTGCAAAATTGTAGTCAATAGTGGTTGGCTAGGTTGTGGAGAAAGAGACATCACTACTTATAGAAAATTGCACTTTTATGTTCTCTCGAGTTCAATTTTAGTCACGTTCATTATAAATTTCTCATATTTAGTCCGACCGAATCATATATGAATACACTCGCGCACGTATTATATACAAGACTATAATATTTTTGTACAATATTTGTGTCTTTTATGTACAAAACTATCGAAAAGTCTGGTCAAAATGTAGATTAAGGGAGTTACGAGACTAAATATGAGAAATTTTGAAAGTTATAGGACTTAATGTGAGAAATACATAATGACTGAAACTAATATTGAATTTGAATTAAGTTACGGGACAGAAAGTGTAATTTTCCTTACCTAAGTATATATTGAGGTTTTCAATGCATTTGTTCATATGTCGCATCCAGGATGGTCCCGTTCCTCTTAAACTTGTAATAAATGCTCGTTTCCACTTACCTTTTGATTTTTGAGCAGCTAGTGTATGTGGATTCTTGAATAACACTTTTTTTTCAAACAAGTTTGTTGTATTTGATTAAAGTATCTCACTTTGATAACACTTTATACTTGTAAAAAGATAAGAAAATAAAGTACTCTCAATGAATATTTTCTTCAATACCGATGAAAATATATAGCTTCAAAACATTTTTATGTAGTGATAACTGATATCGGACTGTGACGATACATTATCAGTTCCTAATTGAGCTCGGTCTGGAACAGTTTAGAGCTCAAATTTGCAGATACTGTTCCCATTCGGAAATATCTTTGTTCTGATTTTAGTATACATAGTTAAAAACATGAGTTCTTAATTTGACTGGATCAATTTTCAAGATACGGTTTTGTAACGCTGATATTCAATTGCAATGTGCTTTAAAGATTCTTCTCTAACTCAACTATCAGATTAGTTTGTATTTTGTAATTTGAATTCGAAAAATTATTCTTTTTGGTTTTCATGGTGTCGCGAGATTCCTCATCGTTGCCCGGAGAATATATCAAAAGATCCAGTTCGAACCTAAAAAGCACATGTCGCATGATTTATAGAGTTTCCGCAATAATAATTGAATCAGGGGTAGAATAGAAATCAAGAAATGATTGACTAAAGTAGGCTTGTCAATGGGCGGGGATTGTCCAGACCCACACTTATTCAATACAAACTCGCCCGACCCGTAAGCTATGAGACCCAGAACCAACCCGGACCCAATGGGGTCCAATTTTTACCCGCGGGTATTTTACTCGGAAAATAAACCCAAAATTTACCCTTTGGAAATACCCGCGGATATATACCTGAACAATACCCGAAGTTTATCTGTGAGTGAGCATTTGCCTGACACGGACCCAACCCGAAACGTACCCGGCCCTTTGGGATTAACTTTTTTTTTGACCCATCGGGTATGTGATTGAATCCGGGGTTGGGTCTGGGTAAAATATTTTTCTATGGGTATCTCACAGCTCCGGTTTGGGTCTGGGTATTTCCCGCCCATTGACACCCCTAGACTAAAGTGGCGTTGACCACTGAAGTTAAATTGGATAGTAGATAGATCAATAAAGAACATAGATAGTAACTATTAATCTTTTTGTCACCTTTTCCCCCAATTTTTGAAGATCTCATTGGGCTTCTCGAAGTACGCATCTGAAATATTCTTCTGAGATAGTATTGTTTTACATATGTTGTTGCTAATTTCTTTTCCCATTCTTTTACTTAAATCTTCTGTAGTAACTCTAGAATGTAGTTTATGTACCGAAAGCAAATTGCATGATTTTGGTCATAACGCACCTAATGACATTCTTATATCAACAATGAATTTATTTCAACCGATTTGTAAGAATTTAGTTATTAATTCAGGGAATATCTTCCAATGGGAGGAAGTGTAAACATGGTAAACGAGACTTTGAAGCTTGCTTATGGAGAAAACTCAGAGTTGATCAAAGAAAAGAGAATAGCAGCAGTACAAGCTCTCTCCGGGACTGGTGCATGCAGGCTCTTTGCAGATTTCCAAAAGCGCTTTTCCCCCGATTCACAAATCTACATTCCCATTCCCACCTGGTCCAAGTCAGTATTATTACCACATAATTTTACATTTGCTTTAAACGCATCTCTTTTCTATTAAAATATTTGTCCGTTTTTTACAGTCATCATAACATCTGGCGAGATGCTAATGTTCCTCAGAAAACATTCCGTTATTATCATCCTGAGTCGAGGGGTTTGGATTTTTCTTCAATGATGGATGACATAAAGGTATGTTAGATGAGAAAGATAATCCATTTTCATCATCATTCATTTTATGGAAATATATATGTACGTATTTTAATATTTTTTCATTGGGCACAGAATGCACCAAACGGGTCATTTTTTCTGCTTCATGCTTGTGCTCATAACCCAACCGGAGTCGACCCTGCAGAAGAACAGTGGAGGGAAATCTCACAACAATTCAAGGTTGAATTCCTTCTTTGTTTCATTTTTGTTAATGCTATTGCTAATGTATTACAAATTAAGCGTCAAAACCAATTATTTTATTTATTAAGTGGTTAATATTCATAATCTTCAGGTTAAAGGACATTTTGCCTTATTTGACATGGCATATCAAGGATTTGCTAGCGGTGATCCAGAAAAGGATGCCAAGTCCATTCGGATTTTTCTCGAGGACGGCCATATGATCGGATGTGCTCAATCATATGCAAAAAATATGGGACTTTACGGTCAAAGAGTTGGGTGCCTGAGGTAATTAATAATTATGTTACATAATAATTTTGTCAACATTTTTAATTTCGATTCTTGAACTGCATGTTTCTGTGATTATTTTGCATATGTGCTTTGTATATCAGTACTAGTTGCTTTTGAAATTAATTGCTGCTAATATATTTCACCTAGAAAAGGGCTCGGAAAAATGTTAGTCTGTTTGGATTGTTTTTGTTTTTGATGTTTTGCAAAATAGTTTTGTAGAACAGTTTTAGCAAAACAATTTTGCAGTACAAATAGTGTTGAAATCCTATTTGGTTGACTATTCTGAAAAAATTTGCTTCTCTTCTCTTCTTGTTTTGATGAAAGGAGGAGTGAAATGAGGAGAGAGAAAATATATTATTTTTTAATGAGGGGTTAAGTGCCGTGTTTTCTAGTTTGGAGTGAAAAAGTGTTCTGAAAAACTTAAAAACAGGTAAAACCTGTTTTACAAAATAGCAGATTTTGGAGTTTTATTCGTCAAAAACATAAAGTGAGAACAAGCCCAACCAAACGCATTTTCCAAGTTTTTGTTTTGCAAAAACAAAAACACACTTCAAAAATAGGCATCCAAACAGACCCTTATTGTTTTAATGGTTTGTATATGAAATGCAGTGTGGTTTGTGAGGATGAGAAACAAGCTGTAGCGGTGAAAAGTCAGTTACAGCAGATAGCGAGACCGATGTATAGTAATCCGCCAGTTCATGGTGCCCTTATCGTCTCCACAATTCTTGGTGATCCTGATTTGAAAAACTTGTGGCTCAAGGAAGTTAAGGTAATTCAACTCAACTTATTCGTGTTGAAATAGAGACATTTCTACGCTATGTTTGGTTGACGAAATTTGATGAGGTAAGTAAAATATCAAGCAAAAGAAATTAGATCTATAACCGAACCAATATTTGTATTTGTTTGCTTGCTCTGAAATTCAAAGCGGAAAATACGAAATCAACGAGAGGTGATTGTAAGTGAGTGATTTTGTTTACTATCCTTTAGAAACATCTATTATTTGTGGTTAGGCTTGTCAATGGGCGGGGATCACCCAGACCCGGACTCATTCAATAGAAAACGTAACCCAACTCAAACCCGATGACACTAGGTAGATCGGATCCATGTTGGGTCCGGGTACAATTTTTACCCGCGGGTTTTTTACCCAGAAAATACCCGAACATTACTCGAAATTTGCCGCGGGTCTATAAAGTTTACCCAACGTGGACCCGACCCGATATGTACCTGTTAGAAACGAAATTCGATATAACTAATAATATAAATAAAATACTTTCGATTGCTCGAAAGTCCTACAAGAATAAATTCTTGCCCTACAAACCGAAGTTTGCCCAAAGCCTAAGCTCGATTCTTTGATTCCAAATTGAATACTCAAAACATAAACCCTAGCCACCCTATTTATAATAGGGCAAACCCTAATTACCAAAAAGAGTCCTACTCAAACAAGGAAACCCTAATTACCAAAATAAACGACTCATAAACAAGGAAACCCTAATTACCAAAATAAACGACTCATACTTAAATAAGTAAAAGACTCCAAAATAATTAAAATAAAAGGGCTGAACATCGCTTCACAACAATTCCACCCCCCTTAAAAACAGCCTTGTCCCCAAGGCTGAGCTTGAACTTTTTTCGCATGTGCTTGTATGGGCTTCTCGAATAATGATCATCAAACTGCACTATATATGGTACATTTTCAGCTTCTTCATCCTCCGGTTTAGCGCCCAATTCCACTAGTTCTTGACCACTCAAATCCTCCAACTTGGTTTTGGACATTACTCTGGCATTATCCTGATGGTCAAAATCAGCTTGCTTTTGATACTTGGAATCACTCTTAGTTTCTTTAGTACCAGTTTCATTGATATCATTTTTGTCAATTGGGTTTTGTGATATCACAGAGGGCTGATTTTCTTGAAATTTGGCCTCTTCTATACCACCATTAGCCACCTGATCCTGAATTGTGGAAGAACTAAGTGGCGCCTCCTCAATAACTAACATGCCTTCTAAGATATTTTCCTTACTACACCATGTTGTACCACAATTTTCTCGGGACACAGGAACTAAAACATCGATATAAACATCTAAATAAGCATCCAAGGTTTCTATAGCTTTTGTTAGACAAGGTGTAATCTTGTCTCCGCAATTTCGAATAATTCTCATGGACAACTTATTTGCAACTGGCATGACAGCCTCACTGCCCCTTTTCAAGATAGCTAAAATTTGAATAAGTAAATTTGGGGGGATATCTTCACTTTCTTTTAAAACAAGAGTCATGATTGTCTCCATAGATGCAAAGATGACTTCAGTATGATAAACTTCAATAGCTCGAATAAAGTGTTAGGAACATCTCAATAATCATATGGTAGCATTCTAAATCCAACATAATGAGACAAGACCTGACATTGGCCATAGTTTCAAGTATGGTGATTCTTCTTTCATGGTTTCCGCTGGATGTGCCCGACAAATTCTGAAAGGATGATACAATTAACTGGAATATATCCTTCAATTTGTCATCATCGTATGGAGCATCCGGTGCAGTAATTCTAATTATTTCACTGAGGCAAGAAGCTATACCAACCTTTACGTCAATATCTGAGTGTTTAACAAGCTCTTCCACAACTAGTGCCTTCATTAGTGGAGAAAGGGCAGCTTGCATGGATTTGCAAGGTGACTGCTGCACTTTGGATAAAAGTTCCTCGATTTGATTGAGAAGAGGTATCAATTCATCCAAAGAAGAGAGGTGTTGAAGGAGGCTATTACCTACTGCTGCAATTCGTTCTTCCAAATCTATATCAGAAAATGGCCTCATCATTATTTGACGTCACTCCTTTATCAGATCTGCCCGGAGTAAGGGGAGATGAAAGAATCCGGCGGTGGTGGATTTTGATCCGGCAGGTCGGACCAAATTGTTAGAAACGAAATTCGATATAACTAATAATATAAATAAAATACTTTCGATTGCTCGAAAGTCCTACAAGAATAAATTCTTGCCCTACAAACCGAAGTTTGCCCAAAGCCTAAGCTCGATTCTTTGATTCCAAATTGAATACTCAAAACATAAACCCTAGCCACCCTATTTATAATAGGGTAAACCGTAATTACCAAAAAGAGTCCTACTCAAACAAGGAAACCCTAATTACCAAAATAAACGACTCATAAACAAGGAAACCCTAATTACCAAAATAAACGACTCATACTTAAATAAGTAAAAGACTCCAAAATAATTAAAATAAAAGGGCTGAACATCGCTTCACAACAATTCCACCCCCCTTAAAAACAGCCTTGTCCCCAAGGCTGAGCTTGAACTTTTTTCGCATGTGCTTGTATGGGCTTCTCGAATAATGATCATCAAACTGCACTATATATGGTACATTTTCAGCTTCTTCATCCTCCGGTTTAGCGCCCAATTCCACTAGTTCTTGACCACTCAAATCCTCCAACTTGGTTTTGGACATTACTCTGGCATTATCCTGATGGTCAAAATCAGCTTGCTTTTGATACTTGGAATCACTCTTAGTTTCTTTAGTACCAGTTTCATTGATATCATTTTTGTCAATTGGGTTTTGTGATATCACAGAGGGCTGATTTTCTTGAAAATTGGCCTCTTCTATACCACCATTAGCCACCTGATCCTGAATTGTGGAAGAACTAAGTGGCGCCTCCTCAATAACTAACATGCCTTCTAAGATATTTTCCTTACTACACCATGTTGTACCACAATTTTCTCGGGACACAGGAACTAAAACATCGATATAAACATCTAAATAAGCATCCAAGGTTTCTACAGCTTTTGTTAGACAAGGTGTAATCTTGTCTCCGCAATTTCGAATAATTCTCATGGACAACTTATTTGCAACTGGCATGACAGCCTCACTGCCCCTTTTCAAGATAGCTAAAATTTGAATAAGTAAATTTGGGGGGATATCTTCACTTTCTTTTAAAACAAGAGTCATGATTGTCTCCATAGATGCAAAGATGACTTCAGTATGATAAACTTCAATAGCTCGAATAAAGTGTTAGGAACATCTCAATAATCATATGGTAGCATTCTAAATCCAACATAATGAGACAAGACCTGACATTGGCCATAGTTTCAAGTATGGTGATTCTTCTTTCATGGTTTCCGCTGGATGTGCCCGACAAATTCTGAAAGGATGATACAATTAACTGGAATATATCCTTCAATTTGTCATCATCGTATGGAGCATCCGGTGCAGTAATTCTAATTATTTCACTGAGGCAAGAAGCTATACCAACCTTTACGTCAATATCTGAGTGTTTAACAAGCTCTTCCACAACTAGTGCCTTCATTAGTGGAGAAAGGGCAGCTTGCATGGATTTGCAAGGTGACTGCTGCACTTTGGATAAAAGTTCCTCGATTTGATTGAGAAGAGGTATCAATTCATCCAAAGAAGAGGGGTGTTGAAGGAGGCTATTACCTACTGCTGCAATTCGTTCTTCCAAATCTATATCAGAAAATGGCCTCATCATTATTTGACGTCACTCCTTTATCAGATCTGCCCGGAGTAAGGGGAGATGAAAGAATCCGGCGGTGGTGGATTTTGATCCGGCAGGTCGGACCAAATTGTTAGAAACGAAATTCGATATAACTAATAATATAAATAAAATACTTTCGATTGCTCGAAAGTCCTACAAGAATAAATTCTTGCCCTACAAACCGAAGTTTGCCCAAAGCCTAAGCTCGATTCTTTGATTCCAAATTGAATACTCAAAACATAAACCCTAGCCACCCTATTTATAATAGGGCAAACCCTAATTACCAAAAAGAGTCCTACTCAAACAAAGAAACCCTAATTACCAAAATAAACGACTCATAAACAAGGAAACCCTAATTACCAAAATAAACGACTCATACTTAAATAAGTAAAAGACTCCAGAATAATTAAAATAAAAGGCTGAACGTCGCTTCACAACAGTACCCGACCCATCGGGTCTAACTTTTTTGGACCCGTCGGATATGCGATCAGGTCCGAGTAAAATATTTTTTTATGGGTATTTCATGGGTCTAGGTATTACCCGCCCATTGACACCTCTATGTGTGGTGCTACAGAATGTTTTTTGTTTCTTTAACAGGGGATGGCTGACCGCATAATAGGAATGAGAACTGCTCTACGAGAAAATCTCGAAAAGCTGGGCTCGCCTCTTTCATGGGAACACATAACCAAACAGGTCTTAGCAATTTATAAGTATTTCATTTTTGCTGCTATATTTATTAAACTATCACATACCATTTATTGATTCGGGTTTTTTTTAGCAGATTGGCATGTTTTGCTACAGTGGGATGTCACCTGAACAAGTTGATCGGTTAACCAAAGAATATCACATTTACATGACCCGAAATGGCCGTATTAGGTAACGACAAAATTTTTAAGTGTTATTTTCAAATCCGAAAAAGATCAAATTACAAATATAATACGCGTTTAATATTGTATACAGTATGGCTGGAGTGACGACGGGAAATGTTGGTTACTTGGCGAATGCTATAAATGAGGTCACCAAATAAGCTTTATGGATTTGAAGAATAAAACGGGACTTGCTTGCGGAATACGTTTTGCATCTCATGTCATAATTTAGTTCCTTAAACAAAACAATACATGAAAATAGAGATATTGTGTAATTCAGAGTTGGGGAAACTTGTATTTGTTGGAAAATTGTTAAACCCTTGGACAAGAAATTCCAACATATATATTTGGGGTATGAAATGTTATTGAACAATATTAACTTATGAGTTTAGTATTTTTGAAGAAAAATGCATTTTTAGTAAATTAATGTCGTCTGTAATTTATTTATATATTAATATGAGAGTGGCAATTTGAATAAACTAATATGAGATATGTCTGGCAATTTAAAAATGAATTTCGCTAAAAAATTCGATTTTTGTCGAAAAAATATATGTTTTGGGCATGTGACTTGCTAACTTGGTGATTTTGATTTTGATTTAAAGTTAAGAAAAAATTGATTGGTTTTGACCGATTTTACCCTATCACACCCCCGCACCACCACCACCAATTAGGTTAAACACTCCATGTTTTATTTTATTAAAATGGCTGCAATTCTAACTACTTCTAAGGATGAATGTAATAGATATATTACTTTATATTCTTTGAAAGGTTTCCATTATAATATTATTGAAATCCTGGATTGGTTTATGTTAAGTTTTTTAATTTAACAGTAATTTTTTCTTGATTCTATTAGTAATACACAAATATTCTTACTGTTAGAGTTTTTAAGGTCCTAATGCAAAGAACTCATATGTATTGATTATATGTGAATTGTGTGTATACAATATAATAGATAAGCTATTTATACGTATAAATCTCAAAGTAGGAGAAAAAGACCAAATTGTGATAGGACATTTAACAGGTAATAAATAATGTGACAACTTACATAGTAATACAAAACAAACCAATACAAACAAATGCAAAGTATCTCACACTATGATGCTGTTTAAGATCATATTTTCTACTAAATTTTTCGACCAAAACACATATACAGAAACCTTTCTTCTTAGCTACTTAGTCAAATACCACAAACTATGCTGCTGCTGTTACATTACAGTAGCCACTATATGCATACATTTATACTGCCCGAAAACCACTGAAACAGTTTCTCTTTAGCCTCAAATAAACGAAGAGATTCATTACGTCCCAATAGGATGATGAGAAGGAAAATTCAAACCAGCTTGCCTACGGATATGCTCGGGTATCAACTTGTTTATCAACTCAGGTGATGCTCCAGCTAACTGCCATTACAGGAATATTACATGTTAGATTATTACAACTCAGTTGAAACTAGCAATTAGCAATGTAATTCTTCGAAATTGGAATGTTTTTTAAACTCGTTTTGACACATTTATACAACACGCTATCAATTTCTCACATGTTAGACATGGGATAAAAAATCTAATGAACATAATGAGCACGAGAGTATGGCTTTTAATATCATCTGAAGCAAACTCCTGATTAACTCACTTGCTTTTGTCCCCATTTCGGATTGGTTCGGGCAGCACATTCTTTATTTTGGTACAACAACAAAAATGCTGAGTTTACCCGATAGTAAAGTGTATAAATCTTCATATAGACATAGAGGTGGCAAATTGAAGGGTTGGGTTGGTTCCAAATATGTTAGTTCTTAAATGGGTTGGAAATGGGTAAGTTCTCTATGGTTTCATGGGTTCAAGGTGAACCAAGCTCAACCTAAAAGGAAACCAAACTTAACCTAAAAACTAGGAGTGGCAATTTGGGTCCATACATATATTTGGACCCAAATCAAACTAAGTTTTCAATTGGTTGGGTCCTAATATTTTAACATTGTAGTTCCAATTGGGTTGGCTTTTAATCATATTTGGGTCCAATTGGGTTTTAAATTGGGTCCAATTAGGGTCCAATCTGGGTCCAACCTATTTACCAACTCAATAACATTTCATTGTCATCTCAACCTCTTCCGTCACTTAGAACTAGGGGTGGCAAATGGGTGGATCGGATCGGATTTGGGTTGGGTCCAATTGGGTTTGTAAAAAAAATAAGTTGGAACCAACAAGAAACCAAAATGTCTTTTCAATATGAATTGGGTCCTTATTGGTTTTGATTGGTTCCAAATGGTTCTTATACAAAGATCCATTTAGGAACCATAAAGGATCCAAAATAGGAGGTTGGTGACTTATGGATCCAACACAATGCAAACATTTGTATACTAATCACTAATCTTTTTTTCTTGTTCACCAACTAATCCAATATAATGCAAATAATTTTTTTTTCTTGTTCACTAACTAACTTATTACATTATATTTTTATAATTTTCTTATAAAAATTCCAATCATATTATACAAATGTAATAATTTATATGTAAAATATATTATTAACTAATGTATTTTAATTTATAACGAAAAAATTAATGTAGAGAAATTAAGGATATAATTTTTTTTTTCGGTTACAAAAATTAAAAATATAATTTTTTTTTTCGGTTACAGAAATTAAAGATATATTAATTGATACTAAGTTATAATTTATGTTACTATTTGAAAGTTAGTCGGTTCAGAATAGAGGTGTAAACGAGTCGAGCTTGACATTTTTTTCGAACTCGTTGAGCCCAAAGTTTTCGAGCTCGGGTTCGAGCTCGTGAGCATGGATTCGAGTCGAGCCCAAGCTCGCGAGCTCGAGCCCTAACTCGAGCCGAGCCCAAAATTTTCGAGCTCGGACTCGAGCTCGTGAGCATGGGTTCGAGCTCGAGCTCGAACTCGAGCCGAGCCCAAAATTTTCGAGCTCGGACTCGAGCTCGCGAGCATGGGTTCGAGCTCGAGCCGAGCCCAAGCTCGCGAGCTCGAGTCCGTACTCGAGCCGAGCCAAATATTTTTATTTATTTTTAATTATTTAATATATATTTATTAATTATTATATTAATAAAAATATAATATATATTAAAAAATAAAAAAGCTCAAATGACTAAAAATAATATAAAATAATTTTTTGATCTTATTATAAAAATTTATTTAAAGTATAAGTTCAAATTACTAAAACAAGTATGGGTTTAGTTCTTAAGCAATCACATACTCTACAAGTGAAATTTTAAATAAAGAAAACCAATTGGGTCTAAGAAAGAAAAAATTGAGAATTATTTCTCTCTTTTTTAATTGGATCCATTTGGAAACCAAAATAGGCCCATTATTGGAACCAATTTGGACCCAATCAAAAACCATAAGAAACCAAAGTCTTGAAAATTCAATAAATACAAAACCAATTGAAACCGTAATTCTTTTTTTTAAGATCCATCCAAACCCAAAACTAATTGGGTCGGGTTGGACCCACGGTTCCGGAACCAATTTGCCACCCCTACTTAGAACCCTAGTTTTCTTTCATTTTCTTCCTTCATCATTATTCTCTCTATTTAATCACTTCCATCTTCCATTCCATCTTCCAAAGCTTGATAGAATCCCTTGATGGGCCCTTGATTGGGTCCTTATTGGGTTAATGATTGGGTCCTTGGGGGTCCTTATTGGGTTCATGATTGGGTCCTTGTTGGGTCCAACAATAATGTATGTGTTTTGTCATTGAACCTAATTGGACCCAACCCACTTTGAGCCCAACCCAAATGGACCCGACCCAAACCCGACCCAATCAACCCAATTGCCACCCCTACTAAAAACAAACCGAGACCAACCCGACTCAACTCCTTGCTTTGTTCCTTATAATTTGGATTATTGACAAACAATTTTGGCCTAACTTGGAAAAAAGTTAGATCCAGCTAGGAACCAAGTTGGAACCAAAATAAATTTCTTAGAAACCAACTCAACCCAAACTAGTTGGACTGGGTTGGAACCATGTTTTTGGAACCATATTGTCACCCCTATATAGATTATAGACATATCAACGATTACTTTCACCAGCCAGAAAGAAGATTAGTAACCAGTAAGATTTGCTTTTCATCAAATTTGCATCGGGGGGGTATCTCCACCCTCTCAGTTAGTAGAATAAACAAAAAAAGACGAAAGAAAATAAAGAAAATGTGAGATGATAAAGAGAAATGAGTAAAATGAGACACCTACTTCCTGTTTAAAGTTAAAAATAGGCGGGAAAGCGCGGCCATTGGGTAGACGGGCATTGGGCTCTCGAAGCTCATCAAAGAAAGGATGGGCACATGCTTCCAGCTACAAACGAGAAAAATAGTTCATTCAATGAGAAAATTATATAATTACTAGTAATTGGAAAGAAATAAACTGACCAAAATTTATTACAGATTAACATTGTATCTAAATGATAATAAAACCCCGTAAAAACAATAAATTCAAAACATCAAGAATACCGCTGTGCAGCGAAGACTTGGTGAATACTGAAGCAGCCGTGAAGCAAGATCAATGGCTTCAGGAGGCATTCGTTTATGGAAAACCTGAACAAAGGATTGTCATTTACTGATAATATGAAGTTTTTAAGTAAAGAGGATAGAGAAAACATTATCACAAGCACATATATACCTTATGCCATGGATGGGCTTTAATCTGGGGAAACCTGAAATCAGTATAATTTGGATTCATACATCGAATTTCTTCTCGAGTTGGAGTACCAAGAACCTGTATGAGAAAATTTAGAATTTATGAAGATCAAAAATCTACGGCTTTTATTCTAATATAAAAATGTATATTCACAGTGACGCATACCTTGATAATCTCTACTAGTTGATCAACTGCACTCTCACCCGGGAAAAGAGGCTGTTACATAAGAAAAAATCGTACGTTGAAAAAAAAAACGTGAGAAAATTTGAACGGTTCATATTAACACTCGGGGTTGGCGAAAAGAAGGATGATTTATACCTGGCCTAAAAGTAGCTCAGCAAGGACACAACCAGCAGACCAAATGTCGATTGACGATGTATATTCTGTTGCACCAAATATAAGTTCTGGGGCCCGGTAGTAACGAGAACAAATGTAGGATATATTAGCTTCACCCTTCACCTGATAATTACAATATTTACATTGTAAGAAAGATACACGAAGCATAAACTCAATGAAATAGTTTACGGTGGAGATATGATGATTCCTATAAACTCAAAAACTGCAAAGCCAAGTATAGAAATCACGGGCCATCAATGAATACAATAGCTGGCAATATTTATAACTGATAGTGACAAAAGGACTCAAACCAAATGAAAAGAAAAGAAAACATATCATTAATTAATTAAATTGTCATCAATCACAGTGTTTGTCAAACAAATATTATAGGATGTTTTTACAATCCAACTAACTTGCTTTCGTAGCAAAAAGTGGAAATGTAATTGATACCTATCAAGATGAAGAGGCTAAGAATATTGAAGTTTTTCATCAGAAAATGAAGTACAAGCATCCATAACAGGACACTTTGAATATATCTTGACCGAATGAAAGTTGGGGGGCTTTTGACTGTAAAGTAAGAAGAGGAATATAATGCAATGAGCTTACAAGAACTTTAGCACTTCCAAAGTCGCAGATCTTGACCTGGTGGGTAAGAGGATCAACCTGCAAACAGGCCACAGTATCACTAATTAAAATCTATCAAAAACTTCAACTAATCCAGCAGCGCATATACGGGAGAGGATATTTGGACTTACCAAAATATTTTGAGGTTTTATATCCCTATGACTTACGCCAGCAACGGTATGCATATAAGCAAGGCCCCTAAATAACTGAAAAGAAGAGCAAATTTATTTTAAGTAGAGATGTTTGAATTGTTTAGAAGTCTCCTGAGAAAAGATGAATCAGATGAATCAAAACCTGATAGGTGTAGAGTTTGACATAGATGAGTGGCATCCTTTGGTTTGAATTAGTATAATGCTTTAAAACCTTGTACATAGTCTCGGGTACATAATCCATGACCAAATTAAGGAAAAGCTCATCTCTGCTTGTTGTGGAAAAGAAACAGTGCTTCAGAGAAATCACGTTCGAGTGATCCATCAACCGCATTAACTGCAGCTCACGATTTTTATACCGCTTATCTTGCAAAACCTTCTTTATGGCCACTGTCTCTCCAGTTTCCAAACATTTGGCCTACAGTTAGCTACAATTCATTAGCTCTAATAGGATATGTTATTACCTAAACACTGTTGCCAAATCAGCATATACCTGAAAAACTATTCCAAATGATCCTGTGCCCACGACACGCTCTGCCATGTAACTAATTGTCTGCAATGAAGCACCAGGATGAAGTTATTAACTACCCCTCGTGAAGATAAATCAGGAAAGTAATTATTTATTCATAAAGATCATGAAATTCATATAAATCCCTCAAATAACTTCTAAGATTATAAAAGGAAACAAAAGCTTTCCTAATTCATGGCAATAACATCAATATTTATCAACTTTCTTAATTTTAAAGAGCAGTCAATAAAACTCCGAAAATAAGTTCAGTACAAACCCTTTTAGGCTCGCCATTTTTGCCTCCGATAGTAGTGGAAATAATGTGACCCGTCAGTTGATCATTCCCATCGACTACAGAAGCTGACATCTCCTGCAACACAAACCAAGCCCGGTTACAACGCTTTAGAAAAATTGATTTCTACAACCATAAACTAAACCGAAAACTTCAGATGACTAAGGAAGTGTGAGATAAGGAAACACACAAAGGTAAAGGATCATAGAAGATATGCTACTGTGACAACCACCAAAAGAGAAGAAACAAAGGGCAACATCTTCTACAAACTATGAATTAGAGGAAAGCATCATATGCTAGGAAACTTGAGAAGGAAACAAATAGACCACTACAATCTTAAGGAGAATCAGCCGTCAGACAGCTACGCGAAGCAACCCCTATTCAACGATTGAGGCACAATTCACCTCAAAATGTTAGAAAAGTAGCTAAAAGTTTACCTGAAAAAAAGTAACAAGTTTGCTAGAAGGAACAACAATATCAATTTAAAAAGATTTTATTTCTTTATAACATAAGAGTAAGAGAACATCAAAGATCCAAACTTGACGCAAGTATCAATCATTTTCATATACGTTGCGTGCAAATAAAAAGGCTGCCTACAAATTAAACCTTGAAGAAATATGCTTTTTAACTCAAAATTAACATTAGCTCTCCAAAACAGATGCATTAATGGAAAGACCCACAAAACACAAAAGAAAAAAATAACTATTACAGATAGGCACACTCTTGTTTCCACAAAATCCAGCTGAAACCCACAAATCTGGAAGTAAAAAACCCACATGAAAAGAAACAATTTTTTCAGATCGCCGGAATATTTACTTCCTCAGATCCTTATAACAACTAAGACTGAGAGAGATGTGAAGCTTCCTGAGCCAAATCGAGAGAAAAATAGCTAGGGTTTGGCAAACAATGTACGGAGAAATTAAAAGGCAAACATGAACAGGAGTGTAAGTAATACCTTGTGGGTGTCCATACTATGGGCGGCGGCGGAAGCAGGCTTTACGGCGGCGGCGGGTGGTGGTGGAACTTCAAGTTGAAGAGCATTATTGTTATTATGATGATGATGATGGTCGGGTGGTGGATTATGGAAGTGATGCTGCTGAGGTCCCAGCGGCAACGAAGCCATGTGATTTTCAATCTCTCTCCTCTTCTCTCTCTATTTTTTTAATAACTTAAACTACTTAGTTCATAATGCACTATCATATATTTCTACATAATATAATGGTAATATTATAATAAATTTTCCATTGTTTTTCTTTATGCACATATTACATATATCATATAAATAATTATAAATTTCCATTATTTATCTTTTATGCATATATAATATATTTAGAAACTAGTAGTCGTTCCCTTCAATTAACCTTTTCACTTGTTTTTTAAAAAATGTCTCATACTTTAATAACAAACATATTTATTATAATCTTTTATTTATATTTAATATTTTAGCTTTAATTCTTGATATATATAGAAACTAAAAAAAAGTATGTTTATACTGTCATTTTCATATTATCAATTTTTCACTGTCTATTGATTTAAAAAATTAGATGTAATAAATTTATTAAAATTAATTAATCGCAAGTGGTTTCTTATCAAAATTAAGATAAAATAAAAATTGATAATATATTAAAAGTAATATATAGTATCACTCAAAATAATGGTTATAATATGTGAACGATAAATTTAATTTATCTATATAAATTGGGGTAAAATGAGAACAAATGGCTAACTAATTGACTTTTTATCATTCTTTTAAAAAATAAAAATTAGAAAGATGGATTCAATATCATTATTAATGTTCTTAACTTCTTACTATAGTATGATAATTAATAATTGTTGAAAAGTATGCTTAACAAATAAACTCCTTTGAAATTAAAGGTCATAAAGTAATTATTGACAGTGACATATAATGTTAATCTATGTATATATAATTTTTATTTCATATGTTAATTAATATAAATCACTAGAGTAGGAATATCGTGAGTGATGCAACAAATAGTATAAAGTTAATTAAGTTGTGGCTAAGCTAATTAGTAAGTTGATTGGATGATGTATTATTGAAGTAAATTGTTTTAATTCAAATTTCCACATTTGTATTTGAGTTTCAACTTCTTTTAAATTACTGTCCTCTGGGCTAATTATTTCAACTTCCTCCACTGTTCCTTAATTTTTTTTTCTGATTGTTTTATTTTGCATTTCAAGTTAAGTCCGTTTGAGACCCAACGAACCAAAGTCAATTACATAATAAATAAATAATAACAATATTTGTTCAATAATTAAAGATATTGTTAATTAGGTATTGTAGAATTCAATATAAATTAAAATTGGTTATTTAACCTATATATTTGTATTATTCCATATGTCAGTGCTATAATCTATCAATCTATATGTATTTAGAACTACTTTTGGGAATTAAGTTTAATTTTTTTTTATTATTTATTTGCAACAACTATATTATTTTTAAAATCTTACAATAAGTGTTCATTTAGTTATAATTTATTATATACAGTAGAAACTCGATAAATTAATACTCGATTAATTAATAAACTCTCTAAAATAATATTTTTGGCCGGTCCCGACTCGGGGATAGGGTGCTAAATTAATAATTCGCTAAAATTATAAGATAATACATTTTTGATAATTTCTATAGGTCCCATATAAAATATAAATTAATAATTCCTTATATACTACATATTACATGAATGATTTATGAATTTTTTTTTGAAAAATGATTCAATTGTCTTTAATTTTTTTGTTGAAAACAATTTCACCTTGCAAATCAATTTGCAATTGTCCTTGAATTATCCTTGTTGTGCTTGTATAATTGCTAACATCCATTCTTACAATTGCTTTTGAGTGAGACTTGTATTATCCTTGTTGTGCATGCATAATGCTCTTCGAATCTCATCGGTCATTATTGTTTTTTTCACACCTTTAAGATTAGAAGGCATGTCGTGTGTGTACGATTTATTTGTGTTAGCATTATTATCTTGTATTTATATAAAAAATATTTTTTAATTATTGTACATGCATTGTACTATAATTAAGTGAAAGTTGGAATGGTGTTTGTAAATTGAATATTTTATTATAAATTAATAAAATATTAATTAATTTATAAATTAATAATTATTAATTTATCGATTAATTAATAACTCTTTTAATTAATAAATTTTGGTGGTCCCAAGAGTATTAATTTATAGAGTTTCTACTGTACTTGTAACCCATTTATTATTGTATTTATATAATTTTGACTATTAAAGTGGGCCTAATTAGTATTTAATTTATGGTGATTTATGATGAATTTTAGTGGCCATTAATATTTTAGAATTAATCAAAGTTCTTCTCTTACATTAAAGGGGCCATTGATTACATTATTTTGACATATTGAGAGTGACCCACTTTATCTATAATATTTGTGAGAATATTTTATATTCCACATAGTGTTTTGATAATGTGACTAAAGCTTGATTTCTCATCCCCATGTGGTCATGTACATATAATGAGATATCATTGTGAGTTAATTTTATTTTTGAGTCGCGATCAACCATTAAAACCTGTCAGTAGTGAGGCAATCATGGCTTTAGGAGAGAAAATGACGAAGTAGATAATTCAATTATTCAAATAATTAAATTAATTGAATATATTTAATCAGAGCTAGTATTTATGAAATAGGATTATTAAGTTACTCAAAAGAGGATTAATTAATTAATAGAATGTATCATCTTGAAGACCTAGCCGCCACTTTTGTATGGTATAATCGGTAAACAAAATCTAATTTCCTCTATTGTAGATACTTTTTATGTTTTTGAAATTGCATGTCTGTAATACAAAAAAACCATCGTTGATATATGGTTGTTGGGTCTACGTACAGGGCTATTTCCGTTGTGCATATGTGAGTCAAGTGAACCCAACAACATGTAAGCTTTAGGCCTTGTTTGTTTATATTTTCAAAACTCATTTTCAACTTTTTAAATCACAAAATTCTAAATAAACTTAACACACTAAAATTTCATCTAGATTCTACTTTTTTTCAACTCTGCTTTCTAAGTTCTTATATAACTAACTATCAATCATATATACAACTTTTTACATATTTACCAATCAAATCAATCACTATTTCACTTTCTCTTTCATACTTTACACTTTTTTTTTATCTATATTTCTTTATTTTTTATTTTTATAATCATTTTACACTACTAACACAATTATTATGCATATCATCCATCAACCTATCACCATTGATTTGACATGTCTTACAACTTTTAACATATTTCTAAAAACATAAACAAACACCTACTATTTTCACGCGAATTTTCATATTACACAATTTTCGAGAAAATTTTAAAATCTTAAAAAACATAAACAAACATAGGCAACCCCCGGTAGAGTTGGTAAGGGCATGTGAATTTGTGGCCTAGGTCATGGGTTCGAATTCTGATGAGGGAATGCCTAATTGTCTTCTCTATTGTGAGCAAGAGCGGGGTTTACCCAGTGCGCACCTAACGATAGCTGCTGCGGGTTCCCTTGTCATAAAAAAACAAACAAACATAAACTTATTGTTTTGACAAGGTACTACTAACTCGCAAGTTATATAAATTAACTCAAAAATTGAAGTCATTATTATAGTCAACTTTAGATAAGTATTTCATCTTATTTGAAATTTTATTTAACATAGTTAAATAATTATAGATATATTATATGTAAGGATATATAAATATATTTTCAATTCATTATCATTTAAATAGAGTTAAAATTTTTAAGGATGACTATCAAAGTATGAAATATTACAAATATAGAACTAAGTCTTATTTAAAACTCGTCCGAAAATGAGACCATAATCTCTCTAATTATACATAGGTTTTGTGTTACAGTATGAACAAATTAATTAACAATCCTGCAGTTCCTTCTAATCTCCCCATTACTCCCAGTAAGCGGGCTTATATTCCCCATCCTCACCATCGCAGCAGCAAAATCAGTCCTGAAAGTGACAATATTTCTACTGTAAACCCTAACCAATGCATCCTGCGACCCATTATTAAAGAGCTCCTGGTCGGAATGAAGCAGCCCTCGTTGTGTCAAAAGGTTGGTGTAATAATTATTATCGAAGCGGTTTATGGTCTGTACGTCGAGGGCGGCCAAGTTGGTGTCGCCGCCGGTGGCGGGGCAGGTGCCGCGGCGGTTGGCGGCGAAGACTGGGTTGATGTTGGTTTCGTTGTAGAGGCGGGTGCGGAAGGAGGAGCACTGGGCGAAGCCGATGGTGTGAGCGCCGGAGAGAGCCACCATGTCGCGGGCGGAGAGGCCTTTGGCGGTGAACATGGAGATGAGAGTGTCGAGATTGGCGGTTGGCGGTGGGAGATCGGAGTTTGCGGCGGTCTGGCTTGCTGTTCTTGAGTCCCTTCTGCCTAGGGGAACTGCCCATGTTGGTCCTCCCGCCTACATTGGATAGATGGAACTTTAACCTTTTTTTCTGTTCTTTTTTCATTTGTAATTTTATTTTTAAAATTTAGTAGTTTTTAAATTACAAGATTTTGTGAACAGACTTAAAATATCATGATGTAATAAAATATGATTATGTATGATTTTGGTGTGAAAAATTTGTATTATGTTGATATTTAGATAATTTTTGTTTAAATTCATTAATTTATACACAAATAAATTGATTTTATTATAAATGCTGCATTATTTTATATTAGCAAATACGATTAGTTTAATTTTCAATGTTGAAAAGATAGTATTAAAAACCATTTTAATTAATGATATTAACTGTGTATAAAGTGTTTGTTCTCCTCTTTACAAGAATATCTTCCGACAATATTTTATACATGCCAATCAAATAATTTTTTTTTGAATTTTTTAACCTGAATCATTTTATTTAAACTATTTTTTCTCCTCTTTAGACTATTTTTTCTTCTAACAATACTTTATACGTGCCAATCAAATAATTTTATTTTATTTTTTGAATTTTTTTAACCTTGAAGCTCAGTTTATATGACAAAGGCTGCCACCAATTGGGCTATAAGCATATATTTATAAGCCAAAATATCGCATGCATGCATGCATAGATAGGTATGTAGAAATGCATACTCACCAAGCCCACTCCATCTCGGGCAGCTAGGGCAAGTATATCTGCACAAGAAACAGTGCCATTGCAAGCAGCTTCAACCCGTGTTTTTATTGTATCGATTACTTCAAACCCTCTCACTGAATTCCGATTTGGAAACGCATTCTTTTCGCCTGTAAATGTTGCTGTATCGTCTAACAATATCGATCCATCACACCCCTGCACAAAACATATTTAAACCATTATAATAGATAACGATAGTAATTGCTAGTTAAATAATTATATATACGATCAATTAATTTTGCATAATTATCAAATGTAAAAGAAGACTTACATTAACGAAACAATCATGAAAGAACAATCGAAGGATAGATGCAGCAATCCTGAGTTCTTGAGCAATGGCTTCTCTCATAGCATTTCGAACAATCAAACCGAGATTAGGACATGAAAGATAAAAGTTGGGAGAAAGCTGTGCATTGCCATAACAAACAAAGAATATTGTGACTATAGATATAGTGATGAAATAATTTCTAAGTGAACCCATCAAATTAAATCAAATATTTCGAGCTAAGTATTAAGGTTTAAGGATGTAGCAAAGCTTATATATGAAGCCAATATGATTGTTTGTGGATGATGGATATTGCATGGATTTTGTCCTCTTTTTATAGGATAAGTCAAGTTTAATTATTGTGTTAATTTTTTCAAACTTTGCTGCTGCGAAACGCGTTTATACTTGGAAAAAAAGAGAAAATAATCACAAGATGACATGAGAAATTAGGGTAGAGATGACCCACAAAAAATGAGAGTTGACTTTTCATCCTCAGTTATGCAAAAGAACAAAGCCATTTTTGCTGTAGCATATTTGACTACGTACAGCTAATCTTTTAAAGAAAATAAACATAAATACGAAAGGATATTGATTATAGTAGATTACACTCATTGATAACTTATATTATTTAGTTGTGCTTTTTGTATATAACCCCCGAGGTATTTAGCTTTAGCAAATAACCCCCGAGGTTTGAAATCTTGGTAAATAACCTTTTTGGTTAAGTTGACCGTTAGTCAATGGTTAAGTTTATGGGCAAAATTGTAATTTACATATAAAAACAATAAACAATACAAATAAATAAATGAAATTTAATTCACTTTATACAACAATTTTTTTTTTCAATTTCAAATACTTATTTATTTATCTAAAAATTAGGATATATTATATTATTTTATCTAATAATTTGAATGTAAAATTACATAAATTTAGATAAATAATTTGAAGGTAATAAAATATTTAAAATTGAAAGTAATTTAGATAGAATAATATAATATAATATTTGAAGGTAGAATAATATAATATTATAATATATAAATTTGAAGGTAATTTAAATTTTGAAGGTAAAATTAAATAAATTTAGATAAATAATTTGAAGGTAATATAATATTTGATGTTGAAGTAATTTATATAGAATAATATAATATATAATATAATATTTGAAGGTAGAATAATATAATATTATAATATATAAATTTGAAGGTAATTTAGATAGTATAATATAATATATATCTACATTTTTAGACAAAAAAATAAACATTTGAAATTGAGAAAATTATTGTTGTATAAAGTAAATTAAATTTTATTTATTTATTTTTGTTTTTCCTTGTTTTTATATATAAATTACAATTTTACCCATGAACTTAACCGTTGACTAACGGTCAACTTAACCAAAAAGGTTACTTGCCAAGATTTCAAACATCGGGGGGTTGTTTGCTAAAGCTCAATACCTCGGGGGGTTATATATAAAAAGCCCTTATTTAGTTACATAGTGTATATAAATGCATTTGTTTGGTAACAAGTAAACACTAATTACAAACTAAAAATTATAAATATAAGAAAATGATCTTATTCAAAGTATATATAAATGTGCTAATATATTGTAATGGATCTATAATCAATTTGGCAATAATTTTCCAAGATACAGCCCGTTAATTCACTGTCCAGCTTCTTTTTGAAAATGATTTAGATATTTTTCAATAATAATTTGATATGCGAAGTCAAAATATGGAGAGGCTAATTCAATATCCCTAACAACTTTCCCTAAAAACTTTGGAGTTATTCACTAGACCTTGCATGTGGGTACGTACAGCTTGCTGGAGCTGAAATCAAGATATATAGATTAGTTTAAATATAATACACTATATATATAGAAGTGCTTATTACAAAATATTCATGTGTTTGTTCGCAATTGTTAAATACTCCATTTATTAGGGAAAAAAAGATGAATAAATCTCGTCTTTCACTAAACGACTCGCAACCTCCAATAATTAACTGAGTTTGTGTAATTAAATACGGGATTTCGCACAGGGTTTAATGAAATACAAATTTTGTTTTAACTGTTTAACAATTTCGACCTAATACATGAGTGTGTTCACATGATGGTGTTTGTTTTGGTAATTTTTTTAACAGACGAAGTATTTAACAATTTCAATCTAACACATGAAGGTATTTTGTAATAAAGCCAAGATAGAAAAAGTAAAACTATGGAGTACTTAAGTAAAAGGTTTTATTTGGCTGGAAGGTGTATTTATTTGTAGCTCTTAAATGTACTAATAAAACTCACGTACATAATTCGCACGTAATATTTGATTTTATATAGTGAAATTATGAAAAATATCTAATAATAATTTTAAAATAATATAAAACCTCTAAACCATTCATCTATTTAATATTATCAGCCATTATAATTTATTTGATAAAGTAACGTAATTAAGATCATATTATAAATTGGTTTTATATTCAGTTAATTTCAAATATTTTGTCAATATTGCTCTTAAATATATTAATTAGTATCATTCAAATAGAATACAATTTATATAGTGAAAGTGAACATATTATTTAGTATATATATTTATTGTAGCTCGTTAAAACAATAAAAGAAAAAATTTAGGTAGTTTGTAAATATTATTTCCTTATTTGAAAGCTTAACTTGACACTCAAAATATGGAAAAAAAAATTATTAACCAAATTTAGGAGCTTTTGACCAATTAAAATTTTAGATTACTAATTCTCTCATAATTAATTTCAGAAACAATTCATAAAACTTCTCCATAATATATTTTTATACCCAAAAAATCAATGGAAGTATTTTTTAATCTTAAATATCCATCCTATACTCTTTTTATTTGAAACAAAAATTAAAATTAACAATTTTTGGACTAAATTATCTTTGATTTAGATCTAATAGAAACCTTAATGCTTTGAACTTTTCAATTTAGTAAATTTTATAATTTTAATTATTAATCTTAAGTATTTTGAATGTCATTATATTATCTAAAGTAATTATCTAAAATATTAGAGATGATAATTATTGATGACATCTTAAAAGTAGTTGGAGATATGAAATATGAAAGTTCAAGTTTTCACGAATTTTACAAAAGGTCAATTATTAAAAGTAATGTTCATAACATTTAATATTTTAGAGCATTTTATATAAAAATATTTTTTACAATTGAAAAAGATATTTCATTAAAGACTTAAAAGAGCTAAGATATACAGTGTATTTAAAGCAATATTGAAAAAAAATATTATCGAAGACTCAAAATAGATAAGATATAACCAAATAACATCAAAATTT
This sequence comes from Verbascum thapsus, assembly GCA_963669365.1. NCBI lineage: Eukaryota > Viridiplantae > Streptophyta > Magnoliopsida > Lamiales > Scrophulariaceae > Verbascum > Verbascum thapsus. The sequence continues at coordinate 13,084,791 of OY770116.1, forward strand.
TATTTTCTTGTGTTATACGAACATGCTTGTTTGATACTTTTAACTTCATTTAAAGAAATAAAATTAACGAAATTAAAATTATTATTAATGCAATTATTACGAATCACTGTAAGTCTCAATAGAATTTTTTTAATAATAAAGTTTTTAAAATTATTATGAAAATAGGGTATCTTGAGTTATATTTCACTCATTAGGAGGAATGGTTGGGTTTTTTAGTTAAATTAATGAGCGATGTATTAATAAAGTTTATTTACATGAATTACAAATCAACTAAAAGTTTCTTATAAATTATAAAGGTTGAAGCATCTTGAAATTTCTAACTGATCACTACCTATAACTATTAGGCTCCGTTTGTTTGACATGGAATTCAATATAAAATGAGAATTAGATTTCTAATAACTGATTACTAGTAATCTGATTCTATTAATAGCATTTGGTTGTGTATATAAAATTGGGCAAGTAAATAAATGTCATTGATTTTTTTTTATGTTTTGCATATAATAAAGAACGGAACCCAAAATTAAAATTTTTGACTTAAAAACCCTTTTTTAACCATATTTGTATAATCTAATTATAATTTCAATTGTAGTAGAATATTTGATATTATAATTTTTTATATATGTGTGTATGAAGATATATATACCAATTTGATCAAAAACAAAAAAGATAACAATTTGATTCAATTGCATTATCCTCTTTTCGAAAAATAATAAATTGAACATGCTTACTCTTTGACTTACATATCGTTTGATTTTTTAAAGAAGAAATACACAAATGGATTTTGCGTATACAAATGCATTGATCAATATTTTAAGACACAAACACATTATTCTTAACAATAAAATACATTAATCGTATGAGCAATATTTCAATTTCATTCAATAAATATATACCAAATAAATATAATCACAATCTATTTTGACAATAAAAATATTTTAAATAAATTAAAAGCAATCAACTATTCCTCCATAAATAATATAAATGCAATATAAATTAAATTCTTAATGAAATATTTTTTTTTGCTTGAATTTATAATGTATTTGATTGAGGGGTAGTGAGAGTATTAGAGTATTAAATTTATGATTATATTGATATTATAATCACAATACCTCAATAAATAAATATTGTGATTCCCTTATTTGGGAGGATGATTCCCATATTTTAGGAATTGGATTGCATTCTATAATATCAAATAAAGAATACTAAACAATTTTTTTAATTTTTGGGAATCATATACCCTATTTAGATTACATTCCCTTGCCGAACAAACGAAGCCTTAGATTGTTAACTATTTTCTTATTTGAATAATATGTAGTATAATTATTAATAATATATATTGAAAGTAATTTAATAATTTGTAAAATAATGTAGCAATTCTTGAGAAATAATAATCTAATTACTCTATATATACTACATTAAATCATCATATCCTATGAATTAAGATAATTATTAATCAAAACTCAAGAGTCACCAACTCCTAATCTATTTATTTATATCTTCACTAATTGATTTAATAAAATTTAAAAATTACATCAAATAAATTATATTATAATTTATCTATTGTTAACTAAAAGTATGAGTTAGTTTGGTGTTTCTTCCAATTATTATTTGACACTTCTATCCTCACCTTTCTATTAAAAATAAGATTAATATAATTCATTTAGTAAACATAAAATCAACTACTTCCCTCCGAAATTAATGAGTCATAAATAGGATACCAAGTTGCACCAAATTAATATTCACTAAAGAGAGTTAAAATTTATCAAATTTATTAATTAAATAGAAGTCTAAAGATTAATACTTTTGAATTATATATTTTTCATGTTGTTATGAAAACAGTGTAACTTGAATTATATTACACTAATTAAGAGGAATAATTTGGATTTTAGTTAAATTAATGTAGAATGTATTAATTAATAAAGTTTATATTAGGAACTATTAGAATCAAAACATTACCTTAGAGAAGCTAAAATATCTTCGAATTTCTAATTGATTACTACATATATGACTTTTAGGTTGTTAACAATTTTTTCATTTGAATAATATGTAGTATAGTTATTAATAATAGATATTCAAGATAATTTAATCATTTCTAATGTATTATACCAATCACAGATATACAATTTTCGAATTATTCTGTATTATAATAAAGTATCTCATTCTACTAATTAAGATAATTTGTAATCAAAATTCAAGATTTACCAATTCCTAATCTATCTATCTATATCTAATCTATATCCACCTAATTGATTTAATAATATTTGAAAAGCTATTGGTCACATAATGTCATAAATATATTTTAATTTATCCTTTGACGACTAAAAGTATGAATAATTTTGGTGTTTCATGTATGAATAATTTTGGGGGCAACCCCCGGTAGAGTTGATAAGGGCATTGAATGTTGTGGCCTTGGTCACGGGTTCGAATTCTGATGAGGGAATGTCTATTTGCCTTCTTTACTGTGAGTCTGTCAGCTATGGGCAACCTAGGGTGGTTTACCTCTCTTGTGTGGTTTGCAGGCTATTGCACAAGAGCGGGGTTTACCCAGTGCGCACCTAACGGTAGCGGCTGCGGGTTCCCTTGTCATAAAAAAAATAAAATTGGTGTTTCATGTTTTTTATACTTCTACCCTCAACTATCTATTGAAAATAAAAAATATATAATTTATTTAGTAAACATAAAACTAACTATTTCCCTCTAAGATTAATAACCCATACAAGGACAACCTACATTAATGCATCGAACTAATATCTACTAATGAGAGTTAATATTTGTCTAATTTATAACTGCCCGTGGTCTAATACTTTTAAATTATTATTTTTAAAGTTATTATGAAAACAATATGTCTTGAGTTATATTTTATTAATTAGGAGGATTAATTTGCATTTTAGTTAAATTAATAATTTATGTATCAATAGAGTTTATTAGGAGGAACTTGATGCAATAAAATTTCGTTAGAAGTTAGAAAAGTTGAAACATGTTCAAATTTCAACTTGATTACAACCTGTTTTATGACTTTTAAATTGTCAAATATGAAACCCTAAGCCTAAGCCCTAGGGATATGAAAATATGTAAACTGTGTATAACAATAAAAATTAAGCCTCTAAACTCTGGAAATATCATGCATAAAGACTTTACAATCCAAAAAAAAACCATCTTTCAGCATATGACAATTATGTATAAATTTGATGGATAGAAATATAAGTTGATGAGAGCATGCACATCTAAATATTTGTTGAAATGTATATTATATAGAAAATAAGTGTGTGTAAAAAGCATATGTGACTTGAATGGTCCACATTCATAAGAATCATTTTGTTTGATATTAAATTCACTTAAATTATACATTGAACAAGTTGTTAAATATTAATTTCAAATTAATAATTCATGCATATTTACCTAAAAATACCAACATTAATTTTCTCTTTATTAGAATATAAAAATAATTCATTACACATAATGTAAATTATTTATACATGTAAAATCATTTATTCTTTTATAGTAGTATAATATAATATAATATTATATTATATTATATTATTAATAATATATCATATAATATTAAGATAGATAGATAGATATTGGAAAATGGTAGCCGGGTGTATAATTGATCTCATGAGGGGATCCGTGTAAATTTCTCATTGGCTGTTGAAGATTCAAAAGAAATGAGAATGAAGCAATATCTTAAATAACACAAACATCAGATTTATTTAGTAATTGGATTATAGGAACAATACAATCAAAATGAACAACAAAATTGACTAATATGTTTTCCACCAATAGGACGACCGTTTGGGATCTCAAAGATAGTAGAGTAGGAGACTAGGGGCCTGTTTGGATGACTGTTTTTCAAGTGTGTTTTTGTTTTTGCAAAACAAAAATATAAAAAACGTGTTTGGTTGGGCTTGTTCCCACTTTATGTTTTTTAACAACAGAACTCCAAAATGGGCTATTTTCCCTCAACAATGTCTCTCTCGTCTCCATCATTCGCCGGCCAAGCTGTGAAGCTCGGCTCATCAGTCATCTCCGAAGGCAGAATTACCATGAGGAAAACCGCCGCCAAGCCAAAGCCCGCAACCTCCAACAGCCCATGGTACGGCCCAGATAGAGTTAAATACTTGGGCCCATTCTCCGGCGAGCCTCCGTCCTACCTTACCGGAGAATTCCCCGGCGACTACGGGTGGGACACTGCCGGACTCTCAGCAGACCCAGAAACCTTCGCCAAGAACCGTGAACTGGAACTCATCCACAGCAGATGGGCTATGCTTGGAGCTTTGGGCTGCGTATTTCCCGAGCTCTTGGCTCGTAATGGAGTCAAGTTCGGTGAGGCGGTGTGGTTCAAGGCCGGGTCTCAGATATTCAGCGAAGGTGGGCTCGATTATTTGGGGAACCCGAGTTTGGTCCATGCACAAAGCATACTTGCTATATGGGCAACACAAGTTGTGTTGATGGGGGCAGTTGAGGGATACAGAGTTGCAGGTGGGCCGTTGGGGGAGATAACGGATCCTTTATACCCGGGAGGTAGTTTTGACCCATTGGGTCTGGCGGATGACCCGGAGGCATTTGCGGAGCTTAAGAATGGGCTTTTGCTACTAACTTTGTCCCTGGCAAATGAGAGAACATAAACCAAAAGGAAATATATACTACTGTGACACATGAATTGTGGTGTAAATGTTGTAAATTAGTTTCATTTTGTTTTTATTTTTACTTTGATTTATGAAGATGAAATTTTTGTGATCCATATGCAAAGATCGAAGTGCACAACTATTTACAATTACATTTGAGAAGTTTTATGTGAAAATTGGAGAAATATGAGATTTCTTTAGTGGTTCAACGAATGGGAATTCAAATGCTTCTTATGATACGTCTAAATCTGTTGTGGGCTGAAAATACCAGCACACGAAACTTAACTCATGTTTTAACTAATGAAGGAGTCTACCTCCCTCGAAAGCCTAGAGAAACAATCTCATTTCTACATTTAATAACACTACTAAAATGCACATGTATTCGCACGCGAAAATAAGTTTTATACAAAGTAAAATAAAATTATGAAATAACATAATTTTTGATGTAAAAATTTATTTAATTATTTCAAATATTATCAGGGTTATTTGATTTATTTGTTTTAAGAAAAAAAAGTTATATTAAAAATATCTTTTTAGGTTGAATTACTCTTTTTTTCTAGATTTATTTAGTCAATAATTACTTCAAAACTACGTCAAATATCAGTCACATTTTAAATGAAAATTATATGAAAATCATGTATAGTTTACAAACATAAACAAAGTTTATGCCATTAATTTTAATTTATTTTAGAAAAAAAAATAGATTAGTTTCTATGCATATATAAAAAATTTATTTGCATATTTAGTAATTTTTTACTAAATATTTTGACACGCGTCAAACATCTAATATATGGAGTAGAAGATGGAACATCATTTGAAATAGAAAATAATGTATCTATATATAAGTGTAATAGATCATAATACGAATAGCCTCTTTTTCTTTGAAAAATAATCTAGAATTAGGAAGTAATCCTACATCTAGTTATTGAATATGATTCCATTATAGATTCAAGTGTAAATATTCCGTAGATTTATAAATGAGTAAATAGGAGTGACCTAATTTACTTTTAACTTGTAATTTCATCAATTATAGAGTCCTACGAAATAATATTATCTTTTTATTTGACTATTTTATCATTAAAAAGTGAATTATTTGAGAACTTAGTAAATTTATCAAAAATTCAAAAAAAAAAAACATGCATACTTTAATAATATAATAGATAGATTGATGAATGATGAATGTCAGATGATAATCTATTCACATACTAATCTTAGGATAACTCTTTTTTCTTAAATTCAGTCTCCGGATGATATTGTCAGGTTTATTACAAAACAATCCTCTTACTTATTATGTTAAAAAAAAATGAGCAAAATAAAATTCATCAGTAATTAGAATTTACATAGAATTTAATGAGATAAAATGATTGTTTTACCTAGTTTCTTAAAGAAAAGAATATTAGATAATTTGAAATTAAAAGATAAGTTATTTTGTAATAATCTAAAAAAAAAAAGTCCCTAGATGATGGCCCCCCATTATTACAATTATACAATTACCAATTGCCCAATAAGTTATACTTGACTATCCTCTTTCAACATTTATCAACAAAATCTACAAATAGATCGCAGCCCACCACACCACCCGTCTTCTCAAACAGCCATGGAAACACCTCAACCAGAACCCTCATGGCCCCAACTTCTCGGCAGCGACAACTGGGAAGGCCTCTTACACCCTTCTTTAAACCTCAGCCTCCGCCTTCTAATTCTCCGTTGCGGCGATTTCTGCCAGGCCACTTACGACGCCTTCAACAACGACGAGAACTCCAAGTACGCCGGCAGCAGCAGGTACGGCAAGCAATCATTCTTCCACAAAGTCAAGCTCGAATCACCTTCCGACTACCGAGTCCACTGCTTTCTCTACGCAACCTCCCGAGTCAGATCCCTCGAAGCCCTGTTCTTGCATTCTAGGTCACGCGAATCTTGGGACAGGGAATCCAATTGGATCGGCTACATTGCGGTCACCACTGACGAAGTTAGCCAGGCCTTAGGCCGGCGTGAAATCTACGTCGTCTGGCGAGGCACGGTGAGAAGCTACGACTGGATCCATCTGCTTGGCGCTAAGCCTAAATCTGCGCACCAATTGCTTCGTCCTAAAAATTGGGGGGACAAGAACCCTAATGGGAGCGGCAGTGACAGTGATGACGACGATGAGCACACGCCTGTGGTTATGCGTGGTTGTCAATCAATCTATATTTCCAGAAACCCAGATTCGGAATTCACCAAATTAAGCGCAAGAAAGCAAGTCTGGAAGAAAATAGAAGAAATCAGAAATCAGTACAAGGACGAGAGCCTGAGCATTGTAACGACAGGGCACAGTCTTGGTGGATGTTTGGCGACATTATCAGCAGTACATCTTGTCCAAAATGGGGTTAACGATATCCCTGTCTCGGCTATTGTCTTCGGCAGTCCTCAATTGGGAAACAGGGCATTTAATCAAAGTTTGAATTGTTGAGCAAAGAGGAAAAGAAATAGAGAAAGCGGCTGAAGAGATAAAGCGGGAAAGAAGCTAACTGAATTAGTTAGTTAGTTACTGTTAAAAGCTATATATAGATACATTGTTAAGCTTGTATCATGATCATTCTTTCTATTCTTTAAAAAACTCTATTCTGTAATTCTTCTTCTTTAACAGATTAATAAAGTTTCTTCTTCAATATATGGAACTTATATTTCAACATGGCACCAGAGCCATTTTTTTCGATCCTTGAATGATCTGCTGCGCATACATTGATCAATAGGGGTTTTTTTTCTGTCTTCGTTTTTTTCTGAAACGACGTAGCATTTATCTTCATGGCAGAAACTAAAGATACTGCTATTACAGCCGGTGGTTCTGCATCCAAAATCGACTTTCATGACCCACTTTTCATATCACCCTCCGATTCACCAAACATTGACCTGGTGACTGAAACGTTAAAAGGGACAGAAAACTACAAGATATGGAGTAGGGAGATGAGAGTCGCCCTTGAAGCCAAGAATAAAACTGGTTTCATCACCGGTGAGTGCGCTAATCCAGGCGAAGAATCCCCAAATTTTTTCTTATGGAAACGGTGCAATGCACTTGTTAAATCTTGGATCACGAGATCATTGTCTCGAGAACTTGTTCATGGGGTTGTCTATTGTGAAACTGCAGCCCTTATTTGGAATGACTTGAAGGAACGGTTTGACAAAATCAACGGTGCAAGGATGTATACGTTGTATAGACAGATTAATACACTGTCTCAGGGATCTAATACCGTCACTGAATACTATTCAAGGCTTAGACAACTATGGGATGAGTATGAATCACTCATCCCATCTCCTGCAAAAGAAACCACTAAAGAGTATCAAGATTTCACTCAACAATTAAAAATGATGACGTTCTTGATGGGCTTGAACGAATGTTTCAGTCATATTCGGTCTCAGATATTGATGATGAATCCACTGCCCTCTCACGGTCAGGCTTTCTCCCTCATTTGCAATGAAGAAGGACAAAGGAATATTGGCACTCAACCAATTAATCAAGAAACTTCTGTCCTCACTATGAATGCAAGTACTGGTGCTCCAAGTGATAAGAGTTTACTTAAGTGTGAAGTGTGTAATTACACTGGACACACCAAGGAGACCTGTTATAGAGTTGTTGGTTACCCTCCAGGTAGAGGGAGGGGGAGAAAAGGAGGCAGAAAAGGAAATTGGGGTAGAGGAAATCAAGGAAGAGGAGACACTAACTCTAACCAAGTTATATCTTGCAACAGCCCTGGGAAAGAAATTCAGTGTGAGAATAAACACAACTTGACTCAACAACAATATCAACAACTTATGAGGCTCCTTGGTGTGTCCAATATCAACAAATTTGAATTCAGGTACATATAGCACATCATGTATCTCCAGACTAGAATTTATCTTTATACTACCAGTATGAGACACCTTACTTAAGTTACCATTAGGTAGTTTAACATAGTTCATATCAGTACATTGAGACATAGGTGTGCTGAACAATGATAGATTACATGTAATGTGTTGATTTGCACCTGTATCAATGATCCAAAAATGCTTGTCATACCTGTCTTTGAATGAAAAATTAACACATATACCTGCTACATTTGCAGACTGCTGATTGGTTTGATTATCTTTTGGGGCATCTGCAAGGAGCCTCATAAGTTGTTGATATTGTTGTTGAGTCAAGTTGTGTTTATTCTCACACTGAATTTCTTTCCCAGGGCTGTTGCAAGATATAACTTGGTTAGAGTTAGTGTCTCCTCTTCCTCGATTTCCTCTACCCCAATTTCCTTTTCTGCCTCCTTTTCTCCCCCTCCCTCTACCTAATGGTAACTTAAGTAAGGTGTCTCATACTGGTAGTATAAAGATAAATTCTAGTCTGGAGATACATGATGTGCTATATGTACCTGAATTCAAATTTAACCTTTTATCTGTCTCCAAGCTGCTAGCTGACAATCCTTATAGCATAAGTTTTTACCCTAAACTATGTGTTATACAGGAAAACTTGACTGGGCTGACCAAAATGATTGGTAGGGAATGCAATGGACTCTACTACTTAGGCAGTGATCTCACTGAAGATAAGCAAGAGCCTAACAGCCTCAGCAGTTACTCATGTAGTGTTAATCAGAATTCTTGTACTAGGAATGTTGGTTTAGACAAGAGACAGTTATGGCACTATAGACTTGGTCACATGTCCTATGCTAGGTTTACTTTTTTACCACATTTGAATGTAAAACAAACTGATTCTATGAATAAAGATTTCTGTCCTATATGTCCTTTAGCTAAGCATACTAGGCTGAAATTTCCTATCAGCAACTCCAAAACTACACACACATTTGAGCTTATTCATGTTGATATATGGGGGCCATATAGGGAACCAACGTACAACCATGAGAGATACTTTCTTACCCTAGTGGATGATCACTCCAGATACTGTTGGACTTATTTAATGAAATATAAAACTGAAGTGTCACAAATCTTGAAAGAATTCTTTACTATGACTCAAAATCAATTTAACACTTCTGTCAAGACCATTAGGACAGATAATGCATTAGGTTTCTTTAATGCTGAATGTAACACTTTACTCAAGTCCCTTGGTATCATTCACCAAAGTTCATGTGTGTATACTCCTCAACAAAATGGAGTAGTTGAAAGGAAACATAGACATTTGTTAGATGTAGCTCGTGCCCTCAAATTTCATGCTAATGTTCCAACCAAATATTGGGGTGACTGCTTATCCACTGCTACTTACTTGATTAACCGAACACCAACCTTAAACCTTAAAGGTGATACTCCTTATTATGTTTTGTTTAAAAAACCACCTGGTTATAATCATCTAAAGGTGTTTGGGTGTTTAACTTTTGCTAAAACTTTACCTGTGTTAGACAAATTTCATGAAAGAAGTAGACCTTGTGTATTCCTTGGCTACTCTCCAACTCAAAAGGGGTATAAACTCCTTGACCTGTCTACTCATAAATTTCTAGTGTCCAGGGATGTTTTGTTTTATGAAGACAGGTTTCCTTTCAAGACTTCAGCTCCTCAAGCTGAAGGCACAAGATTTATCACTCATGATCCTCAGCTGTATCTGCAAGAATTGGTTGAACCTTATCATGTGTCCACCAATGACTTGTCCAGCTCCTCTCAACCTACAGATTCCAATGAAAATACTGATAGTACTCCTCTTACTTCTGAGCCTGAACCCACTACTGAAAATATTACTCTCAGGAGATCTTCAAGGGTAAGTAAACCACCTGTGTGGTCTACAGACTATATTTCTCCCTACTTAGACAATACTCATACAGGTACTTCAGGTACTCACTACCCTTTATCTAATTTTGTTCACTACAATCATATTAGCTCTCCATATAAAGCATTTCTTGCCTCATTGACTACTGACTGTATTCCCAAGAATTTTGAAGAGGCTAGACAGAACCCTGCCTGGATAGAAGCTATGAACAAAGAGATTAAGGCTCTTCAGATTAATCAGACATGGAGTCTTGTTGATCTTCCTCCAGGCAAAACTCCAATTGGTTGTAGATGGATCTTTACTATCAAACATAAGAGTGATGGCTCAGTTGAAAGATACAAAGCAAGACTAGTTGCTAAAGGGTTTACACAACAAGAGGGGATAGACTATGTAGATACCTTTGCACCTGTTGCAAAGCATGTCACTATCAGGCTGCTTATTTCTATTGCTGCTGTTTATCACTGGCCATTATATCATATGGATGTCACTAATGCCTTTCTTCAAGGTGATTTAACAGAAGAGTTATACATGTGCATCCCTCAAGGATTTGAGCAGTATGGTACATCAAAGGTTTGCAAATTACATAAGTCTCTTTATGGGCTTAAACAAGCCCCTAGACAATGGAATAAAAAACTGTGTGATGCTCTTCTTACCTATGGTTTTACTCAATCCAAAAATGACTACTCACTCTTTGTTAAATCAAGGGGGAGTGAAACTGTGGTGTTACTTGTATATGTGGATGACCTTCTTGTTACAGGAAACAGCAACAAGTTGATTGCTGAAACTAAACAGTATTTGAACTCTACATTTCACATGAAAGATTTGGGAACTCTCAAGTACTTTCTTGGCATTGAGGTGGCAAGATCTGATCAAGGTATATGCTTAAACCAAAGGAAGTTTGCCTTGAAAATGTTGGCAGACACTGGAATGTTAGGAGTTAAACCAGCACCTACTCCTATGGAAAGCAATGTAAGATTAACTTCCTATGATTATGATGTTGTGAATAAAGAAAACACTGATGATGAGCTCCTTAAAGACATGACTCACTATCAGAAAATTGTAGGTAAGTTACTGTACTTATGCTTGACTAGACCAGATATATGTTTTGCTGTTCATGTCTTAACACAATTCATGCATAAACCTAAACGATCTCACCTTAATGCTGCCTATAGAGTTTTGAGATATATAAAAGGTAATCCAGGAGATGGATTGCTTTTGTCTACTAACAGCTTAATGCAGGTAAAAGCATTTTGTGACTCGGATTGGGCTACTTGTCCAATGACTAGAAAATCCGTCACTGGCTATGCTGTGTTATTGGGAGATTCCTTGGTGTCATGGAAGACCAAGAAGCAAGCTGTGGTGTCTCGTTCATCAGCTGAAGCGGAGTATCGAGCAATGGCCACAGTAACATGTGAGATTATGTGGATTCTGGGAGTTTTGAAGGATATTGGAGTTCAGGTAGCAGCTGCAGCTAAAGTATTCTCAGATAGCAGTTCGGCTCTTCAAATAGGAATGAATCCAGTTCATCATGAGCGTACTAAACACATAGAAGTGGATTGCCACTTCATTCGTGATCAAATTCAAAAGGGTGTTATTACTACTCATTACATATCTACTCTTAACCAGCCGGCTGATGTTCTCACTAAAGCTCTTGCTAAGAATCAAGCTGAGTTTTTACTCAAGAAACTTGGTATGTTTAACTTGTATGGTGACCCTCTCAGCTTGAGGGGGAGTGTTGAGCAAAGAGGAAAAGAAATAGAGAAAGCGGCTGAAGAGATAAAGCGGGAAAGAAGCTAACTGAATTAGTTAGTTAGTTACTGTTAAAAGCTATATATAGATACATTGTTAAGCTTGTATCATGATCATTCTTTCTATTCTTTAAAAAACTCTATTCTGTAATTCTTCTTCTTTAACAGATTAATAAAGTTTCTTCTTCAATATATGGAACTTATATTTCAACATGAATCTTTTCCCAAATCTGAAAATATTGCACGTGAGGAACAAGATAGATCAGATTCCTCTGTACCCCAGTCCATTATTGGGTTATCGAAACACTGGAATCGAGCTGGAAATTGATAACAGGAAATCTCCATGTTTGAAGAATTCAAGTAGCGATTGGGACAGGCACAATTTGCAAGCGATGTTGCATGTGGTTGCGGGTTGGAATGGAGCTGATGGGGAGTTTGAATTGAAGGTGAAAAGGAGTTTGGCATTGGTGAATAAATCGAGTTCGATTTTGAAGGATGAGTATTTGATTCCAGGGTCGTGGTGGGTTGAGAAGAATAAAGGGATGGTTATGGATGAGGGTAGTGGAGAGTGGATTTTGGCTAAGCCGTTGGATCAGGATCGGCCGGCTCCTGAATTCTGAACCGGGTCTACGCAATGGGTCTGGGTCTGGGTGTGGATTTGGCTCGTCCAATGATCAAATTCTTCGTGCAACTTTTCATTGTTGACGGGGTTGTTGAATATGTCTCGACATATTCCATTTAAGAGTTGAAATGTAAATTAGTTTTATGTGGAAATGATGAATTACTATTTGTGCCTTGTAAAAGCATTTATGTATATCAATATTTAATCTGTTTATTAACGTACTTGTATATAGACTAGTTGGTAACACGCTAACACCACGGGTGTCATTGGGTGGGTCAGACCCAGACCCAAAACCTTAGGTGCTGGATCCAAACCCAAATATTTTATTTGGCCCTGGACTGGGACGCAATAATTTTTTTTATTAGATCTAAGTCCGATCCGCCCAATACCACTCTTAGGTAACATGAAGTGTGTGTACAAACTGAGAAATGAATACCAACTATTTTGTATGGTTGGTAATAAAGTTACACGTTTTCTCAAAGCATTTCATTCTTTTATTGTAACGCTTTTAGTATCCCATCAATATGATTTCGATTGTGTTAGCTCTGATTCGAAATAATAAATTCTTCATTTCCTTTTCTCAAATTATATAAATAGTTTCCCAGTAATAATTAACAGATCAAGTCATTTAATAGTTAGTTTATCATACAATGACTTTTAAAAGCCTCTCATTTAGTTGATATCATCATTTATTCGAAAGTGAATTAGACCATGTACAGCAGTGGATGAATTTGGGGGGGAAATGGAAGGGAAATGAAATTGAGTGATTTAGTAGTAGAGAAATTTGGTAGGGAAATATTTTGGTAGGGAATTTTTCACTTCAAGGAATTGGTAGGGAAAATAAAAGTCAGCCAATGGGATGCTGCCATGTGTCTCAGCCTTATGTTTTTTTCCTCCTTTTTTTTAAATCGTTTTTCTAGTATTAATTATGCAAAATTAATTTTTTATTTTTTTACCATTATTTTTCTTTTTTCAAGCTCTATAAATAGAGACTAAATTTGTGTCATTTGGACATCAATTTTTTTTCGAGGTTTTTACTCTATATTTTAAAATTTGAGATTTTTTTTTTAGGTTTTTACTTCAAATTTCAAATTTTCTAAGTTTATCAATGTTTGTTGTGTTTTTCTTGTATGTTTTTAATAATTTATGAGTATTCGGTTTAATTGTAACTATAAAATTAATTATTAAAATTAGTGATGTGGATGAAAGAGAAAGTAAAAAAAATTTAATTGACTAGCTGTTGTGGAGTTGAAAGGAATGTGATAGGGAATGTGGTAGGGAATCTGATGTGGCAGGGAAAAGAAGGTGAAAATTTGACTAGCTGCTGTACATAGCCTTATGTCTCTTTTTAAATGAAAATGAAATGGGCTGACATGACCAGTTAGTCCACTACGAACCAGTTTGTATTTTGCAATGTGACTGACTTTTTGCCCGCATGGAGGTCACAGAAGGGTGAAATTTGGACAATGACCAAGGATCGAGTCCCACCAGCGGCAGTGTGGGAGTAACCTCTCAAGTGAGGGGCTCCTTGTGCACAGTGGGCACTGGTCTAGCCCCTGTGATTGGCTGGGTTACCATGATTTATTCCTCCCATAGCTATGTCGGGCGAGGCATGGGAGCCATTGGGGTTGGGGATTCAACTTTTTTTTTTTTTGACAATGTGACTGACTTTTTTGTCCTTTTATTGCAATTAGCAAAAAGTACTAGCAAGGCTATTGATCTATTATATTTTTTTATGTTTTGTTTTTTAAATAAAAATTTTGAATGTAAACAATAGACTATGGATGTATATAAGAAAAAAAATGATAGTACTAAGATGAAAAAAAACTAAAAAAAAAAGGTAAATTTTACTGTGTATATAGAATATTTAAGACCCAGAATCTAATACTAAAATTATTCTATTTATATTCTTAATTTAGTTTGACCAATGAATATATTTATATTTAAAATTTAGCAAATTCAATGTCTTACATGCTTATATTTTATTTTTTTGGGTTGTAATATTAAAAAATTTAATACTAAAGTTATTCTATTCATATTCTTAGTTTAGTTCGACCAATGAATATATTTTTTTTTAATATTTAGTTATTTCAATGACTTAGATTCTTATCTTTATTTTATATGTTGTAATGTTACAAATAAAAGACATTTAACTTGGCAACCATTTTGTAACCAAATACACAATCATAACATTGTTCCAAATATAATATATATGGTCTAATTTGATTAGAATATTGTGTCGATTTTGTCAAATTATTTAGACTTAATGTTATTTTACATAATAATTTAATCTTAAAAGTTTTTGTAGCTCAATTTACCGGTCGTTTGTGATAGAAAAACTGTAAAGAGATTAGTGTAAGAGTTCTTTTATTTTTTTAATTCTTGCAAGTTGCAACAACTAGTTGCACCTATTTAATCATATTCATTGCTGATTAATTTTGAATAGTAAGTTGTTGAAAATAAATAAATATATTTAATTCCATGAATAGTAGCTGTTAACTCAGAATATAAATAAAAAAAGAAAATCTAAATAAAGTTGTCTATTTTTTTTTAATTCTTCAACGAGTTGTGAGGGTAATAAAATTTCTATCTTCATATATTTTTTCTTTGTCAATAGATGTTTACTGTGAAATTGCATGATATTAATATATCGAAAACATCTCATGTCTTATGATTATATACACTAAATTACACCTACATATAAATTATTGTCCATAATCTGTCTCATTGGGGTAGTATATTATGACTATAGAATTAGAAGTTATATTTAATATTTTTTGGTAACAATTGGAATGATGCATAATTTGGATTGTGCTTATAAATGTACTTGAATTGTAATTGTTGTATTAGCTACATTCTTACTTAAAATTTTATATATATCATATTAAAAGTTTCGATGAGAATGTTTTATATAAAGTTTGCATATATATTTACAGGATTTAATAGGAGTAAAAGTAATCCACTTTTTTTTTTAAATATAAATTCATTGGTGAGGAAATTGTAATTGTCATATTTACTTTTTGTGACAGAAAATTATATTAAAAATTTTAAAAATAAATTAGCTAAATTTTCTAAAATTTTCAAAAATAAATTAATTGAGGAAAAAGAAATGGGTGGCAATTTTGGTAATTTAAGTAATTGATAAGGGTAAATAAGTACAAATGTATAGAGAATCAGACAAATGAAGCAAAATCAGGTTCGGAATTTCACCGGAGCCCAAAACAAAAAACACTCTCCAAATTGAATACAAAAACCAAACAATAAATCGATCCATCTTCCCTTCCTTTCCTTTCACCTGATTGCTTATCCAAGGTAAGCTACCTATACATACACTTTGCATATATATATATATGTATATACTTCTTTTCTGTGTTCTGTATCTGAGTTTTTCTATTTATGTGTGTTGTTGGGTGCATATTCAGATTGAATTTCTTATCTGCTGCTGTTCGGCTTTACTGCTTATCACTTTCATGTTTCCTATTTCTGTTACTGGTTTAAATTGCATCTCTTTCTGCTTGTTATTAATTAATCTGAATTTGATAAATTTCTTAAATTAATAAGGGACCCCTTTTTCATATCTCTAAATCCATTCAAGTTACGCAGGAATGATTTTTTATTGATTCGTTTTATTCTCAACTTTTCGCGAAATTAGGCAGTTTAGATGGACTTGCACGGTCGATGCCTGGTACACTGAAAGATTGATTCCATTTTAATCTGTACTTTTCTCATTATTTTTTTAAAATTGTGTTTAAGCTTGATTTTAAAGTTAAAACGTTATCCTTTGTCGGTCGTCTAATAGGTATTGTTTGGAGACAGAAGAGAATGATGTGAAGTGCCCATGTGGATACACAGTTCGATAAATTAGTTATTATTCGAACGGTGATATTTGATAATTGCAACCAGTTTTGACGCGATTAAGCTATAGGGTCTTCCTCAAAACAGAGGACCCTTGATTCAGTTAGGAAACTTAGCCTGTTGGCATCATCAGCTCGTCTAGAATTTTAGTCGGTTGAATTATTCATACAATGCCAGCTGTACAGAAGCTTTATAACGCGTGTAAAGCATCGCTGACGTCTGATGGACCCGTGTCAGAAGAAGCGGTAGAAAAAGTGCGGAATCTATTAGGTGAGAGTGAAAACATCCTTCTAGTCTTTACAATTTGGATTTATTCCTATAATGATGAGATAATTGCGTATGCATTTATTGGTGATAGGTTTAGTTTCTATTACTATTACTTGGTTTCTCTTATTAAGTTGGATATAAATATCTTGCTAACAGTTATTAAGCGCTAAATGTGATTATGATCTTTTTTTTGCGTTGATTGACCATATGATGGACAAATCCTTTAGATTGAAAGGTGAGCTTTTTGCACCTTTGTTGCGCTTTTCTGGTTTAAGTGAGTGTAGAATTTGACTCATTTTTTGGTAATAAGAATCATATTTGAGCTTAAGTCATTTAGTAATGCAACTGGTTGATTCCATGATCACATTCATATCATCTTCCATTATACATGAATATAGTAGGGGTGGCAATTTGGGTCCATACATATATTTCCACCCAAACCCCACTAAGTTTTCAATGGGTTGGGTCCTAACATTAGTTGGCTTTTAATAATATTTGGGTTCAACTGGGTTTTAAATTGGGCCCAAGTAAGGTCTAAGTTGGGTCCAGCCTATTTTCCACTTTGAGTCAATAACCTACATTCTACACTCTACATCAACCCCTTACACCACTCTGATTCATAAATGGGTCCTTGTTGGGTCAATTTTGGGTCCACCTTGGGTCTTTATTGGGTCCAATTATAATGCATATTTTTTGGCATTGGACCCAATCCACTTTAAGCCCAACCCAAATGGATCTGACCCAAACCCAACCCATTTAAACCAATTGCCATCCCTAATATATAGTCTTCTGTATACCTGAAATATGCATATTTAATTATTCATTTGAGTTGAGCCTGTAATCTTTTGGTTTCTCCTATATCAACCGACATTATTCTCTGTTTGAGTGGTGTTACTACCTCCTGTCATCTGTACTTGTGGAAGAATGTACTGATTCCATTGAGATATTGGAATGCGGCTCAAGATTTGCAATTGTTCTTCAAATGTAGGAAATTAATCTAAAGTTGACTTCTTCTTCTAGAGGTACTAAATTTTTTAGGTAATATGTACATATTAGGTTGCAAATTTGGCAGTCTGATATCTAAATATTTCCATGCATCACTTAATATGAATCTTTCTTGTGTAACTTGAGTAATGCGTCATAATGGATAATGCACATGCATATACATGTATATATTTATAGAGATTAATTACAGGAAAGCATCATTGAAGAACAGTGTGGTGACTGGCCTGCTGTATGGTTGGATTTTGATCGCTTAAAGTTTATCATGTTACAATTTTCTGATTTCGGAATAGCTGGCTAATACTTTATTTTGTTTGGCATCAGAGAAAATCAAGCC
Organism: Verbascum thapsus; assembly: GCA_963669365.1. Lineage (NCBI taxonomy): Eukaryota > Viridiplantae > Streptophyta > Magnoliopsida > Lamiales > Scrophulariaceae > Verbascum > Verbascum thapsus. Next base: position 13,102,963 of record OY770116.1, read on the forward strand.
TTCTGATGTAGGTCTCGAGCAAGAAGAAAAACTAGTACGGAGCTGGAAAGGTTCCTTCAGTGGACGCAATGGGGGTCCTCGATCAACACCAACAATTAAATATTTGCATCTGCATGAATGTGATGGCTTCTCTGTAAGTGTATCCCTAATATTTTATCAGCTTTTATTCTGTTTTGGGTTCATGGATTATGAGGCTTGGCCGTGATTTCCAACAATGGGTTTATACACAATTTATGTTTTTGGATTAATATACATGTTTAATATTATGAGCCTCAAACCTGGATTATTGACATTAATAAACAAATTACCATTTGGCAGATGGGAATTTTTTGCATGCCACCTTCCTCAATCATTCCTCTTCATAATCATCCCGGGATGACAGTGTTAAGTAAGCTTCTGTATGGTTCGTTACATGTAAAATCTTATGATTGGATCGACATACCTGGGCCTTCTCCATCTCAAGGTTGAGTAATTTTGGTTCTTTTGTGTGCTCCATTATGCTACAATAACCATGTTTCCAATTTCCATCTGTTTGTTTTTTGAAATTTCATTCGATTTTGTATCAAATTTTGTTCATTGCGTCTTTGAATTTTTGTGAGCTTGTTAAAGTACTTATGAATGCTTTTTAGGAGAAAGGCCTGCAAAGATCGTCAAAGATTGTGAAATGACGGCACCGTGTGGTACGACTGTTCTTTATCCGACTAGTGGAGGTAATATCCATTATTTCAAGGCCATAACTCCTTGTGCCATCTTTGACATCCTTTCTCCACCTTACTCTTCTGATGATGGACGACATTGCACTTATTTTAGAAGGTCCCCGGCTGGAGATTTACCTGGTAAAGGCAGTGCAGTTATTTCAGTCAATAATATATTTTTTCTTTGTGGTGATTAGGGGTGGCAATTTGGGTCCATCCATATATTTGGACCCAAACAAAACTAAGTTTTCAATGGATTGGGTCCTAACATTTTAGCATGTTAGTTCCAACTGGGTTGGCTTTTAATAATATTAGGGTCCAATTGGGTCTTAAATTGGGCCCAATTTGGGTCTAAATTGGGTCCAAGCTATTATCCACTTTGAGTCAATAATCCACATTTTACACTCTACAATAACCTCTTACACCACTTTGATTCATAATGGGTCCTTATTGGGTCCATTTTGGATCCACTTTGGGTCCTTGTTAGGTCCAACTACAATGCATATTTTTTGACATTGGACCCAATGGGACCCAACTCATTTTAAGCCCAACCCAAATGGACCCGACCCAAACCCAACCCAATTTCCACCCCTAGTGGTGATTAATAATAAAAGGTAAGTGATCTCTTGTTTTCTTGGTATTATCTGCCATAGGTACTATTGAGGTGGATGGGGTTTCGATATCTGAAGTTACTTGGTTAGAAGAGTTTCAGCCTCCGGATGACTTTGTGATTAGGAGAGGACAGTACAAAGGCCGTGTTATCAAAACTTAGAAAGGTAAATTTTTGGATGTCATATATGGCTGCATTGAAGATAACATTGGGAGAGTTGTTTATTCGGGTTTAAGCATGAATGTCTCTCAATGACGATAAGTTTTTTGTGTTTAGCAGCAATTAGACTTTGAGTTGTACATAATTGAGGTTCCATATATTGTTTTATTGACCTCACACTATGGCACCTATATATCAGCTAAAGCTTGCATTTTGATTACCATTTTTCTTCCCTTTTGTTTTTTCTGTTTCGTTTCGATGTTAAATCACAGCATGATTTACCGCATTCAGAAATATTCAGCCATTAAATATTCGACTCTTTGCCATTAAAGGAGTCAAGTACATAGGAATATTATTCAGTATATATAAAAAATTCCAACGAGACGCCTATAGTTTTACACTAGAATAGATGTGGGAACAAAACTGGTACCGAACAACAATCCTACGCAAGAATAGTGTTTATTTGGATTCTTGACAACATCATAGGATTTCGGATTCTTAAGAGAATAGTAGAATGTGAATTGTTTCATTATCACCTTAATCAATGACAACAGGACTTTAAGAATGCCTTTCTTAAGTTTCTGGTGTAGGTCTCAGGATCTCCTGATAATAGCATAGATATAGAGTGTTAGCCAAACGACACAATCAAGTCGTAAAATAGACATATACAATTGTATATGTAATAACATTAGTCACATGAATACCTCAGAATAACGCAAATTGGGACGTTGCAGCTTTGAGGATTTAACAATAGCCTTCCACTTCACATCATTTGTAGGTGCCTTTGAAAAACTCGGTTTGTGAGGATTTAGACGTTGTGATACATTTTTCCCGGAAATTGTAGGCAAAGTCCGCCAAAGCCAAGAATCTGATGGAGATTTAGGTAATACAGGAAACTCCGAGTACTTTCTATTAGAATATTCGGACGTTTTTTCTCTTGTTTTCTGCTTTTCTAGATTTTCACTACCATCATTTTCATCCACTTGTGTATATTCTAATGTATTAGAATCTTGGTTAAAATCCTCACGCATTTCGAAGCTCGATTTAAGATTCCATTTATGAATGGAATCTTCAACAGATGAATCTATTATGTGCCTTTGATCCATACTCTTGATACTAGTGTCTTCATCTTCTTCACTTGAGCAAGGGATTTGTTCAATGTCTTGTGGATTGGGTGAAAAAGACCTCTTACTTGGGGATTTTACCTTCTGTATAGTATCAACATATAGAGTTTTCTCAAAAACAGAATCTTTTCCTGAATCTAACTCTTGTGGACTGTTTTCATCAGCCAATAATAATTCCCGAAAGGTTTTGAAGCCCTTTCCGTTCGATGAATCGTTTTCTGTTAATGTGTTGTTGTTTTCTGATCGATCAATCTCATTTCTCGAACTAACTTTACTCTCCTCCACTTCATCTCTTCTGGTTTTGCCAATTGGTTTTAGGTTCGAGATAGATTTTGGCTGCTCAAACAAGAAACGAACGAGATAAAACGTAGTAAAAAATGCCTCAGGCATGAAGAATGTACAAATTAGTAAGGGTCTGTTTGGATGACTGTTTTTAAAGTGTATTTTTGTTTTTGCAAAATAAAAACATGAAAAAGGCTTTTGGTTGGGCTTGTTCCCACTTTATGTTTTTGAAGAATAAAACTTCAAAATTTGCTATTTTGTATAACAGGTTTTATCTGTTTTTAAGTTTTACAAAAAACTTTTACACTCCAAACAAAAAAAAAACACGGCACTTAAACCCCTCATTGAAAAAGAATGTCTTTTCTCTCTCCTCATTTCACTCTTCCTTTCATCAAAACACATAGAGAGAAAGAGAAGAGAGAAGAGACGTGTTCTCGGTTTTTTTTCTTCAGAATAGTCAACCAAAGTTACCAAACAGGATTTCAACATTATTTATACTGCAAAATTGTTTTGATAAAACTGTTCTACAAAACTATTTTGCAAAACATCAAAAACAAAAACAATGCAGTGAAAAGAATTCAATTAGTTACCTCGTTGGAATGAGATGGTAAACTAGCCGGAGAAATCGCTTCTCGGGTTCCCACATTCATCACATGGACAGGATTCAAAACGCAGAGTGAACCCTTTAACCGAAACCGGCGAATTAAACCACAAACACCATGAAAATTTCCATGTTCTTTAGCATCATGATAAGTGAACCTCTTTGTAAAACTTGGCCCATAACCAAGTAAGTCTCTATCTCTACCATTCTTTTCGGGTTCATTTTGACCCGTTTCAAATGGTTTTGCATCCAAATCATCCAAATCATTTAGGCTACAATTCAAGAAAAATGATTGAGTTCTTGATAGTGTACCAATTGCATTCACATAAGCTTCATTGTTCTCTTTTACACTATCGACGTTTTTAGTTTCATCATCTTGAAGTTTCGGTTTTACATCTTCCTTTGGTCGTCCTGGAATTCGTTCCCATTGAAAAGGCACAGCTCCAGGGTTTCTAACGGGGCCCGATTTTGGTTCTGGTTCGTAATGATGAAACTGAGGTATAACAAGAAGCGTATTGTCGAAATTTTTTTCTTCGCCTTTTTGTGAGGTCACCGTTGGATATTTTCTCACTGATAACAACGGACGGTTGAGATTCAGTTTCTTGTTCTCCATTAGATTCTTCAAACAATATATGATGTATGTAACACTGTTACAATCACAAGACAATTCAAATGATCAGTTGTTGTATAGACAACATTAGTCAATCCTGTAAAATGTTGGATTTTTGGCTCATTCTTTACCAGTATGATTCTAAAAGGACATCAAATTAAATAAAATCTTCATAATTTCAGCACATTTTTTAATTTTAGTACAGATAGTTAATATTCATTTATTATGTAAGTACAGAAATTGATAGCAACAGTCTGTCATCACCATATGTTAGTTGGGAGATAAATCAATAAATATTAGTTATATTACATAATTTTTTCTTACCAATATCTCTGTCTTCAATCTTTTTCTACCACTCATCAATAAACAAAAGTGTTAAATTCACTAGAAAAAATAGAGAAATTTAGCACCTAAATTTGTTGCCATTCAAAATAAAAAAGATAACTAGAATCATGATATAAAAAAAAAACATATCAAACTGAAGATTATAACTCAATCATATATCAACAATAATGCAAAGAAAATAAAAGATTGTACCTTTTTCCAGAACTGAGAAATGTGGAGGCTTGGTGGGATTTTTGTTTATGTAACGATGTGAAACAAGAATTTAAATAAGAGAGAGATAGTAAACCAATTTGTACGTTAATGCAATGATTTTGATTGGTAGTTATTATTAAACAATATCTATGTAGGGACAAATTAAATAGGCTTATTGTATCGTGTGTAAATGGAGAAGAACATTTACGAGTATAGGGAATTAAAATATTCTTGTAATGGGTTTGAGAAATTAGAATCAATACTTTACTTTGTTGGCTATAGTAGTATATTAATTTTCTGGTCTTTGCATTTTTTGATTTATCCATTTTTGGAACATGTGATGACATATATCATTAGTTATAAAGCTAAAGGCCCCAAAAAGTCATAGTCATACAAAAGAATTCTACAACATATTGCGTCTAATAAATTCGATTTGTTACATGGATCATTTTATAACATATCAGATTTAATAAATTCGATCGATTATTTCCTATTAAAATTGACAATAAATGGTATTTTATCAAAAACACTCTCTTATCCAATACTATATAACTAATCGAGTAATCAGCTACATTAACCTAATCTTAAAATTTTCTCTATACGCATGCAACATTGTTCATTCATCAACTTATGAAATCTAAGAAATTTAAAGAATAATAAATATTCGGAGTTTGAATTTGAGAGATTTGTTTTGATAAAGTCAAACAACTCAGCTTGGTTAAAAGGGAATGGGGGTTTCTATTACAAATCTCTATTTCATTTCATATTTCACATAATTAGATTATCGACACGTTTAATTCACAAATACATTTTTAGAGAATGTTTAACATATGTAAATATTCTAACATGTATTAAATATATACTATATAAAATAGAAGATGAAATACCATTTAAAATAGAAAAAAATTGACCTGATTAAAAAGGTTACAACATTATTGCGTTTTTTTCCTTTCTTTTGGATAAGTCTTGATTGGATTGCATTCTTAAATGCTAGGTAGATTTTTTAATACTTCTATATTTAATTGATCGAATGTAATAATTTTGATCCGATTATAAATCATTAACATAATAAGGGTTGGTTAACAAAACTCATCCATCTCACTATAATTTAATTGTAAAAATAGTTGAATTATCTCTATTCCACCCAGCTTATTATAAAATAACATGTGAATATTACTTTGTTTACACATTGAAAAGGTGAATGATTAGCTTTTATTGCATTACATTTATGATTGATTATTCTTCATTTTTCAAGCAAATATAAATCAAATTAAGTTGACTACGTTGAAGTGGGAAATGAAATTCACATTTTTCTTATTTCTCAGGCTTCATTTGTTCCCCAAATAATGAAATTTAAAATGGTAATCAAATATTCGATAATAAATACCAGAAATCTGATTCTATAATAATTGTTGTATATAGAAAATCGATCAAGTGAATTATATTTTGTACTTCTAAACTGTTTCTTCCGTAACATTTATCCCATAAATTTGCAGACCAATTAAAATGTTTCTTAACTTATGGAAATCAAGAAGATGGATCATTATTATATTTTATTATCTAATTCGATTATCCGGAGTGATTTCTATTTTTTTTTAAATGTAAATGTTGTCTTTTGAATTACTGCAGTCAACTTGTTAAAGATAGATTGGAAACGTGTATTACACATATACCAAAAGATAAAGGGGGCAACCCCCAGTAGAGTTGGTAAGGGCATTTGAACTTGTGGCTTTGGTCACGGGTTCGAATCCTGATGAGGGAATGCCTATTTGCCTTCTCTACTGTGAGCCTGTCAGCTATGGGCAACCTAGGCTGGTTTACCTCTCTTGTGTGGTTTGCAGGCTATTACACAAGAGCGGGGTTTACCCAGTGCGCACCTCTCGGTAGCGGCTGCGGGTTTCCCTCGTAAAAAAAAAAAAAGATAAAACATGGCAAAAGTATGGGCAGTAATTTTTACATAGAGAAAGAATAGTTGAATATTTGCATTTTGATAGTTACAATCTCACTCCTCGAGATAAAGTTTCTAGTTATAAGGCCATGTACATGTGAAATTGGGGGAAAATGGAGAAATGAAAATGATGGATTTAGTAGGAAGTGAAATTGGTACGGAATATTTGAGGTACGGAATTTTTCACTTCAAGGAATTGGTAGGGAAATTAGTTTGTGGGGCCCAATTAAATTATTAAAAAAACAAACAAAAAAGGCAACCAATGGGACGCTGCCACGTGTTGCATCTTTATTTTTTTTTCTCTTTTTTTGTAAATCGTTTTTTAGTATTAATTATGCCAAAAAAAAAATCACCATTATTTTTCTTTTTTCAAGCTCTATAAATAGAGCCTAAGTTTGTGTCATTTGGACACCAAATTTTTTTAGAGGTTTTTACTCCATATTTTCATTTCAATTTTCAATTTAAGTTTAACCTTCAATTTTCTAAGTTTATCGATGTTTGTTGTGTTTTTCTTGTACGTTTTCAATAATTTCTGAGTGTTCGGTTTATTATTTGTTCGATAATGTACTTTGTTTATCATTTTATTAATATTTTCTTGTACGTTTTCAATAATTTCAAAATTAATATTTTATTAAAAATAAATATTTTAAATATTTAATTAATATATATATATAACTATAAAATTAATTATAATTATAAAATTAATTATTAAAATTAGTGACGTGGATGAAAGAAAAGTAAAAAAACTTTAATTGACTAGCTGTTGTGGAGTTGAAAGGAATGTGATAGGGAATGTGGTAGGGAATCTGATGTGAAAATTTGACTACCTGCTGTACATAGCCTAAGGTCCTAGTATATCTCCACGTAGGACTGTCAATGGGGTCAAATACACATTCAATTTTGATTTGGTCCAACTAGACCCGATTCATAGGGCTTGAGACCCGACCCATTCACCTTTAATTTAAGTAGTTTTGGGGCTACATAACTGCATAATATTATGGAAAGATTATATTTTTGATATATTAATGTATCTTGTACATTTCTTTGATATATTAATTTGGGAGTGACAATTTGAGTATATTAACGTGGGCATGTCCGCAATGTAGGTGAAATTTCACTGAAAAATTAATTAATTTTGACTGGAATTAGGAATTTTGACTAAAAGTAAAAGGACCAATTTTGAACAATTTTAACCAATTTCCAATTTTACAAATGTTAAAATATATATATATATATACACTTCATCTTCATCACATCCATCCATCCATCCATCCATCCATCCATCCAACCATGGTGGTGGTATATATTTTTTTTGTTTTATTTTATTTTTATAAATAAGTGAAAAATTCCACAAACTTGTCAAAACCGGTCAACATTCCAGTTGTTAATTTTAGTCAAAATCAAATCAATGATCCTTATTGCAGTAAAAATTAATCATTTTTCGGGTGATTTTGAATTCTCCGGCAAAATGTGTACCTATCATACATAACCCATATTAATGTATTCAAATAGTCACAATGACAAATTAATGTATCAAAGAAACGTGCATACCACGTTAATGTATCAAAAATACAATTTTATTTATCAATACAAAAATTGTTTATCTCATATTAGGATAATTTTGGACTCAAACTCGATCGTAATTTATCTCCCCCAATTCGGGCCTGGTGTTGGATTATAAGAAAAATATGTATGGGCCATGCTTTAGCCCAACCCATGTATCTAGAGTCTAGAGGAGAATTCCATATAATTGTAGACCGGTCATAATCACATATAAATGAGAATATGAGATTATCAAACTCTACCACGTGATAATCATAATTACTTAGTACAAGTTACAAAAAGCTTGATACCATAATAATTACTAATACACGATTAGTAACAAATATTATTTTATCATTAAATACAATGGTTATAACATTTTTTTTTACTAATAAAGTGGGAACTTAATTATATATTAGAATATAGATGATAAATTATTAAGTTGTACGAATCCCACAATTAAATGCACATAGGTTGTACTCCGCATGATAAGGCTCACAAGACTCGAGAGTCCGTAAACTAAGGGTGTGTTTGGATCGAGTGATTTAAACTTCATGAATTTCAAATTTATCGACAAATCCATTTAAGTTCGTTTGTATGATGATGAATTTCAAATCCCTCGCCATTCATTTTAAGCTCTTTTCTCCACAACTACGGTGGATTTCAAATGACACCATTTTAGGTGTCATTTGAAATCCTTCCTCCAAATTCACTCCTCAAATCCAAATCCATCGATCCAAACGCACCGTAAGATTATTGCATAAAAACCCTGATTGGAAATATATTTGCAAAACACTATAAAACCCACACATTTGATAGATATTGAGTTAAATATCTCTTCAATCCGAATGATCCAGTCTGCAAATTGAAGACACATGTACGCTAGCATTCCATGTGGCTACTTGTTATCCATACGACTTGTTATTCCTATAAATAAAATCACTCATAATACATATAAGACACAAGAAAAATATTAACTACATCCATATATAATCTAACGAGTCTTCATCTCACTTTAGACGCAATGTACAATCCCATTAATACAAATACCCAAGCTAAGTGAAACTCGTATATGAACTTAACAATAATTTATGAACTACGATCAAACTTAACCTTTGTAAATAGCTTGGTAACTTTAAGTGCAATGTATAATTTCGCATTAAACCCATTGAGTCTGTATTGAATTTCTCGACCGGTTTTGATTCGATCTATACATTTGAGTTAGATCAGATGACTTGATAATACAACTTTTTTAAGTTGGATTTATAGTTATTTACTTATTTACACGTAACTTTATCCCTATGTGGTCAAAAGATTCCAATTTAACGGTAAGTTAATACCACCGGCCATTTAATAAAAAATGACAATCCCCTGAATAAGTTTAGCAAGTTACTTATTAATTGACTCGAACTTGATTATTAAAAATTTATTGAAGTTTAGTTAGTTAATTTACCAAATCAATCTTGATCAATTATTTTTATGTTAGATAAGATTTGAAACTCAATTTAAACTCGCTTGATTAATAATAAATAATAAAATTATGTACAAAATAATCAAATTACTCGAGATTGACTCATGTTCGGCTTGATCGAAGCCCATTTAAGTTTGACTCAAGTGATAATCAAATCAAATTTCAAAACTTGATCATAATTCAAATAAATTCGAATAATTTAGGTTCCTAAATAAATCCAAGACTCTCTACTAGAATATCCAACATTGTACCTTGTGCAAGACCACTTGTAACTTTAGTTCAAATTTCGAATAAAAGACCCTTTAAAACAAGAATAAAAAATTAAAAAAGCAGCCCATTATAATTTCAACAAAAAAGAAAAGCATTTACTTTATATCAGAAATCAAATCTTCAAACCCAAAAAATATATATACAGTATATAAACCCCGCCTCCTTACTCTTCACTATATAAATTCACTTGTTATTTACCGAGTTTACATCTATTTCTTTCTTTTTTTAGCAAAAGATAAAACTGTCATTAATTCATTCAATCCTTTTTAAATAAATTCGTTTTAGCCAAATGGGATTTGCTGTTAAAGTTTGTTTATTTGAATGTGAGCTCACCTTCTTGTCCTAAGATCTGCCGCAGGTGAAATCTTCAATCGCCACTCTTTAGCTGTGTGTAAGTGGATTTTTCTTTTCTCAATTTAATTTGAACTTGCGGATATATATTGTATGATTATTTTGTTATTTTATTTTCGGACTGTTGTTTGTGGGTTTTGTGCTAATTTGCACAGGGTGATCCAAGCATTTTGTATAAATTTTGATTTTTGAAGTAGTGGTAGGTGACTTGAAGATCTGGAAACACTTTGAGAAGATTCGCTTTGTGCTTTTGAATTTCGGACTGTTGTTTGTGGGTTTGTGCTAATTCAATCCTGTTTGTGAGTTTAAAGTTTGCTGGGGAACTACATTTGTTCGGTTTGATGTTAGTGATTGGATTTGTTTGTTAGAAGAGGAATTCAATGGCTAGGAATAGTGTTATCATTCTGAAATATACTGTTGCATAGTTGACAGCGCATTTTGTTTATTCCGATAACCAATATTTATTATATTTGGATCAGTCTGATTGGGTATAATATACTTTCTTGATTAACTTGGATTGATCATTTTCGCGAAGCGAGGACGAGGGCGAATTATTGTTACTCACTTACTTGATCTGTTATGTTAAAGCATCGGTTTGTGGGACCGGGGTGTGACAAAATGGTATAAAGCTGACCCAGGGGTATTATTACCATAGAATGGGCATTCAATTGTGTACTGGAAATGAATATGATTTGTGGATGGAATGCAACTTCCTCTTCGTGTAATAAGGTGATTGTGATATCCGTATACATTGTGGGCAAAAATTTGATGATTCACAAGTTGGTATAGAAGGCCCTTCTAGGAACTTGAGTTTATCATTTTTGGAAAGTGGGAATGAGTGTGAATAAGTTGCTTGAGCTCAATTTTCTGAGCCTTGCTTATGTTAATTGCTTCTAAGGAATTTCCTATGAGATTTTCTGATTGTGACCTGAAATTTTCAAGAGATAGCGCTACGACACTTGTACTTGGAAGTTTAGAATTGCTACATAGATATACTATAAATCTGGTTATATATTTAATGTGCGCCACAGGTTCTGAAGACTTGCTGACGAGACTTGGAATTCGATTATAAACTGGAATGCTAGGCTAGTGTGTGAGATTAGTGTGGGTAGTCTCTGCACCAAGTCTTGAGTATTATCTGAATTAGTCCTTGAATAGATATAATTCCACCTGTTTTTAATTCTTTTGCTATAAGCAATGCCTAAGCTTCTCTACAGGGGTTAAAACTAAATAGATCCATCTCTCTCTTAGTATCATAAATTAAGAGGATGAAAAGGTTATATCTGCATTTTTTACAAAGAGACAGGAAATTGGATAATATTTCATTCCTAGTTGCATACAATGCTCAGAGATGAATCTAAATACTGTGTTTTTAGAGGATGCTGAATCACATTAAGTTCTTTTTCTTTCTGATATCCAGAGGAAGGATACTGACACCATAGGGTCTGGAGTGTGGTGACTTCAACATGGATTATTTGGAGATAAGACATATGTATCATTTGAGAACTTGTGCTCTCTTTTATAAATGAGTCGAACCTTAGATAAGTATTTTTAATTTTTTTAAGTGCCCTATCTGCACTCAATCCTTTGAGTAGATGTGTTGTGGATACAACGATCATAAGTAGGAGATAGGAAGGAAATCATGGTACTCTATGGCGAAGAGGATATCCCTTTCCTTGGACGTATATACTTGATTATTTTTCGGAATATAATCAGCCAGAAATATGGAATTCCATGAGAATAATCCTTTGGCTTTTTTTATAAGGTCAAATATCTTCGTCCTTTTTCTACTTAAATGCAAGTTTGTTTTTATTGGCCGATTGAGTTACTTGTGAGTGTGTTTCATTTGTCTTTAATATAAATATCAAACTTTGCTACTATGTTAAAGATAGAAAGACAGTTCAGCTTTTGAAATTCTTATAGATTTTTGGGTCTCATTTCTCTTTTGTTAGGATAAAGGTGGTGTGTTGGTGAAGGGTTTTAACGTCCCCCTGGGACTTTCTGGATCTTTTTCAGTTTGTTATTCACATGCGTCTGATGGGAAAATACTTGGAAGAAATAATACTTCATTTGTCTTTTCCTTATCATTCTTTAGAAATCCAATTATATATGTAGCAAGTATAAAATCATTTTGTTAATTCACCCTTGAGGCATATCATGTTCCAAAGTGATTGCCAACTATGTACCTCCTCATAATCTAACTAGCTGTATTGATCACATAAAATATTAAATACCATCAGTAGTCCATAATGCTTGGGTGCATATGGACCACAATGTCCGCGGATAGGCAGATATGGTCTTATACTATCTTCATTCGATATCATTCAGATAGCTTTTAACTTTCAAATTTACTGTTCTTTACTTCCCTCCTTTTCCCTGGTCTCCCTGTTCGAGTTCCTTTGTTTTCATTGTATATTTGTTTTGTACATTTCTGGACAGGACGGGAGGGGGATATCGAAGTTATTTTGCCACATGTTTCAATTTATTTTTAAAATCCGCTACTTTTCAATAGTTTCTACAATACCTAATTTGTTTTTATTTTGGTATTTCTTGAAGTCTTGATAACAAAATTCATGGTATTCTGCTATTATTTACCTCTTTTATTGATACTTTGAAACTGAGTTGATACGTTATGGTTTTAGTGGAAGTATCATTTTGTTCTAAGTTTAACTGTTCTAATCTCTCGGCATTTTTCAGGTCATATGTCTCCAGCATACCAGAGATAAAAAAGAAGCTGTACCTGCACTAAGTCTAAGTGCTTCTATTGAGTGAATGAGGTACCTGAGATCATATTGCATTTTGAGAATCTATGGACATGGATGATGAACGAGATGATGCTGGACCTTCAGACAGAAGGTTTCCTAGTGATGCATGGTGGCATTCAGATTTTGTTGAAAAATTTGGATCGGCGTCCTTGGACTCTAGGGACGAAACTATGAAACATAAAGAATTTAATGATCAAGAGAAATATGTTAGGTCATCATATAATACAGCATCACAGATTCTATGGAGAACAGGAATGCTTTCTGAACCAATTCCAAATGGTTTCTACTCTGTTGTTCCTGTGAGTAATAAGACTGATCTCATAATTTAAGTGTATTACTTTTTTTTTATAGTTTCATCATTTAGGTCTTCTGACGATTGTGAGCCACTCACTAGTGTAAATTAGTAATTCATTCACGTTGAGGAGGCTAATTTACCCTCTTCAATCACGTCACTATGTTAGATATTACGCTTAAGAAAGGAGAAACGAAATAGTGTATGTGCAAATGCTGCTTTGCATTCTAATATGTGCTAGTTTTTGGTTGTTTATGAAAAAATCAACTTATTTCTGCAGAGAGATAGTTGTCGTATACAGCGCTTGATTATGGCCAAGTATCTCATTAATGTTGTAGTGCATAAGGTAGTAGTTTGATGCATTTTATCCATATTTATCTCATGTTGCGTTTCTGGATGGTGTAAGTTGGGTTTAACTACCTGATGTGACCTATACATCACATTCATAAAAGCACAAGGCTCAAGAATATTACAATTTTTAAGGTGTGGTGTTAAAGATAATAATTGGATTTGTATTGTCTCCTTCGGAACCTGTTATTTCCAAATATACTCATCCCAGTTTTTGGGGTAAAACAGATGGCCAAGGATTCATTCAGTTAAATATGAAATTCCATAATCTAGTTGCAGCTTTTCTTGAATAGCAAAATACTAGATGGAATAACTTTAAGTCAGTTTGGGATAAGCGGGACAATAGACAATTATCAACAACATTAGTGAAGGGGTGTCAATATAAGACAAATGGAGAACATGTAGAAGTTATCATACCTTAAATTAGGTACAGTGTGGTCTTTTGCATTTGGAGGGAGAGAGAGAGAGGCAGAAACCAAGCCATCACTTCTTTTGCAAGTTCGATTTTTTTCCTTCTGATACTCTATTGTTCAAGTAAAACATGAAATGAAAACCGTACTGCTTTGCATACAAATATCATCTATTATGGGACATTTTTGGATAGAACACACATTCCATAGTGGATTCCTGGATTATTTTCTCTAAAATATGGATGCCATCCTTCATAATAAAATGCCAGATATTTACATGTTTTATTTGTGGCACAATAGCTTGATCGAAACATTGCTCCCTTTCATCTTGCCTGGGAAATATGAGTTAAATCCTGTACACGTGCGGTTGCTTTAGCAAGAAGTGTGCCAGTCTGCCATGGGGTTAGATGCTATAGTTACAACTTTTATGTCGTATTTCCCGATGATTTAGTTTTTACAATCTGATACTGCTTTCTGGCCTTAGCTTCATTTTTATATTTTTTAGGAGGTGCTTCCTAATAATATCTTCACTGCCAGGATAAAAAGCTCAAGGAACTGTATGATGATATACCTACTCTGGAGGAGCTTCATGAATTGGAGGTTCAAGGTCTTAGAGCTGATGTGATTCTTGTTGATGCTGAAAAGGATAAGAAGCTTTCCATGCTAAAGCAGTTAATTGTCACTCTAGTTAAGGGTTTGAACAGAAATCCTGCAACTATGATAAAAAAGATTGCTGGATTAGTAAGTATCATTTGATTTTCTTAGTTCATGGGATTTGGGCTTCTCTGGAAAAATTAACAAAAACGTTACTGGTTCACTGTCTTTATTATTAATTACTACTATGATACAATTTGATTTTTATTTATTAGATTCAAGAATTCTTTTAGATTGTTGTTTCCGATTTTGATTGACAACTCAATCCTCTTCTTAAGTGACACTATATTAGATTTGGCTTCTTTCTTGATCTTGTCGAGTTAAGTCACATATGACCACCAATTCTGCAATACGGCCAATTTTTTTTGTCCTTGTTGAAGATGAATCAACTTGTTTTATTGCTCTCTTTTTTTCAGCGTCTAAACTGGATATACATTGTGATTCATATATTACGTCTTGTGGCCCTGTAACCCTCATATTGCAGTGTACGGCACACCAAATGTATCAATGAGGGTGTCAATGGATTGAACTTATTGTGCTCTGTTTTTTCATTGTGACATATTCAACTGATTTATCAGTTTTATTCATCATTTAGATGTGGTAAGGCCTCTCGGCATCTAGGTGATTCTGATGTGGATTCTGACCATCTAACTTAATAGGTTTCTGATGTTTACAAACAACAAAATCCAGAACTAAGTCCCAAGAAAGCTGTACTGAAGGAAACCTTGCATTTATCTGAAAATCGAGGTGTGCAGATGCTGGGACAAATAAAACATGGTTCATGCAGACCTCGAGCTATATTGTTTAAAGTTCTTGCAGATGCTGTAGGACTTGAAAGTAGGCTAGTGGTGGTAAGATTTACATCAATATGAGTTTTTAACTTTTATTCATTGTTCTATTGCTGTAATTTGGACAGGAAAATATAGTCAAGAATTTTCAAAGACTTCCATTGAACTTTCTCACTCTGTTTTTCTTATTATGTCTTCACTTGGTTCTGTTTTTAAGGGTTTACCAACAGAAGGACCTTCTGAGTGTGTAGAATCATACAAGCATATGTCTGTTTTAGTTGTGTTGAATTCTGTGGAGTTGCTGGTTGATCTAATGCGATTTCCGGGCCAACTCATTCCTCGATCAACCAAGGCCATCTTTATGACCCACGTATCTGCTGCTGGGGAGAGTGATTCTGCAGAAAATGATTCTTGTGATTCACCAATGGAACCAAACAGCCCTCTTTATGGGGTTCCCGAGCGAGTTGATCCTGAGAGGTTAGCAAAATAAACCTTTTTTTTCATTCATGTTATGACTGTCATTGTAGATCTTTGTAACTAGGGGTGGCAATTTGGATCCATACATATATTTGGACCCGAACCAAATTAAGTCTTCAATGGGTTGGGTCCTAACATTTTAGCATTTTAGTTCCAATTGGGTTGGCTTTTGATAATATTTGGGTCCAATTGGGTCTTGAGCCCAATTTGGGTCTAAATTGGGTCCAACCTATTCTCCACTTTGAGTCAATCATCCACATTTTACACTCTACAACAACCCCTTATACCACTTTAATTCATAATGGGTCCATTTTGGGTTTGGGTCACTTTGGGTCCTTGTTGGGTCCAACTATAATGCATATTTTTTGACATTTGACCCAATTGGACCCAACCCACTTTAAGCCCAACCCAAATAGACCCGACCCAAACCCAACCCATTCAACCCAATTGACACCCCTATTTGTAACTGTAAATGAAGCATAGCAGAATTTAATTATCTTGTGTGGGTGTCTCATCTTCGGGGAACAGAAGAGATAGTAATGCTATTGATGCTTTTTTTGTTATATCAAAATTAATTTATTTAGCATTTGCAGTGCTGAGAAAGAAGATGGCCTTCTGTATCACCGTAGACTAGAAGCATCTTCAAATGCTGTGGGGCCTTCATTACGGAATACGATGCTGCGGTCAAACTCCATTGATGGAAAACTGAGGTACCATAATTGCTGAAAGTTGTCTTTGTATTATCACCTGAAACATCTTAATATGCTACATGCATTTTTTTTTTTTTTAAAGATTGCCAAGTGCTATATTTATAGTTTCAGCTTATCACACAGTGACCCAAATATTGCTGCTACATTCTGGCGAAGGAGCCGGAGAAAGGTCATTTTGGAGCAAAGGACGGCAAGTTCAAGGTTTTTTTTCCATAACCAGGACTCTTTAAAATACAAATATCATCAGACACATTCTTATTCAGTTCTAGAGTCAATCTGTATTCCAAATTTCATGTGTTTTATAACTCCTAAAGATCCACTACCCAAACTGTAATATGCCTTTTTATATGGATTTGATGAATATATTCGAACAATCTGCAACTTCGTTTTAGATCACAAAACTTGTGCATTTCCTGATTTCCTGTTGGGAATTCGTCTTTCATCTTGGTGAAGGAAGAGATAATGAATAAAATGGATACTTGGATGCTTGTCTCAGCAATATAAGTTTCTCCACAGGACAACATGCTATGAATCATTGTGCCGTTATATTTGGAAGAAAGTACTATGTGGTTTCAAACTTCTTGATTATATGAAATAGTTTGTCATAATCATGCCTAGTGGATATCATAGCATGATCTACTGCCCTTGGGCTTGTAGTGTAGTTTGTGTCTCTTAGAAGTAATTTTTTAGTAACAAGATCAAGAATCTAATAGTAATTTCTTGCCATCAAGTAAATCTCCTGGAATACTTGTCCAAACTACCAAGCTCGAATTCTTATTCTCTGAATGAATGAAAATAAATCATAATAAGCCCTATTTATAATACTAGCAATCCTTCACAAGCGAGAACTCCTAAACCTTAAGGGACTAGACTCCTATTTCAATTAGAACTGAAACTCCTAATAAATAGACTTCTACTAAAGAATTAAATAGACTCCTATTTCACAAGCGAGGAACTTAATGCATACAAAGCTACTCCTTGATGCATGTGATTGAGTTAAATAAAAACACAATTATTCTTATGAAGTCAGTTTGGAAATACTGTATAAGATACATCTGACTTAGTAAAATGGTGTCCATTCTTTTATCAGAAAATGTAGCACAGTTGGCAGGTAATCAATCTTCTATAACTTTCTTTCACGGTTTCTAGGCTTTGATTTGAAGAATAAGGGATTCCTTTCTATTGGTAATATTTTCTTGATAAAAGAAAAGAATGATGCTGGACATAATGAATGCTATTATGTGTTTCATGATTCCATTTCAAACTTATGAAAGCTCCATGTTCGGTATGTTATGATGCTAGAGAGTTTAGTCGTTTGACAAGTTATACCTTAGTGTTTTTATGGTGGATTCTTTCAGTCCAGAGCATCCTTCACTTCGAGCACGTGCAAGATCTATGCTTGGTGGCGATAACAAATCTTTGAGGGATTTTTCCAATGACATTGCTACATCAAGGTACCTGCAACATTTTCCTTTTTGGCAAGCCATTTTATATTTTCTTGTTTTATGTTTATAATTTTGTAAGTTCTATTAGACCTGCAAACTCTGATTCATTTTCATGTTAAGCTGCTAGTATATTAAGAATTATAAGTGAATGCCGCAGCTTCCTCAAATATCTGTTTTGAGAATATAAAAGATTTATGTTTATTATGTGTGGATGATTTTCAGTTTGATTTTTAATTATAGGTTGATTGGTAAAACCTTCTCCACTAGAATTGAATGTCTAACAAAGAATAAAAATACAAGAAAAAAGGTTTTTACTTATATAATTTTTATTATGCATGTCACTTATTCCTCACACCCCACCCAAACATATCTCTCTCTCTATATATATTTCCATATGGCTTTTAAGACAAGTCCATAGATTAACTCCAAAATAGCAAGTCTGTTATGGGATAATAAGTTTTTATTGTTAAATTAAATGTTACTGCAGGTCAGAAGGTGTATCAGCATCAGAGACACGCAGATTAAGAAGAAGAAGCATGAGCATGACTCCAGAAATTGGTGACGACATCGTAAGGTTAATATATACTTTTTTGTATGGTTAAAATTTAAACCACTATTTATTAGTTTGCTCCATGGAGAAATTTACTTACGAATTACCTGTTCAAATACTCAAACTATGTCTAGATCGAGTTATTATCTTGCAGACGTATTTATATATGTACCTTCATGTAAAACGGTGCTGCTTCCTATGTTCATTCCCATTCTTACTTGAAATTATTGCGAATCACATTAGGGCTGTACGGGCAATGAATGAATCAATAAAGCAGAATCGTCTCCTAATGGAACAAGGTGAAAGTGGATCATATTCCTTTGATTCCAGTGCCCAAAATAACTCAGGTCAATCAAAAGATGTATGTTTTCTTTAACTATGATAGAATTGCTACTTTCTATACCTTTCTATTTTTGAATTAATTTACTCTGCATTTAGTGTATCTTTTCCCAAAAGTGGCTTTCAGGGATACTGTTTTTCCATCATGTCGTATCTGTTCGTGATGCACTATATTTTCTCTCAGTTTTCGTCAGCATAAGTTGGACTATTCCTATTTTAGATGTTGGCATATGTAAAGTTAGTTATCGGAACTCAAAGCTATACGCCAATTACAATAATTTACATGTTGCAAACTCATGTGGATATTATCACATGTGAGTAGGTATACTTAATTTGGGCTCCTTTTACAACTTAAACAATCTAGTTGATCCGAGATTATGGACTGCTGCATACATTATTTATATATTGAGCTTTTCATTTTAGTCATTCTTAAAATTTAGGTAATCAGTATAATAGTCCAGGAGATTGCATTTAGTTGCTGAAGCCAGTGTTTGTTACACGTTTTTCATTGTGATACCTGATAATGCATCATACCATCTATCTTGGACAGGAAAAAACAAAAATAACTTAATTTCGGATTATGCTGTAATTGTTCTCTTCGTTTTCACATTATACTAACAATAGTAATTCATGTTTCAAACTTTTGGTTCTTCTCAGAAGGCGATGTCATTACCATCTTCTCCTCATGAGTTCAGGAGTCAGACTCCAGAAAGTGGGGCCCGCAGGGTTAAAGAAGAGATGGTTTCGACATGGAACAGAGTTTTGGATTCACCCATGTTCCAAAACAAGCCTCTGCTACCATTTGAAGAGTGGAATATTGATTTCTCAGAATTAACTGTTGGAACTCGTGTTGGGATTGGTAAGCACTGGCCTTATAAAGTACTATACTCCTAATACAGCTTAAATCATTTTGGGGATGACAAGAAAGTAAAGCCTTGTTTGTTTATGTTTTCAAAATCCATTTTCAAGTTTTTAAATCACAAAATTCAAAATAAACTTAACACACCAAATTTTCATTCAAATTTCCCTTTTTTCAACTCTACTTTTTCAATCTCCTATATAACTACCTAGCAATCATATACAACCTTTCACACATTTACCAATCAAATCAATCATTATTTCACTTTCTTTTTTCATACTTTACAATTTTTTTATCTATGTTTCTTTATATTTTATTCATATAATCATTACATACACAACTAAAATAATCATTGTACACATCATCCATCAACCTATCATTATTGATTTGACACATTTCACAACTTTCAACCTATTTTTAAAAATATAAACAAATAATAACTACCATTCTCACACGAATTTTGGTGGTACACAATTCCCGAGAAAAATTTAAAATTTTTACTCAAAAAATAAACAAACAAAGCCAAAGAGTGGCTTGGAAGCGAAGGTGTCAACATAACATGCTAACAACTAAAATACACTCTGTATTCACTGCTGTCCTTAAACGAACTAGGCACTGAACTGAAGTTTAGCAGTTTAACTCTTCCCTAAAAAATAGGTATAAATTAAAAGGTTGAAATATGAGATGAAAAAGGCATTGGTTTTGACAGTTGAGAAAAGATTCTAGATATGCAACCACGGTTTAATGTTTATACTGAAAGTTTTGATTTTGGGCAAATCACTCAATTAGTGTACCATCTCTATCTTTTATCACTTTGGTCCATGCATCATTGTGATCCCTCATCTCTTACACGAAACTTTTGTAGTCCAAAATAAACATTTTTAGTTGGATTGGGTTGGAATCTCCCTCAAATGCATGGCACATTCAACTAGCCAAGAGCATTTTTGGAAACATCAATCTTAACGATTTTCTTAATTTTACCAATTAATATGTTTATTTAATAAGTTTTTTTTTTGGTATAGAAAGATTAATTTATGAAAAAACTCATAGTTAGTAAAATCTGATATTGAAAATATTTGGTGTTTAAGTATGGGCATATGTTTTTAAGAAAAAATTGGTCTAAAAGATGATAACAAATAACACACATATATATTCACACACACAAATAGATATATGTACCTTCAAGAAAAAATGACAGCGCTTGCTAAATAAGACATATACATAGTAGTAGAGTATGAATGTTTATGAAATTATTGGGATGAATTATTTGTGAATAGAAACAACATATCTGTAAACATAAGTCATGTTCTCGATCCCATATAATTTATTTACATTAGTCTATTAATCGTACATTAACTCGTTAACAATTTCTTATGTTATTTTTTTTTCATATTTTGTGGCCATTTTGTTAGCTAAAATATACTCGTAACATGTAACAAATGTTTGCATTCTTATTCTACCATAAGTAGGATTCTATTTATATCAACGTTTTATACAATGCAAGAAAAAATTATCTAATCAATTAACACATAGTTTTTCTCGTTTGTTGGTAAACTTAAAGTGTTAAAACCATAATGTTACCCATGAAAGTCCTTGCATAGTGACATAATCCACCAATTTAAAGAATAATCTACTCAAAGGCCAAATATGAATGCCGATTTGGACTGTATTGAGTTTAGTCTGCACTCTGCAGTATGAGGGAATATAGCAGTTTAAATTTCTAAAAATTCCCTTGATATCTCATCTATGATTTTTCTGGTATAGTTTTCCGTTCAATGCTAATTTTTACTTATAGTTTACACTTCACACTTGATCCTCCGCATGTTTCTTTGTTTATTTACTTATGAGGACGTATTAGCAGGGTTCTTTGGGGAAGTTTTTCGTGGTGTTTGGAATGGAACCGAAGTTGCTATCAAAGTGTTTTTGGAACAAGATCTCACTGCTGAAAACATGGAGGATTTTTGCAACGAAATATCCATCCTCAGGTATAATCTATGATTTTTTTTTGTCACTTTGCTGGTGATTAATCTCTTCTGCTATGCCAATCTAACTAGGAATTATTTTTCTTGCTACAGTCGTCTTCGGCACCCAAATGGTACTTCTCTTTACCTGATCTATTTATCCCTGATTTATTATTACTAATTTGATGTTAGAGCAAATGCGCTTTCAGATTTCACTCATTACTTACTAATGACGAGCACACAAAGTATAATTAAGTAACGTCAACTTAATACATTTATAACAACAGATATAAGGAATTCAGTGTTAATATTAATAAAAACTTAAATAATGCATCTTAGAACGTGGACATCTATTTGCAAATCAGTTTTGAGTGATTACTTTTGTCAAGTTTGAAGGGAGAATTTCGCAAGATGATCAAGCCTTTAGATCTTTTTAAGTTCATCTGAAATATCACATTATTAAGTACATGACTGTAAGCGAAATATATTAAGTACATGTAAGATGTATGGTGGAAATTCAATTGATTTGATGTCCTTTGACTTCAGACCTTGTGCTTCCGAGGTCTTAACCTTTGATTTGGTTTTTAAACCATATGCTGCTCTAGGAATATCTTATAATCTTATAGTGAACCTGAATGAATATCGTTAACATTGGACATTTTTGCAATCAAAAAGTTAAAGTCAAAGTTGGATTCTAGAACATATATGTATATGCGGAGGGAATTCACATCTCTTGAAAATTGTGGATTTAGGTTTCTTAGTTTTTTTGCCATGGTAGAAAAACTTGAAGTTCGATCTTTCTATGGATAGAATTTAAATATTTTAGTCATATTCTGATAGAAGATAATTATGAAATTCAAAAAAAACCAAACCAACAAGTACAATGTGTTCTTGTACAAGCCAAGGTTTCCAATTCTACGATAACAATAGATAACCTTAAAACTTTGTACATATGTGAAACTTGATAAAGTAAAAACTTTAGATGCATATCATGAGATCAAAGTCCATAGCCTAACTCATACTTCTCCATCAGTTATATTATTTCTTGGTGCCTGCACAAGACCTCCACGACTGTCTATGGTCACAGAATACATGGAAATGGGATCACTCTACTATTTGATTCACCTAAGTGGTCAGAAGAAGAAGCTCAGCTGGAGGAAGAGAATCAAGATGCTACGTGACATATGCAGGTTAGTTCGAAGCAATTTATATCGAGCTTAAATTAATGAACTCTACTGCAGAAATTTCAAAGCAATTCAATTGGAGAAAGCTTAAATTGATGTTTATTCCTTGGATTCTAATTCCAAATCTTTCCCCTTTGTTAGATTAGTGAACTGTAATTGCCATATCAATTGAAAAGTTTGGTAGTGACAGATACTTGTTGAAAGCACAACTAACAACAAGTATCTGGTGATCCTTTTGTTTCCAAATAAAAGAAGTTATGGGATTTTGGTTTTCAAGTTATCTCATGTATGATGACATATGACCATCACTGATGGTCTAGAAGTAATAAGACTAACTAGCTCGTATGTTCTATGGTAATCTATAAAGCACGGTTTTCAAGGTAATGTCTCTAGAGACCTTAGACATTTGAATAGGGGTGGCAATTGGGCGGGTTGGGTTGGTTTTGGGTCGGTTCTAACGGTTTCGGTTTAAAATGAGTTGGGTTCTTAAATGGTTTTTAAGGAACCAACTCAACCCAAAAGGAAACCAAAATCAACCCGAAAGGGAACCAAGCCCAACCCGATTCAATACCTTACATTTTGTTCTTTAATTTTAGAGTATTGACAAGCAAGCGATTTGGGCCTAAGTTGAAATTAGTTGGACCCAACTTGGAACCAAGTTGGAACCAATTAGGAACCAAATAAAATTTCTTAGGAACCAATTCAACCCAAATTGGGTTGGAACCGTTGAAACCGTGGTTTCGGATCCATTTTGCCACCCCTACATTTGAATTATAACTAGCTTGTAATATTGGAAGTCCATAAAATCATATTGGAGTGCACTAGGTAACGTCTCTAGAGACATTATTCATTTGAATTGAAGTTTTGAGATCTTGTAGGAAATTAAAAGCTCTTCACATTTCCGTCTTTTTCATCCTCAATGAGATTTCGTTTCTATTTCTTTAAACCCTTCTCATGATTGTTTCCAAAAATACGATTCTCTTTTGGACCTAGAGATGATTATGGTATAACTTACAACTACGAACTCACTTTTATTCTGTTTGTAACTAAGAGGGCTGATGTGCTTACATCGCATGAAGATAATCCACCGTGATCTTAAAAGCGCTAATTGCCTTGTGAACAAGCACTGGACAGTTAAGATATGCGATTTTGGCCTCTCAAGAATCACAACTGAAATGCCCATAAAGGACTCATCATCAGCTGGCACACCAGAATGGATGGCCCCTGAACTTATCCGAAATGAACCCTTTACTGAAAAATGTGATATTTTTAGCCTCGGTGTTATAATGTGGGAATTATGCACTCTCAATAGGCCATGGGATCGGGTCCCACCTGAACGGGTATGCTGGATAACTTATTATTTTGTTATTTTTCTGCTCGATTTATCATATGGGTAAAACAGAAAACCCCACCAACGTATTAGGCGACACTTGCCCCCTAATCTAGGAATGCTCGATCGTGTCTCAATCTCCGCCAAGCGGTTTGGTCGAAACCTTCTATGCCAAGCTCTTGTCCCGACACTTGCCCCCTAATCTAATGGTGTGTTTGGATTGAAGGATTTGAAACTATGGATTTCAAATTTATCGACAAATCCATTTAATTTGTTTGGATAAATTCATGTTACGATGGATTTCAAATCCCTCTTCATTCATTTTGACCTATTTTTTCCACGACTATGGTGGATTTTAAATTACTCCATTTTAGCGTTATTTGAAATCCTTCCTCCAAATCCCTTCCTCAAATCCAGTGATGAAATCCAAATCACTGGATCCAAACACACCCTAAAAGATTTTGCATTTGACACCCCAACCTATATTAGATAACCATTAGTTGTGTATTATCTTCCCAATATAGGTTGTTTATGCTGTTGCAAATGAGGGATCACGATTGGAGATACCCGAGGGGCCTCTAGGCAGATTAATTGCAGGTATTATTTATGTTGATGAAATTTGGCTTTTGCTTTTTTCAGCTGTGTGTATTAAGATCGTTAAGTAATCATGTCCGTTTAAATAACTTGATTTTCAGATTGTTGGGCGGAACCCCATGAACGCCCAAGTTGTGAGGAAATTCTTACTCGCTTGCTAGACTGCGAATTAGCACTTAGCTAATGCAAAGTACAATATTGTTTGTTGTACAGAATATTACAGAATTGTTGAGGTTTTACAGTGTATTTCGGCTCAAACTTTAAAAAAAACTTGTGTGATCTTTGGCTTGTTTTCTGTTAATTTCACCTGTTGAAGATGTTGATTGTCATTGTGGAATAAAGCCCAGATTTTTTACCCTTATTCAAATTGTGCTACAAAGATTATCGTGAAAACTTTAAGGGCGTGTTTGAATTGAGGGATTTATTTGAGGAGTGAATTTGAAGGAAAGATTTCAAATTACTCTAAAATGGAGAAATTTGAAATCCACCATAGTGATGGAGAGAATAAATCAAAATGTGTGTTTCAAGGGATTTGAATTACTTTATTACTTGAATTCATTCAAACAAATTCAATGAATTTGTTGATAAATTTAAAATCCATGACTTTCAAATCCTTCAATCCAAACACGGGACCCAAGCTTTTCTAGCAATGGAAGCCTAGGAAGTTAAGGTATTAAATATATGTAAATTTCTAGATAGTAAATTTAAGAAATAAATGGCTAAAATTTGGGATATTTGAAAAGGTTTCGATTATTTGAAAAACATGGAAATTTGAAATGAAGCTTTGGATACATTTAATTAACATAATTATATATCTTATACATGAATAGTATTCTATATATGAATTATGCATAGTAAGGTTTTTAATCATTATGATTAAAATATATTGCAGAAATATAAAATAAGTTGAATTATAAAATTTAGTAACGAGTTGATCTCGATTAACAATTAGACAAAATCCAAACATAATTTTTTAAAATCAATCATAATTGGAAAAATATTAAATAATAATACATTCAACTCAACTCGACTTATTTACTCTTACAACTTATCTATCCTGACCTGAGGAGAAATTCTGACCACCCCTGATAGAAAATATATAGTGTATAGTATATTATTTTCCTAGATGAGTGATTAAATGTATGCATTTCCACTTAAAAAGTGTCCCTATATATAAATAATAATGACCTAAATTTGATAAGATAGGGGAAAAAGATAAAGCAATCATCATAGGATATAACATATTCTCACATAGATGGTTTGATCCCAATCTAACATAAAAAAATTTCATACGAAGTTACTATAGAGAAAAATGGCTACGAAATATTCTCAATTTGGATATAATTGCGCGCATATTATAGAAGCATACTCAATTACTATTGAGATTTGTTGCTTCTTGGTGGGTAAGAGAAAAGAAAGTGACAAACAATATTTAACAAATCAATTGAGGCCACTTTTATTTCTAGAAAAGTATTTCAAAATAAAAATTATGAAAAAAAAACTCTTTTATTTGACATTTCATATAAAAAAAATTCTAAAAATATGAATTTCCCAAATTATAAATAATTTGAAAGAATTCTTGCAAAAAAAAAAAAAATGAGTAAAACTGAATTCTTACTATTCATAATTTGATAGTTAACATTAATAAAAAGATTTTTACCGACTATTTTTTATACTCAAAAATAAAATTAATCACATATTTCAGTACTAAATACTACAACATTCAAAATAAGATCAATTATAACTATTTTTCTCAAACCACATTTCTTATGTTTAAAATATTTTTTTTCTCATTTTTATCTTAATAAAATTTCTCTAAGATAAATATATCATCCAATTGGACCTAACTTTCTTGAACAATTTCTTAGTATTAGTTACATTTATTATAGGGACCTAACTTTCTCTCTCTTTAACATAATTGGGATGCAGGAATCAAATCATCTTATAACATTAAACTTGTTACAATTTCAAGTATTTAATCTAACTATACTTTCTTACAAACTTAATGAGAATTAAAATACTACAAATCCACTTTCCTACAAAATTTATGAATAATAAAAGTATAACATCCTCCACATTCCTTCAACTTAATGAGTATAGATAAACTTTAAAAAAAATTCCCAAACTTTTCAATTTATTGAAATTATTCAGTTTCTCCAACTCGTTATAACACACACTATATAAAAGCCACATATTTCCCCAATATATTGCACAGGACAATTCTTGAGATTATAATTAATCTTATATCTACCATCCCCAAACTTTTTATCTTATTTAACCTTGTAAGTTGAAAAACAAAAACAATTTCATACAAAGATTTATTTATTTAGAGCTTTTATATTGATAATCATATTAATTACAACTTTAATCTTAAGAATATATTTTGTTACATAATTATCTAGGTTTTAATTTTGAATAGGTTTAATTCTTTTCTATGTGATTCAATCATTCATGTTAATCAATATTTAATTTGCAAAAAGAATCATAGTCTATTGAATTGTACAACACTTTGAGTTATAAGAAATTGAATGTAATTAATTACATAACGAAAATGCAGATTGACAAAACTTTTTTAATTAATTTATCAAATTTATCCTTAGCATGTATAGATATATGTATATACATATATATGTTTTTGGTTGCATACATCCAAAACTGTTTCCAGAATACTGACATGAAGCTGCCAGTTGTATGCATAAGATAACTTCTTCGTTTCAATAATATTCTTCGGACTGTAACCATTATTCCAATTATACTCTATTTGAAAATGACACATCTTAAAACATTATTGTCAGTGAATAGCAACACAAAATGTTAGATATTTTCTATATATATTTTTATAATTCATAGAAAATATAATATAAAGCCAATCAACACTATAAATTCTCTTTCAAGAAAGTAAGCCAGTTAAAGAGTGTTCAAATTATCATTAGTTATGGGAATTTCACAAACGATTGTTACTTAATTTACTCTTTTTGTCAAAAAAATAAAAATAAAATGAAGCAAGAATACTTCTCATCACACAAACAAATTTTCTAAAAATTTCAAAAGGTTGAATTTCCTTATTTTAGATAGCTTTCACCCCGGTTTTATAATAAATAAGATTCATTTTATTTTACCTTTTCAACGATTTACATTTCAGACTGAGCAAATTCATTTTTACTAATTTTAAAAATCTGAGTTTCCTACAAAATGGAAAAAATCTACACACGTTGTGGTTATTTGATATAAATCTACGTATTTTTGACTTTGATATTTTTCTACTTTAGAGCATTTTATGTTCAATAATGTATACCTCACGCTCTCGTTTAATTTATTTAAGCTTAGGTCTTAAATAAATGCAATTGAGATACAATAACACTATGCAAATGTCTAGCTTTTGAGCTATTATAAATATTATTGAAAATATACAGCAAAAAATTACTAAAAAAATAGAAGAAGTAAAGCGTTTGATTTCTCAAAATTAAGCAAGCGCATATAAATGAAATATGAATTTATATAAAAGTTTATTTATAGTCACATTGTTATTCATGTTTCACTTTTTATCTAACTTAATTCTTTCCAAAAATTGATTAATTAATTCATATCAATCAATATTTTAGTTTTCAAATAAATAACTTATTAACTGATAGTTTATTTAGTTAAATTTATATTATTAATATCTTTTAAATTGAATAATAACTATATATATAAATTACTTAACGAGATTATATGTTTCATGTTCAACGAATATATTATTTACTAATGATATATAAAAGTACATGAATTATGTAAAATCAAGTCATAAGGATCCCATAATTGAGTGGGCGTACAAGAAAGACCCTTTAGACTCGAAGTCGTAGACCAATATTATAACTAAATTTTTTCCGTTGGCTCATTTATTAATTTATTATGATTAATGCTTGATAGTGAACAAAACTATTTACAATAAATCACACGTCACGGAATGAAACTATTATATTAATTTAAATAGGTGTGACAAATTAAATAGTAGTGTCATAATCAAGATGCAACATAAGTTGGCTATTGGCAGTCACTACCCTAGAGATACTAATGGAGATTACATTTTGTCTATTAGTGGGAATTATAATGCTTCTATTTATATATTGGTTTATCGTACACACTAGTGGGCCTCATATTATTGACAAAAATCACAAACAATTATTGTAATTAATTTAAGGAAGAAACGTACAGTTTACTGGTAATCTTAGAAAATAGAAATTTAATTAAAAAGCAGAAAAAAATTATTGGGAGAGGATAACTAGGTTGTACTAATTAATATGGATACGGTGATATATTTTTTTAAAATTTTAAGATACGCTGTGACAAAGAATAAGACTTTCTATATTGTTTATTTTGATTAATCTCTACGCAACCATAAAACACTTATAAAAAACTAAAAAAATATAATTTTATGCAACAATATCCCCCAATAATTATAAATTAAACATATCAAATAGTATATCTAGTTCTAAATGTAACTATTTGAATCATAAGCTCCACTCCATCTTTTTTATTTCTATTTTCCGTGTGATTTTTCTTCATCCACTATCTCACAAAATTGCCAATATTCTTTGTAATGAGTTCATATTTTCATCATAATATCAAATTATCATTAGTTAATCTAACATTCTCGGGCACCTAACCTTTATAATATAATTGTCATATATCATCATTTTCATTGGGAGGAATATTATTTTAGTTATATTTCCAATTTGAACACGTTGTGGATACATTAAGACATAGTATTCATACATATATTTTTTCAAATTTTTATATTGATACATATATATACACCACATATTATACACTATGATGTACGAAAATTTCAAAAAATCACAATCTATCGTGTCGGACACCTGATCGGACATGACATTCGACCGACACTCTCCGACTCCGACATCATGTCCAATATAAAAAGAAATTTGTCTGCTTAAATAAAATGAAAAAATAAAATATGAACACGATAATGGACGCAGTTAGAGTGTATATTTGCTATGTATGCACTATTTGTAACACTTGATGTTATTTCACTTATTTTTGTGATTTTAAAAAGTGAAGTATTTATTTTTCTTTCAAACCTTTACAAATTAAATACAAATATATAATGTACAATACTCATTTTTATAATTTATTTCTCTAATCAGTCATATTTAAAGTAGAATGAAAAGACGAATTTATATATTTTAACGTAAATTAATGAACATACATATGTATATGATATATATATATATACACATTTATATTAACAGTATTGGGGTCATGTCGTGTCTTAATATTTTTAAAATATTATATTTCGTGTCCGTGTCGTAGTAGATATATATGATGGAAGAGTATCCAACGGGTATCACATCTTAGGCCTCATGTCATTTTGAATAATCCCAAAAATGGAGAAAAAAAGAAGCAGAAAGCGACTGCAAGGTGGCCCATTGCATGTCAACTCAATGCCCTCTCTGATGTGATCTCTTTCATCTTCCCATTTCATCCCTTTAATTTTTCCATATTTAGTATTAAACTTAGGAAGAAAAAAAAAACACAGAAGAAAAAAAAACATATTCTTGATAAATTATTTAACAAATTTAAATGGCTGAAGGCTCATCATCAACCCCCAGCCGATATGAATCACAGAAGAGAAGGGATTGGAACACTTTCGGGCAGTTTTTGAGGAACCAAAGGCCACCGGTGGGGCTGCCCGAGTGCAACAGCAATCATGTTTTGGATTTTCTTAGGTATTTGGATCAGTTTGGGAAGACTAAAGTTCACTTGCAGGGGTGTATCTTTTACGGGCAGCCGGAACCGCCGGCGCCGTGTACCTGCCCGTTGAGACAGGCTTGGGGCAGCCTGGATGCTTTGATCGGAAGACTACGGGCAGCCTATGAGGAGAACGGCGGCTCGCCGGAGACGAACCCGTTTGCTAGTGGTGCGATTAGGGTTTATTTGAGGGAAGTGAAGGAAAGTCAAGCTAAGGCTAGAGGGATACCTTATAAGAAGAAAAAGAAGAGTAGTAATAAGCCTGATGATGATTCATCTTCTTCATCTATGCCATTCTCATGATTTATCTATCAATTATGGGTAATTATATTCTCTACTTATACTATTTTGATTATCTATAAATTAAATGAAATCTTCTGTTTTAATTCAAAACACCCTTATAATTATTAATTAAGAAACTCGATTGGAATTTTTAACAGAAGATCTTATATGGGTTTTGAAGCTGAATGTGATCTATCTATCTTAAGTTCTAGGTGAGAATTATAATCATCAATTCATAAATTGCTTTAATATATGTATATATACTTTAGTTGGTACGTAATTGTTGATCAATTATTTAATAGTATATTTTATTTTGTGGGTTTTATATTACATAGGAATTAATCCTTAACCATATAATTGTATCCTATTAAAAACTAAATTAGAACAAACCAATTGGGTTTCATTGCATTCTAAATTTGTGTCTATAATATTGATCTTTGTCCTTGATGAAGAAGAAGACACTCTAAAAGCCCTATGAATTAAAGACAAAATAAGCAGTTGTCTGATAAAATTAGTAATTAATATAAATAGATGTATTGTCACTAGTACTGATTGATGTGTTCAAAAACTGATGTTGAAAGACAGGCGATCTTATATCATTTTCCCTTTATATATATAAACCCTAGCTAGCTAGAAAGAATGATCTATTCATGACAAACATAAAACATCAAATTTTAACTATAATTAAACAAAACCCTTAATTTCATCTGCAATAAAATGCACTCATTAATCGTTATGTAAGTATATATATACATTCATATCCATATAAATTTCATATAAAACCCTAAAAAATAAATTTATTTTGTAATTATAAGATTTTGCCACCAATTGGATACCATTTTTTAAGCATCTTTTCGGATTTGGGCAGATTTTTGCCCCCCCACTTATCTGTCATTTGAGCTAGGGGTTAGGGTGGAGGGGACGCGTTTCCACGTTTATATAAACAATGGATATATATATATATATGTTCAATTATTTTTTGAATAATCTAAAAAATTGGTCTATTTTATTTTTTTTCTTACATAATAAGGTACGATGCCCTCTTCTCCAATTTTTTATAATAATAATAACTTAAAATCATTGCAAATATTTAAATTTTATATTGAGAGATAGTGTTGGAGATAGGTAGTATAATTCATGATTGAAATGCAATAAAATGAATTCAATTAATTATGGGAATATACTAGTCCCATGCATATGTCCTTTTGTGCAATACGTCCAATATCTCTTAATCTACAATATCATCATCATTGTACGAGAATTCAGAAATGCTTATTTAATATTACCATGATAATTAACATTATTAAATCCCCACTAATTCCACTTGTTTGATGCATAAAAAGATTGTTGTGAGGGCATTTTAGAAATTTGCATCTAAATGCTTAATTGTCCTTTGCATCTTTTACTAGATCGTCTTCTGTCTCTTCAGATTTTGTGGGACATCACAATTATTCAATTTTGTCCTAATCCTCTATTTTTCATATTAAAAGAATGTATAGTTCTTGGGTTAAATTACCAATTTCATAAGTTTTTCGTTAAAAAAAATAGTATCATGGAGTGGTAGAACAAACCCTATATAAAAGTATAAAATAAACTGTTTAACACAAGAATTTATTTATTTATATATATATATATATATAAATTAAGCAACATATAATGTAGTTATTATTAGTTAATTAGAACTTGTGAAAACTTGGAGGCTATCTTAACATTATAAGATTCACTCAAACCTCGTTACAGTATAGTTTAATTGGGTTAATCTTTTGCTACCTCAGTACTTAGGATGATGAGAAGATAAATTTTAGCATCTTATATTTTCATACTCAAAATGGTATATCATTTTAGGTCATTTATCATTGTAAGTATAAATAATTCATGTCAACTTTATATTTCCAAAACAATTTTTATATATATTGTAATAGATAAAGTTAAATACAGCAAACTAATATGATAGCCTTTTTCATGAAAAGAAATTATCCAAACAATATGTACTGGAGTTAAAAGGTTGATATATTAGTTTCTATTCGATTATGGCCGATCATATATATAATCGCATTGTTTGAACTGATAAGAATATATGTGGAAGTTTAAAAAGGGGAAATTACTGGAAAAAAAACATGAAATACATTTTTTTACTGAAAAATTAACTTGTGAAAATATTTTCAATACAAAAAATGTATTTCAGCAACTTGGCATTCCAAAAACCCCGATATTTATAATCTCCGTTAGCCTTGTAAGTTAATAAGTGAATAATTATAATTTCGTATTGAAAGTTTTTATTTTGAAGCGTACTAATTACAAAATTTACTCTAAAATATTCAGATCTTTTAATATGTTTGAAAATAATTACAAATGTATATTTATATAATTATCATATTAATATAAAAAATAATGATTGAAATTATTTTAAAAGCTTTAACTATTGAAATTGAAAAGAAACAATTTCAATATAGAAATAAATTGATCAATTCTTCACTAAATAAATGAACGTTAACTTAATCTAAAATGTTGTTAATTCTAACTTTTGTTTTTTGGAATGAAAAATGTATAGAATGGGAATTTGATATTGAAAAATAATTTTATAATTTTTTGGGATACAAAACTTTATTATTCCCAGGGTTTGGTTATTTTTCCTAAAAATTTTATATCCTACCAAACCCTTTTAATTTGAACTTTAGTTATTTCTTAATCTCATCTATCACAACTAATTATATGTAGTTCAATGCTAATTTAGAAAAGGGCAAGGCAGAGTGAAAGTCTCCCAGCTTAGTGTACTGATAGAATAAACAATGATATATATATATATATATATTATATGTATATATAGATATACATAAGTATACTTATGTATATGTATATATATGTATACACACAATAAGTACAACACGAACATATATTAAGATCAGTCTTCTACCAAACGTGGTTAGGGTTTATATCACGAGTAAACTTGTCTTTCAATTAAAAAACGAAAAATTGCAATTTCTGAATGTAGCTTAAGAAAAGATCTGGAATTATAACTAGATATACTACACTTAAACCCGATTAAATAATCTTATTTAATTTGCATTTATTTCATTCATAGAAATTAGGGTTTGAATTATCTACTGGAAAAGTGAACTCAATTTCTTCATCGTCATTTATTAATTATAACGTTTATAATACAATTTCATTTTCAATATTCTAGCAGGAACATGTCGTGGGAGGAAGAACGTCGTTTTTTCGACAGCGAAAATGATTTGTTCGGCTCATATTTGCATCAATTTGTAGCTGTTTGGAAATTTCTGAAATCATGTAATAAGATCTCGATAGCTATCTTATACATATATATATATATATATATATGCTAGGCTGGCTATATATTATATTGTTGTGAGTTTCTGTTTGTGAATTCGATGGTATATATACAGATTACGTTAGTTTGCTGCGAATCTGAGTAAATGAATTTTATCCTATCAGCATTTGTGCAAGTTATTATATATGGATGGGTTTTTTGTGAGCTCTTTGTTAATGATATTTGGGTACATTTTTCAAACAAATATATATATCATGATATTGTTATATATTGTTCTGCTTAAAGTTTAGCCAGAAAGATCTGTTATTACTGAGAGAGAAAGAAAGAAGATTGAGTGAGGCATTGTAAAATTTGCCAAAAACAGTATTAGTAGTGTTATAGTGGTGAGTTCTTATATTAAATCTCGATATCGAACTAGTAAATAATTGGTGCAAATTTCAAGGATCTTCTAAATTCTGATTTCGATTTTGAAGAGACCATGAAATATTATAGAAATATTTTTAAATAAATCAATAATAATTATTGTAATTATGCATTTTTATATTAATAATATTTTATTTATTATATTTGCATGTGTAATGAATCTGGTTAAATAGCATGACTATAACTTGCTATGATTAATGTGAATATATAAATATGATTTGATAGTGAAATAATAATTAAATATATAGGAACTTCATTAAAATTATAAAATGGTACATAATAATAAAATATATCATCTTGAAATGTTAATGTGAAATTTGTATATTTTTATTAAATGACTTTCTGATGGGATCGAAAAAGAATAGAATAAATTTAGATATTTTAATATCTTTATACTTAGTAGAATGATTTGATTAATATTTGAATTGATTATAGTTTCTTATTTAACTTAATTATCTTAGTTTAAGTTTATTTCATTTTATGTCATTTAATTTGTAGAGTGTATAAATATAAAGGCTCCATGATTATTGAAAGACACATTTGAATGAATTGAATAAAATATTGATTAGTTTTCTTTTAAATATTAGTTTTAGTTTAGTTTAGTTATAGTAGAAACTCTATAAATTAATACTCATGGGACCATCAAAGTTTATTAATTAAAAGAGTTGTTAATTAATCGATAAATTAACAATTATTAATTTATAATGAAATACTCAATTTATAAACACTTTTCAAACTTTCACTTAATTATTTTACAATGCATTTACGTATATGAAATGAAGGGCCCAAATTTGAAATAACCCTTCAATCTCCCACCTTCAACAAAAAATAAAAAACAATTGAATCATTTTTCAAGAAATTTCATAAATATTCATGTAATATGTAGTATATAAGAATTAATTTATATTTTCTTTGGGGTCTATAGAAATTATCAAAAATGTATTATCTTATAATTTTAGCGAATTATTAATTTAGTACCCTATCCCCGAGCAGGGACCGGCCAAAATATTATCTTAGAGAGTTTATTAAATAATCAAGTATTGATTTATCGAGTTTCTACTGTAGTTGTTCTACATCAATTGGCACCAGAGCCAAATCCCAATTCACTTTGCTTCCGTTTTATTCTTCAGTTTCCTTTGCCACCTAAACTATTGCATCAACTTCGTCGGGGCATTGAAGCTCGTAGAGACAATTCTTGATCGACTAGAAAATAGTTGTAATTGCTTGAACTTGATTTAATTTTTCTTAATTCAATGGTATTGTAGTTAATTGCATATATTTTTCCGTTTATATATCTTGAAAAAAAGAAGATAGAAACAAATATGTATTTTCCTAGTCATTTTCCACCATATCCCGAAAACTTCTATAGTCACTTAGGCCCTTATAATTTTTTGAATTGACTTATTGAGTTGGAGGATTCTTTTAATTTTTACAAAATGAATGATTATGAACGCATAAACTTTTGTAAAACTAAATTATGTGGTCAAACCAGTCAATATTGGTGTCAAGTTGAATATTAGATAGATTATTTTCGACGAACACCAATCACTCGTTGGGCTGATATGAAGCGTTACTTGAGACATAAATATGTTCCTCAAAGTTATTTGGTTCATTTGTTGTCTCAATTAAAATGTCTAAACCAACATAATTTATCGGTCGCTGAATACTTTTCACAATGACAATGTCTCATGCTCTTTTGTGATTTTGAAATGACAGATGAATATGTGATTCATAAATTTATTTGTGGTTTAAAGTGTGAAATAAAAAATGAACTCCCTATATCTTGTTTTTATTCTTTAAATGAAGCTTATAGAGTTGCATTAGAACTTGAAAGGCGTTGTCTTCGTAACAAGACTAGAGAACCGATTAACACAAACCCTCCAACTAGATATGAATTTGAGGATTCTTGCAAACACACTCAAAATCATATTCTTACATCTGAACCCACTCACCTTGAGTCAAGTGTTCCAAGTTCATTTCTAATTCCTTGTACACAGATTGATGACATCGATTTTCTTGTTGACCAATCTTTGGAGTCTGCTCATAAAAAAATCTCATCAATAACGAGCAAATTGGTGAAATTAATTTGCCTTGTATTTATCCATCTAACCTTGGTCATCATAGTGAAAATTCTCAACATATTATTCCATCACCCTATTCGATTACATCTAATGCTACAATTCAAGTTGTCTATAACACCCCAGTTTTGAAAATCTTGCATAACAGATTTTTGCATACAAATACAATTTTTATTTATAGTTTATTATTGCTCATTCCTTCAGTGTTTGACACGAGCTTTTCGTTAATCGAGAAAAAATGAGCTAATATTTTCTTCAAGTTTGATTAGTCTTACAGGATAGCTACTGAAGTGACCGAGTTCGATCGTGATGCACTCAACACAAAATATTTTTATGAACGAACGAAAAACAGATAAGTGAATATGAAATAATTTCAATAAGTAGTACTTTGAGTTTGCATTGAAGTCGTGACGGAATGAATATGACATCACTTTTTTTAAATAGCAAAATTGATTAGTTATGAATCTAGTTAGTCTAATTTTGTTTGAGCATCAATAATATTAATATGGCATTGTATTGTTATATACTTAAGTTAACACTAAAATTTATAAAATTTGTAGATATATATATATATATATATTTATATAACCTAAAACATTTTGGGAACAAGTTATAATTATGAAAGACTAGAAGGATTTTGTGGCAAATTCACTTGGAGATTGACATGTGTCCTACACTTACCCACATTAGACTAATGACACCTCACCTTGCTCCATAATCTTCCACTTAGCAACATTAGCTTCAAGACACCTCAATCTTGCATGCAACTAAATGATATCATATATTTGTGCACAAACCATTCTTACATTTCAAGACCATATACAAGACCCCTTTTCTCTCAAAGCTACCAAGTGATTAAGCATCTTGTTTCTATAGTGATCAATATCTAGAGGTAATTAATGAATTTCTATCTCTACCTTACTTTGTTTAATATGATAGGTGTTAATATATATATAATATATATATATACATATCATTTAAGTGTTGGTTATGAAATTTCATATTTGATTATCATGCCTAAACTTGTTGCATGTGTATTATTAAGTAATATAATGTTAAAATGGTTTCTTGTGGATGTGAGTTTGAGCAGTTTGTGAAGAACTCTGGAATTTCAGTCCACTTTGTCGATTTTTATAAAATTTTTATACTTAGAATTTTAGAAAACTATTTTGGTATGTTTTTTTTTTTTATGACAAGGGAACCCGCAGCCGCTACCGTTAGGTGCGCACTGGGTAAACCCCGCTCTTGTGCAATAGCCTGCAAATCACACAAGAGAGGCAAACCAGCCTAGGTTGCCCATAGCTGACAGGCTCACAGTAGAGAAGGCAAATAGACATTCCCTCATCAGGATTCGAACCCGTGACCAAGGCCACAACATTCACATGCCCTTACCAACTCTACCGGGGGTTGCCCCCTATTTTGGTATGTTGTTCTATATAATGTTGGGAGTCTATGGTTAAAATATGGTAAGTTTTGGAGTAATACACGAATTATAGTGAATTTTCAAAGATTGTGTTGTTTTGAATGAATTTCTTGTGATTTTTAACTCTAGAAGAAAAGGTTTATAAAATCGATCGACTTGAATCTTTCAAACCTGTTTTACTACATTTATATACATGATGTTAGAATTTTATATTATAAATTTCAGAATGTTTTAGTAACTATACGATTTAAAGTGAATTTTAGAAGATTGACTGGTGTTAAAGCATTTTCAAACGAATTTCGGTTATGAAAAATATTTTATTAAAGCTTTTGTGTTTTGAAATTATATCCACTGTTTTAGCATAATTAAATAAGGAATTTTCAGTAAATGCATGATTAATTTCATGAATTTTCGATGGATATATGAATTATGAAAAGTGTTACAATGAAAAGTGTTATTAAGCATATTTGAGACATATTAATGATGGTGCGTTAATGAAGAGTTTAGAAGTATATATAAATATATGTATATGTACATGTATTGAAATATGTTTTAAAATCTAAATGTTGATGAACGGTCGAGTGCAGTACGAGATGACCGGACACTTCAGGAGCCATCCCCGCATCTTAGTGAAACGTCAAGTGGGTAACGTTTATTTTCAGTTACATTGATTAGAATAACTTTTATGTTGGATGAGATGAAACGACATGATAAAGTACAAGGTTGACGAACCTTGGAGTAGACCAGGTCTTTGAACCTTGGAGTTAGGCCAGGTTGACGAACCTTGGAATAGACCAGGTCTTCGAACCTTGGAGTAGGCCAGGTCTTCGAACCTTGGAGTAGGTCAGGTCTTCGGACCTTGGATGATGCTTTCGACGTATTGGTTAATCTTTTCAATGCAAATGCATGTAACCGTTATCCACTAAGATTTCTAAAATCTTACGTTGCTCAGTTTAATCTTTTTTAGATCCAGCTTACGACGAAGCGGATGAGTAGCCGGTTGTATGGACTTCCCTCTATGACCATATATATATGTTATGTTTTTAAAATATGTAAATGAGTATATATCAGATAATGCTTGATATTTTGGGAAAATATTGTTTTCAGTTTAAGTAAATGATTTTCATGTGTTTATGATCAAGGTTTTGATTTGCAAATGTGGGTATGACACGAGTTAGTTTTGCATGGTTAGCTTTTAAAGTTAAGAAAAAAAAATACTCGTGTTTTATAATGAAGACTTCCGCTGAAGTTATTTACGAAATATTTTATAAAATATATTTCTCACGCTCAAAGTCACGGTGGCAACTCAACTCCTATTAAGTTGGGGTCGGGGTGCTACATTGTCGTAGAATATGGCTCTAATGCGTATTTACTTCATATACCATTGAATTCGAATGTTAAATCAATTTCTTGTTTGGAGGAATTAATGGTGTACAGAGATATTTCGAAGTCGTATGTGGTTTTTCCCCTTGATGATACAGGTGGCTGCATTCCGTTTATGAAGACTAATTTTATTGTTGGCGTTCGAGGAGTCCAAGTCTACATTTTCTATTATGGATTGACAACTTTTGGGGGAGGTGTACAATATTTGACCACTTCTAAGTTATTTTTCCACTTCCTTGGAGATAGATACCAATACACCTTCACCACTACTTTCCGGAGGAAAGATTTTTCAGCCAGGGAGAAATGATGGGGATCGAAAAGGAAGAATAAATTTAGATATTTTAATATCTTTATACTTAGTAGAATGATTTGATTAATATTTGGATTGATTATGTTTTTTTATTTAACTTAATTACCTTAGTTTAAGTTTATTTCCTTTTATGTCATTTTGTAGAGTTTTATTTAAAGGCTCCATAATTATTGAAAGACACCTTTGAATTAATTAAATAAAATATTGATTAATTTTCTCTTATAAATATTAGTGTTAGTTTAGTTTACTGTAATTAGATGTTCTACATCACATCCTTCTTGGCTGAGCAAAAAAGTTTGCCCCTTATTTACTTTCCCTGTATTTTCTAAGTTTTATTGCCTAATAATATTATCAATTTAAGATTTGTAATTTAATTAATTACGCAATGGTTTACAACATTAGGCATTTATATTCCTTTTAACATGAAGTATCATTTGGCCCTAATTTTCAAGTATAGAATATTTAAGAATATGTAAAAGTATATTTAAATTTGAAAAAAAAAATTGGAATTCGGTCAAACATTATTGGATATTCCACAAATTAATTAATGTAATATTATTTTTAAATCCTAAGGAAATAAAATTTCAGGTTTCAATAAAAATTTCAAGTGTCAAATGAAAATTGCCGAAGATATTTTACAAAATTGGATTAAATGTTTGATTTCGTTTCAAGACCACTTATAATTCAAATTTCAATTGAAATTTAAGACTTAAATGGGATAAATAGGATATGATTTTCTATTCTAAAGTTCTATTTCGTCTCCTATTCCACATAATCATAATTTTGACACGTGTAATTCACAAATACATTTATTAAATAATGTTTAACATGTGAAAATATTTTAATACATATCAAATATTTAATATATAAAATAAAAAATGAAGCGCCATTTAAAATTAAAAAATCTTTATCACTCAGTTAAACACACCAAGATGAACTTCAACCATAAGCTGGGTACCTTGTTAGTCAAAGGAAATTACACTGAATTTCCAAGATAAATAATTAACTCATATTTTAAGTTTTAACAATATGGCATTAACTTATAGCTCAATTTAAGGATAGTTTTGAGATATCAGTACTTAATTGGTCAAAACTAATCATGAGTGTTTATTTAAGTGATGATTAAACCTTGCTTTTAAGAATTCATTAAGTTTTTCTTATTTCTTTAAGTGTGAATTCATAGCCTATATGAGATCTATAAGTTTTATATAAATGGAAGCAAATAAAAATCAATTTATACATGCACTGATATCCATCATTCAATCCATATATTCAATTTAAATTTCAGTGTGTGAAATGGATCGACAGATCCAAGCCCAAATAAAATCATTGGGTCCGGACCCATCAAACCCATGAACCCAATAATATATTTAAACTTAAACATTGAATTGAAGAATTTCTAACAACAATTAAGTAATGTTTCATTATTATTATAATTTTTCTTGTCTTTTCTTCTCTTTTAAATATATTATTATTATTATTTAAAAGAAGGGTGAGAGAGAGGGTTAATTTTCTAAAAATATTCCTTTTTTTTTCTTATATAATTTTTTTCTCTTGTATTTCTTTGAATTTAATATTTAATGATTGTCTTTTTTTTCAAGAATTGGATTCAAGTATGAGTTTCAAATAAATTGTTGAGTTACTAATCAATATATTCAATATTTTCTTAATTGTAATATAAACTTTTGAAAATATAATTTATATAATTAAGAATGTCATGCACTTTATATTTTATTATTTTACAAAGTTTTGAAATATCAGTATTACTAATTGGATAAGAAACCAAAAAAAAATAGGGTTCAAGTCTTAATCCAAAATAATTAGACATAATTTGTAAACAAAATAATTTAATTTTTATTTTGAAGAGTCCAATTGAGGACTCAAACTCAACTTTAAGTCATGTTTAATTAAACTCAGCTCATTTATAACCCGTTACCTTTGGGGTAAATTATGCTCGCTTTATAGTAATTTAAAGCTGGTAAATTTCATTTTTTGTTTACTTCATAAGTAGAGCATGAAATTGGACCAATTCATTTTAAGATCAATGTATTTTTTTATTTTGATTTTTGGCACTTTGCATCTCCAATTGACTAATATTTCTCATTCTTTAAGCGAATTGGTGTTTTTCTCTCAAGCCTAAGCAAGCCACATAAAGTCAACTTTGTGTTTCTAGCCCATGAGGCTAAATTCTCACATCACTATTCAATTATATATATATATATAATTGCATAAAATGAAATAATAACATCATTATTTATCATTGGTATATCGGTTTTGCAACCCATTTAGGTCCACATGAAATGATTCCAAGAAAATAGCAATCTATCATTACTTCATAATACAACTCCACTTTGATGTTTCTCTATATATGACCTCTATGTTTAATTCATAGGTTTTGGCATGTGGATTCAAATACTACATAACCTAATTTACCAAGACACTCCCTATAAGTATCATTATATGATATATAGTGATATCATTATTTTATTTCACTTTACATGTCATTATGTATTAATTTAGGGGTGGCAAATGGACGAGTTGGGTTGAGTTTGGGTTGGTTCCAACGGTTTCGTTCTAAAATGAGTTGGGTTCTTAAATGATTTTTAAGAAGGAACTGACTCAACCCAAAAGAGAACCAAAATCAATCCGAAAGGGAGCCAAGTCCAACCCGACTCAGTACCTTATATTTTGTTCTTTAATTTTAGAGTATTGACAAGCAAACGATTTGGCCCTAAGTTGAAATTAATTGGACCCAACTTGAAACCAAGTTGGAACCAATTAGGAACCAAAGAAAATTTTCTTAGGAACCATTTCAACCCAAATTGGGTTGGAACCGTAGTTTTGGATCCATTTTGCCACCCCTATGTATTATACATATCCAAACATACTCAATTGAGTTTAGTCCCACCAAAGTAGGGCTGAAAAATTGAATCAAACTATTTAATACTCGACTTAAACTCGATCTTAATAGCTTATTCGAGCCCAGTTGATATCTCACCAAACCAATCTTGAACAACTTTTTTGCGTTCAATAATTACTGAATCTCGGCTCAATTAATAAAAAAAAACAAAAACATATACAAAACACCAAACCAAACTACTCTCATGTTCAGCTCTTCTGAAATTGCGGAGGCTTGGTTTGATCAAGCCGCTGAATATTGGAAACAGGCTATAGCGCTTACTCCTGGTAATTATATTGAAGCACATAATTGGTTGAAAATCACGAGGCGTTTCGAATAAAAGAAGGCGCCCTTTTTTATTTAGTTTTTTTTTATTTAGTTTATTAATTCTATCTATTCTATTATTATTTAGTTTAGAATATTATATATATCTATATTTATCTATTTGTTATAATTAATTGTTTGTTGGCCTCATCAGTCAAATAAAAAAATAGATCATTCCTTTGCTTTGTGGAGCTGAACAATTTTCGAAGCTCAATTATAATTCAAAAAACTTGAAAATAAATCTGTTTTTAAATGGTTTTCAGCAAGGAGTAAGAAGAGGAGAATTTATATAACTTGTATCAAGTAATATTCATTGGATAACTAATAAAATCAAAAAGAACATCACAATATACTCACATCCCAAACAAACTAGACCTAATGTGAATACTCTCTAATTAGCCACAACCTGTATGTATATATGCAGACCTTAAATCCAAATCTACAGCTACTTTTGCCAAACATCATCAGCTCGTAGATTCGCCCGTCCCCGTCTACAAGTAACTGTCTGTTGTATACCAAAACCAAAAACAAAAAAAGCAATGTTTAATAAT
Organism: Verbascum thapsus; assembly: GCA_963669365.1. Lineage (NCBI taxonomy): Eukaryota > Viridiplantae > Streptophyta > Magnoliopsida > Lamiales > Scrophulariaceae > Verbascum > Verbascum thapsus. Next base: position 13,146,585 of record OY770116.1, read on the forward strand.
CATATATACCAATGTTTAAAAATATATACCAATTATAGGAATAGATATACATAAAGTTAGAAATTATACACACTTATGGAGATATACCACAAAATGTAGAACTAAACTATTGACATTCAAATACACAAGACTGATGATACTGTATAGCAAATTAAATCCACCAAAACCAACACCAGAAGTTGTAGAAATGCAACTATTTGAACAAAATTCTCATAAACATATTAGCAAAAAGAACAAATTAAGAAATAAAGAAGTCATCAATCTCACAAAAATCTGAACTTTGATTCATAAAACACCCAACAGAAAATCAGAGTACTAAATATTCATAAACCATCTCAGCTTCTTATTACATAACATTCAAAGTTTCCTAGTAGTAAATCAACTAAATATACAATCAAGCTCCATTTATAACCAATCAATGTACTAAACATAACATATCTAATAACAAAAATATGAACTCTAGGAGGACCCTGAATTCATGATATCCGATATCACGAATCATTATTACAACATTTGACATGGGATTTCCACATTGTAAGAGAATTAACAGCTATGCATGCTTCAACAATTGGAATGGTGAAATTTCAAATACTTTCTTCAACCTATAAGTTTTCAGACATGTGGATACGGGTGAAAACAAATTGAGACAAGTTGAATAAAATATCTGTCTGAACTTTTATCGAGTTTGAGAATAGTAGTTGAGCTTTAGTTTGAATGTTCAACAAGTTGAGGTTAAACGAGCTTTAATAACATTTTTATCATTTTCTTACTAATTGACACGAGCTACAAATCTTATCAAACGGAGAAAACAGCTTTATGAATATCAATAGATCATATGTAACTCAACAATGCAAATGTCAATAGAAGCCATAAATGAATTAGGAAAAGCTAATTCCTTTTTCAACTCAATCAAGCACAAATTCAAGCTTTATCATCACTAGCAACACTTACTATTTTGTGAATTGCGTTTAGAAGTACGCTTTAGCTTCTCAATCTGGACCTGTGATTCCATGAACACCTTCATTCTCTGAATCTCCAAATCCTTAGCAAACTCTGTTCTTTGTTTCTCAAGCTCCACCATTTGTCGTTGTTTAGCCTCTTCAACTTTCTCATATATCTTACCTAACCTTAATATTGCTTCAGCCAATCTCTTATACCCTTCATTATTCACTTTCTTCATCTGAGATCCCTTCCTTTTTTTTGAAACCACTGGCATACGATTAACCGATGCTCTGTAATCTTCTTCATCGTCATCTTCGTCATCTTCTTCAGCATCCATTGCAGCTGCTGCAGCCGCCATTACTGAGAAATTCCTCTCAGCCACGCTGCCGGGGCCGGACCGTTTTGACCGGGGTCCGACGGGCACCGACCATGGGAGAGTTAATGGGTGCCTTGTGTTTTCATCTTTTTCGCTAGAAGGAGAAATCTCCGGCGAGGGCTCCGGGGACTGGGAAACTCTGCGGCGGAGATTTCTGCCGTGATTGGTGGAGTTGTGGGGTTTGGAGAAGGTGTCGCCGATGAGGGAGTCTAGGGTTTGGAAGTGGGGCCACGTCGAGACGTAGCGGCCGTTAGATTGGACGGCTTTGGACTTCTCGATCTTGTACTTCTTCTTGGTGGTGTCGATGCGGTTCTTGCACTGGACGTCGGTGCGTCGGAGCTTGGCTGACGTGGCGTGGAGGGCGTTGACGGCGTCGGCGACCTCCTGCCAGTGCTTCTGGCGGAGGTTGCCGCGGTTGAGCTCCAGGTAGTGGGATCCCCAGGCGTTGATCAGGGTTCGCGTTGCTTCCTCCGACCAGCAGTCCTCGCGGCTAGGGAAAACCGGCGTTCGGGACAGAGGCGGCGGCGGGGTAGGGTCCGACGGAGGGTCGGGTTTGGTGGGAGGAGGGGACGGAGGAGTGAGTTTGTCGGACATCGGAGAGAGAGGAGGGGAAGGAGTGGGGGGCTCGGATGACATGTCGGTGGTGTGCGGCGGCCGTAGCGGTGGCGGCGATGGTGGTATTTTGGACTTTTGATTTTAATTTAAGGATGTCTGTATTTGGGCTTTGGAAATTTTGAGGATCGGTCTGAGAGGGCTGGACTTGCCACCGGTAAGTGCTTACCGAATAAATATATTTTGGATTTATTTTTATTTTCTCTTTAATTTATTTATTTTTTTAATTAATTAGTGTATTTGTATTTCATTTAAAGTTTTTTGGGCAAGGGGGAAAGTAGGTTTTGGAGGGAACTACCTTAAATGGCCAAAACTCATGTGTTTTTATAATTGAGTAATAACATTAATTTTTGTTGTTTTTTAATATCGCAATGTGAGTTCAAATGTTCATGAATAATTTCTTGTTATATGTTACGGTATCGTGGCAATTATATTCTTAGTAGAGTAGAATTTTTTTTTCAAAAATAATAATTACTGTGAAATTATAAGTTCTACGAAAAATATATAATTAATTATTTGGAATTTAGAATAAAGAGTTCAAATTATGTCAATTATTCCTAGGATCAAAAATTATCTATATGTGTTATACATGGATGAAACAAACTATATTCATATATATTATATATATATTCCAAAGCTCAAGAAAGTGTGTGATCCTATGAAGATTAAATGTCTTGTACTTGTGCTATATAGCTAACTTGGAAATTATTTACTCCAATATTAGTAAACAATTGTCTTAAACCAAAAATTCATTTGAATATACAGGAGTTTCTGCATGATATACATACATAATTTATCATTAATTTTCTAGAATATTTGGGCCTAATAATTTATATTACATAATTTGAAGTGATCTCAAGTTTTTGGCCCATATCTCTTTCAATATTACCAATCTTTTTAGGTGACAAAAAAGCCCAAATAAATTGTTGTTTTAATCAAAAGAAAAATGGCATTACTCCACTGGGCTAGCTCAGCCTATTTTGGGCCCTTCAGCATATTTGCAAATTCAAGGACTTGCCTCATTTATAGCCTTATCAATCAAACTCCTCCAATTTTATCTCCCCTTTTCTTATGTTTGATATCAGTGGTTGAATTAATTATCAATTTCAAGAATATGTATGAGAAAAGTATAGTAGTATATTGTTTGCTTGCATTATCGTATTTGAATAATGTTCTGAAAATTTATCAATCGTGTGTTTGGTTACTTGGATAAACTAACTGTAACATAAATTCAAACTTCCAAATATACCCTTGCACTTGCACATTATTATAGCTACAAATTATTGTAGTGAGGAATTATTCATAAAAGAGGGGTAAAGTAGTCATTATATGTTTTAATTTGGACCCATATAAAATTTGTAAATCATATCTGATATCACACCCTCTTGGCCTGATTTAATATCTCCAACATCCATAAATTGCATTTTCGAGCTTATTGTGAACATGGACCTAATTAGTATCAAGCAAACAACAAATAAAATGTGAAAAAGTATCTAACACATCTAATTAAGGCAAGCAAGCAAGCACATATACTAAATAATTCAATTCAGTAGTATAATATTACTTAAATTTTAAATTTTTGAATAATTCGATTATAGCTCGACCCAAACTCACTTTTTAGACCAAGCTTCAGTTCAACTAAGCCTGCTAGTAGGCTCAATAGTTTGTAATAATGTACATATATAATGTTTTATCATGATATATATAAACAAATGTAAGAAAAATTAAATACTCACATATATATATATATATATATATAAAGTTATTTGGTAATCCCAAATGCCGTATAGCATCAAATTCCCTTTAATTTCCATGAGATTGAGGTAAGTAAATAGGATCCAAAAATGAATAAAATGTGTAATTGTTTGCAAGTTGCCACCCCAAATATTAAAGAGAATTGGCAGTGATAATGACAACTTTATTTATTAACATTCAGGTATATATATATATTATATTTATATATGGTCATTAAAAAGCCAACCAAAATCCAGTTTGGAAATATGTTCATATAGTCTTAAAAAGCTAGTTGAGTTTTTAGCAGCACCACATATTTCCATTTGAGTCCAATTCCTTCTTTATTGTCTCTTCATATTTATTAACATGTTCAAGTTCTCAAGAGCTATTACTCATAATTGACTTCTCATCATCTTCTAAGGCCACATTCTCCTTAGGTGAAATATTGATATATGCAACTATTTGTACATGCAATTTCATGATAAAATAATTATAAATTACATGATTATCATACATTTATAAAATAATTAATAATTTAACCCACGTGAACTTAAAAACACAACAATAAAAATAATTTGTAGTTACAAGATGAATGGTTGATTGAAATGTCAATAGATTAACAACTTAGTGCATAATAGTATTTTAATAAATAATATTTTATTTTATTCAACCAAAATAAGAATATTATGGTAATGTGTACAATAGCCGATTAAATATGCATTTTTTAAATGTTAGAGCAAAATGAACATATCTCATATATCAAAGAATATTATATGATTTCCTCTTAGATTGTGATAGAGATATGAAAAAAAAAAAAAGGAGTAACGTGCAACACGTACAAAAGATGAGAGTGACGGGTACACATTTTGATAGGCCAGAGACAAAATGTACTAATCTCATAATCTGCTGTTATCCCCGCTTTAAATAGAATGTATTTAATTATATGTTAAAATTCATTACAATTTAAATAATCACAATAATGTCTTGTTATTATTAATGAGGTGGATATTAATTACCCTATTTGAATGTATTTTGGTTTGAAGTTTGAACTTGTTTATTAAACTAGAAACTTGATAGAGAAAGGTTGAAAATTAAGAACCCTAAAAGAAGTGAAAGTAGAAAATATGAGTAAGTTTGATAGGAACAACAAGAAAAGAGGACAATATCTTTTTCTTCTTTATGACACAACAAGACTTTAATTTTGTCCATTTTCATACATTTTCTAAGAGTGAACCAAAAAACGTTACAATCAAAATTTAATTTACCCTGTATTTCATATGAATATTCAATCAAAAATTTGAATTTTTTTAATCATGAAAGGTGCATTATAAGTTCTTGAATCTTCTTAAACATACAGTATTTTCATTAAACTCAAAACAAATTATAGAAAATATTGAAGTAACAACTTTTAGAAAAGTAAAATTCTTATTATACAATTCAAAAGTTTTTACAAAAATATTCTACATGAAAAAATTGATTGAAAAATGTCAGCACACTTATATATAGAGATGCCCAAACTAGAACCGGAACCGGAGAACCGGACCGAACCGAACCGTGGTCAACGGTTCCGGAACCGTTGACCACGGTTCCCGGAACCGTACCCGGAACCTTGTTGGGCAAATCGATTACGGTTCCTCTTCGTGAGGAACCGTAACCGGCGGTTAGAACCGCCGGTTCGGACCCGCCGGTTCCAACGGTAGGAACCGGCGGTTCCATCGAAATTAAATTTTTTTTCCCTTGGTTGTCAAAAAAAAATTCAATAAACAGCCCACATGTTATAAATATCTTTACTTTAATTATTAATATACCTTTACTTTAATTATTAATATACTTTTACTTTAATTATTAAAAATTTAAAAGTGTGGAAGAGATGTAAATGCCGTAGTGGTGGATTGGTGGCGCAGGCAATTAGTTTACTTTTTATTATTTTATTCGATTTTATTTGTAAAATATTGTCAAAAAAAATTCAAAAAAAAATTAATTTTCGGAACCGCCCGGAACCGTGGAACCGAACCGGGAACCGTAGAATCGGAACCGTGCTCAATCGGTTCGAATAAGGTTCCGGGGTTTCCGGAACCAAGAACCGACGGTTTCGGAACCGAACCCGGAACCGGGAACCGGCTGGATACATCTACTTATATAGTTTTACATTACATAATAAATAATCGTAAAATGGTACTATTGCCAGTTGAGTGTCCAGGCTAAAACAGGGCTAGAAATAATTTCAAAAGTTCACCAAAACTTTAAACAATACCGTAATGAAACCTTAAAAAGGACAGTATTGATTGTTAGATAAAATAAAATAACGAGATGTTAAATATAATTTATTAAATTAAAATATATATTTTTGTAATAAATAATACTTAGCACCCTTGTAATTATTCCTTAAATAAATAACTTGATGAGACCATTAGTCCATGACCATGACACTTATAGGTATAAAAGTAGGTATTTTGGGGGTGATTAGCAGCTAATAATAATATGACTAACTAAATGGTGGCCAAAATCAAATAAATAAATAAAAGAAAAACTACACTTGTCATTCCGTAATTTAGTTCAAGTTTAATTTAGATCTTATTCATTATAAAATTTTCACAATTAGCCTCGTAACTTTCAAAATATATCACATTTTAATTTCATCGTTCAGAATCTAACGATCAATTCCGCTAACCAACACTTTAACCAGATTAGGGTATATTTGAAATTATTCAAAAATAGTCAAAAAGATTTGCATAATAATACTAAATATGAGACATTTTAAAAATTATAAAATTAAATATGAGAAATTCATAATAAACGTGGTTAAAATTGAACTTAAACTAAATTGTGGGGCGAAAAATGCAAATTTGATAATAATAAATAAATAATCAATGAAACAGTTAAAAAGCAGAGTATAGTTATTTCGTACGAAATCTGGAAAGTTCCAAAAGAGAGCTTAAACCATGGCAATGGCATATCCCTAGCACAAAGGATCTTTAAATACGCTTAATCACGTACAGAATCGAATAATCACTATTCAAAAACTGTTTTAAGAATCAAATACATTTTTACTGAACTAACAACAAACAAAATCTCTCTTTCACTCCTCTATAAAACCACACCCTTCTTTCTCCATCTCTCTCGTGATTCATCAAATCTTTTGCTGTTACAGCACCAATTTTAATCCGTGAGCTTCAGTTAAAGCCCGTGTAGCTTTTGCTTTGGGAGGGTTTTATATAGAGTGAAAAGGGCTGAGAGAAAAGATGAGTAAAAAGATTGAAAAAATGGCGTCAATAGATGCGCAGTTGAGGCTATTGGCACCTGGGAAGGTTTCAGAGGACGACAAGCTTGTTGAGTATGATGCTCTGCTTTTGGACCGTTTTCTCGATATTCTTCAGGACTTGCATGGCGAGGATATTAGAGAAACGGTAACAAATGTTTATTATTATTTTTAGATTTTGGGATTTCTGGAAAAAATTGTTGTGTTTTTGATGCTACGTTCTGTTGATTGAATATTGTTTTATGAATTTTTTCTGGGTACTAATTTTGAAATCCTGTTTAATGTTTTCTGAGAATTTTCAAATGTCATGTAATGTAATTGTGTTGGACTGGATTTGCCTTCCCTTTTAGCATTAATATTGAAGCATTAAGAAAAAAGATAGATTTTCTTTATAGATCCATGGATTCACCTGTTTGTTTCTTGGGATGAGAATATATGCAACCATAAAATGCTGAAAATTTCTTTTTTGGTTATGAGGAAAAAGGTGTATTTATTACCAATCTGCAGAAAACTTAAATTTAGCAAAAAGCTTTGTTAGCAAACAGGGCTAAGTTGCCTGTTTTAGTTGCTAACAATTTGTTATCAGCTATTCTAGATAAATCCAGATTGTTACTTGCTATGCTAATATCTAAGATACTTTCTTTCTGTAATTACACTTCCTATAGTTTATTGCCTAATTCAACGACATTTTCAAACGGCCTTTTGAAAAGTTAACTTTTGCTCTCATGTTTAATTCTAGTTGAACACAAGGATTTAACCAAAGACTAGTGAATTTTCACCATATGATGTTAAATTTATATGTTTCATTAAACCATGAACCAGGTTCAAGACTGTTACGAGCTTTCTGCAGAGTATGAAGGCCAACGAGACCCGAAAAAACTCGAAGAACTTGGAAGAGTTCTCACAAGCTTGGACGCTGGCGATTCTATTGTGGTTGCAAAATCGTTCTCGAACATGCTTACATTAGCCAACCTTGCTGAAGAGGTCCAGATTGCATACAGACGAAGGATTAAGTTAAAAAAACGGGATTTTTCTGATGAGGCCTCAGCAACAACTGAATCTAATATTGAAGAGACATTGAGAAGGCTTGTGGGACAATTGAATAAGACCCCACAAGAAGTTTTCGATGCTTTGAAGAACCAAACTGTGGATTTAGTTTTAACGGCTCACCCTACTCAGTCTGTTCGTCGATCTTTGCTCCAGAAACATGCAAGGTTCTATTTTTGTACCTAATTGCAAGTTTTGCTGTTCTTTTTATATTGTGACATTACTTTAATATAGAGATGATGGTTTCGAAAAAAAACCTATTTTTTGAAAAATGTAGTCTTTTTGGGACATGCCAATCCCAGATGAAATGTGAGCAAAAACTATTAAATGGGAGTTTTACTATCTTTTTATTAATCGAATCAAATTCAATTTTAAGGGAAGAATGTTGAAATCTTTCTTTTAATCTATACCAGGATTCGTGAGTGTTTGACTCAGCTTAACGCTAAGGACATCACTCCTGATGATAAACAGGAGCTTGACGAGGCATTACAAAGAGAGGTATGAGTATGGCACTAGTTGATGTTAATGGAAGAAAATAACCTTTTAGGGTGTGTTTGGATCGAAGGATTTGAAATCTATGGATTTCAAATTCGTCAATAAATACATGAAATTCGTTTGGATGTATCCAAGTTATAATGGATTTCAAATGACTCCATTTTGGGTGTCATTTCAAATCCTTCCTCCAAATCCCCTTCTCAAATCCAAATCACTCGATCCAAACACACCAAAGAAATTTAAGCTTGCATTTTGTGGAAGTTGATGATTTTATATATCTTGTTTGTGCAGATCCAAGCTGCATTTCGCACAGATGAAATTAGGAGAAATCCACCGACACCTCAAGATGAGATGAGAGCTGGAATGAGTTATTTCCATGAGACCATTTGGAAAGGCGTCCCTAAATTTTTAAGGCGCGTCGACACTGCCCTTAAAAACATAGGAATAAACGAACGTGTTCCTTACAATGCCCCTCTTATACAATTCTCTTCCTGGATGGGTGGGGATCGAGACGGTAAATATTTGTAAAACATTTAGTAAAAGATAAATATTTGTGATTAGTTTCTCAAGCATGGAAATTAATACAAGGGCTAGACTTGGCTTAAAAATTCAACTAACTCACATATATATATATATATTTTAGATTGATGAAGATATTACATTTACTATATATAGATCTTCTAATTATCTTGATGTTTTATGTATTGTGGCAGGCAATCCAAGGGTAACTCCTGAAGTTACAAGAGACGTTTGCTTATTGGCTAGGATGATGGCTGCTAATTTGTACTTCTCACAGATAGAGGATCTCATGTTCGAGGTGACAATTCGACTGTTTTTGAAAGTTTTTTAAATTAACTGTCTAAAACCCTTAAATTTCTGATTAATTGCCGTTATTTTCTGTTATATTATCTCTGGCAGCTCTCAATGTGGCGCTGTAACGATGAACTACGCGCACGTGCAAATGAACTTCACAGGTCCTCGAAAAGAGATGCTAAGCATTACATTGGTATGTTAATAAATGTTATAATTTTACTCTCGATATAGTTATACGTGTATATGAAATCCAGATTTTCAGTTCCAAAAGTTGGTTGCACCAAATTTGATGAAGATTTTCCTAAGTAATAAGAACCCACATTGTATTTCTTTGCTTAACATAACTTAAATCATTTCACGTTATTGATTACTCTCTTATCGTTCCATAAATTTGGTCTCACAGAATTTTGGAAGCAAATTCCTCCAAACGAGCCTTATCGTGTTATTCTTGGCGGCGTGAGGGACAAGCTTTACTATACACGTGAACGAGCTCGTCAATTACTAACTAATGGGGCCTCTGATATATCCGAGGAGTCAACTTTCACCAATGTCGAAGAGGTTGCTAAGAAACACTAAACCTTTCCTCTTTGTAAAATGTCTTTCATAATTTTTTCTAATTTTCAACATATTACTAACGGGACGTAATTTATCTTTTCGTTTTCAGTTTCTCGAGCCCCTCGAGCTGTGTTACAGATCACTTTGTGCTTCTGGTGACCGTTCGATCGCTGATGGTAGTCTTCTTGATTTCCTAAGACAAGTCTCGACATTTGGGCTTTCACTCGTTCGACTCGATATCCGGCAAGAGTCAGATCGACATACCGATGTTTTAGACGCTATCACGAGACATCTAGAAATCGGGTCCTACAAAGAATGGCCCGAGGAACAAAGGCAAGAGTGGCTTTTATCTGAACTTAGAGGCAAACGTCCGCTTTTCGGGCCCGATTTGCCCAAAACCGAGGAAATTTCCGACGTTTTGGACACATTCAACGTCATTTCTGAACTACCCTCCGATAGCTTCGGCGCGTACATAATCTCGATGGCCACGTCACCATCCGACGTGCTCGCTGTCGAGCTTTTACAAAGGGAGTGCCATGTGGGGGCCCCACTTAGAGTCGTCCCGCTGTTCGAAAAGCTCGCTGATCTCGAGGCGGCCCCTGCCGCCGTTGCTCGACTTTTCTCGATAGATTGGTACCGTGACAGAATAAACGGGAAACAAGAAGTTATGATCGGGTATTCAGACTCGGGAAAGGACGCTGGCCGTCTTTCTGCAGCGTGGCAATTGTATAAGGCTCAAGAGGAACTCGTGAAGGTCGCGAAAGAATACGGGGTGAAGCTTACGATGTTTCACGGGCGAGGTGGGACCGTGGGTCGAGGAGGGGGGCCCACCCATCTCGCGATATTATCTCAGCCGCCGGATACTATCCACGGGTCGCTCCGTGTGACTGTTCAAGGGGAGGTTATTGAGCAGTCGTTTGGTGAGGAGCATTTGTGCTTTAGGACGTTGCAGCGTTTTACGGCTGCTACGCTCGAGCACGGGATGAACCCGCCGGTTGCGCCGAAGCCCGAGTGGCGTTCGCTCATGGATGAGATGGCTGTTGTTGCCACGAAAGAGTATCGATCTGTTGTTTTTCAGGAGCCTCGATTTGTTGAATACTTTCGCCTTGTAAGTATTTGTTTTCACTGCACAAATCGCATTTCATATTTTATAGCAAGCTTTTGTAGCTTTTGTGAGAGATATAAACACATAAAACACGGGAAAATGCAAAAAAAAAAAAAAACCTATGTTAATTCGAAAATGCAAAAAAAAAAAAAAAAAATGTGTTAAGAAAAAAGGCTGAAAGGCATCTCGTGTTATTCAAAAGTCTGCAAATAATACCCGCGTGCTTATTCCATCAAAGATTTCTATGTTGTTAATTTTTAACATGCAATGCACATTATACCCTTCATATTAATAAAGAGTTTTAACTTAAAATTTCATATTATTTGCAGACTTTTGAATAACACAAGGTGTCTTTCAGCCTATTTCCTTAACACATGGGTTTTTTTACATTTTCGAATTAACACATAGGTTTTTTTTTGCAATTTTCCCCATAAAACACACCAGCAAACATACTACAATTTCGCCAAATTTCCGTTTTTATGTCAAATTTAGGAAATTTGACATAAACCCGTTTACCGTTTGCTTCGTTTTTCTAGGCAACGCCTGAATTGGAGTACGGTCGAATGAATATTGGAAGTAGGCCATCGAAACGAAAGCCGAGTGGTGGAATAGAATCACTTCGAGCAATCCCATGGATATTTGCATGGACACAGACAAGGTTTCATCTTCCTGTCTGGCTCGGCTTTGGTGCTGCAATGAAACACGTTATCGAAAAAGACATAAGAAATCTTCACATGCTAAGGGATATGTACAATGGATGGCCTTTCTTTAGAGTTACTATTGACTTGATCGAAATGGTGTTGGCCAAGGGAGACCCCGGGATTGCCGCTTTGTACGACAAATTGTTAGTGTCCAATGATTTGTTGCCATTTGGCGAGCAATTACGATCTAACTATGAAGCAACTAAAAGCCTCATTCTTCAGGTGAGACGGGATTATTCAACTGTTGTAGCCATTTTTGGACATTGTTTAAGGATGTGGATTTACTCTGTTGTCTGTGTTTTAAGGTTGCTGGACACAAAGAGCTGCTTGAAGGAGACCCCTATTTGAGGCAGAGACTTACACTGCGGGACCCATACATCACGGTCCTTAACGTGTGTCAAATATATACGTTGAAGAGGATTCGAGACCCGAGTTACAGTGTGAAGGTGGGCCCACATCTGTCGAAGGAGATAATGGAAATGGATACGAGCAAACCAGCTAATGAACTCGTGAAGCTTAACCCAACGAGTGAGTATGCCCCTGGATTGGAAGATACACTTATCTTGACAATGAAGGGTATTGCTGCTGGACTCCAGAACACTGGTTAAAATCTGCTATTAGCTAAAATATGAGTGGTGAAGAGCAAGCTGTGTGTGTGTGTTTCTGCTGTTTGTTTTTTCGTCATTTATTTTTCGTCCCTTCAATAATATTTCTGCTGTTTTCGAGACGAGTGAAAATAGTATTTATGTTTTGTGGAGAAAGGTAACAGGTTGAAGCAAATAAAATTACAAATTTAGTATTTTGGTGTTACATGATTGAATCGAGTGCATATAACTAGGGTGTCAATAAGCGTGGAATATCCAGACTCAAACTGGATCCATGAAATACCCATAAAAAGGCATTTTGTCGGACCCGATCTAGATCCGATCCTATCCAAAAAAAAGTTAGATCCGATGGGTCGGTTATGTTTCAGTTCGTGTCCGCATTGGGTAAATGCCCATGGGTATTGTTTTGTATAGACCTACAGGTATTTTCAATGGGTAAAATTTGGATAATGTTTGGGTATTTTCCGGGTAAAATACCCGTGGATAAAATACTCGCGGATAAAAATTGTACCCAGACCCGAACTACCTAGTGTCATTAGGTTTGGGTCGGGTCTGGCTCTCAAGCTCTATGGTCGGGTACGTTTTCTATTGAACGGGGCAATCCCCGCAATTTGACAAGCCTATCATATAAGCACTCTACAAGTGCTCAGTAAATTGATGGAGTTCATATGCAATTTTACCATGGCCAAAGAGTTCATCTGCATTTAACTTGCAAGAGTTTAGGAATATCTTTCACAAATAAAAGAATTTTGCTTTTTATACCCTTGAAAAATATATCATGTATCCAAATTGCAATACATATTAACATCTATAACACAGAAATGATAACCAACACAGATACATATGTGTAATTAATTACGCTTCGGTTTTTCCAGCAACAGTGTTAATGGCTTCTTCAAGAGCTTGAGTGAAAGTGGCAATCTTGTATGTGAAGAATCCCACAAGCATTGGAATCAATTCAAGCTGCAATAATCCATATTCTGGAACCAATATCCTGTCACAGTTTTTTAACAAATCAAATTATTAAGTGATATAGATAGATACAAATATAGAGATATTTGAAAACAAACATGTTGAGAGAGAGAGAGAGAGACGGCATTCTTACCCATTCCATCGATTATACAACATCACTAACAAAACAGGAACCATTAGCCTTGGCTGTCCAATCGCTCCCCTGCAAAACGTGAAGTTTTCACGAGCAAATTAAAAGCGTGTTTGCAAAAATTTGTGCTTTTAAAAAACTGCTGAATTTTAGAAAAAGTCGCGAATTGAAAGCCTGTTTGCAAAACACGTTAAAAAAGTAGAAGAAATAGAAAAAGTTCGTAAAAGTTGTCATAAAACATGCTTTTAGCTTATTTTCGGTTTTACTCTAAAAAATGGTAGTATAATCAGTGAAACCAAACAGTCATAAACAACTTGATTGTATTCAATATTACAAGCAGACTAAGAGGGTGTTTGGCTAAGCTTATAAGCTCTTTTAAACATCTTATAACATCTTATAACATGTTTGAGAGCTTATAAGTTCTTTAAAAATGTTTGGATAATTTTTTTTAATAAGAGCTTATGTGACCAAAAAATAAGATGTTTTGGTCTTATAAGCTAATAAAAAATAAGTTAGCCCAATCCACCTTATTTCAAAATCTTAAATTTGGGATGTTGTTTATATTTTTAAAAGACATAAATACGCTAGTTAATTTTCTCTTTTCCAACAATATCTTTCTCCGAAAAATGTTCATTTTTATTATTGCACAAATTCTCTCGGATAATATTTGAAAACATCTTATAAGTCCAATAGACTTATTTTATCCAAACACTTAAGAGCTTATTTTTTTAAATAAGATTAACCATCTTATAAGCTCTAAAAACATCTTATAAGGTGTAAGTTCTTATAAGATGTTTTAAATAAGTTTAGTCAAACACCCTCTAAGAGGGTGTTTGACGGAGGTTATAAGCTTCTTTGAAACACCACTCTTACAAAGTGCGTGGTAAATTTCTTGGTAAATCCGCTTATAAGTTCTCGTGCTTAAAAGCTCCAAAAATGTCTTATAAACACTTGGAGCTTATAAGCGCTCTTAAATAATCTTAACCAAACACCCTCTAATTTCACTTTCATGACAGGGTCGGAGCTCGTGTTCGGGATTGTCAAACCTATGTGTAACAATATTTCTATATTCTATTTTTTCTGAAATTGTCACATTCGTTCTATGTAATATCCTTATCAATATTTTCCAAATTATGGAACATAATTTTTCAGAATTACAAGTGGATCCTCCTATAACCAATTATGTTAGAGAAATGGGGCAAAAAACATACTTGATAACTCCTCTTGCTCCATCTGCCATGCCATCAATACTGTTACCTAGCATTCTCATGTATGCCAAAGAACCAAGCAACCCAGCACCATAGCTGAATCAACGTAAATTATAGTAAAGGCACTATCAAATTCAAGACATATTGGTTCAAACAGGATTGAATAAGTCATATTTACACATAGTACAAGGGCATTATGGTCTTTTTACGTATTCGGGTATTTTGTAGTGTAGCCCTAGAAAGATTAAGTAAACAAAATCCCACAACATGGCAAGTTGGAATGAAATTAGTATCTTAATATGAAGGGTGTCACACTAACAACCCATAATTCTTTTTACAATGTTTCACCCTGTTTTGTACAAGATGTAAAAAGTACAAAATTATCTAAACTATAGTAAAGGCATTATCAAATTCAAGACAGACGAATGGGGCATAAAAACTGTGGAAAAACTATTTTGTAGTTAAATCCCATTGCTACATTGTAAGGGATCCAAGTAAAAATGTAAGAACGCATTTAGTTTTATTCGGAAAACAAGCCATTTGCAAAATATGATAGCCATGTGCAGTAGATTCATATGTTAAACATGTTAACATTTTTGTTCATATTTATTATCGACAATGTGCATGCATGTAATTGTATATTAAAAGTAACTCTAGGGACCTTGCTGCAATTTCTGGAGAATATGAAAGGTAGGCAGAAACCAGTCCAACACCGCCGATTCCCACTGTAAGTAATTGCAATTTGTTCTTCAACTGAAAAAAGACAATTCACAAGGAGAAATTAAGAGCTCCCAAGTCTCAACTTGAGATATAAGATATAGAAGACAATCATTTGACTTAAATGAGGACCTTTAAATACTGTTCCCTTGACTGAGCAGCCAAAACTTTTGGATTCCCTCTGGGACGTTTAGATTCCCGAAGCAAAACATCCTATGCAGCAACAAATGGATAGATTATTGAGCAACCATGTTAACAAAAATCTTACGGAATGTTTGGATGACAATTTTTGCAGTAAAATTTTGTTTTGGGGTAGCCCAAAAACCGAGAATTTGGTTGAATGGCGATCCCTCGCCAACCCCTGCCTTAATTTTCAGAATGACGGGTTTTTTTTTCTGAAGATGAACGCTTCAGGATTTCATTACTGGGGTGGCTTTGCAAAACGCTTTTTAAAAAGTCATCCAAACGCCACCTTAAACACTCTGCTACAGAATCGGACATCACCAAGCAGATAGATTTCTAAGCATTTATGTAATAAGAACAGTATTAAATCTTCAGAAAACACAAGATGACATACACTGCCTCCAGTTGCAGCCTTAAAAGCTCTGTCCCACTTCTCTTGCTCTTTACGTGTTGGGGCTGCTCTCCATTTTCTACCGCCACTCCTAACAATCTAAATATCATTTCATCATGATGAGTATGTGAGCACAATGGACAAAACTACAGCCCTATTTGCAAAACTAGAAGAAAAAAAAAAACGCTTTTGAACTTTTCTACCGAATTTAAGTTGCTTTTATATTGTTTGGTTTAGCTGATTATGTGTCTGTTTCTTCGGAAGCTGAAAATAAGCTACAAGGAAAAGCATGTTTATGAGAACTTCTAGTCTTCTTGCATTTCTTCTGTTTATTAGAAAGTTATGCAAACTAACCAATTTTTTGACTTTTTTTTGGCACTTTTACTACTTTTTCGAAAATTCAGCTCGTTTTTAAAATCACAAGTTTTTGCTAACGGGTTTTATAAGATATGCATATATAAAGGGCTGTCGAAATATCAGAATTATACTTGTTCTTCGACTTGCTCTTCCACTACAGATTCTGAAGGTGCTGCAAGCTGTTTACTCAAGTCAACTTCCATACTGCATCATCAAAGAGCATAATTGTTTTAAATGTTACAGAATTGTGAAAAATGGAGTTAAAAGCCAAAGTTATATACATACTTGTCAAGGCTCATGACTCTATTCAAGCTAAGGAATCCAGAAGGCTCCTCCTATTAAGAAAGAACACAAATAACAAATTAAATCAGTTCATTTAACTAGGAAACAATTCTAATTCAAATATATAACAGTTGGTTTTATACTTAACTCTAAAATATAAACAAACAACCAAATTAGAGAATTAAACAGCATTGTAAAACACACACAAAACAAAACCCGGATAATTAAAAAGGAAATCAAACAGAAACACAGGAACCTTAGCAGATGCAGATGGAATATCATCATTAACAGGGTCTTGAATTAATTTTTGGAAGCGACCCATGAAATCTTTATTCCACAAGTAATCATCAGAGGCAAGAGGGTCTTGATCACCACCCCAGTATTTCCTGAGCTTGGTGGTGGTGGGTGGGCCCCCATAATCACCTGGAGCCACTCCAGTGGACCATTTCAATGGCTTCTTGTCCGGCAGTATGATCTTGGTGGGCAGCCTTGGTGGTTGTGATGAACTAGAATTTGAGGGGTCTTGGGATATGGGCGTGGCGGCGGAGGTGACAGATAGGCAGCAATTCAACACCGCCATTGTTGTGTTACTCTCGCTCTCTGTGGACCGGAATGTGGATGGGGAATGGAAAATATCAGATGCTGATGATTTTTTGTGATTTTGGGAATGGCTGTGTTCAATTGGGCTGCCTTTTTAATTTTCCTTTTCTATTTAATGTAATATAACATGTGATATTATATTATAATATGTATTATGTAGTATACAATAATATCGAAATATATATTACATTATACTATGCATTATAGTATATAATAATATCATAATATATATTATAATGTATACCATAATATTATTAAAAATTTATAAAAAATGGAATCGATGAAGAAATGGAAGAAATCAAACTTTACTCAAATTTACCTTTCTTAGCTAAACTCACAAACTTGTATAAATATTTGTTTTGAAAGATAAACATAAATTGTTTTTAGGTCTCATTCACCTAACCACATTAAATATTTGTCTTTATTACGCTTTTACTTTTTCAAAATTATTCCTTTTATTGTATTTACACATTTAATCTCAATTTTCTCATAATTAATATTATTATATAAATGTACTGGTGTGAACCAGGGATACCGCTCTAATTAAATCTAAGCAATCCAAAAAAACATATCTATCTTTGCACTATTGGTGATGTAAATTTTTTGAGTGACTTAATGTGGTATGGGTGCTAGTACGTCCAAAAAAATGCTAGAAAATTGTATTTTTGGAATATTAATGTGTTTTACACATTTTTTTAGTATACTTATATATGAGGGGTAATTTGAGTACACTAATATATTAATATGTGGTATGTATAACAATTTGAGTATAAAAATCACCGATAAATTCAAAATTGATCGAAAAATTGTTTGATTTGACTAAAATTGGAAATTTTGATTCAAATTGAGATTTTTAACTGTGATTTAGGTTTTAATCAGATTTTGACCAAAATAGACCAATTTTGGTCGAAGTTACCCCAATCATTTCCCAAATTTGACTGAAATTGATGCGAACAAATTTGTAATATATTAGTTTTATTATTTTTTATTTTTATTTATTTTAGATTTAGATAGATTTTATTAGTTATTTGGATAAGGAAAAATAATGATTTGGATAAGGAAAATAATGATTTGTATTAATATCCTTATTCTATTAGATTACTTTTTAAATTACAGCTCTGGTGTTTTTTCGCCTATATATAGCATTTCGAATTCATAATAAAATGGAGAATATTTTTAAGTAAACATGTGAGTTTTAACTCTTATAGTTCTTTAAGAACATTTTGTGAACTTATCATTTTTATATTTGTGGCGCTCGTTGCCTACTTATCAAATGATTTTTCATCTCATTGTGGCGTCATCATAATTTCGTTCCAATGTTCGTGTTCATTGACTTCATCGGGTTGTGACAATCGAATTCGGGTTAAGGATACCCATTCCTCACCAATTCCAAGTTGATCTGGGAATTCTACATTGAGTTGATCTAAGTCTGGGTTGGTTCGTATTAGGTGGTATGGGAGCTATGTTTGCCACAGATTTTGAAAGGCCCTACTACGGTGGCAAGTATCTCTTGTTTGAAGTAGAAGTCTTTTCTGTTTTAAATAAAAATTATCTTTGTTTTTTTTTCTATTTTGTATCCTTTTCGGATTATGTCCAAAAATTATTTTTTTCTGCCTATTTAAAGTCGTACGTGCATGTGTGTCTCGTTCTGAAAAAAAAAACTTGGAATAAAAATTAGGAAAAAATATATCGAAACAAGAGAGCATCGATGATCAAGTTCAAATTCAAGAGCACATCGACAATAATGCTTACAAATGGAACTTTGGATTTAATAATAAATTACTTTCAAGAGAAGGGGTGTGATGCGAATGCAGTTGTAACTTGTAATATATTAGTTTTATTAGTTTTTTTTTTGTATTTTTGTATATTTCATCTAAATTTTATTAGATATTTAGATAAGAAAAAAGAATGATTTGGATAAGGAGTTTTTCAAATTACATCTCTTGTATTTTTTTTGTCACCCTTTCGAATTCATAATAAGATGGAGGATATCTTTGTAATAAAATATGTGAGTTTTAACTACCATCGTTCTTTATGAACGTATTTGAACTTATCGACTTTTATCTGTAGCGTTTGTTCCCGGCTTATCATATGGTTTTCCATCCCATTTTGTGTTCGTTGACTTTATCAAGTTGAGGTTATTAATACCGAGGTTCATGTTAGGAATATGATGCCAATGAATAATCACACGAAAGAAAAGAACAATAAAAGAACACACGAATTGTTTACCCAGTTCGTCAAAAGAATTTTGACTACGTCTGGGGGCGCTGCCAAGCCAGAATATTCACTATATTCCTGATGAGATCAATATTACAATGAGAGTCTTAAGGTTACAATGATATTAGGGTTATTTATAATACAATATGTCTAACCCTAATAGGATAATGACATAAAGACTAAAAAGCCCATTAAAATATTTTTGGGCCTATTTACAGTCCTTCAGGCTTCATAACTCAACAGTTCAAGTTCTTCAAGCGGTGATCCACCGCTCATCGCTCGAGAACTCCACCCATCGCGAGGTACATCCATCGGAAATCGTGTTCAAGCTTCATCTCGAGAAATTTTTGCTTGATCCGATTGATTTTTTCACTCATTGATAGCTCTTTATTCAATACACTACTAACATCTGGACATTTTCTTGGTTTTGGTCCTTGATCATGAAACTTTATTGGAAATGTTCCTTGTGTATATTGTTTAGTTTTAGAGAGAAAAAAATGAGAAGAAAAAAAGTGGGGAAGATAGAGTGAGATTTAGAATTGAGATAAAAAAATGCAACATATATTTGATAATATAGGTAGGGGTATCCGTATTTCTATTCAAAGGAAATTTTAATTATTATGGTCCCGATTGGATATATTCATCTTCGAAAATCTATTTTCATGATAAAAGTGAGAAAAATATATTTTTAGAGATTGTGAAATGTATGTTTGGATGAGTTTTTTTTTTTGAGAAAAATTAGTAATGATTATATTTGATGTAATATGTTTTTTGTTGTGAGAAATTTGTTTGGATTAATATTTGAATATAACTTATAATAAATTCTTTTAGTCAAACTCATTGATTTTACGTCAAAAAATAGTCATAATTGATCTTATTTTAAACATTGCGTTATTTTAATATGAAATATGTGATTATTTTGATTTTTTGAGTTGAAAAATATTCTGAAAAAACTTTTTAAATCAATGGAGTGAGTCGAGTGACTTGTCAAATCACAAATAGTTAGAATTATATTTCACTTTTTTTTTCAAGAATTTCTTGAAATTATCAAAATGTTTGAGAGATTTTTTTTAAATTTTTTTACTCTAATATAATTTTTTTTGGGTTGAATTATACAATGGAATTTTTTTAGTCCGAGAAATACTATGACAAAAATGACTTTTTACCTTCACATACAGGAAATTTCACTGGCAGTCAAAAGAGGTTGTAAATCATAGAAAGTGAATGAAAAATTTATGTATAATTCAATAAATTACATATGGATGTAAACGTAGTAATTTTTCCTAATTCTTTTCCATTACTATACAGTCTACACCACTCATTGAGTAGCGTTTTAATATCGAACTCCGCGACTTCAAATCAAACCGTAAGAAACCTGAGGGAGAAACCCAGGAGAAAAGAGCCGGGTCAGACAATCAATCAATCATTTCTGTCGTAGTGTTTTTTCAACCATTTCTCTCTCTCTCTCTCTCTCTCTCTCTCTCTATTTGTTCTTCTTCTGCTTCAGCCGTAAGACCAAGTTACGGGAGTTTCAAGTAAAAGATTGAAGTTCCAAATCAATCTGAGTTTGATCTTCGATGGCTTCTTCCGACCGTGAGACTGCCGTTTACGTCGCTAAACTCGCCGAGCAAGCCGAACGATACGACGGTAAAAACCCTTAGCCAACCAAAATCTGCATGTGTTGTATAGATGTAACTGACTATTTGCTGGATCTAGTTTTCACTTGCGTTTTGCTCTTTTTATGTGCTGATTTTGGAGAATCTGAAGTTTAGTAAGTAGCTGATTCTTTGATTGAGCTGATGCTGCTTGGTTTGGATTTCGGGATGAGAGTTTTACAGTAACGCTTCTAACTTTTTCGAGATGAGAGTTGTTGAGGATTTTATTGGAATTTTTAGCTTAATCCTTTTACCTTCCGATTTTTTGGAAACTCGTATTTTTTTTTTTGGAATATATGTTTATTCTTTCTTTGATCTATATTTTTTTTTTTGATATTGAAAACTCATATATGTGTATTCGGTGGTGCAAGTTAGAAGTATGAGAGATAACTTATGTTAAATTTTCTTAATTATGTGGGAAATCTATTTTCAAGTTTTTCGTCGTCTCTGCAATTGTAATAATTGGAGAAATTCGATTCAGAATTCGGTTTAATTTTTATCTAGGCAAATTTTATATGCAATGAAATAGAAATGTAGGGTGATGCAGATCTGAGTGTTCATTTAAATTCTGGACTGATTTTTGGCAGAGATGGTGGAATCGATGAAAAATGTGGCAAAAATGGATGTGGAATTGACTGTAGAAGAGAGGAATTTACTTTCTGTGGGGTACAAGAATGTGATCGGTTCTCGAAGAGCTTCATGGAGAATCTTGTCATCAATTGAGCAGAAGGAAGAGTCAAGAGGTAATGAGCAGAATGCTAAGCGGATCAAGGACTATCGACACAAGGTCGAGACTGAGCTCACAGATATTTGTAATGACATAATGGCT
Organism: Verbascum thapsus; assembly: GCA_963669365.1. Classification (NCBI taxonomy): domain Eukaryota; kingdom Viridiplantae; phylum Streptophyta; class Magnoliopsida; order Lamiales; family Scrophulariaceae; genus Verbascum; species Verbascum thapsus. Next base: position 13,168,370 of record OY770116.1, read on the forward strand.
GTCATTGATGAACATCTTATTCCTTCTTGCACGGCTGGTGAATCCACTGTGTTTTACTACAAGATGTGAGGAGAGCTTTGCTATTTGTTTTTTGGTGTAATATTGTTTGTTATATATATATTTGTGGCTAAATTGATTTCCTTTTACTTGTGCAGGAAAGGGGATTATTACAGGTACCTTGCTGAGTTCAAGACTGCTAATGACAGGAAAGAGGTTGCAGATCTGTCCTTGAAGGCATATGAGGTATAGTTCAATTCAGGTGCTCTTGTATTAGAATTCTGAGAACACTTACCCCTGTTATATGGGCTTTATGTCAGTTCAGTCAGTTATGAGGTAATTGACTGGGGCACTGCTTGTGCATTCTTATGAGTGGCGTGGTTTGATTATTTTGTTATGCCATCCATCTGAAAGTGCATTGGACTATGAATAAGCTGGAAATTTGAAGTGCACACTGTGATTGGGATCTTTGAGGGTTTGGGTCCTGCTGCTAAGATACTTGTATTCTGTTATTCTATTAAGAGATTTATTAACTCATTCCATCTGAAGGCGTCATATGATATTTATAAGGGAAACAACCTGAGCATTATGGAAGTGTACATGAAATCTATATATGCGTCCGTCCTATGTGGTTCCTGATATGTTTTGCTGTTCTCCAAGTTCTTTTTTTTTTCCTTTCTTATTTTGATACCAAAGTGCATAATAGGGTGCAATCCATGGGTGAATGTCGCTCTCTAAGAGTTCATTGGTTGCACAATATTGAGAGACACTGCATTGTAGATGTTGGTTGGGAACAATGTCCCGCTTTTGATTCATTTATTTGAAGGATGATGGTTCAGTACATTGTATATCTAATTTTAATTGTTGAAATCACTGCAAGATACTTTTAGTGTAGTATATATAGTTTCTGTTCAATTCAGTGTACATGCTTGTTCTGACTTTCTGATCTCGTTATTATCATCTCCTCTATTGCATTAACTTTCCCTCAAAGGAAAGGGGTGTATTTCACACAGATTGGAGTCCTAAATCTCAATTTGGTGAAGAATAGCTTCCACCCTGATAAATTTAATGGAATATTGCAATTGCTTGCACTAAACTTAAGGATTATGTGTAAATTTATAAGCCAAGGGCTTTGTGTAAGTGAAGTATCCGAGTAGTCTCCATGGGTTCTATAAGTTTTTTTGCAAAATACACACACTACCCACCTATTAATCAATGTATCCAATCTTTGTGCTTATTTTTCTTCTTGGGCCTTGCTTTCAGCTGGCTACCACCACTGCTGAAGCAGAGTTACCTCCAACACATCCAATTCGCCTGGGGTTGGCTTTGAATTTCTCAGTCTTCTACTATGAGATTCTGAACTCACCTGAAAGGTCTGTCCTGTTTAACATTTAATTGGATCTTAATCTATATCAAATTATTATACTCTCAGTTGAAAAACCTGTTTTCCAGGGCATGCCACCTTGCCAAGCAAGCTTTTGATGAAGCAATCTCTGAACTCGATTCCCTGAATGAGGAATCATACAAAGATAGCACCCTGATTATGCAGCTTCTTAGGGACAATCTCACTTTGTGGACCTCAGATATACCAGAGGATGCAGGTAACCGAGTAATTATGACAAATAGCACAAATCTACTCTGTACGGTCCTTTGACAGTTTTGTTATGTCATCATCACTATTCTTGCT